>JBCNJP010000003.1:12516575-12813947 GCA_039602395.1 Deinandra increscens subsp. villosa
TGGCTTTCCAGAGGAACTTCAGGAATAGGTTTCAGGATCCCGGGAACATTTGATATCATTTCTTTCAACTTCTGGAGCTCCCTGGCGATACTTGGATGAATACCTGCATCATAAGGAGCACCCTGGTTAGAAACGATAGAAATTGAATTGGACATATTACCTGGGCCAGGATTCTGGACTGGAATCCTGGGACTGTATCCGTAGCCCGCTGGGATGCTCGGCTCTGTAGTGGCTGCTGTTTGCATGCGGATGACGTCACCATCATGCACTTCTGAGGAGCTGGTCTTGAAGATTCCTACAGAGACAGAAGGGTTAGAGTATTGATATCCTTGGGGATTCTAGCTTGGGTTTGCAGCAGAAAAAGGATATCCTTGAGACGGCGAAGCTGAGGTTCCCAAGAGTGGTGGAATCCAAGGACCCTTGTAGCGTGACTGTGAGGATTCTGGTGGGACAGCTCCTGAGAATCCAGCAGTACTCTCTACATATCCAGCGGCCTGAGAAGTCATTGTAGGGGCCGTAGTAAAGCCTGATGCTGATTTGTAATTGTAGCGAGACGGATCTGAGGATCCTGAAGCATTGAAATCAAGATGCCTGGGAAACAGAGGACTTTGCTCCTCCATGGGCTTCCTAGATTTCTTTAGCTCTTCAATCTCCTTCATCACCGTTCGATTGGTTTTTTCTTGCTGATCCATTTGATTTTTCACCTGCTTAATCAAGGAAAACAGATTGAACCTGGGATCCTGTGAAGACAGGATAATCAGTTTATCTCGGCTGCTCGTCCGCTTTCTTCTGACGGTCATTAGTCTTCTTCTGGCTTCCTGGAAAGGAAGGAAGAGGAAGAATGGAGGACGATGTAGAGGCCGAAACAGTCTTCTGTTGGTTTGACATTTTTGAGATTGGAGATCAAATGAAGTGAATAAGGTATGGGATTTTGACAAGATTAAGCACCACTTGCCCCACGGTGGGCGCCAAACTGTTTTGGTCAAAAATTCACTTAGGAATCCTGTATTCCAAACTTAGATTGTGAGGTAGTGTGCTTAACGATCAAATGAGCAAATAATCCAAGTTAGGATGGTGACACAAGGATTTAGCGAGGAAAACTCCAGAATCCTTCGAGTTGCCTCTAGGAATCCTGGATAAAAACCTCGGGAGCCGGCCGAATAGCCGCCTCTTAGTCAATTTTATTGATATTCAAATAAATCGGTACAAGGGGTTGGAGGTTTGATCGATCAGAGCTAAGTGTTACAACGTTTGCAGTGGTAATCGAACTATGTCGAGTGTTGTGTGTGTTCCTATTGATCGAATCCTCGTTTATATAACAAACTAAGTACTAACTAACTATCCGGGATTAGTCTTCTCCCCACTTCTCTTGACCGTTGAAGGAGGTTCGACCCACTCTACCACGTGCAAGTTAGTTAAGACCGAGTCTTCAGGAGGTAGTTAAACTCTTTAACGTTCCTGAAAACAAATAAAACACATGGCAAAAATAAAGGTTAGTCGATAATAAATATTCAGGATACCTGACTGGACGGGATTCCCAAACTGTAGCGAGATTCCTGATCTTATGTAGCTTTTCTGTGAGCATCCTGAAATCGACCCCTAACAAAACCCAAGTAAATTAACTACTTGGCTAGTTAATTCTAATTGTTATGTTCACATGACAGGGGACATTCACAAGCCTACTAAAGCTACGAGGATTCCTAAATCCTGGGGCAACCCAGGAATACTAAGGTAAACCCTAGAATGATTCCACGCATTAGCAAATATTATTCAAACATTTCAAACACAATCATGTAACTAAAAGCAGTTATATTAAAGGACCCATCCTGGGTCCGGAAAAGCTCCGGCCACCCCAGGATGGGGGCATGTCAAAAACCCTGGATTCATAATCCAGGGGTGGGGCATATTGTCTTAAACAAAAAAATGGGAAACATCAACCGGCATTGCATCACAAACAGAAAATTAATTGTTTTTAAAACAAGAACCACAAAAAACGAGAAGACGACCCCCAACCTTCAGACTTCATCCTGGGTCGTCTCCTTAGCTTCTTCCACCGGCACCTCCTCTGCTGCCTTGGGCTCTTGGGCTAGCACATCCCCCTCCTTGGGCTGATCGATGTCCATGGCGTGGTCGGCAGAGCCCTTGGATGGGGTGCCCTTACTGGTTCCAGGGTTAGCTTCAGGGTCACACCCAGCAGGGATGGTTGCCCCTAGCTCGCGCAGTTTGGCTGCCCATCCGGTCACATCCCATTTGGGGTTCTAGAACCCCAGGTCCCTAGCCTCCTTCGCCATCTTCAACCCGCACTGGAGGAGCGAGATGCGGGCTATCAACCTGCCCCCATCACCCTTTGCAGCCAGAGCAGCCTCGTGACTAGCCCGCGCATCCACAGCCTTCTTCTCCAGGTCCTACACCAGCCCCAAGTTCTTGTTGGCCATCGCCCTGGCCATGTTCAGCTCCTTGTTCAGGGCAGCAAGCTCCCTCTTGGCCGAAGACTCAGCATCTTGGGCACGCTTCTCGGCAGCCCTGACCAACTCAAAGAAGCGCCCAGCAATCTGCAAGAAATGGTAATTTAATTAAACATTTGTACCTTGAATTGTTTAACTGTGTAGAAAATTCAGGGGTACCCAGGATTATCTTACTTGGCGAGAGGAGGCTTCAGCGTGTGTGAGCAGCCCAGCAGCGTCCATTTACTCCAGGGGTTGTAGGGCAGGGGCAGCGGCAACACTAGCCCTGGTTTTGCGCTTTGTGCCAGAGGTCCTTGAAGAAGGAGCCTTGGGGGCAGACATGGGCTCAGCCTTCACAGTGGCCAGGACTTAGACGTCCTGTTCAGGTCCATCCAGCAGGAAATCATCAAGGTCAACGTTCTCAAGATTGATGGGAGTAGCAGCAGCTGAAGAACAGAGACGTGAGAAATAAGGAAAATCTAAGAAACAAAAAGCAGGGTACCAGGAAACTTACAACTAGACATGCTGTGAGAAGAGAAGGAAGCAGCTTGGTGGGGATCAACTTGAATTCACGGTCTTGCTCGATGATGGTCAGGAATGTTTCAAACCTCTCAAATGCCCCTGGATTTGCTGGGCCAATTGAACTCAAGCTAGGCACTGCAAAACAATAAAATACAAGGTCAGTGTTTGAATAATATGTAATCATAAGAAAATCCTAATCCCTAATGCAGGTGAGAACCTACCATCTACTTTACACATAATTGGAAGATCCATCCCTCCTGGGATGGTTGACCTCTTGACCAAGAAAAACTTTCCTTTCCACTCCTCGTGAAATGAAGCCCGAGGAACCTTTGAACCTCCTTGTTCAGAGCCTTGAACAAAAATCGATTGCTACCGTGGGACTTGAGCTCGTAACCGAGGGCTAATTCAGACAAACCGACCAAGGAATCGAACTCCCTATTAAGACGGTCAAGGGTGCCCAAATTCTCCACACGATAGGAAGGGTTTGGGCATAAGCAAGGCTAGTAGCCTCAAAGAACTCGGCCAGAAGACCGGTGAAAGGGAAAGATAGACCCATGGAGAAGGGGGTAAATGGAAAACAAACCCACGTTTCAGAGCTGAAATCTGACCTAAGCCTTCTATCGAAGGGTCTGATTTCAGCAGTAGGGGGAAGAAGATCCGACGACGACAATGCAGTAATGTCGGCGTCGGTGAATGTGCAGGTTTCTAATTCCCGACTCTGCAGGTAGTTTTGATTGAAGAAATCCTCGATACCCGTCCTTTTGGCCAAGGTTTCCGATCGAATCTTCTTGCGAGTCATGATCGGAAAGAAAGAAAAGAAAGAACTAGAACGAGGAGTTACCTGATCAGAGAAAGTCGGAAGCCGGAAACGTCGATAGAAACCTTTGCTCTCGGAAAGTTAGAGAGAAGGGAGGGGAGGTTAAAACTGATATTTATGGAGGCGAGAAGTTGCAGGGGTGATGGGATGTTACCCCTCGACGTGGCGTAGTGGATCCCTATTTAACGGACACGATCAAAACAAAGGTGGATTAGACCCTAATTTGAAATTTTCACAGCTGTAAGACTTATCTACAACTTGCGAAAATTTGGGGGCAATTGTTATACCCTGAATTTTCAGCTGGTAATCCAGGGTACAGGTATAGGATTAAGGCAGGATTGACCCAGGAATTATGTGACCCAAAATTTATCAGGTAACGTTGAATAACCCTGAATGCATCAGAACTGAGGTAATGTCCCAGGATGTCATCGTAATTCAGGGAAGCTTATATTTATTTTAGTTTTGCCATACATTATTATAGCCCAGGATGAGTATAATCCAGGGTCACCGTTATTGTACAAATGACCCAGCATGTGGAGATGACCCTGCATGCTAGGACATTGTTACTAATGAATTTTGTGCCTATATCTGATCAAGGACAGGTTGACAAAGTCTACCAACGGTCGAATGAAATGAGCTGGAGACTAATTTCGCACCTGGTCAAAGGAAGTTAGCTAAAAACTCGGTCAACCAACTGAAAAAGACGTTGAAGAGAAGATCCCTGGAATATCGGACAAGTTGTTGAAGATCTAGGAGTATAAATAGGACATTAGACTTGTTAATCAGCTCACTCGAGCTTTACTCATTGTATTCTCGTATTCAATTCTCTGTTTACTCTATGTACTCAAACATTTACGTGATCAATAAATTGGTAGCGTGTGTTATCGCTACCCGGGATTTTTATGCCGGCGGCGCCTTAGAGACATCTAAGGGCTAAGGGCTTTTCCCTAGTAAAATTCTCGGTGTTCCTACTTGCATTCAAGGCTACATTTGTGTTACTAAGTTTCTTAATCAATTTCATAGTCAAACTTACATTTTTTACCCAGGATTTTGACTTTTGTCCTTGGAATAAAACTCTTATCCCAGGATTTTTACGAACAGTTTTCATATCTAAATCCGAGGCACCAAACCTCACAATCTTATTTGGTTCAAATCTTGCTAAACTAGCTTCAGTAATTTTTAGCCAAAACAGGATACATATACCCTAAACATCAAATCATAAATACCAGATCTCATATCAATCATACAAACGATAACATGCATCAATCATGCATAAGAAACGTAATCGTTATACTAAAATTATCATGTACACATGAATAGTTATAAAAGGATTCACATTATCTTAGATGATTTCAAATGATTAGCCTAACATGGTTGTAAAACAGTAAATGAAACTAGTGTTTTGGCTAAAAATTAATTTAACTAATGTTAGTAACCAAATTCGTTTGTGAGATATGGTGCCCTGGATGTAAGATATTAAGAATCAGATTAGTTTATTGAAATCCAAGGTTTGATTTGTATAAATGGAAACACATGTGAACACTTCCCTGGATGCAACTAAGAACAACGAGATTTGAAAGGGGGAAAAGCCCTTAATCCTTAAATGTCTTCAAGGATTGCCGGCATAAAAAACCCCTTCGGCAACGATAACACACGTTGCCTATTTATTGCTAAGTAAAATATTTCGAGTACAAGTGTTTGCGGCTTGATTACTATGTGGTAGTGTGAATACAAGTGATCGAGAGTGTAAAAAACTAAGTCCTATGCTGCATATAAATACATAAGAAACCTAACTAACATCCCGAGATTCCTGGGATCTTCTTTCAACTACTTTCAGCCGTTATTTAACCGAGTTTAGTGGCGGGTCTCTCCTTCCACACGTGCCTTTGACTTTGACAAGGTCCATATGACCGTTATCTTCCTTTTCGTTCCTGGCTTAAACACACAGAATCAAAGAGAAAGATTAGTAATTCTTTCTTAGCATGCATGATACCCGTGCATGCTGGGATTGAGTAGTCAAATAGATTCAGAGTACACTACATCCTGGGATAATAATTAAGTAAAATATAAGCAAAAATCCTGGGTTTGGTTACCGAAAATACAGTCCCTGTATGTTTGACATCCAGGGGGTCCTAACCTGTCGGAGACTATTAGTAAAACATAGGACCAGAATTCAGGGTATAACAATTGCCCCCAAAATTCACAGCTGTGCATTTTCAAATTTAGATGAGTCATCGTTCTCGGTTTGATCTCGTCCGCAAGAATTGCTTTTTCAGTTTCAATCTCACTCCTTGATGTTATCTCACCTCTGTAACTTCTTTTGCCCATATATACCCCAATACTCAAGTGTTTTACCTCACCCGAGTCGAGAATTTGCGAGCTCCGATCATCTCTTTCACCCATTCCGACCAGGTAACTTTCTTTTCTCTGATCCTTTTTTCCTTTCTCGAACTATGACCAAGCGTCGAGTCCGTCGAGAGCCCACAGTTTCTCTTGCCGGGGTGGAGGACTTTCTCGATCAGAAATTCCTCCTCCATCCCGAATAGGAAAGGTGCACCTTCACCAACGATGAGATCGCGTTGGTGAAAAACTCTGGTCATGTTCCCCCTTCTGTTGTCATTAGGGTTTTCGACCCTAGGTTGAGATCAGACTTCGTCTCTCCGACCTGGGTTTGCTTTCCATTCACCCCATTTAGCATGGGTTTTTTCGGTCTTGTCGCCGAGTTCTTTGAGGCCACAGGTCTCTCATTCGCCCAAACCCTTCCTCGTGTATGACGCATCCTGGGTACCCTGGATTGCCTGAACAATTCTTTCGAACACCTGATTGGGCTGCCGGAGATAGCCATGGCTTATGAACTGAAATCCCATGGTTCAAGTCGTTTTCTGTTCAAATCCCTTTCAAAAGACATGCAACTTGTCCCCAATGCTATCAAACATGGTGAATGGAAGGGTAAATTCTTTTTTGTCAAGCGTCCAACATTCCCGGTGGTTTCCAGCTTCCACAAGCCTGGATTATAGAGGGTAGGCAAACCTGCACTAGATGTTAGGATTTTTGTTTAATGTTATATAATCTGACCTTGAATGTCATTCTTTGCAGCGAAGAGCTTGAGGGAGATTGGTCCTGAGGAAGAAGAAACTGAGAGCAACTTGCAGAAATTCCTGGGTATTCCGGAGTTTGAGCGCGCATTCAAAGCATTTGAGCATCCAACCCTCTCCCAGCCTTCCGTCAACATGTCAAGTTGTAAGTTACCCTGAATTTTGTTAATTTTTTGTGTACCTGATTTGCTGACATCTAGGGTCATGTCTCTCTTTGCAGCTGCCCCTGCTTATGACATTGACAACCTCAAAGCCGCCCTCTCCTCCAAGCTAGCCGACGACCAGGATCTTGTAATACTAAGCACCGTCTAGGCTGAGCCTACTTCAGCATCCAAGGCTACCACATCCAGGGCATCAGGTATGAAGAGGAAGACCCGAGGATCCAGCACCGCTACCGCCCAACATCCCCTGGCTGAGATGTCTCCCTAGGAACTTGTGCAACATGCTGAGGTTGTCACCCATCATGTACCCCTGGTTGTTTCCGCTTTTCTTGCATTTCATAGTCAGATACGAAATTAACTTCCATCCTGCATTTACCCTTTCGCAGGCTAATTCCCGTCTTCTGGAGCTGCTCGAGGCCGCCGAGAGGTGCACCGCTGAATCCGATACTCTGAAATCTAGGGTCGCCCAGGCTAACAAAGAAGCATCCAGGGCCAAGGCCCAGCATGACAAGGTTCAGAAGCTGCTTCTTGAAAACGAGAAGAAGGTAGTAGAAACTCGGGACCAGCATGAGAAGACCCTGAAGGAGTATGTGGAGATGTCCAGGAACTCGGCCATGATCTCGGTGTTGCAGATCAAACTGAAGATGGCCAAGGAAGCCAAGGATGAGGGTCACACCTGCGCCAACTGGACTGTGCCTCTATGGCTCAAGCAGTTACGTGCCCTGAGTGGGTCAGTTCCCCAAGAGTACGAGACTGTTGAGGCCCAAGGTGTTGAGACGACCCTGCCTGCTGGCGTATCCGGATCTGGGACTGGAGAAGAGTAGCCGATGGCCGAGGATGCTGGGGGCGGGAAGGGTGCTGGTGATGAAGCTGTGAAAGAAGGAGGTGAAGGCGCCGATGATGCGGCAGCCGTGGGTACTGTTTAATAATCCACGGTCTTTTATCTCTTTCTTTGTTTATTGTGAAGCTTTTTTTTAAACAATGTCTTTTGTATGGTTTCCAGAGGTTTGATTCCCGGTGTTACAATGCTCCACCCATGGATTTAGTACCTGTGGTTTTGACTTTAAGCCACCCTGAGGTGGATGGACAGTTTGCTCCGACCAAGGGGTGGATACCCTTTATAAATATCTGCTTTTGAACTATATGCTTGCATGATATCTTTACTCTTCTGCACAAATAAATACACAAAAATGTTTAGAAACCAATCCATACCTTTTACATCCTGGGATAAACCGTGAATGCGAAACTCTTTCTTGTGCAAACAAATAATTTCTTCTGTCCTTAGTGTAATTCCGCTTCTGAGTGCTCCGTAACAACCTAAGTTGTTGCTTAACTGACATCGAAATCCTAGGATTTGGCATTGCCATGCCATCCTAGGCCACGATTACTTAGATAGATCCTGCACATATCAGGAATAAATTTTAACAACTGAGATTAAACCCAAAAATCCTGGGGCTAGATTCAATCATACTAGGGTCAAACCCAAAAATCCTGGGGTCAAGCCCAAAAATCCTAGGGTCAAGCCCGAAAACACTGGGGTCAAGCCCAAAAATCCTGGGGTTAAACCCGGTGCCGATCCGGCGAACTAGGGTTATGCCCGGTGCCGTACTGGCGAATTCTAGGGTCCACCTCGAGCCGAACCGGCGAACTAGGGTATTTCCTCGTATGTCTTATGTTGGTGTGAAAACACCGAAAACCTTAGGGAACCCCTATATGTCCATGAATCATGAGGTTGTCGCCCATGCTATTAACATAGGTCGATCCCATAATCCTGGGTCCAATATGTGGGTTAACGTGCGCTACAGGCGGGGGTCGTGCGCTACAGGCGATTACCCAAACGTAGGAGAAGTGATATCCTCTCAAACCTTAGAAGGTATTTTAGATACCTTAAACGTAGGAGAGATTTCCAGTCTCTAACTTAGGAGAAACACATCCCTAGCTTCATACATCCAGGGTCAGTTATCTGCTTTCATCCAAATATCTCATCCAAAGGAGTTAGTAATTTCCATAGAAAATGATAAAAACAGATAAAATAAGAATATAACAAAAGCATTCGATAAAACAAATACAAGTGAAATACCTTGATTAGTTCATTAGTTAGGAGACATACCTGACGTGCAGCATCCTGGGAACTATACTTACATCAAATAGGCTTTCAAATGGATTGCACTCCACGATCTTGGTAGTAACTCTCCATCCATGTTGGCAAGCCAATATACCCCCTTACCTGCCTCTGAGTCGATTAAGTAGGGACCTTCCCATTTAGGGGCCAACTTACCATCCCCTGGATTTGTCGTGTTCTGGAATGCCTTCCTTAAAACCAAGTCTCCTACCCTGAATCTTCTGATTCTTACATGTTTGTTGTAAGTTTTAGATATTCTTTGTTGATATGCGGCCATTCTCCAAGCAGCTTGTTCTCGTAGTTCATCCATGGTGTCAAGGATGTCAGCCAGAGATTTGTTATTTGCACCCTGGGTCTGACTGATGACCCTGAATGTCGGGACAACCATTTTTGTTGGAATGACGGCTTCCGTACCAAAAACAAAGGAAAAAAGGGTTTGGCCGGTGGCATTCTTTGATGTGGTTCTATCAGCCCCCAATTCTAATGGTAGTTCCTCCTCCCATTTTCCTTTCTTCTCCTTGAGTCTTTTCTTCAAATTGTTGATGATGATCTTGTTACTAGATTCTGCCTGGCCATTAGCCTGCGGGATGCACTGGCGTAGAAGTTATCATCTTTATTCCCCAACTTTCACAGAATCCAGTAGTCCTTTTGCCAATGAATTGAGATCCATTATCACACACTATTTCAGAGGGTATGTCGAATCTTGTTATGATATTCCTCTTGATGAATGAAATAACTTCTTTTTCCCTGACTTGTACATATGCTTTAGCCTCTATCCACTTTGAGAAGTAATCAGTCATAGCTAACATGAAGACTTTGCCTCCTGGCGCCCTAGATAGCTTTCTCACAATGTCCATTCCCCATTTCATAAACGGCCAGGATGCAGGGATAGGATGCAAGGGTTCGGCAGGTTGATGGGGAATGTTGGCGTGTCTCTGGCAAGCATCACATTTAAGGGCAAAATCCTGGGCATCTTTTCTTGAGGATGGCCAGAAGTAACATGTTCTCAGGATTCTAGACATTAGAGACCTGCCCCCTGTGTGGTTTCCACAGTTACCTTCGTGGATATCTTTGAGTACTTCCTGAGCTTATTTATTCTCCAAGCATCTTAAGTATGTTCCTGCCACAAATTTTCTATATAATTCACCTTTAATGAGAACGTACTTGGCCATTCTGGTTCTAAATGATCTGGTATCTTTTTCTTCTTTTGGGATGGAGCCGTTTTGTAGGTATCCTATGATAGGTCTGGTCCAGGACGACAGGGTATCCTGGGACTTAGGACGTTGTGCATCCTGGGTATCCGACACTGTGCATCCTGGGTATCGGGACACTGTGCATCCTGGGTATTGGATGCCAAAACCCTGCCCCCAGGATCAATGTCTTCCAAGTTCTCTTGTTGGTTGATTGCTGGACTTAGTATGTGGATTATGGGGATATGTGTATCTTCCATTGCTTTGAATGCTGACCCCAGGTTCGCTAGTGCATCCGCTTCAGCATTTTCATCCTTGGGTACTTGCTGGATGTCGAAAATTTGAAAATCCTGGGATATAGCCTTCACGACTTCTAGGTACTTGGCCAGTTTCTCTCCTTTCATTGCATAAGTTCCATTAAAAGGGATTAGCTAAATGTAGGGAATTGACGTATACCCGGATGTTCTGGATCCCAAGATGTAGAGCTAATTGTAGGCCGGCAATCAGGGCTTCATACTCCGCTTCATTGTTAGTTACCTGGAACCCACACCTAACAGCCTGGGGTATCATGTCCCCCTGTGGCGATTTTAGTATGATTCCAAGGTCTGTCGCCCTGACATTGGAAGCCCCATCTGTGAAAAGGGTCGAACATCCTGCGAGTTCTTATTACTACAGGCTTTAGAATTCTTGATCCGCTTCGTCTTGAATATCATTACTGAAATCAACCACAAAGTCTGCTAGAGCTTGTAATTTTATGGCTGTTCTTGCTTCATATACCAGGTTGTAAGCACTCAACTTCAGAGACCACTTCGCCATCCTTCCTGACATCTCAGGTTTCCTTAAGACATACTTTATAGGGTAATTAGTTTTCACATGTATAGTATGAGTTTCAAAATAGTGTCTAAGTTTAGTAGAGGCCATACTTAGGGCTAATATAAGTTTTTCTAAATGCGAATACCTGGATTCAGCATCAAGAATACTTTTACTTACATAATATACTGGGTTCTGTTGACCTTCCTCATCCTTGTTTAGGACTACTCTTACCGTGTTTCTTGAAACTGCAAGGTATAATGATAAAGGCTCCTCTGGATCCGGCTTCATCAGGAGCGGTGTTGAGGATAGATAAGCTTTCAAGTCCTGGAAGACTTGTTCATGCTGAGACGTGCATTCGAACTTCTTATTCTTCCTCAGAATATCATAAAAGTCTCGGCCTCTCTCTGAGGATTTGGAAATGAACCTATTCAGGGCTGCAACCCGACCTGTCAGCCTTTGTACATCCTTGGTTGACTCTGGTGACTTCAGGTTCATTATGGCACGAATTTGTTTTGGGCTAGCTTCGATTCCTCTTTTGATCACCATATAACCCATGAATTTGCCACCACCCACTCCAAAATGACATTTTTCTGGGTTCAGCTTCATATTATACTTGTCCAAGATATCAAAAGATTCTTTAACATCCTGGACATGGGTACTGACATTCAGGGACTTCACCACCACATTGTCTATATATACCTCCATAGTTTCTCCTAGCTTTTCTTTGAACATCATATTCACCAATCTTTGGTAGGTTGCCCTTGCATTTTTCAATCCAAAAGGCACAACAACATAACAATAAATACCTGTGGGTGTGATGAAGGCTGTATCCTCCTGATCACTGGGTTCCATCTGAATTTGTTGAAATCCATAGGTGGCATCCATGAATGTTAGCATTTCATGACATGCCGTTGCATCCACCATGGAGTCAATGTGTGGCAAAGGAAAAGGGTCTTTAGGGCATGCACGGTTCAGATCTGTATAATCTACACAGACCCTCTATTTGCCATTTTTCTTTTCCACTACCACCACATTGGCCAACCATCTTGGGAACTTAACTTCTCTGAT
Source organism: Deinandra increscens subsp. villosa (assembly GCA_039602395.1). Lineage (NCBI taxonomy): Eukaryota > Viridiplantae > Streptophyta > Magnoliopsida > Asterales > Asteraceae > Deinandra > Deinandra increscens. The sequence continues at coordinate 12,528,808 of JBCNJP010000003.1, forward strand.
CATCTTATTCTTCAATAGACGATCTACCTCCTCTTGAATTATCACATACTTCTCAGGAGCATATTTCCTCCTCTTTTGATGCACGGGCTTGTAAGAGGGATCAATACCAAGTTTATGTGTTATAACATCTTTGGATATACATGTCATGTCTTCAGTATTCCATGCAAATGTTGACATTCTGGATCTGAGGAACTCAACCAGCTCTTTTTCAATAAGGCCAGGGATGTTGTGCCAATTGACACCTTCTTCCCAGGATGCAAGGGGTCTAGGATTACTTGTTTTACATCCTGCTCCCTTGCCTCTAGGATGTCCCTAGCCTTTTTCTTTAATTGCTATCCTTGACGAGCCTTGGCTGAAATCTTCATAGCTGAGGTGTAGCAGTCTTTCGCTTACTGTTGATCGCTGTAGATAGTGACCACTCCCCAAGGTGTGGGTAGTTTGACGCCCTGATGGTATGTAGAGGGGACAACTTTCATGTCATGAATCCAGGGCCTGCCCAGGATAATGTTGTATCCAGACGAAGCATCCATGACACAAAAGCGTTGCATCGAATTCACCCCTTCAACATAAACCGGAAGCTTCACTTCTCCCAGGGTATTCTTTGTTTCTCCACTGAAACCTATGAGGACTGTGGATTTGGTGATGACTTGATCCTGGGGTATCCCCATCTTGGTCAACGCTTCAAGTTGAATAATATTAACACAACTGCCCCCATCAATTAGGATCCTCTTCGCGAAATGGTTGGCTATGTAGAGTGTGATCACGAGCCCATCATGGTGAGGGTCCATGACGTTGCACCTGTCATCTTCACCGAAGGTAACATCCTTTAGGTCTGCTTGCACTGAGGTTTTGACAGATTTCCTGGGTACGTCTGATTTGGTTTCCCTTGCGTGCCTTTCATCTAGCATGTGACAAGGATTCATCACCAGATCTTGATTGAAGGGTGAATCCTTCTTGAGGCCCATCTTGAATGCCTGGACAGCAGTAGCCATATCCATATTGGGAATATCCAGGGTCTCTTTGCCGAACCTGTTTACATAATCCCTAGGTGACTCATTAGCATTTTGGGTAACCCTGTAAAGATCACTCGTCAGTTTTTCAAAACTGCGACTACAGGAAAATTGGTTATTAAACAAGTTAATTAAATGAGAAAAGGACGGGATAGAATAGGGTGGAATACTGAGCAACCACTTCAAGGATGAACCTGTGAGTGTTGACCCAAAATGCTTACATAGGCATGCCTCCTTGATATCAGGGGGCATGTAAATCACCTCCATCCTCTCCATATACTGAGCTACGTGTTCCTCCATATCAGTTGTGCCATCATACAGTTTCATACTGGGAGTTTGAAACCTTTTGGGTATTTCCTCGTCACATATTTGGGAAGTGAATCTTGAGAGCCGATGACTCAATGGTGCTACTTCAGGGATAGGCTGAACCACCCCAGGAACACTCGAGATCATCTCCTTCAATTTTTTGAGTTCATTTGCCACTGCTGGGCTCAAACCTATATCCTGCACAGATTCTTTAGTACAAGCATTGAGATTAGGGGTTCCATGGACGTTATCAGCATCCTGGGTAGTGGTGGCCCCAGGATTCGCGGCAGATTCCCTGAATGTAGACACCCTGGGTCTTTCAGCCAAGGTAGTTTAAGTAGTAGCAAATGCAGGCCTTGAATCTAGGATTTGGATGTCATCTGCTAGGATAGATCCGTTCCCAAGACTGTTGTATTGTAACCTCCTTGCCTGAACAGGAGACACAGGCGTACGATACACCCTGTTCATCTCCGACCTCAACCTGGCTACCTCTCCAAACACATCCTGGTTCACTTCCTGTTGTTGCTCCATGTACTGCTGCACCTTTGCGAACATGGTGAGGAGTTCATCATTGGAGACCAACACTGGGATTTCTCCACTATGTGCCGTTGCTGCGACACCCTAGTTGACAGTCCTGCTAGTATTGCGGTTCACAGCGGTTGTCGTTGATGCGGTAACCCGTGGCGGTGGAGGAGGTAGGACAATACTAGTTGTAAAAGAGGTGCTTGCAGGGGTAGTTGCATTCGAAGTACTCGGTTGCGTTGCCATTTTTTGATAGATTCTTGTAAAAATCAAGTTAAGAACGAATCTAACGAAAGTTTGGAAAAAGATTGACACCAGTTGCCCACGGTGGGCACCAAATTGTTTTGGCTAAAAATTATTTAACTAATGTTAGTAACCAAATTCGTTGGTGAGGTATGGTGCCCTGGATGTAAGATATTAAGAATCAGATTAGTTTATTGAAATGCAAGGTTTGATTTGTATAAATGGAAACACAAGTGAACACTTCCCTGGATGCAACTAAGAACAACGAGATTTGAAAGGGGAAAAAACCCTTAATCCTTGAATGTCTTCAAGGATTGCCGGCATAAAAAACCCCTTCGGCAACGATAACCCACGTTGCCTATTTATTGCTAAGTAAAATATTCCAAGTACAAGTGTTTGCGGCTTGATTGCTATGTCGTAGTGTGAATACAAGTGATCGAGAGTGTAAAAAACTAAGTCCTATGCCGCATATAAATACATAAGAAACCTAACTAACATCCCGAGATTCCTGGGATCTTCTTTCAACTACTTTCGGCCGTTATTTGACCGAGTTTAGTGGCGGGTCTCTCCTTCCACACGTGCCTTTGACTTTGACAAGGTCCATATGACCGTTATCTTCCTTTTCGTTCCTGGCTTAAACACACAGAATCAAAGAGAAAGATTAGTAATGCTTTCCTAGCATGCATGGTACCCGTGCATGCTGGGATTGAGTAGTCAAATAGATTCAGAGTACACTACATCTTGGGATAATAATTAAATAAAATATAAGCAAAAATCTTGGGTTTGGTTACCGAAAACGCAATCCCTGTATGTTTGACATCCAGTGGTCCTAACCTGTTGGAGACTATTAGTAAAACATAGGACTAGAATTTAGGGTATAACAACTAGTAAATCAGAATGTAGACATTATGAAATCAAACCAACCCGTCGAATGCTTCAGATCTTCGATTGTAGAGCCTCTAGACTTCTTTGATCGATTCTTTAGCACTTCAAAAGTGTTTTCTGATCTAGAACAGAAGTGAACAACCTCTTGGGACGCACTTCAACTTGCAGAATTTGAACTCTTTAAAGCTTTGTGAACATGTTGTATTTATAGGCGCAAATTAGGATTTCCGGAATCAAGGGCGTAACGAGCCGTTATGACCATAAGGGGTCGCGACAGCCGCCAGGGATATACGAATGTCCCCAAACTCTAACCATCATCCTAATACCCTTTGGTTGGTGTAATTTATATGTTTTTTAATTTCTTTTTCCTCTATGAGTCCTATAGAGGTGCACATATCGGTTTACCAATTATATAAAAACTGGTCGGCTAATGGTCATAAAAAATGAGATTTTTCTATCAAACCGGTTGGACCAAAAATAAACCCGAATCCTTTGTAACTGAACAGCTTAACCAAAAACCGGTTTTAGTTACAACCCTATTTAAAATCCAAGGCATAAGGAACTTATTTTTTCAATTAAGTTTATTATTTGATGTGTTCCGTGTCATAAAAATTCATAATGTACTAGGACTTGATGTAGTGGCTCTTGTCGATACATTTTATCCTTCTATTTTGTTATTTAATATTTTAAATTTTAATATTTGACAAAAAGGTATTAAATTTGTGAAGGTTATGGTTCTCACGCTTTTATATTTAAACGTCAAGTTTTAGTGTTAGGTGGCTTCCAATCCAGTGGTACAATATAGTGTTAATGTGGAGGTTCTCGCGGATGATGAAGGGCCAAGTATTGATGTTGATAAATTGATGTAAGTTTTCGAGTACAATGTAACATTTGCAAATAATCGGATTGAGAAATTCGACCCGTTTTGATTTCGCGATTTACTGATTTGCATGTTATTGTGAACCGGAAGAATTTTCGGGTGTTTATACCCCAATTAATGGATTTAAATCTAATTGTTTTGCGAAGCCAAATCGTTTAATATAATCAATTGGATTCAAATTGGACTTCTCGAATCAAAAATAAAGCAATTTCCGGTTTTTACGTGATTTCGGTATGCGATTCGTCGTTTATCGGAAATCTCGTATTTGGTCGCCGTATGTCAAATTTATCATTTTTATGAGTCTAATAATCAATTATCACGTCTCTAGTCATCACACACATAATCGAGTCACGAATCGTTGGTGAATTGCCCAAAATCGATACGTGCGTCAAAACCGACCAAAATCGCGTGATTTGACCTAATTTGTTCATTCCTATGAGATACATGACGTATTTATATTCAATTTGATTGGATTATAGTTGGTTATCATGTTGGGATCATTAATTGGGTGATTTGGATGAAAACATGACTCGAAAACCTCAAAAAACAAAGAACCGAGCATGCGAAACGAGAAATCCGACAAACCTGTGTTCGGGCAAGCTCCAAGCGTATCGCTTGGAGCAATCCAGTGCCCCAGGAGATACGCCTACCATTGATTTTTCAGCAAAAACCTAATTTTGGCCTATAAAAGCCTCATTATCTCATTAGCCTCCATTTCCCTCAAACCTAAAAAACCCTAAAACGGCCATTTACACCTGGAAATCATCCTTCATCACCTTAAATCACCCTTTGGAGATAAATAATTGAAGATTAAGGCTAGGATTCTCCATCTACACCCCCTTTTTCTTCACTTTTTCGATTTACCGGTATGTGCCATCTTTCATCTTCTTGATAAAGTTCAGACCTTTATTTGGGCTAGATTCATGTTCTAAATGACATCTCATCTTAGATCTAGTAATTTAATATGTCAAGATTTGATTTTTATGATAGATCTAGGTTAGATATATGCTTTGCATGTGAATATGTCATAGATCTATGGTTTATTCATACAAGATTAGATTTTAATGTCACAAATTGCTTAGATCTATAACATGCATGCTATGTAGGTTAGATCCACGAGTTATAATCATCAAGTTTATGTTGTGAAATGTTTAGATCTCCCAAATGCATGACATCTAGAGTTACATCTATGGATTTGTTTCTCAAGTTTGTATTTTTTGTGCTTCCAAATGACTAGATCTACCTCATGCATGGTATTTAAGACTAAATCTATATGTTATGATCATCAAGTTTGAATCTTTATGACTTTAAATGGTTATATCTACAATATGCATGTCATCTAGGGATAGATCTATGTATAATTGTTAGAACACAATGTAAATGTAACGGAAAACAATCAAGTATTAGAAGAAAAGATAAGATATATCCTCAAAAGAGAAATGATATAAAAATCTGTATGAAATTCATATTTCTGTATTGATACAGAACTACTCCGGAAATTCCGAAGTAGTTCTGTACAGACCAAATTCTACAGAAATCCTCATTTCTGTAGAAGGCTTCTAATGGGAAGCGTTAATAGTCTTCAAAGAAGAGTCCTGAAGGAGTTCTGGACTATCAGAAGATAGAAATTACGAGAAGAACAAATTCTGCCTTTGTGTGAAGAACTAGCAAATTGAACGACAGCTTGACATTAATCACTAAAGCAGTTGAAGACAGTTAAAAAAGAGATAAATTGAATATCAGCAATTTATCTCTATATACTCTGACACACTCCAAATTCAACCACCTTATCTAATGCAACTTGCTACATCTTCCTATAAATAGCAAGCTGACTTCACCAAACAAAGCAAGACATCAAGCATACAATTCAATATCTTCTCAAAGCAATCACAACATTACTCCCATAGTAAAGTTATTTCCGTTGATACATAGTTATACTATAAACTCGTGTAAACCATTATTTACATTTGAGATATACAGAATAACCCTTTTATGAATTGCTGTCTTCCAATTTGATTTACTTTCCGCAACTTGTTTATCTTGTTTAAATCAAATTGTGCCAACATTGTTAAAGAGCCCCTCACGGGACCCAACAATTGGTATCAGAGCAGATTAATAATCAATATTCAAATTTCCTACTCTTTAACATCTTTTCTTAACGTTCTCTGAAAAATGTCTTCAAGCTGGAACAATGGAAAATCACTTGGCTCGTTGGCAAAATCCCCTATGCTTGCTAGGGAGGAATATCCACAGTGGAAAATCATAATTACCAACTTCCTAAAAGAAGTTGATAGCTCCCTGTTGGAATGCATAGCCAAGGGACCCCATTGCCCCACAGTTGACATTCATGAAATAAAGGAAATTGAATCCTCAGCTGGTGTCCCTACTCGCACCATTCCAAAAGAAAGAAAATGGTGGAGTGAGGAAGACATGACTAAAGAATTAATGAGGATAGAGCAAAGACAATTCTCATCATGGCTCTTCCTCATGAAATATTCTGTCAAGTCAACTGCAACACCTCAGCCAAGGGCATATGGGATGACCTTGAGTGTCACACCCCCAAATAACCACTAACGGAGTTTATACCGTTAAGGGGTGCGAGCAAACCAGGACCACAACCATTAGTTACAAATACTAAACGAATCAGAGTAAAGTCCAAATGTTCATAATAAAAAAACAGTTTAAAAGTACGCAGCGGAATAAAAACATAAGTATCTTAGCGCTAACCACGTGCTTTAATTACAGAACATAAATAGTTGTTTAATTCCCAAATTAAGTTTAAAATAAAGTTAAGTAACTTCAAGCGCCATGCCAACCTCCAGGGGATACTCCTCAGCGATCTGCAAAAGTGAAAACCACACAAGTGTCAACCTAACGGTTGGTGAGTTCACGGTGGGCATGTCATGCATTGGCCCGGTCTCATAAGTATATTTATCAACATATAAATAAGTAGTAGATTTGCAAAACATTTCCAAGTGCTGAATTATCGAATATGCACTAGTTAAGTAAAAGTTAAAGCAGTCAACCGATATCGCGGGTAGCTAATCCGGTTTCCATTCACTAAGGAAGTTCGTACCAAAGCTGACGTAACAGAGTTCGGCATTTGCCGATGGTTGGTGCCTCCAGTTGTGTCCTCATGGGACCCACAACTAAAATAGGCTGATATTGTACTCCGTTCGGCCTCCAACCGGTTGGCTACACATTTGTGTACCGCGGAGCAGGGTTGTCAACCCTCAGTAGATCTACCCAACATCCCCTCGCTTCACGAATTAATGGTACTAAATTGTTGAGGACTTTTAAGTTTTAAGGCATCCTTAGAAATCATGTGATATCATTTGGTTTAGACTTTAACCTACACTAGTCATATTAAAACCGTTTGTTCTGGATTCCATTTGAAATCCCAAAAAGAGTTGAAGTGTCAAAGTGGTTGTTCCGGATTTCATTTGAAACCCCAAGGATGGACAGTTGCGAGTGTTCCCATAAAACACTCCAACTTCCATGACAGATATCCCATTTGGCGATACCCCAAAATGTCAGCGTTGTTTTCCATTAAGTAAATTCGTTGTGGCCCAAACGGGCTCACCATTAAAGGGTTTGTGAAACTCACCTTAGGTTGCTCAGCTACACTGGTTAAAAAACCCAAGTATTTGTTTGCTTAATGAAGACCTAGAAACACGTTTAGGTCTTAAGTATTAGTTTTGTGTCTAATCTTTAACTTAACGTCACTATGGCCCATAACATAGCACGTTGGAACCATGACACGACATATCGACACACGACACCGATGGTTGATCATAAACAAGGGTTCACATAATACAGAAATCAAAGCATGTTTCATCATGGCATGATCATGTAAGTCATAGCATAACATTCAAATAAGTTGCACAAGTCTGGGTTTAGGTCTGGTCACAGTTTCGCCAGCAGTTTCGCTGCAGTTTCGCTATGCAGTTTCGCTGCACAGTTTCGCTGTGTACACGGGCAGCAATTTCGCTAGGCAATACCCGGTGACACAGTTTCGCTAGCTAGTTTCGCCCGAAACTGTTGGCACAGTTTCGCTGGCTTAGCTTCGCTCGAAACTGGTTGAACTTTCGTTCAGGGACAAGGTCTATGGTTGTTTCGCTAGGCAGTTTCGTTCACTGGCGACACTACAATTTCGCTGTATAGTGTCGCTAGAAGGAGATATACATAGTTTCGCTACATAATTTCGCCTAATGAAGGCACAGTTTCGCTAGTCGCTAAAAACCCGTAAATTTGACTAAAAATCTTTCTAACAGCTTCCATACTTCATGTAAATCATTATCTAGCATACATAATCATTTACCAACATCACAGGAGAATTTTTAACATCTTAAACATAGGTTTCCATCATCAAATCTTCAAGAACACATTTTACACAAAATAACCTAATCTAGCATGAATCATCATTATGGATCAGTTTTACACGTAAAGTTGCAGTTTTTATGATAGATCTAGCATTCCTAAGCATCATTACAGAAGATCAAGTGATTACATGAAGATCTAGACATGCTTTTTAAGAAAACACATAAGAAAAGCAAGAAGGATGGTCATAGGACTCACGGTTGGTCTTGGATCGATGGATGATCTTCACCAATCAGAGATGATGGCTGGTCTTGGTGTATCTTGGGGCTGGTCCAGAAATCGTGAGAGGGAGAGTGAGAGTAGGAGAGTGTGTGTGTGGTGATGGAGCATGTAAATGCGATTAGGGTTTATAATTTCCTTTAAATACTAAAGGCTTGTGGGCTTATCATTGGGATTTGGGCCCCCAATGATTAAGCCATCATTAGCCCATGATTAGTCCATCATTAACACAAATGCATACATTCTAATTACCCAATTAATCATTAATCTAGGCAATTAAGCAATTTAATCAGCTTACTTCATAATTCAATCAAATAAGCTAATAGTCATGCTTTTTAATAATAATCATGCGTTTAAATCACGTTTTTCATAATAATAACAAATAAATGAATACATAACACGTATGGACGGGTTCGGTGATCAACCAAAAGTCGTGGACGTATTCGGCCTAGTTAAGCATTAGTTACTAAGTTAACACTTATAACGTAACTAACGGAAATTGTCTAACGGAAATTAACCTCGGAATTCTCGGATGTCACATTGAGAAACTCTTTGATGGGGGGGGGGGGGATCAAACGAAGAGAACCAAAAGAACTAAAGCACTAAATGAATATGAATCTTTCAAGGCACTCCCTAGCGAGTCACTCTTAAACACCTACAATCATTTTGCCACAATAATTAACAATCTAAGAAAGTTCAATGTTTCCAAATCTAATGAGGAAACAAACATCAAATTTATCAAAAGTCTCCCTCATGAATGGAGAAGTCTAACCATGACTCTTTAATCAACTCTGGACCTAGAAGAAAATTGTCTAAACGACCTCTTCTGTATTCTAGACTCTCAAGAGTCTGAAATACTGGATATCTCCAAATCCAAAGTTGATTCACTGGCTCTTTACTCTAAAAAGAGGAAAAGAAATATTAAACAAGAGCCAAATCACATAAAACAGAAAGAATTAAGTGAGTCAGAAAAATGAATATTTTTGGAAATGAAACTGAAAATGTGTCATTTGAAAAATCTCGGGCACTTCTGACCAGACACTTTGGAAGATTAAAAAAGAATCCATCTTGGTCAACAAGGAAGAATTTTTCAACAATTGAAGAAAATAAGAAACTAACTTCAGAATTTAACAAACCTGAAGTTGACAAAAGTGAAATAAAGTGCTTTAAGTGTGGAACAATGGGTCTCTATGCATCTGAATGCAAAAATAAAAAACTTAAAGATGTTGCATACTACAAAAGAAAATATGAACATGCCATGCAAAGAGAAAAAGCACTGATGGCTAAAGTTGAAAACTGGGATTTAGACTCATCATCGGAAGAAGACTGCAATGCTAGCAGATGTCTCGTGGCCAATGATGAATCTTACTCATCCGATCAATCTGAAATCTCGAATGAGAAACAAGTAAGTTCATTTCACACTGATTTAATCTTTCAATTCAACAACATGTCTATAAATTATAAAGTTCTTTAAGAAAACTCTAAAAGAAACAAACTTTTCAATGAAAACAAATTTAAAACTTTTGAAGAAGAAATCAGCTCTCTCCTATCCGAACTTCATCAACTAAAAGGAGATAGAGAAAAAGAATTGATAAGATTAAGATATTTAGAAACACAGAATCTAAGCAACAAAGCCAAAATTGATTACTATGAGACTGAACTTGCAACTCTGTATCAAAGATTGCACATGAAAACAAAGAAAATAAACGGTCTCATAAATGCTCATGAACAACTTGAGAACACGACAATCGCACCCAGGAATTACGGCCAGGGGATCAGATACACACAAGGAACTGAAAGTTCCAAGACTGTCTTTATAAAAAGCAGTAGTCAAAACAATTCACAACTGGACAACAATGCTAAAAACAAAAGTCCAGCTTTTGAAACTCTGATAAAAAATTAGACCAACACTTATGACTCTAAAATGACCAAATGTGAGTCAACCAGTACCTCTAGTCAAAATATTGATAATTTTGGAGAGAGTACCATATACAAACACTATATGTGTACTGAAATGGTAAAACTGATATTAAAACACTACAACATAAAAAGAGCACACACTGCAAACTCTAGCACTTCTTTGAATGTGTCTTCCAAGTCTATAATAATAAAAAGAAAAAAGGAAACCAAAGAAACAACAAACAAAAAACCCAAAAACAAGTGGGTTCCAAAAACCAAATAAATACTTTTTCAAAAAGTTGAACATATATTTCTCAGATATTTTCTAAAGAATATTTGTATCAACCAAAGGACTCCCAATCCTGCACATATCTAGAGGGAGTCTTTTCTTTCTTTTCTCTTTTAGTAACAATTTTTTTTCTCTTTTCAATAAATGATCTCAAAAGGTACTTGTCACTTTCTTGAATATCCCTTAAATAGTTGACTTTCTCTTCCTGATAAGAAATGATGCCCATCAAATCACATATTTAAATGACAATAGGCATATCATGAAACACATCTTTGTGAGTTAAAGCACCCAAAAGAGGTAATAATAACTCTAAAATAGGAGAATGATGAAGGTAAGAGTTAATTCCCTCTCACAAACCATCCCAACTACCTCTATCAGAAGTCTAAGAGCCGACAAAGCCTAAAAGTCTTACTGCCAAACCTCCAGACCTCTGAACTCTTCCCGATTACAAATAGATGGATGTCCCTCTCAACTCATCCAAGCACACATCCAAACAAATCCAAACTTCATCCAAATCTTCATTAGAAAATGGATTTTCGTGCTCTGTTAGAAAGACAAGCCTTTCAAATCCCACTTCACCAAACTCACAACCTTTGTCTTCATACATCTAACCATCAGCAAACCTTTACCAGAATGATGAGTGATGACTTGTGTCCGAGTAAGGCCACACCACAAACACATTATGGTGCAAACCTTATCTCAACACACCAGTCACTAAGTACATGCCGACCTAGTCAGTGGCCGACCACTACTTAACAGGCCACTAGGCCGACCGCCGACAGGACCAAAGGCCAGCCGACAGCAGTTGGTCTGGCCGACAGCCACGTACAGGTCGACCTAGTCAGTGGCCGATCACTACTTAACATGCCACTAGGCTGACCGCCGACAGGACCAAAGGTTAGCCGACAGCAGCAGGTCTGTCCGACAGCCACCTAGCTGTCAGGCTGACCGACAACAAGATACATGACCAATCGACCCCCGACAGGGCCGACTGCCAGTCATTACGCTATTAGGCCGACTGGTGAAAATATAAGAATTAGCTGACCGCTAATCATCCATCACCAGGCCGACCAATAGCCTTCAACTTCAACCTATATCACAACTAGCTGTTTGATCCTAGTTAGGTCGAAAGATATAGGTACAGACCAACGCTCAAATCATTTGGCTGGCACTCCAAGGCCGACACCTTCCCCAAGACCATTGCCCGAAATGGCTACTGGGTAAGTTGTGCACAGGTCGGATGCCAGACCTGCAGCTCCCTACTTTGGGACACTACGCATTAATGGCAGTACAAGACAAGGGTTGTGGGCTATAAATACCCCACAACCACCAGGTAAGTTCTCATTCAATGCGCACCCTCTCGTCTGATTACACTTAATCTCTCGAAACGCATACTGATTCTCACGCCCGAGCTTGGTCGCGGGACACCCTGTCCTGCCCCCCAAGAACAACGGTGTTTTCTGTTTTGCAGGTCTTAGTTGAATCAGGAGGAAGTCGAGCCGACTGCTAGCCGGGAGACGTCCGACTGCTAGCTAGCAGACTTGGGTCCGACCACTTGTAGTCCGACTGCCTAGGTGACTCGTCCTAGGCTAAGCCCTATCTAGTCATCTTTGGTAGCCTGATTCTACATTGGCGCCATCCGCACGGTACTTTCAACAACAGCAATGACTGATGACTCAGCCATTCTTCCAAGAGAAACTACTGATGATTTCTCAACCCCTAATGACAAGCAACCTCTGGAAAACTCCTCAGAAGAAACCGACACGGGAGTACTCAATATCACTCCAGAGATGGTGAGTAGAAACTTCCTACCCCTTCGACAAGCCATGAGAGACTTTGTAGCAGCAGAGAAACTAAAGGGAGTATGCCTCCAGTTGTCATATGAAGATGAGGGCCCCCGCCTAGGTCCAATACCACCGCTGGGAGACTTACAAACGAGCAAGGGGCCAACAGCAGTACAGACTGACAGTACCATAGCAACAATCAACACTACCTTGCCATCGTTAGGAGACACTCCAAGGCCAACTCAGGTAAATTCAAGGCCCTCCAGCACGGCACCTTCAGAGAACACAACCAGTGTTAGCCAACCTCGGCCAAGCTTTCCAAGCTATCAAGTGCCACCATTCTACCCACCACCATACATGAGCCCATACGGGCAGACATGCTATCAAATACCATTCTACCCACCGTATGGTATGCCACCACCAAACTTCTTCTCACAAAGGCCACCTGGATCAGCGAGAACAAATGCAATCCCAGTCACACCACCCCAGATGATACCAGTGATCGAAATCAAAGATCCAGAGGCCGATGACCTGTCACTACCATACATACCAGAAGAGGAAAGTAAGTTCACCACCCGAATCGAAAACTTTGAATGCCCACCGAAGACAAAGCTACCTTCCACCGTTAAAACATACGATGGAAGCTCTGACCCGGAAGACCACTTGCATGCATTCAAATCGGCCGCACGTATTGAACAATGGCCACTTGCAGTATGGTGTAAAATGTACATCCAAACCCTATCGGGACCTGCTCGGCTGTGGTTCAACGCTCTGCCCGACAAGTCCATAGACAGCTATGTCCAACTCAAGCAACTGTTCTCTCAACACTTTGGCAAACAACGAAAGTGCACAAAAGACCCGATTGAATTGCATAACATCCGACAAGGTGAACAAGAATCTCTGAGAGCTTTCATGGAAAGGTACAAAAAGGAGTCGCTGACCATCGGTCACGCGGACGAAAGACAGAAGATATCCGGTTTTATCCATGGTATGCGTACACGACAGCTGATAAAAGAAATGAGTGCCCGTGTACCCATTACTATGCAAGAAGCTTTTGACCGAGCCGAAGCGTTCATCAGAGGGGAAGAGGTTGCACAACTCCGGGACAAGTCGTCCTCCGGTCACACCAAGTCACACGGCCGACCGCCCCACCAAAGGGACAACCGCCGACCGTGGCAGTCAGGCCCGGAAAGGGGAGGCCGAGACGACCGGAAGCAGTCGGGCTTCGCCCCATACGACCGCTCACATCCCTCAAATCACAAAGAAAGGAAGTATGACTTCCCAAGTCTCACAAAGACCCTAAAAGAGATATTGCAAACAGAAGATGCCAGTCGGCAATTCAACAAACCCCGGACAATGGGAAACAATACAGCTAATAGGAATATGGGAAAATATTGCGATTTCCACCTTGACCGGGGCCACGATACGGATGAATGCCACCAACTCAAGAAGGAAATTACCAACGCTGTAAAGACAAGTCAGCTAGCTCATTTGGTGAAAGAGATAAAGGAGCAAAAACAAAAGAAAGAGAAGAAGGGGGATCAACAAGTCATCCTAATGACACACAGCTCCAAGCAGAAGAAACCAAGGCTGAGAAAGGAAACATAGGCCAACCAACCCATCTCTTTCCCATCCCTTGACACAGCAACTCCAACTCTCAGCCCAATGGTAATTACCACAGAGGTAACAGGTATCCAAATTCATAGAACATATGTTGATGGAGGCAGTGCCTCAGATATTATGTATGGATCTTGTTTCTCACAATTACCATGCAGCATAAAAGACAGCATTCAGCCATCCAAGACCACACTGGTCGGCTTCAGTGGAGACATGGTCTTACCCAAGGGCGAGATTACACTACCAGTGACACTGTTCGACGGGTTGCACACAAGAACCGAACGGATCACATTTCTCGTGGTCGACAGGCCATCTAGGTATGACATCCTTTTTGGCCGACCAGCAATTTATCGGTTCGGATGTGTGGTATCCACGGCGCACGGTATGATGAAGTTCCCAACGGAAACAGGGGTGGCCACCATTCGGTCAATACAGGCCGAATGCTACCTCACAGCCGACGTCACCGAAGAAGCAAAGCAAAGCAAGTGGAAAGTAAACGATGACTACCCCAACCAGCTCATAACGATCGGCTCAGACTTGACCAACCAAGTCAAAGAAAAGTTGTAAAACTTGATCCGGAACAGCCCGGATGTCTTTGCATGGACACCGGCGGATATGACAGGAGTTCCAAGGGAGATTGCTGAACACCACCTAAAGGTCGACCCCAACTATCCACCTGTTGTCCAAGGCAAGCGGGGAATGGGAAGGGATAAAAGCAAAGCTGTCTGCGAAGAAGTAACAAAGTTAGTTAAAGTGGGTATACTCAGAGAACAAAAATGGCACACATGGGTAGCTAACCCTGTGATGGTCCAGAAATCTGATGGGTCATGGAGAATGTGCGTTGATTTCACAAGCTTAAATAAAGCGTCCCCAAAAGATTGCTACCCCTTACCAGCCATTGATGCCAAGGTAGACGCCCTGTCAGGATACACCTACAAGTGTTTCCTTGATGCATACAAGGGCTATCATCAGATCAAAATGGCCAAAGCCGATGAAGAAAAAACAGCTTTCCATACAGACAAAGGCATCTTTTGTTACAGAAAAATGCCTTTCGGCCTGAAGAATGCTGGGTCGACCTACCAACTTTTGATCGACCAGGCTTTTGACAGCCAGATCGGAAGAAACATGGAAGCATACGTAGATGACCTGGTCATAAAGAGCCAGACTAAAGAAGGAATGATAGCAGATAAAGAAGGAAAATTCTTGGGCCACATTGTGACTGATAAAAATATTATGGCTAACCCCGAGAAAATCAGAGCCATCACCCAAATGAAGCCACCACAATGCCTAAAAGAGCTCCAATGCCTCAACGGCCGACTGGCAGCTCTTCATAGGTTTATTTCAAAGTTAGCTGAGAAGTCCATGCCCTTCTTCAGAACATTAAAACAATGCACAGACACTAAACAATTCCTATGGACAGAGGAGGCTGACACAACCTTCAGCCAATTGAAAGAACAACTGAAAAGTTTAGCCACAGTCACTGCACCTGAAGCCGGGGAGGAGGTCATCCTATACCTCTCGGTCGGTGATGAAGCGATTAGCTCGGTCCTGTGCACCGAAAGGGGAGACACCCAAATACCAGTCTACTTTGTGAGCAGAGCAATGAAGGACCCAGAGACTAGATATTCCAAACTTGAAAAATTACTCTTGACTCTGATCCACACCGCTCGGCGGCTACGTAGGTACTTCCAGGCGTACAAAATTACAGTGCTGACCAACTACCCACTCAGAGAAATTGTCCAAAGGCCAGAAACCTCAGGCAGATTTGCAAAATTGGCAATTGAGTTGGGAGAGCATGAGCTCCACTTTAAGCCGAGAACAGCAATCAAAGGGCAGGTACTGGCAGACTTTCTGACAGAGCTAAGGGTCGACCCAAGCATCCCTATGTCGACCTCGGCCGAATACACCCTACCTCCACCAATCACAAGTAATGATGCATGGACCCTATATACTGATGGGGCAAAGAACAGTGAAGGATCAGGGGCAGGGCTCGTACTAATCGACCCAAATGGAGTGGAAGTCACATACGCCATACGGCTCGACTTCCCCAGCACTAACAATGAAGCAGAGTATGAGGCCCTACTTGCCGGCCTAAGACTTGCCAGAAAAATGAATGTTAAAAAGCTATCGGTGAGAGTCGACTCACTCTTGGTCACGAACCAAGTGAACGGGGAGTTCGAGATACGTGGTGAGGCAATGCAGAAATATGCCAGCAAAGTCAAGGAGATAGCTTCCCAGTTTGAGGAGTTCCAAATCACTCAGATACCGAGAGGTCAAAACAAGAAGGCGGATGCATTAAGCAAGCTAGCCTCCCTTGCCTATGCACACTTAACAAAACAAGTCCCAGTGGAGATAATCCACAGCCGGACGGATGAAATACAAGAAGCCTTCATCACTGAGCATGACACCGCCGACAGCTAGATGACTCCCATCAAGAACTACCTACAACATGGCACACTGCCGACCTCATCACTGGAAGCAGCCAAACTGAAGGCTCAGGCCGACGGCTATGCAATTCATAACAACAAGCTTTACAAAAAGTCATACCTTCAGCCGTTGCTAACATGTTTGACAACAGAGGAAGGGAATTACATCATGAGAGAATTGCACGAGGGTATCTGTGGAACACATTCTGGCCCTCGGTCCATAGTCACCCGAATGATGACGTTAGGGTACTATTGGCCAACCATGTATACTGACACTGAGAAAGAAATACGAAAGTGCCAGGGCTGCCAGATGCATGCAAGTGTCCAGAGGGTACCAAAACACAACATGATACCAGTAACATCCCCCTGGCCTTTCTACAAATGGGGGATAGATATCGTTGGACCCTTCCCTGAAGCACCAGTACGCATCAAGTTTCTCATTGTGGCAGTAGACTACTTTACCAAGTGGCCAGAGGTCAAAGCAGTGGCTACAATCACAGGTATACATACAACTCTAACGTTGTTCTAGCACAAATGGCACTACTACTATGATTTTCCAAACAAATTGTCTCAGACAATGAAATCAATCTGCAGGTAAACAAGTTGTCAGCTTCGTATGGGAGCAAATTGTCTGCCGCTACGGCCTCCCAGGAAAGATCGTTTCAGACAACGGAAAATAATTCGCAGGTAACACACATTGCTAACATTGAGTAAGCTACTTACCAATATAAGCTTTCCATGAAAAGCCATCTCAAACAATGGGAAACAATTTGCAGATAACCCATTCAGGTCATGGTGCCGAGAGCTATAAATCACCCAGATCTTCACTTCAGTAGCTCATCCACAAGCAAACGGCCAAGTGGAAAGAACTAACAGGTCAATTGTCTCTGGGATCAAGGCAAGACTAGGCAAGGAAGGAAAAGGATGGTTGAATGAACTCCCAAGCGTCATCTGGGCAATCAGAACAACCGAGAGGCAAGGAAGGAAAAGGATGGTTGAATGAACTCCCAAGAAATATGAAACTGAAGGCTGTCATCCCAGCAGAGATTGGTATACCTACCTTCCGAATTGAAAACGTCTCAGAGCCGACCAATGACTCAGAGCTGTTGGTCAACCTGGCACTTACACAAGAACGCCGAGACATGGCAGCTATCAACGAGGCTAAGTACATGAAACAGATGGAAGGATATTATAATCAAAGGGTCCAAACTGTAACCTTTCGGCCCGGAGATTATGTATTCAGGAACAATGAGGCTAGGCGACAAGAGGATCAAGGCAAGTTGGGACCAACCTGGGAAGGCCCTTATCAAATCATAGAGGCACACGCGAAAGGGTCATACAAACTAGCTACAATGGATGGCAAACCTGTTCCTAGACACTGGAACGGAATGCAACTCAAGAAGTTTTATCTATAAGCTAGGGGCATAGACACTCCACTTTTGTAATGTTGCTAGGCACTTGGGCATTTACTAAAGTCCCGCTTTTGTAGCTCTTTGATCAGCTGGGCATTCACCTAAGTCCCACTTTTGTAACATCATTGATCATTCGGGCATTTATTAAAACCCCACTATAATACAATGCAACATTCAGTTTTTTATGATCTTTTCTTATTTTAATATAAAGCACACAAGCAAAACTATACAAGCCGACCAACAGTGGTCGGCATAGTCAGAATACTACCCAAACTAACATGATTTTCAGTTAAAGTCACCAAGTTGACCAAACTACTATCATAGGTGAGCCTAAAGCCACACCTGTTAGCTACCAGTTGGAGGAAGGTCAGCAGACGGCCAGCCAAATCTCGGCACAAACGGGCCGACCCCCCACAAGGCTGGAAAGCAATATTCGTAAGATGGTTATCTGTGACAATTGTAACCTCCCAAGTTAGCTCCGTTAAGTTTCTCCGTTAAATCCATCAGTTCCGTTAGACAATCTCCGTTAACCATGTTATAAACCGTAACTAATGCGTGTCTAGACCGAATACGTCCATGACCTTTGGTTGATCACCGAACCCGTCCATATGTGCTATGTGTATACTTACTTACCACCATTACGTGAAATTATATGCAACGTGTTAATTTGATTTAAGGGTGTAATTGTGTGATTATCGAGAAATTGTGCTTGTCTTATTTAGAACAAAAATTTACCCTTTTAGTAGCCAGCGAAACTACCAGGCGAAATTACAGTTTCGCCCGGTAGCTAAGACATTTGGGCTACGGGACCAGTTTCGCGTGGCTAGCGAAACTGCCAGCGAAACTACCAGCGACACTGCCAGCGAAACTAGCACCTGATATATAGAAAACCCAAGCCAACCTTCTCATTTTTACTCACTCCTCACAATCACACACACTTCTGCACTCTCCCTCTCTCGAGATCTCCGGCCAGGAAGGAAGTAGCTCGAACCACAGAGATTCTAGCCCCAAAACTCCATCCATTTAAGCATTTGAGATCAACCGTGAGTCACATAAACCTCCTTTATGCATTTCTTGTATGCTTAACTAAAATGTATGCTTAAAATCCACATGCAATGACTTCTGCTACTGCTATGATGCTTAGGGATGCTAGACATAACATAAATTCTGTATCTTGACATGTCAGTATGAAGATCCATGCTAGATTAGGCTACTTATGTGAAAATGCATTCTTGGTAAATTGATGACTAGAAACCATGCTTTAGGTGTTAAAATTTGCTCTCATGATGTTGGTAAACGTTTAGGTATGCTAGATATCGAATTGCATGTGATACAGAAGCTGTTAGAAAGGTTTTTAGTCAAATTTACGGGTTTTTCTAGCGACTAGCGAAACTGTGCCTTCATCAGGCGAAATTATGTAGCGAAATTATGTATATCTCCTTCTAGCGAAACTATGTAGCGAAACTATAGTGTCGCCGGATAAACCAACCAGACCTGCTCGAACGAAACTACCGAGCGAAATACCCTGAACGAAAGTTCAAACCAGTTTCGGGCGAAACTAGGCTAGCGAAACTGTGTCAACAGTTTCGAGCGAAACTGTGTCAACAGTTTCGAGCGAAACTAGCTTAGCGAAACTGTGTCATCGGGTGTTGCCTAGCGAAAGTGCTGCCCGTGTACACAGCGAAACTGCCTAGCGAAACTGCTAGCGAAACTGTGACCAGAATCCAAACTTGTGCAATTTGTTTAAATGTCTTGCCATGACTTACACAATTATGCTATGATGAACATGTCTGATTTCTGTATTAAGTGAACCCCTGTTTATGATCAACCATCGGTATCGTGTGTCGTTATGTCGTGTCGTGTTTTCCAATGTGCTAATAGCTTTAAACACAACCTTACACCTAAGACCTTAATGTGATTATTAGGTCCTCATTATCAACCATAACCGGATTAATTGAAGCTTAAGCCGAGCAAACCTAAGGTGAGTTTCACTTACTGTTTTAGTTGCATCCGGTAAGGGATGGCAACACACGGTAAAGGTATTTCTTTACTTGAGTATTTATCCCACTATATCACATGTTCACTGAATTGCTTTATAAACAAAAGTCCTTACTTATCGGGCCATTAGTATTGAATAGCGAGGTAATGTTGAGTAGATCTACTGGGGATTGACACCCCCGCTCAGCGGTGCACAGGATGCACCCTCCCGACTGGTGTACGGACTGAGACCAATATTAGCCTAGGAACATCGTGATCGGGAAAGACACGGGGAAGGCAAATTACATAGGTGAATACCTATCAAATACCATGTCAGCTTTGGTTGCGAACGTTCAGGGGAGCATAAGCATAGGCTAGCTACCTAATGATACGGAAAATACTTACATTCTAAATTACGAATTTATTGCTTTACGATTCGTATGCATTGTGGTCTACATGGTGTAGTGTAGACTAATTAGTGAACTCACCAGCCTTTTAGCTGACACTTGATCGTTGTTTACTTTTCAGGTCGTTAGAAGGATTCTTGGATGGCACGAGTGGCGGCAGTACTCTTTATCACAAATCTTTTGGGAAATCCAAGATTTTAAACTTTATGAACATGTGTTTATTGTATCAAACTTGTAATCGCTTTAAGGCTTCCGCTGTACTTCTAAACTAACTTATGTATCTGCTAAACAAACTTTCCTTTACTTTAAATTTAAAGTCCCTTATCTTTTGTTTATTTACTGTTATGGCTTGGTTGTAACTAAAGTCTTGGATCCTGGTCTGGCTCACACCCCACACGGTTATACTCCGTTAGTGGAATTTGGGGGTGTGACATTATCCGTACCGGGCTATACAGGAAAACACATTAAGGGTTCATTCCTCACAGCTCTATTATAAGTGGGTGACCAGCAGAACACCGAGTCGCCTTGGTCGAGCAGTTAACACTCGGCCTAAGAGGCACTAGGATTAAGCCTGGACCACATAGACTGAAAGACTTCAGTCAAACCTAGGTATAAACGCGCAAAAGAGTATGTCTACAAGCATAACTTCATAAATTAAGACTAACTTCGGACTGTACAACCGAAAACTATTCTAAAAAGCTAGATAAAGACAAGTTACGCTGGCCGACCAGTATCACACCGCTCGGCCAAGACAACGAGATCGATTACAAAAATCAACACTATAACATACATCGGTCGACCACACATAAACTAACAAAGGTGCTGACGAGCATTAACAGTTTAAACAGCCGACCACAAAGACAACAACTAGTACAAAGAAAAAACTTATCATATATAATGAAGTTTGTTGTTACATATATAATGAAGTTTGTTGTTACGTTTTCATTAGTATCACAATAATTACATTAACTCAACGTCATCACAGCATGGCTGAGCAGCCGAGCCGACCGCTTACAAAAGCACTCGGCCAACAAAAGGCAAACGATAAACAAAGACTCTCGTTTAAGGAAGATATCCACGATGGGCCAATCTAAACACTTAACAAATTTCGAAAAAAGAAAATAGTACTAAGTCACAAAGACGTAGCCGACCTCTTATAGGAGCTCTCGGCCAGGGACTTACCGGTCGGTCCAGGATCCATACACAGGACCGACTTAAAAAACTTAGCATATTTTAAGTATGCCAAATTCATCAGCATAACCGATCTGTCAACATAGCAGTCGGTCATATAATACGACCGACCAAACATGAATTTAAGTTTAAATAACAAAAGCTATACATACATCATTCGGGACAAAAACAAACAAGTGAAACACAAGACAATGAGAATTCAAAACATTCATTTTCATTTCATAGAAAGACGATTACAATGCTGGAAAGGAAATACATATTACTAGCTACATAACTATTCTAAGTTTCCGGAGAGGAGTCGGCATCAGGAGAGACATGCGGTGGAGGAAGGACCTTCTCAACAAATTTCCCAGCCCCAGGCTTGTTACCACGAAGCCATAGGCGCTCGGTCCGGGGTAGAACCACGACACGATCTTACTACTGCATGATTCGGTAATCGGATAGCAATGAGAAGGTAAATAAAGCTTTGCTTGATTGATTCACTTAGAGAATACAAGCTAGAGAGAATACACACTCAGTTTACACACAGTTAAGAGATATGAAAATGACAGAACTACTAAACACTCTCTCTAACAAGCTATTTATAGTCACTTAGTAACAGACCAGCGTACCACCTGCGGACCATCTGGTCCGCCCGGATCATCTGGTCCGGCGGTGCATATGGTACGGCCAGTGACTATATTACTCACACATATGCTCTAGATTAGATACAATACACGAGACACACGCTAGCATAGCAATATGCTTCTACAGACTCCCCCTTAACGTGTAGTGTATCTATATTCTAACTAAACTTCAGTCTTCAATCTTCAACATTGCTGTATCCGATCTTTGACTTAAAATCTTGTCAGAAATAGAGCTTGCATGGCTGGATCAATCTTGAATAAATCTTTGAACTTCAAGATCCACTTGTTAAAGATATAACATACTCCCCCTTTCACCATGCTTGAGTTTTCTCACTCAGATAACCTGCAATTTCAGAAGACAGAAACGCAGCTTTCCTTTTCTTGAAACTTAATTTAATCTTGGTGCAAAACTTCTCTTCGAGAATCCAAGATATAGATTTGAAACTTTTAAGTTCGTATCACATATCGATCGGTCGAAAACAAATAAGAAACAAAATCTTTTTGGCTTTTTGAAACTTTATATTAAAACACACCGAAAATCTTTTTGAACTTTTCAGATATGAAACATAAATGCAATACAGAATCAGACACTATTTTTGCCTTTTGCGAGAAAGATCACAACTTGGGATCATATTGATCATGACATGCTGAACTACACTTCAATTTCAATTACTTCAGCACACAAGTCATGTCGATTACCAGTATAATTTGTCCATCTTAAACTCAGGCACAATCATACTCATACCATCTGGATATGTTATTGTATTGATTAGATTTGCATTGACCAGTGTACCCCACACTATCAGACATACTCAGATATGTTTTTGCTTTTTATATCACATTTTGTGATTTTATTTGTGATTTAATCACATAATGATTGTATTCATGATTCAGTCAACTGTGTTCCATGCAAAAAGAAATAAGAATGTTAAATCGTCTACCTTAAGGTCGATCTTTCGATACGCAGATAAGGCCTCGGATTTAACAAAATAAGAAAAATAAAACAAGTTGAAGTTGTGTAACTCAACAACAATCAGGTCGGTACTCGCGTACACGCAGAGAAAGTCCGATGAGTTATACGAAACACCAAAGAAAATAAAGCAGAACGTCAAACGGACAACGATCAGGTCGGTCTTTCGACACGCAGAGAAAGTCCGATCGTTTGACAAAATAAAGAAAATCAAACAAGTTTAAATCTTTGCAAAATGAACACATGTATACACAGTGACTTCTCATTTTCTTTTTCACATATCTTTTCTTGATATATCATGAGATATGCATCAAGATGTTGTCCACTTGGTCAAGCATTAGTATTTAAAGTGTTTATCACATCTGAATACTTTTTGATTTAATGCCGAGCCTACCAAGCACATCGAACACTGATCTTATGGCTTTTTCATCTATTTTATCCATGAGTCAGACATGTAAGCCATTGTACCATCATTTCCCAAACATGTTGGATACAATTTCTCATTTTTTAATGTATTTGTATTTTTCTGTTTTTCAATGTTTTTTGTATTTTTCCATTTTCTCCCCCTTAAAATGAAAACTCTATTTTTGGATTTTCATTTTAACAAAAAACACAAACACACTATTTTTGGTTTTTCAATTTTCTCCCCCTAAACTACATACGGAATATAAAAGAAAGAAAATTGATCAATCGATACTGATACCGTTTCAGTTTAAGCTTTCAGAAAAACTTTCAGTTTAAAAATATGAAGCATTCAATTTAAGTTAAGAACGCAGAATACTCCTCCATCAGCAACTTTGCAATCACCAACGGGTCTTCTAGGAATACCTGCACACTGGTTATAAAGATTAGTACTCAAATAACCCGAAGCACACAGCTTCTGGTCGACCAGCGTCTTCCGTAAAATCATTTGCAGCCTTGGTGACCAACTTAGGTCGCCACTGCATTTTTGGTTTTTCTTTGTTTAATGAGTCACTTCCAGTGGATGAACTATCCATGCTTGAATCATATTTACAAAATT
Source organism: Deinandra increscens subsp. villosa (assembly GCA_039602395.1). NCBI lineage: Eukaryota > Viridiplantae > Streptophyta > Magnoliopsida > Asterales > Asteraceae > Deinandra > Deinandra increscens. The sequence continues at coordinate 12,552,872 of JBCNJP010000003.1, forward strand.
GTTTCTTTGAAGATTTAAAAGATGTGGATGTGGACTCAGTAAAAACTCTGCCTGATTCGTCAATGAATGTGGCAGATTTATCAGAAAAAGGTCTTTTTGCAGTTTCAGGACAATCGTGTGCCATGTGGCCTGGTCGGCGACATTGATAGCACAAACGATAAGATCGTTTTGGTGTTCGTTTGTCCTGAACTGTATGGCACATATCATCAGAATCAAATGAATCATAAAAATCATCAAATGATTGAAACTGATTCTTGTGAACCCATTTGGATGTTGGACTTTGAGGAGTAGGATTTGAACCAGATGAAGAAGACCATCCATAACGTCTTTGACCAACTGGAGACGAATTTGAGAAAATCTTCTTCTTCAAATCTTTCTTCGATTGTTGACTCCCGAAGCCTTTCTCCATTGCAGACATGAAAACCTGAGCCAAATGATAAATTTGATCAAGATTTGTATCTTTCTTTTCTTTTGAAACTTTCTTGGGCATGGTCTTCTTGTTTTTCTTCTCAAATTTCTTATTCTCACTACCCAAACCAGACTGTTTGTAACCTGGTAGCTTTGTCAAATCAACTTGAGAACTTGAACAACCAGCTTTAGCCGCTTGATTGAATGAAGCTTTGATATCTTTCAATTTGTTAGCTTCGACCAGCTTAGCAGCAATCTTTTCTTCATTTAGTTGCTTCTCATCTTTTGCCACCAACTTCTCAACATAAATTTTGTTATCAGATACACCAGTGCCACCAGAAACAAATTTAATAGGTGTAGATGCGTCATTTGTCTTATTCTCCACTTTCGTATTAGATGACTTTGACTTCTTCTCGTCAGCTTTCTTAGTACCAAATTCAAAATAATCACCAGGTGCATCAGAAGATTTGACATCAGCCAGAGGATCAGTTTGAATCACCGGAGGTGGTAATTGATTGAATTCTTCTCCTCCAAACACCCTTTTGAAATTCGCATCGTTGCACAAGTAGCTGGTGAACGAATGTGAATTTGTCAGATTATTCAATTTTCTTTTAAGATCTAAAATCTCAACATTTAAATCCGATATCTTCTTTTGAGCTTCACCCAATGCTTTCTCTGACGCAATCAGCTGTTCGGACACTCTGTTTGACAATGACTTTTCTCTCCTCATTTTATCATGAGCATCATACACTTCTTGTGTAATTTTCTTCACCCTTTCCTCATAAATCTCAATATTTCTTGTCAACAACTTGTTGTCATGTGTTAAGGTTGTGACTTTATCGAGTAATTTTGAATGTTCCCATTGACGATCATTTTCCTTAGCAATAACTTCATCATGTGCTTTTTGAAGATCATTATACGATTGCTGAAGCGAATCCAATCTAGCTTTTGACTTGCTAAACAAAGCATCAAAGTCACTAATGACTTCTTTTGCTTCATGCTCCCATTTTTCAGCATCTCGAACCAACTCTGCATTTTCATTCTGCAATGTTAGAATTTGTTGTTTATCTGCATCAACTACTTTTGACAACTCAATACACTTCTGACATGCTGAAATAACTACATCATCCTTCTCATCAATGTCAACCTTCTTCAAAATATCATCCATAAGCAAATTTTTAATTTTCTTATTTCTCTGTGAAACCATGTCAAATTTTGACATCAAATCTGCCATTTGTGAAGTTTTGCTTGTGTCAACAACAGAATCAGATATTTATTTAGCATTCTTCTTCCATTTCCCCAATTCTTTTAGCAGAATACTATGTTCTTCGGTCAAATTTATCAGCTTCTTTTCTAACTCTTCAATCTCACCGTTAGAACTCTTGTTTGACCTTGAATTCCGATAGATTTGCATATTGTGATAGTCACATATTATTTTCAGATTGTCCCACAAAGCTTTTGAGTGCCAACAATCTTGAAAATAAACAAACAACTCTGTTGATATTCCCAACTTTAGAAATGCATATGTCTTCTTTTCATTTTTATACTGCTTCTTTTGTACATCTGAAAAATCCGTTTTCCATACGGGTTCTCCGTATGAATTAGTTGGATAGACATATAACTGACGGATCGGAATCCACAAATCTTTATCCACGGTTTCAAGATATGTTTTAAATTTTGGTACCCAACTTGGATAATCCTCAAACTTCACCAATTTTGGCACATTCTGACGATGACCCGTAACAAATACGTCAATTTCATCCATTTTGAAAATGTAAAACTGATTATCAAAAACTTCGAACTCAAAAACAAGGGTCTTCCAAACGGATTTTGGGGGTCAAACTGGGGGGTACAAACCTTTCAGGTGAGTACACGTCTAGATCTCGGAAAGACGAACGTTTTGGCTGGTATTGGGTTTCGTAACTCCAAACGGTTTGCAAGTTACGTCAGTTTTAGTGAATGTCACTATTCTGCCAGCGGACCAACAATTCCAGCGGATCAACCTTCGTACCAGATCAAACTAGCGGATCAAAATTTGTTCACCGGATCAAAATACTCTCAACGGACCAAATATGTTCCAGCGGACCAGATATCTTCGGCGGATCAGATTTTGGTACGGCGGACCAAAACTGGTACGGCGGACCAGATTTTTCAGCGGATCACACTGGTACGCTGTAACTGCCGCGGATCAGACTGATGAAGATTGCCGGGGCGGACCAGTTGCGGACCAAATGATCTTCGAGCGGACCAGACACAGTTCGAACTAATTTCGACTGATTTTCGCAAATTCGACGTTTTCGATCGAAAATTTGGTTCAAATAGATGCGAAAACACTCCAGAAACACTTAGAAATCATTTTTCATCACTGAAACACTCGGAATTGGAAGAATTTGATGAAAAATGATGAAAACCCAAACTTTCTCTCTCTAGAATTAGAAAACTTACCAAATCACAGCAGTAGAGCAACCTGGATTGCTCTGATACCACTTGTAGAACCACGACACGATCTTACTACTGCATGATTCGGTAATCAGATAGCAACGAGAAGGTAAATAAAGCTTTGCTTTATTGATTCACTTAGAGAATACAAGCTAGAGAGAATACACACTCAGTTTACACACAGTTAAGAGATATGAAAATGACAGAACTACTAAACACTCTCTCTAACAAGCTATTTATAGTCACTTAGTAACAGACCAGCGTACCACCTGCGGACCATCTGGTCCGCCCGGATCATCTGGTCCGGCGGTGCATATGGTACGGCCAGTGACTATATTACTCACACAGATGCTCTAGATTAGATACAATACACGAGACACACGCTAGCATAGCAATATGCTTCTACAGTTGGATGGCTCGGAGATCGTCCATGGACCTGTTTAAGCAGCCGGCTACGGCATCAAGATAAGGAAATTTTTCCTCACTAAACTTGGCAATAGCAGCCTTCATCTTATCTTCGTTGTCGGTCCTGAAACAAGTATTGGCTTCTTTCTCTTTCCCAGCAAGTGCCTGCTTATACCCAGCCAGATAGCCTTTGTAGACCCCATAGTTAAGCACGGCAGTCTGAACAGCACCAAGAGGCTCCTTAAACTCAACACTGCCGAGCAGTTTCTGGACAACGTGATGAAAGTCGTGCTCAATCAACCATTTCCTATCATTAATGTAACCATCAGCACGGGCTAACTCACCCCTGTACAAACCCTCCAACCGGTCCTTGTCAGCCTTCACCCTGGCTACATCGGCCTCAAGCTTCTTTTTCTCCTCCTCATGGGTTTTGCGGAGGTCGGCCAAGACAGTGTTGGCCTCAGAAATAGAAGCCCTTAACCCAATATTTGCTTTTTCTAACAACTCCCTCTCACCCTTCACAGCAACCAATTCACCCTCTAGTTGGCCGATCAGAGCAGGGTTGACATTAGCAAGTTTAGCCTCCAGACGGGCTACCTCCTTCTTGCGGTCAGCCGAACGCTGTCGGGCCTGACCCAATTTCCTCTCCAGCCGAGCATTCCGGCTAATCATATTTACCCCGGCTGAGTAAGCCCGGGTAAGCTTGAAATAGGCCTTTTCCCGGGCCTGCTTATGGGAGACGGCGTTTTGATCAAGCACTTCCCCAGGAGGAAGAGACAGACGCGCAAAATGCCGACACAAATTAAGGGTGTCAAGCTTGGAATTATTCTTCAAACCCCAGACCGGGGCAAAGGGAAGTTTGGCCGATCCGGCCGGAAGCTCTCGGCAGGGGGAGGCATCAAAGCTCCCCTCCAGAGACACATCTTTAGCAGATAGCTTCCCAGCTTTCCCTTTCTCAGCAAGGAGCTCAGCAATCCTAGACTCGGCCTCAGGGGTCGACATGGTACCCCGAGCAGCAGACCCATCCTGCAAAGAAGTTAAAACTTCGTCAAATTCTCCAGTGGGGTACTAACAGACCATTGCAAGCGGAGAAACACTTACAGGGTGAGAAACATCCGCAACCACTTTCTGTTTTTTCTTCTTCACAGCACCATCATCACCCTCCTCATCCTCTCCACCTCCAACATCAACATCAGACTCCTCATCTTCAAGCCGACGGCCTTCCCCACCATCGGCACCACCAGCAGTTTTCGTCCCCTTCTTGCTCCCCTCAGGGGAGGAGCGCGGGCGTTTAGACATATGCTTCCTGCGAGCAGACGACTCGCCCTTGGCTGACTTCTCAGCAACCCTTTTCTTCCGGTCCTTGTCCGTCCCCTTTTCATCATCGACCAACTCATTGGTAGCACCCCCCCAAGGCACTACCAATGGTCACAGTGGTCCCATGGGTAACGGTAAAATCCTCGTAGCGATGTTGAGTGGTCGCCATCACAGGATCGGTCTCATTATGACCAAGAGGCTTGTCGGTCTGGTCGACCTCATCAATGTCATCCAGATCAATAAAGTCTATAAGATCCATCTCTGCAAAAGCAAAGTAAAAGTTAGCAAATAATCACAAAAGATGAACACACAAGTTAAGAGGAGACGGCAGGACATTACCTCGACCCTCAAATCTAAAAGCAGGCTTTCGGTCGGTATAGAGCCAATTCCTACTCAAGCCAGTGAGGATCAACACCCTCTCAAAAAACGGCCTCAAAGGAACCTGAAGACCGACCAACCTCTCAACGGTCACAGCATCGAAAGGATCCTCAGCCACAGTCCCAATCTTGGCTTTGGCCGACGCAACCTTGAAAGGAGGGACTCTATCCAAAATAACGGAGGAGACCCAAAAGAATTTATCCTTGAAATATTTAAGGTTGGTCGGAAGAGCAGTCAAGTACCGAGGGCTAACAGTGCCGTCGTCATATTTAACACTACGCTGGTCGAAGGAATACCAATCTATCTGTCGACCCATTTTAAAAAATCGATGGAAGTCACCAACGGTCGGCTCCTTGCCGACCCCCCTACAACAGACCTCAAAATGTGTAACCCTAAGAATAGCTAAGGGATGTAGTTGAGAAATATGAACTTTATGGGCATCAAGGACATTAAGAAAAAACTTAGAGAGGGGTATCCTAAGTTGACCATGGGAGAAGGACTTGACATAAAGACCTATTTTACCCTCCGACGCATCCTTAATAGAAGCCTTCGGCGACGGAAGCTCAGGGCCGAGCAGAGGGCTAATCCCATACAGCTTAACATGCTCATCAAGATCCTCCTGAGTGAGGACCGAATGGTAACTTTCCATCTTGGCCATGATAAAAGCAGACCAAGAATTAAAGAAGGAGTTAAAAGAAGAAAATGTACCAAGAGAAAAAGAGAGTAGTCGAGCCGACGACTTAAGAAAACAATTACAGAGGGTTCAGAGCGATTTTACAAATGTGAGTTCCAAATGAAGAAAAGGGAAGTATTTATAGGCACAACCCAGGCGACGATTCAGTTACCTGCGAAGCACCAGATAACTACCTCTTGGGCCTATAATAGCCCAGCACGCAGAGAGGACAGCTGTAACGCGTCTTCACCATAACGGGCCGAAGGCCAACGGGCCGACGGCCCAACAGGCAATACATGAGCGCTCGGCTATGATGCGCTCGGACAAACGGAACAAATCAAACAACAAAACGTCCTAAGTCCGATGGAAGTGTCCAGACCACTACACACGGGACTAGGGGGCTGATGACGTGTGTCCGAGTAAGGCCACACCACAAACACATTATGGTGCAAACCTTATCTCAACACACCAGTCACTAAGTACAGGCCGACCTAGTCAGTGGCCGACCACTACTTAACAGGCCACTAGGCCGACCGCCGACAGGACCAAAGGCCAGCCGACAGCAGTTGGTCTGGCCGACAGCCACGTACAGGCTGACCGACAACAAGATACATGACCAATCGACCCCCGACAGGGCCGACTGCCAGTCATTACGCTATTAGGCCGACTGGTGATAATCTAAGAATTAGCCGACCGCTAATCATCCATCACCAGGCCGACCAATAGCCTTCAACTTCAACCTATATCCCAACTAGTTGTTTGATCCTAGTTAGGTCGAAAGATATAGGTACAGACCAACGCTCAAAGCATTTGGCTGGCACTCCAAGGCCGACACCGTCCCCAAGACCATTGCCCGAAATGGCTACTGGGTAAGTTGTGCACAGGTCGGATGCCAGACCTGCAGCTCCCTACTTTGGGACACTACGCATTAATGGCAGTACAAGACAAGGGTTGTGGGCTATAAATACCCCACAATCACCATGTAAGTTCTCATTCAATGCACACCCTCTCGTCTGATTACACTTAATCTCTCGAAACGCATACTGATTCTCACGCCCGAGCTTGGTCGTAGGACACCCTGCCCTGCCCCCCAAGAACAACGGTGTTTTCTGTTTTGCAGGTCTTAGTTGAATCAGGAGGAAGCCGAGCCGACTGCTAGCCGGGAGACGTCCGACTGCTAGCTAGGAGACTTGGGTCCGACCACTTGTAGTACGACTGCCTAGGTGACTCGTCCTAGGCTAAGCCCTATCTAGTCATCTTTGGTAGTCCGATTCTACAATGAGGTTCTTGCAAACCTGTGCTATTGGCCTAGCACTCATTCAAAATACACGCTTCAGATGCGAGTTTCTAAGGGAATTCTGGGTCAATGCAAGATCTGACCCCAACCTACCTGGAGGCACAATAAGAACACGAGTGAACCACCTCACCTTTGAAATCACTAAGGACTCTATTCGCTCTGCTCTCAGTCTAAATGACAGAAATGGAGTCACTCACTTCAACAGTGCCCAAGTCATCGAAACTTTCATTGATATTGGGTATGATGGAGAATTTCTTGAAGAACAGTCCAACAGATTTCACCTTCCCCCATCTGGCAATTCTTCTTCTCTCAAATTCAACTTTGCTTCTCCTCCCGAGTCAATAATCATCATCTTGCTGACCATGATACCCAAATGGTCATGTATGCTCTAATTCACGGACTGGACATGAACTTCTCTCACTATCTTCTACAAAATATTAGAAATAATTGCTACCTCCCTGTAGAAGAGAGAGTCATTCTATATCCCCGTTTCGTAACAAGCATAATTTGCCAAGCCAAGCAATGGGAAGGAATTCCTCGTGGCTATCACACCCAACTTGTACCTTCCCAAAGGTATCTTAGTCTTCATCTCACTGGACTTCCAAATGACATAATAGAGGAAGAAGATGAGGGCCTGCGACCAATCTATCACAACAACATTCCCCTCCAACTTGAAGCCAGAGCACACCCCCTGTGCCTACCAGAATCATCCTACCTTGTACTTGTAGAACTACATGGACTCATCTAAACTTAAGGTTTAAATAAGTTGTTTACTAGGTGTTCTTTTTGTTGCAAGAAATAGAATTTTTTGGGAACGTTGCAAGAAGCTCAAAATTATGTTAAAACATCACAGCCGATAAATATGTGCTTTCTCACTAATATACAGGTCATACAGAACCATTCCGGAATTTCCGAAGTAGTTCTGTACACAAGCTAAAATGCAAATATGAAACAAAAGGAGTAGAAAACTTTTTGACGCAATCTCTCTCTCTCTCTTTCTCTCTCTCTCTTTCACACACACACACACACACAAAGAAGGGGAGGAAAAGAAGCTTGAAGAAAGAAAAAGAAGGATGAAAGAAAAGGGAACAATAATTCCCACTATGACTGTCAAGAATACATTTGATCTCTGATTGTCAAAAAGTTAAGAATCTTTCATCAAGATCATTTGTAAGTCCAAACGACAATGAAGATGCTAAATGCTCCAAATGAATAGGAACGGTAACTTTTTTAGTTACGAGGAAAATGAATGATCCAACGGATATCCATTTCACCACCCAGTCAACCCAATCGGTGAAAAAGAGCCGTTAAAAACCCTAGAATCTCTTTCGTACCATAAAATCCTCACACACTCTCAAAATTAAATACCGCTCCTAAAACCATCATCCTTACCAAGAAAAGCATCTCTTCCAACAATCAACATGGCCTCATCTTCTCAAATCTCCCTATTCAGAACATTCAACATCGAGCAAAACAACATGCGAGCAAATCTAAACCCACCGGCTTACTCCAATGATGTACAAATCGTCATAGAAGCACTAAGGTACTCGCCTCTCATTACAACTCTCACTGAATATGAAGAAATCACCAAAGAGGCTCTTATGAATGTCTGGTCAACCATAAAAGTAAAAACTAAAACCGTGAACAAGAAGGTATAGATTGGAGCACTCATTGAAAACAAAGATCGATCCACAACAGCTATATAGTTCTCAGAAGAAGACTTCAGACAAGTTGTTGACCTCGAAGCACCAGAAGATCCTGCTCAACCCCTAAATAAAACAGAAATTCTCAAAATCATCAATTCCTTGAATAAAGGAATAAGATTTACCATAGTCTCTGGAATAAACATCAATCAACTGGAGAAATGGAAGCTGATGATGCACACTCTCATCTACAGCCTAACTGCTAAAGTTGGATCATCAGATCAGGCTAGTGAATCAGTATACTCCATGATGGTCGCTCTAATTCTGAATAAAAGAATAGATTATGAAGCTATACTTTGGAGGAATCTGGTGAAAAGAATTGAAAATAAACACAAGGAAAAGAAAGAAACTGCTCACATTCCATTTATCAGATTCCATTCTCTACTCATCTTTAAAAAGTGACAGGAAGGATCATTAGCTATGACAGGAGCTAAGCATAGGTTAACCACTCTGAAAATTCTTAAGAAATTTGAATCAGGTACAATCAATGCCATATCCTCTGTACCTTATTCACTGCTATCAAATATACCAGATGAATCTCCAGTTCTGAAATAATACAAAGAAGGAATAGAACTACAGAAACATAACTCATCTGACCCAGAACAACCAATCCCCAAACACAACCCTCAAACATCCCATTTTTCTGAATCAGCCAATCTGAACAGAAACTTACCAGACTTTCCCACTTCCATCTCCACCACCCCAGCCTACAAAGATTTCAGTTTCAGTCCACCAAACTCACCTCCTCACATCCACATTTCTGAAATAGCCACCAAGCCTAGCCTGTTTGATGACTCTGAAAGTCATCAGCAAGCACCAACAAGTGGAGACTCAATGAGTCAAGAATACTTGGAAAGAATCCACAAGGATTGGTTCCTTAAGGATTCTACAAATGAGTATTCTGAAAAGAATATTCAAACAACACATGAGTCTAAATCTTCCAAGATAAAGGCAATGAATGTTGAAGACCTAGGAACATCAAATACCTCTGGTCTTCTAGGCACTAACAAAATTCTCAACAAAGTCTTTGTTAGTAAAACAGCTAGACATGTGTTGTCTACTGGTATGTTAGAAGGAGAAAGATGATCTGTTGATCCCTCTCCAAGCTTACCCAGTATCCTACTCAAATCTGATCTCTTAAATTTCTCTCAAACAATCAGAGAGAAAATATTTGATATCAAATGAGATTAGAAAACTGACCATCATGAACTAGAAAAACTCAAATGGTCAAACTCAGATAAACTCATGAAGGTGGAAAGAAACACAGCTCAAAACTGTTGAAACATGGTCCTGATCATCATGTGAAGTATCGAATACAAGACGAAGACATGCAAGATTGCTGAGGTCCGAACTCAGGCCGAACCTGGAGTTCGGACATGGCCGAACCTTGGGCCGAACCTTGGGCCGAACCTCATGTTCGGACCAGCGGGCTTTGGCTAGTATAAATATGATGTCTTGTATAGAATTGGAGTAGCTTCCGTGTCATATATTCTCTGAGTGTACTATGTGATTCTCTGTGGTTAATACAAAGCGTATTTGTATTTACTCTTTGTGTTTTACTTGTTTACATTGATTTCATTACGACTAAGTAGAATATCCACGCTAAAGCAATTTCATGTGGTATCAGAGCATTTGGTTTGCTCTACTAGTCGGAAATCACTGTTTTTCAGAGTTTCGAGTCAAAAATTCACGTTTTTGTGAAAATGTCAATCATTTTTGAGTTCGTTTGATCATTTCGAGTGTGCTTCATGTCAAAAATTCATTCCTAATTCGTTTCTATCGAGTTTGCTTGAATTCTTGTCGAAAATTACAGTAAAAAACACTGAAAATCAAGAAAATAGTGTCGAGTGAGGTCGATCTCGTCTGAGGTTCGGAGAAGTTCGGCGTAACCGCTCTGAACTCGAGGTTCGGACAACATTTGTTCGTTTTCCTAGTTCGTTGAGAATTCGGTGAGAGTTCGGTCTGCATCCGGACAAAGTTCGGTCAGTGCTCGGTGTTCGTTCGGACTAGTTTCTGTTTGTTCTTCCGAAGGTCAAGTTCGTAGGGAGTTCGGTGCTTCTAAGTTCGGACGAAGTTTGGAGGTAGCTCGGTGGAAGTTCGGTGGAGGTTCGGTGAACAGTGTTAAGATTTTGAGTGGTTTACGAAAACTGACGTAACTTGAGAACCGTAAAGAGTTACGGGAGCTAATACCAGCCAAAACGTTCGTCTCAGAGAGATCTATACTTTTACTTGCCTAACGGCCAGTACCCTCCATTTTGGAGCCCAAAATCCACTTCTAAGACCTTCATTTTTGAGTTTGAAGTTTTTGTGTATACGCTTTCGGACAAGATGAGTGATTTTCAAGAGTTCGCGGCTATTCAAAATTCGGTTCAAGCTACGATGCAAACAATGATGAACTATGATAATGAAATCGGAACAAGTCAGAAAGCTCCCAAATTGCTAAAATTGGAAGATTATCATAGTTGGGTTAAACGGTTTGAAGCGTATGTCGATACAAATGACATTGATATGTGGTTATCCTTCACTGAACAATATGTTTATCCTAAAGATGAAACTGGTGAACCTATTCTTCAAATAAAAATGACATCTGAGCAAAAGAAAGTTTACCAAGCAGAGAAAAAGGCTTATGGTACTTTAACAATGGCATTGCCTAAAGAGTTACTTCATCAATATGTTGGTAACTACACATCAAAAAGTCTATGGGATGCTTTGGAAAAACAATGTGAAGGCAATGACCAATACAAGAAAAGTCGACAAAAGGTTTTGAAGAAAGAGTTTGATAGCTTCAAGCATTATCAAAATGAAACGATTCCCAATCTTATTGCAAGATTTGCTCATCTGATGAGTGAAATGCTGTTGGTGAATCTTACTAAAGAAGAAGCTGATATGAAAGAAAAGATTTTGGAAGCCTTGCCTGAGAAATGGGAGAATTATGTGATGATGATTACTCATGACAAGGATTTTCAGGGATTATCTTTCAGTGATTTGATTCAAAGAATTCAGGCTAGGGATATGGAGTTGATGGTGAACAAATCACTTCCTACACAAATTCAGAATCCTGCGGTGTATCATGGTGAAAATGATTCTACTATGAATGCTGGGAAGTCTAATATTCTTAATTTTGCACCCCCTACAGCATATCTGGCAGGTAAATCTGAAACTCCAAGTTATTCTTTAGTTGGTTGTACTGTTTCGATTCCGAGTTCTTCTACTCAAAGTGCATTGTCTGTTCAAATTGTTGATGATTATAATGCGTTGATGTCTGCATTGGTATCTTCATATACTTTGGTGTTATTACTGGTGCTTTAAGTAATGCTGAATTAGCAAATGAAGATTACGATCAGATTGATTATGATCATTTAGAGGAAATGGATCTAAATTGGTAATATGATATGTTGGTTCGAAGAACAAAGAAATTTTTCAATAGAACTTGTAAGAAGAGACTGAATCAGGAAGGGAAGATTGGTTTGGACAAGTCTAAGGTGAAATGTCATAAGTGTTCAGTTTATGGTCACTTTGCTCGAGAATGTCCAAGTTCTGCAGAAAGTAAATTGAAGACTGGTCAACATGCACATTTAGTTTTTCATCCATCAAATGAAGCTGAAAAGGTTGAGAAGAAATCTGTTACTTTTGCTCATGATTGGACCAATACATTTATGCATTCAAATGAATTTGCATGGAATGCATATCCAGAAGTTACAAAGAATCATGCTCCAATTACTGTTGCATTGACGGCTCGTCATGCTGATGATGACAGCTTTTAACTGATTCTGATTCTTATTCGAGTGCATCTTTGGTACAAGAGGATTTACCAAAAGTTGCTGATAGTTCAAAGGTTGAAGAATCTAAATGTCTTAAATGTGAAATATTGCTCAAGGAGATTGCAAGTTTTGAACAACGTCGTCAAACTTCAACAGAAGAAATTGTGGTGCTCAAGAAGGAGTTGGAAGATTTTCAAAAGAAGTATTATGAATTGGTTCATATTCATGAAGATGTTTTGAAAGAAAAAGTTAAATTGGCTGAAGAATGTGAGAAAGCAAAAGGTGAAGCCTTAGACGCAGCTCAAGATTTTGAGAATTTATTTGAGAAAAGTTATCTAGTTCAGCAAAAGTATGAGGAAGCTACTGCTCTTATTGCTACAACTTCTGTTACTGTTGAAAAGCTTCAAAATAAGATCTCTATGCTTCAAGATGAGAATGTTCTTTACAGAGACAAGAATGAAGTATTAACTAAGGATGTTGAGATCTATAAGCAAAAGAGAGAAAGTGTTTTTCAAGAGTTGTTTGTAGAATGTGAGATCAGGAAGTTACAAACTTATGAATATGATGATCTCAATGAAAAGTTCATCAAGTCACAAAAGGAGGTGTTTGAGGCTCAACAGAAGGTTAATGACTTGAAATTGGAAATCTTGGAGTTGAAAAGGCAAGTAAAGAATTGTTATTTGTCACCGACATTGTTGAACTTCTTATATAAGCAGGATCAGAGTTCGGAAATGTAATACTAGAGCTGTAGTGAGTGTGCGGAATCCAAACACTAGAGTGATTCAAGATTAATAGAGAATTATATGAAAAAGCAATAACAATAAGAATAAGAACACAAACCGATTGAAGAAAAACACTTTACTATTGACCTTGATTGCTTACACACTGATCGAAATTCTATGGGAGAATTTCGTGAACACCGAAATACGCAAAACACCCTAGAAGCAACCAACCCTAATTACAAAAACAAGCTATCTATATATAGGGAGTCCTATGCTTGATAAACAAGCTATAGAAATCGGACTCTAGGCCCCAAAATCGACTAACCCATAAGCCCACTAACCCCACTAACTTGTTTTAACCCATTTACACATAAACTAGCCCAACAGTAATTCTAATGCAAAAGCCTTATAAAATTCTATACTCTACAATCTTCCCCTAGGCTTTAGCATTAGACAGCATTCACATTCTGAACTTCTTCGACAGATTCACCGTTGCTGGATCATACCACAGTTCCTTTGCAACGATCTCAGCTACAGCTCTAGTATAACACTTGGCATATTCTTCAGTTTCTTGGTTACATTCAATTTGATGCTTGGCCAGTACCATTATGTCCTTCTTGTGAAACCTCATCAGATCATGAACTTCTATGACATTTATTGTCTTTGATTTGCACAGAATTTTGGCTTCACCAGAGTAATCACTATATGCCCAAGTTTGAAAATCATGCAAGCAATCTTCAGGATGTTTCATCGGCAGAGGTATTGTCTTTGTCTTTTCTGTTGGTGGATACAGAACATTTGTAAACTTCTTTGCTATTACACTCTCCTTTCCTGGGATACTCTTCTTTCCGTCCCATTTGAACACACCTCTGTATTTTTTCACATATGATTTCTTGTGAGGAAAATCTTCAAATCTCTTGAATTTGCTTCGCACTGCATTTTCCAATTTCTTGTAGAAATACTTAGCTTGCTCATTGTTTGATGGATTTGTGAACGGTGCCTTGTACAACATAGTTAGATCCACATTTGTCCAGGAGTAAAACTTGGTCCAGCTCTTGTAGTACTCTAATGGATATTGACCCTTTCTCCGCACAACAAACATATTTTTCTCTCCATCAAACATCCAGGCTTTAATATCAGCATTGATCCATCTCTTATCATGATAATGCTCTCCCAGCTGGATTAGATACCATTCTGGGGGATAAGCAAATGTCTGAGCCTCCCAACCTCCGTCAAACTCAGAAGCTGGTACTGTCATATAGTCTCTATCCCTGGTATCTTTATCTTCAATGGAGGCTTCGGGTAATACTGTTTGAGTGTCCTCAGGGATATCTGCTTCAAAGTCAAATGCTGGTGATTGTGAGGAATCACCTGTACCTGAACCTCCTGTAGGTCCGAGATCAAACCACCTACACGATATCTAGCCAAATACGAGTGCGGAATCCTCGTACAAGCTTGATTCAAGCACAAAAGTAGAATAAAAGACTAGATCTTGAGTAAAGAAGAAGTCTTGAATGAAATACACTACTAATGGAAGCTGATCGTAAACAATGAAGAGCAAGAAATCGTAAACTGAATATTGTATTAGAAAAGCTTGCATACAATGAAAGACAAGTGGGTTTATATAGCACCCACATAGAAATCGTAAACCTAGTTAGAAGCCCACATGGCCCAATCATAATCACTAACTAGCCCTATATCTAATAAGCCCAAACACACAAGCCCACTAATGTTCATGCCTTAATAATAATAGCCCTACAATCTTCCCCTAGGCATGAACCATTAGACCACTTCACGGCAGCAGCAAGTCAAATCTGAATGAGGTTTGAACGTTGTTAAACCACCATCCCTTCTCTACAATCTTCTTAGCTGCTCCATCGAAGATGCCAACCCTTACAGCATTTACCATATCAGTCTCGTCTGCAAGAATGGGTTGGGTGGCCAGAAGCTTTATATCTCTTTCACCAAATCGAAGAAGATCCACCGGGTCATAAAATCGGAATTGACGCATCGGCTTACAGAGAACCACCACCTCATGTGTTGTTGGATCGTAGTACCAGCAATCAAAGTTTCGTACCAGTGTTCCATCCTCGATCTCATCCAACATGTTGATGACCCTTGTGCGTTTGGTCGGTGGCCTCCGTACTTCTCCAATTGACTCCCCTGTCACAGGGTCAGTTCCTGTCTCTCTCCATCTCACTTCTTTCAGCTCAAAATCCCTGAAATCATTCTGCATGTGGCCCAGCAGGTTGTCTCTGATCTGATTTCCCTCTGGTCCATTCCATCTGTTGATAAATGGAGCTCTCAGAAGTTTCCTTATCTCAGGCTCAGTCCAGGAGTGGAATTGAGCACGTGATTGATAGTACTCCACTGGACTGTAGCCGTCACGGATAACAGCAAAGATCTTCTTTTCCATGTCGTAGTGCCAACATAGGATTTCCTCACAACTCCCATGCTTATCAATTGAGCTTTTGCCAACGTCGATGGTGTAAAGAATGGGAGCTGGTCCTTGGAAGAACTCTCTGAACCAGTTCTCGTGACCTTCAGGGGCTTTGGAGATAACTCTGCCACATCGGGCGTAATCTGGCATCTCCATATTCTCATCACCATCATCTGCCTCCATAGCTCCTGCAGCTTGAGATGAACTCTGACCTGAGGCACCTGTGTTGCCATGCCCTGCACCACCTGTCAGTTCATTAATCTTCTTTCTCAGCCCCTTTATCATATTGTAGAGATATTCCATCCTTTCCTTGTCAGCTACCTCATATCCTTTCATATATTTGCTGTTTGCCTCCTCCTTCTCTCTCAAACGCTGATTTTCTTCCATGAGAGCCTTGATCTCATTTTGTCTCATCCTATTCTGAGAGATTAGGAAGTTAATCTGAGGATCAGCACTAATCCTCAGATCAACTGGAAGCTCAGCAGCCATCAAAGGGCGAAAACCTGGAGCTGCGAGAGGTTGGCTTGTCGCGGTAGAGAGGCTTATTCTGACCGGACTTGGAACAACGAAGGTGCTATCAACCTCCAGAAATTGCCTATCTTCACGTACAGGGCTTTGCACGTTCAGAATCGGACCATCGTGTAGCACAGGGGCAGGTTGATCATCGCCACCTTCTTCTGTCTGAGTAGCAAAAGGTTGTTCTTGATTGGCTTCTTCATTTGTTTCTTCCCGTCCAGTGAGTCCCTCAGAATTCGGTTCAGTTGGTTCTATAAGCATTATACTGGAGCTCGTCTTGGTGAGCTTGAACCGAACGTTTCTTGGATCAGATTTTCTACGAGGAGATGGCACACGGACAGGGGCAGGTTCCTCAACAAGAACATCATCGACAGTCAAATTTATCTCAGGAGGCGTATCATCACTGCCAGACGACCCAACCATATCTTCTCTTGACCTTTTGTGGATGAGAGGCTCCAAGTCTCTATAGATATCATCTTCAGCTATGTCTTGTCCAGCGAGAATGTCATCCATTATATTTTCTTCGTCGGACGGAATGACATCATCCTCCTGAACATTGACAGCAGTAATTGCCGTTACATCTTGTTCCTCAGCAATGGATGCATTAATAACAGGAACATCTGCCTCAGGCTCGGATTCATCCATAACTTGCTCCCGTGCAACTTCTGGAAATGCACCCCTCTTAACCCACTCCAGTCTACCTTCAAAAGACTTTTTACCTGCTCTATCTTGGGTTTGAAGTCCAAATACCCCAATATCCATAATCTTGACATCTAGCTTCTCAATCCTTTCCTCAATCATTGGATACTTTTTCATCACTACCATTTGGACGAACCTTGGAGTCATCAGAAACTGCTCTCTGGCACTAAGTTCCGCATTCCCTATCCAATCAATCAGCATCATCTTAGAAAAATTAAAGTCCCAATCTAGTGCCAGTGCTACAAAGGCTGTTCCATGCAGCTGATTCAATTGATCAAAACTTGTTCTCTTCCCGAGGAAAGACTTCTGCATGTAGTGGGCCAGACACCTCCAGTAATGCGGCAGAAGTTTTTTGAAAATAGGTGGGAACTTTCCTTCATATCCCATTAAACGAGCACCCTCTAGAACTACCTCCTTCGGATACTTGATGGGGTGAGAAGCATTATCAGTAACATTCAGTCCTTGTCTTATATCATCTTCCACAATCACAATGGGTCTGTTCTGGATTATTGCAGTGATCCTTGTCTTGTCAGAGTTGGCTCTAGCAGACCCCCAAAACTCTCTCACCAGCATTTCGTCGATCAAAACATTCGTTCTTAGAGCATAGTTAATCTTGCATGTGTTCATTCCAGCTACCAGTGAGTAGAACAGCTCCATGTGTTTTTCTGGTGGGTCCTCCAGAAAAGCCGGCATACAGTGGTCTGGTTCATATTTTATATCTTGAATCAGCATCTCTTCAGCCATCTGAGAAAGACGAGGCATATGCATCAGATTTGTTCATTAATTGCAGTTATGATTATTAACTCTTAACATTGTTCAATTTGAAAATCACATTTTACATTTGACGCACACACAAATTCAATTTTGAACAATTCAAGGAAAATAATTGAGTTAGGCATATGCTTACAAACACCGACAACTTTTATCTTAAAATTCGTTCAATTTTAATGAGATTTCAACATTATTAAGTAATTAAACATTACATTGAATGTTTACGACATAAGTATTGAGTTTACGATCCTATAAATCAGTTTACGACTTCTAAACTGTGTTTACAATCGGCTTAATGGGTTCACGATCAATTTAAGAATGGCCCAATCGTAATCAGTTAGACCCAATCGTGAACGATTAACAAAAGGTCCAGGCCCGATCGTAAACACCCACAACTGATGTGTCGTTTTCTCCGGGTCGTAAACGGTTCGAGAACACCTAATCGTAAACATCAATCGTGATCGTCGATCGTAATCGACGATCGTAAACACCGAACAGTCATCTTCCTCGTCACATTTATCGTAAACGATCTTTCCGCCATAGCCGACACCTGCAAAATCTCGTAATCGCGTTAAAAACTCTCAGAACACACAAAGCAATCACCCAATATTACCTTTAACGCGTTGTAAGTACAATGTTGACTTCAAAGAACACTCGAAAGTGACTCGAACACAGTCGAATCAGAAGAGTGCTCACGAGTTAGGGTTCAACTTGCAAAACCCTAGAATGGACAGTCGAATCAAGATGAAAACTCCCGATTGAGAGAGGGCTTTAGGTCGAAAACGGATTCCGAAGGCGGTGGTTGGCTCGGATTAAAGAAATGACGCCTGGAAGTGGCGGTGGAGAATTTTCCGGCAGTGTTAGCGGCGGAGATAGGGTTTCAGACGGTCGAAGTCGTAAACAATGAGGAAGAAAGTGAGGACCGAAAGTTTGGTTGGGGTATTTATACCCTTGATTCCAAAATTTTCATTTTAACCCTTTGAGATTTTAAAAAAATTTAAAAACACCTCCCAAACCTTTAAAACTCTTAAAAAATTGTTAACTTTGAGATAAAACAAAGAGTTTTAACGAAACTTCCCCTCAGATTTAGCCCCGAGTATCCGATCATGATCAAAAAATAAAAACTAATAAATATTAAATACAATATAAAATAAGAATAATTAAGACTAATCACAGAAATTAGAAACAACTTGCCTCGAATCAGATATTTTTCATGGATCATACCAGACGCTTCTTCAACTGAGGAACCCTTTTCAGCTTTCCGTTACTTGACGCTCTAAATGATTGCTCAAAATTTTATATCATATAAACTCACATCCAGTTAAAACATTTTAAGTGCTTAAAATTATGGTACATTGTTACCGTTATGTTTATCAGTCCCCACACCCAATCGTTCATAGCAAAACCTACCCAACCTCAGAGTTTATTGAGGATTCACAAACCCCCAACTTGAGGAACCATGCAATGCCACATTGACTACCACTTATTTTATAATTATCCGTTGATGATCAGGTCGGCCGCATAAGCACGCAGAGAAGACCAACAAAATAATTGACTTTATTTTCAACACTATTTTTTTTTTTTTTTTATAATTTTCTTTTGACTTTTCATTTTTCTTTTTCTTTTTGACACTTTCTGTGGTGTTGTCATGTTAGCATACGCATGGTGTGTGAGAGAGTGAATACTAGGTAATACCACTCTCAACCCGTTTTTGCTGGGACTCAGTCTTTTAAACTATGTAAACTAGGATGGAAAGCTAAACACGTATAGAGTTTAAGATTATTGCACTTACATGGATGATCATAGTTTTTGATTTATCTTACCGAACATCATCTTTGAGACGTCTTTCACTTCTGCCTTACGCGTGTCAGTCTCCGATCGTCATGGAAATTTATATCACTTCCTACCAACTCAAGGCAAAACAAAAGACATCATAAAAACCTCAAACAGATATTTTTGTATTTTCTGAGACAATTATATTTCTTCCCCTGTTTTTATGAGGCTTTTGAAAAACAAACACTATTTTTTTGAAAAATTTTCTATTTTTTTTTTTTTATATATTTTTTTTAATTAATTTTTTTAAAATTTTTTATAAAAAATATTCACAAACACAAATTGATCAGATCATTCCTCGAAGGCAATCATCCGAAGGCCTTCGACGCACATTTCAAAATTTGGTCGTGGGAGGGGTTTTGTGAAGATATCAGACACGTTTTGGTCCGAGCTTACCTTCTGAAGCTGAATCAACTCCCGATCATAACAATCACGTATGAAATGTACCTTGATGTCTATGTGCTTTGTTTTAGAGTGATGAACGGGGTTTTTCACAATTTCCAGAGCAGCAGCATTATCACAGAAAATTGGAGTGTTAACGAATTCCATACCGTAATCCGTAAGCTGATTCTGGATCCATACTACCTGTGAGCATCCGGCGGATGCTGCCACGTATTCAGCTTCTGCAGTCGATTTCGATACGGTATGCTGCTTCTTGCTCTGCCACGAGATGAGTCGATCGCCCAAGTATTGACATCCTCCCGTCGTTGACTTCCGATCCAAGTCACTACCTCCATAGTCACTGTCAGTATAAGCATACAATTGAAAGTCAGTGTTCTTTGGGTACCAAAGACCAAGCCGAGGCCTGCCCTTTAGATACCGAAATATACGTTTAACAGCATTCAAATGAGAAAGTTTAGGGTTAGCCTGATAACGAGCACACAAGCAGACTGCATGCATAATATCTGGCCGACTTGCTGTTAGGTACATCAGAGAACCAATCATTGAGCGATACATGAACTCGCTTACTGACTCCCCGTCTGCATCTGCTGACAAAAGAGGTCGGGATGCCATTGGAGTTGAGATCGGCTTTGAGTCTTGCATCTTGAATTTCTCTAGGATCTCATTCACATACTTGGCTTGATGAATAAGAATCCCAGATTCATCTTGTTTAACCTGCAAAGCTAGGAAGAAACTCATTTCCCCCTGATCGCTCATCTCAAACTTCTTCCTCATAATCTCTTCAAATTCGGTGCATAGATCTTCATTCGTTGATCCATAAATGATGTCATCCACATATACTTGCACCATGATAATGTGATCTTCCACCCGTTTTCTGAACAACGTCTGATCCACCACCCCTCTAGTATACCCATTTTCCACCAGGTGTGTTGACAACGTCTCATACCACGTTCTTGGAGCTTGATGTAAACCATACAGTGCCTTATCCAGCAGATACACATGATCTGGATGCTCCTCATCTATGAACCCAGGTGGTTGAGTCACGTACACCTCTTCATTCATCTCAGCATACAGGAATGCTGTCTTCACGTCCATCTGGTGCACCGTAAAATTCAGATAAAATGCAACCGCAAGAAATATCCGAATGGCTTCCAATCTTGCTACAGGGGCATACACCTCATCATAGTCAATTCCATGTATTTGACGGTGACCTTGGACAATTAACCTTGCCTTGTTTCGAACGATTATACCCGTGTCATCCTTTTTGTTCTTGTACAACCAACGGGTGGGTATAACCTTCTTGTTATCTGGCCTCTTGACTAGCCGCCACACTCCCAGCTTTGAGAATTGATTCAATTCGTTGTGCATGGCCTCGATCCAGCTCGGATCTCTGAGAGCTACCATCACATTTGGAGGCTCAATCTGGGAGATAAAGCACGAGTACATGCAGACATTAATGTCTCCTGTGCGGCTTCTAGTTCTAACTCCTGACGTTACTGGTCCAAGAATATTGCTGACCGGATGGTCCTTGTTGATCCTTGAAACCTGAATATCTGGCACAGAGACTGAAACAGGCAGATTAGAATTCACAAGATTATCATTTATATCACAAGTACCTGAACTTTGTTGTATGTCTGAATCAATATCACACGTTCCTGAAGTTCCCAGAGCATCTGTGTTGACATCTGCTGTGACCGTTGTGGGAACTGGAACTGGTGCTTTGTCACTGACTCTTTCAACAGAAGGTCTTGGTTCAGAAGGCTGTGTGATAATCTCTTCTTCTTCACCCAAATTATGAAGATCATTTGAAAACTTGAACCCTTCAAACAGTGACCCATAGTTAAAAATCCAATCTGGTCCGGTCCCTGCATCCGTCGGGTTGTCTTCAAGCCAGTCCACATTGAATGCTTCAATAATCAAGCCGGTGGTCTTGTTATAGACTCGATAAGCACTATTTCCTGAGTAACCAACGAAATAACACTCATCTGCTTTCGCCTCGAATTTCCCTACGTCGGACTGAATCAGCACCGTGCACGGACACCCGAAAGTCTTGAAATAACCCACTGTCGGCTTCTCTTTGTAGACAATCTGATATGGAGTTTTCTCATGACGTTTGTTCAACAAAACCCGATTTTGCACATAGCATGCTGTGTTGACTGCTTCAGCCCAGAAGAAGATTGGTAGTTTTGCTTCACACATCATCGTCCTTGCAGCTTCAATGAGTGTCCTATTCCTTCTCTCGGCTACTCCATTCTGTTGTGGAGTGTAGGGAGCACTAAACTGTCTCTCTATGCCTTTAGCCCCACAAAACATATTCAACTCAGCATTCTTGAACTCCGTTCCATTATCTGATCTGATAGCTTTGACCTTCTTGTTCAGCTGGTTCTCTATAAGTGTGACAAACTGCTTCACTAGGGCTGGAGTTTCATACTTGTTTGACAAAAAGTAGACCCAAGTGAATCGTGAGTAGTCATCTACAATCACGAGGCAGTAAGAGAACTTGCTGATGCTCTGAACTTGCATAGGTCCAAATAAATCCATGTGTAAGAGTTGTAGAACTGACGATACTGAATTAGCTATCTTTGGTCGATGTGGCAACTTGTGCTGCTTCCCCTTCGCACATGCCACACATTTTTCAACTGTTGAGAAGTCTTTAATCGGCAGCTTTCTGACATGCTCTCCCTTCGCGAGCTTGGTCAAATTCTTCATATTAGCATGCCCTAGTCGTCGATGCCACAACATAGCCAAATTTTCATTCTGCTTCGATATGAGGCATGCTTCTTCTGACGTTGGAGGTTTGCTCATGTTGAGAAGATATGAATTTGATCGTCTTGGAGTACGCATCAGTACGCACTCCTCGGGAATCTTCACACCAGGCTTCAAAATAATACATTCTTTTCGATTGAACATCACAGAATAGTCCTTGTCACAGATCTGAGACACACTCAGCAAACTGTGAGACAGTTCCTCCACATAGTGCACATCAGAAAATGACAAATTTCCACTTCTCACCACTCCCTTCTTACTGATTCTTCCACCAACACCACCTGCAAAAGACACACCACCTCCATTGAAGTCCTCTACATCTTCCAAAAGTGACAGATCTCCGGTCATGTGTCGGGAGCAACCGCTATCAACGTACCAGAGATTGTTGATAGACCGTCTTGGCTGTCCCTACAAAAATCAGAAATCATTGAGATCCAGGTACCCAGGCCATAACAGATCTGGGCACACCTTTAGCATCAATGTAGTTAACTAGTTGGTGGATCATTTCAGATTTGGATTCAGGCACATTTCCATTCTGAATGTTGACTTTTGGTTTCCAGGTGGTTGGTTTCTCTGGTTTCAACACAGTTGTTGATTTGTTCACAAACACTGGTTTCTTCTGTGGTGAAGTGACCTTTTTACCAGCAGGCTTTTTAACCGGTGTCCACTCAAGTTTTAACTTTGTATACACAAGTTGTTTCGTTTGGGTGACATTGTTTTGTTTCAAAACCTGTTGCTCGGCTTTCGCTTTGCCATTAGGTTGATTAATTCTTTTCACTTTAGCCACTTGTTTTTCAACAAATTCTGGTTTTGTCTTTTGGTAGACTCCTTTAGTTTGAAAAGTTTGTTTTGGAGTTCTGGTCACTTTCCACTTATCCACAACAGGCTTTGTCACAGGTGCCTTTGCGTTTGATACCTTAGACTGTTCAGTCTTCATTGGTTCAACACGCTGCTTCCCCTGAAACACAGCTTGTTGCTTCTGCTTTTGTTTCTGTTTTTCACCTGTCATCATTTTCTCCAACATACTAGTCCGTGGATTTTGTGGATAGTATGGTTGGTAAGGTCTGTTCACACAGTTAGCTGCAAAATGTCCTGGCTTTCCACATTGAAAGCAATTCATGAGTCTAGGCCCATTGACATGACTACAGAGGTATGAACGTCTTGGGTAAGACGACTTCCACTCTGGCTTATCATCCCATTTGTGTATGACATGTTGTTTTCCCTTATCAGATTGTGTAATTAAACAAAATTGATCCGATTTGGATTTGTTGGTTCTATTAAAAGCTGACACAACCTGGGGATAAGTAACAAAGTCTTTGGGCTTAGTCTCACGACCAATTTTTGTGTTAGGCACACGAATTTTAAAACCAGACACTTTTTCATTAGATTCTGAAACATTTTTTAACATCGATACAGCTACTTGTTTTGACTTGGATGTTTCTAGTTCTGACACAAGTGCCATTACATCATCCTTAGGTAAACATAAACTAGAACTATTAGAACTACTAGACGCATGACTCTCATCCACTCTCCGACACTCTTCATCCTCCTCAGAAATGTCATTGATTTCTACTTCATCTGCACAAGAAACAGATACATCAGAAGTGCTCACACAGTTATTCATTGAAGTATTGGATGGGCCTGCTTCACATGGGTCTGTCATCACTCTGTTCATTTTACCCAACCCATAAGTCATGTGTTTTTCATTCTCAATTTCCTCCTCAGTCAAAGGCTTCACTCCAACCAAGACACTATCTAAGGGAGGTCCTTCTTCATGCATTTCCGATGCCGATCTATCTATCTGATCCTCCTCTAAGATCATTCCTATGACATCTCTAGTTTTGTCTTGAGGAACAACATTCTTGGTTGCAAAGCTGATTCCTATTCCACCTTTGTCCTTTCCCATTCTAACCTCAGTTATGCAATTGTCTAAGGATTTACTAGCCTGCAACATCCTTTTGCTTCTCATAAAGTTGATATCAAGTTTAACCTGCATCTCATTGTTCTTATGCTTAAGTTCTTCTATCTGTTTACTTAGCTCAGCTATTTCTAACTTAGCATTGTCATACAAATAGGCATTTTCAGTTGCAAGGTTCTTATACTTAGCTATATCTAGTTTCTGGGCTTTAACCTTTTCTTCATTCTTATGCCATCTACCCTTAAATGAACTCTTTTCACATTTTACTTCAAACAATTCAGATTCAAAGTTTTTGCAATATTCTCTAAGAGTAGTAATTATACGATCACAAACAGAATTAGAACATACCTTGGTGTGATCTGCAGCCATTGCTTCATTCTCCTCTGGTTCCTCTGGTTCATCATCAGTAACCACAAAAGCATGCTCTTGTTCATCATCATCATCATCCAAAGTTGTCATCATAGCATGCGTCAAACTCAGATCCTTCAGCTGTGGGGTCCAGTCATAGCCACCACCTTCTTGCACCACCAAGGCACTTGTCTCTGCCTTTGCCTTCCCATCAGTTGGTTTCTTCAACTCTGCTCTCTCCTTCCTTGGTTTGCTGCACTCTCTTGCGAAGTGCCCATATTCATCACAATTGTAGCACCTAAGCTTCGTCTTATCAAACCCCATTCTGATCTTATCTTGATCCTTCCACACATTTCGCCCCGTAGTAGCCATGAACTTTTTAGCCCTGAATACTGCCATAGCCATTTGCCAAGAGACGTCCAGCATTTCCACGTCTTCTGGATTGATCTGATTAAGCTCCCCCGAAAGAATCTCAGAAGGAATTAGTGTTCCAGCCATTAGCGCATGATAACTATTCATGAATCCCATACCCAGAGCAAAATTGGGATCATTGTTAGCTTCAGCAGTATCACCTCCACTTGAACTTGATTGGGGTTGTGCCACAAATGCCTTCGTTTGATTCATTGAACTTGATCCACCTGCTACAGCCTTTCCTTTCTGCTTCTCATCTACCTCTTCCGACAACAAAGCTTGATTCAACTTCCCCGCCAAACTCAGTGAACTTATGTGATTCAACTCACGCTGCTTATCATCAATCAACTTGGACTTCAGCTTGTTGATCATTTCATCCAAAGACAGTTCACTCAGTTTGTTGTTGTCCTTAATGATTGAAATGTTGGTGTTCCATGACTTTGGCAAGCTGTTTAGGAGCTTCAAATTTTTATCTTCCAATTCCGGTTCCACTCCATAACTTGACATCTCGGCCATTAGAGAAACAAATCTTTGCACTTGTGCTTCGAAGGATTCACCCTGGATATGATTAAACAAATTGAACTTTTGCTTCAACATCTGCTTTCGACTTGCCTTGATGTCTGGGTTTCCCTCATAAGCCACTATCAATGCATTCCACAGTTCCTTTGCCGTCTTGCAATGCTTAAACCCTTGAGCAATGTCCGGTGTCAATGCCATGGTCATTATCGCAAAGGCCCTCTCAGCCTTGTTACATCTCTCCCAGTCATCATCCTCAAATTCATCTTCAGTCTTTTTCTTTCCTGATTTAGGTCCCGCTTGATGTATAGGTACGTGTGGTCCATTTAGAACTGCTCTCCACAACCTTAAATCAACACTCTTCAAATGGTTCTCGAATCTATATTTCCACTCTAAGAAGTTATCTGCCGAAGTTAGCCTTGGCGGACGAGTTATGGATCCGATCTCGAAATCCAGTTTCTGGTACATGCTCGGCTCAAAATCCATTTCAATAGCTTGGGTAAACTTAACCTAAAGTCCAAAAGTCCAAAAATTCACTGATTACGATCCAACAAACTTGATTGCGATCGTAAATATTGATTACGATCCACGTGTCACTCGCAAACACTAACCCGCCTAAACAGATCGTAAACCCGATTACGATAAACCGATTACGACTCCGTAGTCGTAAACCCTGATTACGGTCTGATGTGATCGTAAACCCGATTGCGACCCGTGTTTCCGATGATGCAAAGTCGTAAACTCCGATTACGACCGGGAAATGTCGTAAACCCCAAAAGTACGAATCGTAAACACACAAAAATCCGTTCTTGATGTCGTAAACACAAGGAACACCAGCAGAATAGCTCGTAAACGCCAAGAAATGCAGATCTTCAACCAAAACCAGATCGAAAACACCAAAAACCGATGAACACAGCAGCAACTCAGATCGTAAACACTTGAAACACCTTCAAATCTTCGAATACAGCCCAGAAAACTTGAAAACCTGCTTGAATCAATATCGTGTGAGCCTCGAATCGATGATTCTTAGCTCTGATACCAATTGTAGGTCCGAGATCAAACCACCTACACGATATCTAGCCAAATACGAGTGCGGAATCCTCGTACAAGCTTGATTCAAGCACAAAAGTAGAATAAAAGACTAGATCTTGAGTAAAGAAGAAGTCTTGAATGAAATACACTACTAATGGAAGCTGATCGTAAACAATGAAGAGCAAGAAATCGTAAACTGAATATTGTATTAGAAAAGCTTGCATCCTTATATAGCACCCCTTCTGTGTTACCTATACCCTTATCACCTTGGCTAGGGTTTAACCTGCTGCCTGATCCGAGTTAAGTCCTGATCAGCAATTGTAGATCTCTGAATTGTCTGGTAAACTCTCGGTTTATCTTGTTTTGATTCTCCAACTCAGTGTTGTGGATCTTCTGGATATCAATCAAGTCTCCAATTATCTCACTTTGGGCTGCATTCTGGGCTTTCAAACTTCCAATTTCTTCTCTAAGTTCCTTTTCCAGCCTGTATTCAGGGGTTTCCACTGCTTTCCCTTTCTCTTGTGTAGTGGGTTGAGAAGATGATTGACCAGCACTAGTACTCGTGACTGGTGGCACACGAGGATCTAATCTTCTTCTCCTAGGGTCACTTGGGCCTTCTCAAACTCTTTGCATAAGTCTTCATTGGTAGAACCGAAGATGATGTCATCAACATATACTTGCACCATGATTATGTCATGCCCAACCTCCTTTCTGAAAAGTGTCTGATCCACTATGCCTTTTGTGTACCCGTGTGCTAGAAGATGATCAGTCAGAGTCTTGTACCAGGATCGAGGGGCCTAGTGTAAGCCATACAAAGCCTTGTCTATCTTGAACACATAATACGGGTGTTCCTCATCAATGAAGCCAGGAGGTTGAGTGACATATACTTCTTCATCCATCTCGGCATATAAAAAGGCTGTTTTCACGTCCAACTGATAGAGAGTGAAATTCATGTAGGATGCATAGGCTAAGAAAACTCTTATCGCCACTAAACGGGCAACTGGTGCATATACTTCATCATAATCCACTCCTTGAATCTGTTTGTGGCCTTGAACCACCAACCTGGCCTTGTTTCTGACAATGATGCCGTTGTCATCCTTTTTGTTCTTATAAAGCCACCGAGTAGTGATGACCTTTTTGTCAGCAGGTCGTTCTACTAACATCCAAACTTGAAGCCGTGAGAATTGGTTTAGTTCTTCATGCATAGCCTCTACCCAACTAGGGTCTGTCAAAGCCATAGTAATGTTGGGGGGCTCAATTTGTGAGATGAAACAGGAGTACATACAATGATTAATGTCCCCTGACTGGCTTCGTGTTACCACCCCTGATGCTAACGGACCAATGATGTTGTCCAAGGGATGATATTTATGGATACTGGTTTCGGCAACAACTTGAACAGGAATTTTAGGGGGCAGATTTGATTGATCGGGTGCATCGGTTGTTTCAGGTGCAGCTTCTGCCTCAGATCCCTGTGTTTGAACTGTGTCTGACCCGGGGTTGACGTCTACTTCATTATCATTTCCAGAAGCAGCTGGATCTCCTGCATCAGCTCCCTGTGTTTGAGTTGTGTCTGACCCGGGGTTGACGTTTGCTTCATTCTCATTTCCAGAATCAGCTGGATCTCCTGCATCAGCTCCCTGTGTTTGAGCTGTGTCTGACCCGGGGTTGACGTCTGCTTCATCATCCTTTTCAGAAGCAGCTGGATCTTCTACATCGGCTCCCTATGTTTGCAGTGTGGTTTCTGTTTCTGGGGCAGTGTCTGGAGCCTTTGTGATGGAGTGTGTTACTGACGGTCCTGAAACTGTATCTTCAAAGAGTTCTCCAGCTATGACAGGATCCAATCCCAACAGGCGGAAGAATTGATTGTAGTCAAAAGCTTGAGGAGGACCCACTCCACCATCAGATGGATTTTCTTCTAGCCAATCCACATTTGTGGATTCCATCACAGTCTCGGTTGATTTGTTGAACACCCTGTAAGCAGAGCTAGCAGAGTAACCTACAAAATAACATTCATCCGATTTAGCAACAAATTTAGGCACGTCAGAATTTACTAATACTGTACAAAGACACCCAAACGCCCGAAGGTGCCCAATTCTGGGCTTGTCATGGTAAAGTAGCTCATATGGGGTTTTTTGTTGCCGCTTATTGATGAGCACCCGATTCTGGACATAGCACGCAGTGTTGACTGCCTCTGCCCAAAACATGGTTGGTAACTTTGAATCACACAGCATAGTGCGAGCAGCTTCAATTAGGGTCCTATTGCGTCGTTCTGCGACACCATTCTGTTGAGGGGTGTAGGGGGCACTGTATTGAGGTTCAATTCCCTTTTCAGCACAAAAATCATCAATACTTCTATTCTTGAACTCCGTTCCGTTATCGCTCCTGATGGCCTTCACTTTAAGCTTTAATTTGTTTTCGATGAGCTTGATAAACGCGATCAGTATACCTGCAACATCACTTTTCTTTGACAAGAAAAACACCCAAGTGAAACGAGAAAAATCATCAGTAATAACTAAACAGAATGCACATCGGTTAAGGCTTAACATACTGACTGGACCAAATAGGTCCATGTGAAGCAGCTCCAGTGCAGATGAAATTTTGTTGAACAACTTCGGTTTATGTGGACGTTTGTGCTGCTTCCCCTTAGCACAAGCCACACATTTCTCCTTGAGTACAAATTCTTTGATTGGAAGGTCTTTAACAATCCCTCCTTTAGCAAGTTGATTCAGATTCTTCAGATTCATGTGCCCCCAACCGTCTGTGCCACAACTGAGCGTGGTTCTCAGCCGTTTTAGAAAGAAGACAGGCCACCTCAGACGAGGGGGGTTTCTGCATGTTAAGCACATAGGAATTACCATATCTCGGTGTTCTCATTAACACCCAATCGTCAGGGATGGAGTATCCAGGTTTAAGAATGAGACCTTCTTTATTGTTGAAAAGGACTGGATACTCCCGATCACATATCTGTGAAACACTTAACAAACTGTGCTTTAACTGCTCCACATAATTGACATCGTGGAAGCTGAGACAACCATTGCGTACTGTGCCTTTCTGACTGATATATCCTTCAACTCCTCCAGCGAACGACACATATCCTCCATCAAATTTCTCCAAATCTTGCAGTAGAGATATGTCGCCCGTCATGTGCCTGGAACAACCACTATCAATGTACCATATGTTGCTGACAGTCCTCCTTGGTTGTTCCTGCATTCAAAGGAGATTAGTTAGATTTTGGTACCCAGGCCTTAATTGGTCTGGGTGGTGCAGGTCTGTCCTTGTTTGGACTGAGAGTGTCTTTCTTGTTGACATCTCTGGAATGATTTTCCTTGCCAAGCCACTGTTGGTTATGCTTATGAATTTTTGAGCTTTTAACCTCTTGAAAATACATGGAGTGTTTTTTATACACTCCAGTGGGCTTGAAGGACAAATTCACAACTTTCAGGACATTCCACCTATCATCATCCCACCACTTGGTTGATTTTGTGAGTCCTATAGGTTTTGGGTGACAAGGTGTTTTTGAAAAACTTTTAAAATTAGATTTTAAAACAGGTTGAGGACGAACCGGTGATTTTGAAAAGGTATCCTGCTTTGGGCGAGAAACAGTTTTTAAAGGTTCAACAACATTTGGAGCCATAGCAGGTGAATGCTTTGGAGATTTCTTAGCATTTTTACTCACTTTACGTTTCACAGTTGTTGGTTCCTGTTTAGTTGACTTGGGCTTTGGACTCCCTTTTTGGACATTGGGATGATGTGGTGTGGCCTGCTGCACCTTTCGGTTTGAGGGTGCCACCTTTGTTGTAGGTCCTGCATGGGCCTTTGTTTGAGGAGGTTGAGATGTTAACTTCTGCACCTTGGAATTTGAAGGTCCAAGTTTAGGTTTTGGGCCAACATGTGTTTGGCCCAATGGAACATTCTGTTGTTGGACCTTCTTGGGAAAATAAGGCTCATAAGGGCGGTGCAGGCAGTTTCTTGCTATGTGTCCTGGTTGGCCACACACATGGCAAGACTGTTTCTTTGGATACACGGGAGCTGGTTGTTGGTTACGCCCAGTGGATATCCAAGTTGGCTTTGAAGAGTTTTTATGGATCCAAAGGGCCTTACCATGGGGCTTTGTGGTCAGAATATACTCCCGTTGTATCGGCTTGAATTGGTCATATGCAGAGTTAACTTCTGGGTACGGGACAAACTCATGGGGTCTTGTGTCCCGTACTTTCTGCACATTTTGAGTAGGATAATTCATTTTATCCTCAAAAATTTTCACATTTCCAGTGGGTTTGGGACCATCAACCTGCGGTCCTTTACCCCTTCTTAAGATTTGAACAGTTCTTAGGGGTTTCACAGGTTTTAAATCACATTTATCAAAATTAAACACACCACATTCAAAAAGTTTATCACACGATTCAGACTCTGAAGTTTATGACTCAAACTTAACAGAAGTTTCAGGTTTCTCAAAATCATAATTTTTAAAACAAAAATCAACTTCAAACTTCATGGGACTCTTAAGGGACTCCTTGCAATTTACTACCCCTGCTTCTTTATTACCTTTATCTGCACAAGAAGTAAAAGTGTTAGTAAGGTTAGAAACAGGAGCATAAATTTTAATGGAACAAGCGGCCAGTTTCTTTTCTATCTCAGCCTTAGCTTCTAAGGAGGTCTTTGAACATTCATAGCCTGAGATCATTTCATGCATTAAAGGCATCGGTACTGTATGAGTGGATTTTTCATCTTTTTCCTCAGTACCAAGTCCCAAACCAGAGTTGGCTTTTAGATGTCGCATTCGAGCATCTGTGTTATAGAAAAGAGAACTAGCTTTCATCATATCTGACACAATTTTATCATTTCGCTCAACTTTGGTTTGTGATGTTTCTAATTTACCTTTAAGTTGTTCAACTTCAGATTTTAATGTGACAATTTCTTCATTAGCAATTTTAAGATATGTGGTTTTGTCACTCAATTCCCTTTTAAGGTTTTTTATATCGACTTTGGCAGCTTCTAGTTTCTCACTTAATGATTTACTCCTACCCTTGTATTCTCTCAAGTCTTTATCAGATAGTTCACGATTTAATGTTTCATTGAAGAACTTACGTTGCCAGTCTTGAGATTCATTAAATAAAGTTTGACATTTAGGGTTAGGACATACCTCAGTGCTGCTGGCCGAGGACCCTGGAGTTATGTCTGCCATGAATGCATGATGGAAGACTCCAGCAGCTTCTTTCTGAACTTCTTCTTCAGCCAAAAGGGCTACATAATCAAGTGTCAAACTCAAGTCTTCCACCTGAGGTGTCCAGTCATATCCTGGTGTATGTTGAACAACCAGAGCCCTGTCATTCTTCCCTGTCTCCTTATTCATACTTTCACCTCTGTTCTCAGTCTTGCTCTCTCTATCAACCTTTGGTTTGGTGCATTCCCTTGCATAATGCCCATATTCGTTGCAATTGTAGCACCTCAGATTTGCTTTGTTAAAGTTGAGCTTTACCCCTTTTCCACCGTTCCAATCCTTCTTTCCTGTCTTCGCCATGAACTGCCTGGCTCTCAGGGCTGACATTCCCATCTGGTAAGAGATATCCATATGCTCCAGGTCATCTGGGTTGACTTGATTCACGTCATCTGGAGTTAAATCACTGGGAAGAAGTGAGCCTGCTACGAGTGCTTGGTAGCAACTCATAATCCCTACCCCAAGAGCAAAATTGGGATCTTTGGTTAGAGCATTAACATCTAAAGGGACAACATTTGATGTTCCAGATGTACTTGACCCAGTGGCTTGAGCAAAAAATCCCATTGGAGTAGACTGTGGGTTGTTTGGAGCAACAGCTGGCTGTGAGATGAATGCTTGATTCAGTTGATTCATTAAAGCCCCATTGCCCAGTTTTCTGGCCCTCTTCTGTTTTTTCTCTTCATATGCTCTAATGGTAGACATGAGCTCGCTTAGGGGTGATGTGGACATTTGCACCATATTTTCAATCAGTTCGATGGTGCTGTCCTAATTTTGCGGAAGAGAGTTTACCAGCTTTCTGTTGACCTCCACCTGTGTATATGTGACTCCAGCATCTTTCATTCCAGTGACGATCTTGATGAAGCGTTGAAGCTGAGTCTCAATATTTTCACCAGGGATGTAGTTAAACTTATTGAACTGTTCTCTTAGATTTTCTCTTCGAGATTCCTTCATATCATCATTTCCTTCGTACACAGCCACAAGAGCATCCCAAAGGGTCTTAGCGGAGGTGTACTCCTTGAAGGCTTCAGCCACTTCAGGAGATAGGGCCATGGTTAGAGCAGCCAGAGCCTTTCTATCTCGTTCCACCTTTTCCCAGTCGTCATCAAGCCATTCGGATTTTTCTTTAGGTCTGGGTGGCTGACCCCGTGCCCCAGCTGTCGTTGGCATAAAGTCTCCCACCTCGACCGATCGCATGATCTTGGGATCATGGTAATTTATGTAATTCAAAAATCGATACTTCCAGCTCATGAAATCCTTGCCAGACATCAGACGAGGTGGTCTGGCATTGGTTCCGATTTTAGCATCCATTTCAAGAGTGGCACTTGACAAGCTAGACATATCAAATGCCATTGCAGCACAGATTTTCAAAAAGAAATGGATCAAACAGGGGTTTTCGATCGAAAAGGGCTTGATCGAAAAGTACTTTTCGATCGATGAGATGCTGGTCGAAAAGTGTACGGCGATCGAAAAGTAGGGTGTGGATCGAAAAGTCTCTGAGGGGACTTTTCGATCGAAGAGCACAGTGGATCGAAAAGTCACAGGGGACTTTCCGATCAAGATGACGGATCGAGAAGTCTTGAGGGGACTTCTCGATTGAGAGGTGACTGATCGAAAAGTCTCTGGGGACTTTCCGATTGAGGATGCTGATCGAGAAGTCTTAAGGTGGGACTTCTCGATTGAAAGCTGCTGGTCGAAAAGTCACTGGAGGGGACTTTCCGGCTGAAACTGCCTGATCGAAAAGCCACAGGGGGCTTTCTCGATCGAAAGGAGGCGACAGAAAAGGGTTTTTGATCAACCCGGCTGATCGAAAAGTCACTATTTGGGTCGAAAAGTGCCAAAATCACGAGCAGTTGATCACAATCACTTCTGTCTCTATTCGAAACCTGCAAAAAAAATCCTTCCGAACCTTGCTAATGCTGAAAATCACCACAAAACACAAACGGATAGTTGTCAAAAACTTGAATCGGATATCGCGAGAGCCTCGAAAATTGCGTTTCTTAGCTCTGATACCAATTGTAAGGATCGAAAAGAAACCAAACACGATATCACGATCTCTAGTGAGTGTGCGAAATCCAAATACTAGAGTGATTCAAGATTAATAGAGAATTATATGAAAAAGCAATAACAATAAGAATAAGAACACAAACCGATTGAAGAAAAACACTTTACTATTGACCTTGATTGCTTACACACTGATCGAAATTCTCTGGGAGAATTTCGTGAACACCGAAATACGCAAAACACCCTAGAAGCAACCAACCCTAATTATAAAAACAAGCTATCTATATATAGGGAGTCCTATGCTTGATAAACAAGCTATAGAAATCGGACTCTAGGCCCCAAAATCGACTAACCCACAAGCCCACTAACCCCACTAACTTGTTTTAACCCATTTACACATAAACTAGCCCAACAGTAATTCTAATGCAAAAGCCTTATAAAATTCTAGACTCTACAGGAAACTTCTAAGACAGCTGATGTTTACTTGGTACCACAACCAGTGGATTTAATTGAAGTTACTACTGCTCAGATTGATCCAAAAGATGAATTGCATGACTATTCCAAGTTTGCTACTCCATCCAAGAAGAACAAGTCCAAGTCTAAGAAGAAGGAGAAGCCTTTGGGTGAAGCTCTAAAATTTGTTTCAACGTATGTGCTTCTGGAAAATGAGAAGGTTTTTGATAAGGTTGCTTCAAGTTCTTCATCTGCAACTGAAGAAGAAAAAGGGTTGATTGAGAAGAACAAGATGAAAGATATCAAAGCCAAATTCACTAGTGAAGCTAAGTCAAGAGAAGCTTCAGGTTCTTCAAGTTCTTCAAAGATTTCAGGTTACAAACACAAAGGTTTGGGTTACCAAGTGAAGGAAGATCCGATTCAAACAAAGAAACCAGTGAAAGCTAATAAGGTTCCTAAAGCAAAGGTTGCAAAGAAATCACCATCTCAGAAGGAATTTTCTTATTATTCTGGAAGATCGTCATCTTCAAGGAGTCCATCTCCTAGGTATGACTCTTCTGATGGTTTCTTTGATAACTTTGATTCTGAACATTCATCCGGTTTTTCAAAATCAAAACAATTTTTCAAACAATTTTAGAGAACGACTTTGTTATGTATGTCGTCAACCAGGACATCTAGCTGCTGATTGTCCGACGACTACATATATCCACAAAACTGCCAAATATGTGGATAACAAAGGTCAAATTTTTTATGAACCATGGTCTCCAAAGATTAAATCAACTCGTAAATCGTCTTGGTCTAAACCGAGTACGTCGATTGAATCTGATTCCGCGTCTGATCAAAAATTAACAGTTTTACAACTTTGGAAACCTAAAGTTGTTTCCAAGGCCAACACTAACTT
The DNA here is from genome assembly GCA_039602395.1 of Deinandra increscens subsp. villosa. Classification (NCBI taxonomy): domain Eukaryota; kingdom Viridiplantae; phylum Streptophyta; class Magnoliopsida; order Asterales; family Asteraceae; genus Deinandra; species Deinandra increscens. Next base: position 12,588,197 of record JBCNJP010000003.1, read on the forward strand.
TGTGGAAGACACCGGGCGACCCGACGCTGTTGAATCGGGTCGATCCCAGAGCAACTAATGATTTATTTGGTGTCAGCAGGTGTTTCAGAAAGACCTTTCGGTGATTGGGAAATTGCTGATTGTGAAATATCTGTTCTAAATAAATTAAATTTCAAAATCAATTTTGTTTTCAAAAAGGCTAAACCGCAAGTATTCGTGTTGGTTGATCAATTTCTTGTTTTTGTTTTACCTCCGTCTCATTCTGAGGGGGAGTTTGTTTTTCCAAAAACACAAAAATAGTGTCTTGTTTTTCAAATCGTAAAAAATGAAAACCTATAAATAGAGTTGTCATTTTTAGGGGGAGAAATTTGAAAAGACAAAAACATTAAAAAATCCAAAAATCCAAAAACATGAAAAATAAGAAATTGTATCCGACATAATTGGGAAATGATGGTACATTGGCTGATATCGTCTGACTCATGGATAAAATAGATGAAAAAGCCGTAAGACCATTTGATCGATGTGTAAGGTAGGCTCGCCAAATCAAAAAGTATACGTATGTGATATACATTAAATCTGATGCTTGACCTAGTGGACAACATCTTGATGCGTATCTCAAGATATATCAAGAAAAAGATATGTGAAAAGAAAAATGAGAAGTCACTGTGTATACATGTGTTCATTTTGCAAAGATTTAAACTTGTTTGATTTTCTTTATTTTGTCAAACGATCAGACTTTCTCTGCGTGTCCACAAGACCGACCTGATCATTGTTCGTTTGACATTCTGCTTTATTTTCTTTGGTGTTTCGTATAACTCATTGGAATTTCTCTGCGTGTACGGGAGTACCGACCTGATTGTTGTTGGGTTATACAACTTCAACTTGTTTTATTTTCTTATTTTATTAAATCCGAGGCATTATCTGCGTATCGAAAGATTGACCTTAAGGTAGACGATTTAACGTTCTTATTTCTTTTTGCATGGAACACATTTGATCATATCATGAATACAATCATTATGTGATTGAAATCACAAATGAAATCACAAAATGTGATAAGCAAAAGCATATCTGAGTATGTGTGATAGTGTGGAGTACACTGGTCAATGCAAATCTAATCAATACTTTAACATATCCAGATGTTATGAGTATGATTGTGCCTGAGTTTAACGTTGGACAAATTATATCTGCAATCGGCATGGTTTATGTGCTACAATAATCAAAATTGAAGTGTAGTTCAGCATGTTATGTCCAATATGATCCCAAGTCGTGATCTTTCTCGCAAAAGACAAAAATAGTGTCTGATTCTGTATTGCATTTACTTCTAATATCAGAAAATACCAAAAAGATTTCAGGTGTGTTTTGATATAAAGTTTCTAAAAGCCAAAAAGATTTTGTTTCTGATTTGTTTTCGATTGATCAACACGGATTACAAATTCAATTTCAAAATCAAAATATCTTGGAGTCTCGAAGAGACGTTTTGCGCCAAGATTATTTATGTTGGCAGGTTTCTAAGTGGAAGAGAAAATCAAAACTTCAAGTTTTCTGAAGATTATTGATAAAGAGAGAACACACGATGCAATATGAAGTATTCAAGATTGAACTCATCGTCTAGATCGAGGAGAAGTTTGATTGAAGATACAAGATACAAGTTTTGATAAGAGGAGATGATACTGCACATGCCGAGGGGGAGTTTGTTGAAAAATGGTCCTGATCGTCATGTGAAGTATCGAATACAAGATGAAGACATGCAAGATTGCTGAGGTCCGAACTCAGGCCGAACCTGGAGTTCGGACATGGCCGAACCTTGGGCCGAACCTCAGGTTCGGACCAGCGGGCTTTGGATAGTATAAATATGATGTCTTGTATAGAATTGGAGTAGCTTCCGTGTCAAATATTCTATGAGTGTACTCTGTGATTATCTGTGGTTAATACAAAGAGTATTTGTATTTACTCTTCGTGTTTTACTTGTTTGCATTGATTTCATTACGACTAAGTGGAAGATCCACGCGCTCAAGCAATTTCAAAAACACAAATCAACTAGCTACTCTAGCAGATGAGCTGAATACTTGGAACGAAGAACTCAGAAAAGAGGCCGACAAGATTTCAGAAGACATCAACAAAAGTCTCCAAAAGCTGCCATCTGTAGACACAAGCAGTGATGATTCAATTATTAAAAACTTATCTACAGAACTGATGAACAAGAAAATAACTCTCGAAAGCATGGGCAAAAATACAAGCAAAGAAGGCACAAGAGGTAATAAAATTGGCCAGAAGCAACCTGACAAGAAATCAAATGACCTCAATGAATTTGGAAATCAAACACTCCTTCCAAGAATATTAGATGAGAGAAATAGAAAGAGAGTGGAAGCAAAAGATAGAGGGCACATATGAGAAAAGAAAGCTAACCACAACCCCTGTTCAACCTCCAACAAAGAAAACAAGGCTTCAAGGTAATGACCCCAGTGAATAAGAAGAGGAGGAAGAACAACTCAAGAGGAAAAATTCAAAGAAATGCAGACCTCCATCTCAATCTTATGAAGGTATGCCTCCTCCCCCACCTCCTTCTTCCCCTAAATCACCAACAAAAACAACCAAGAAAACAAATGCGTCTCAACCTCACTTCACCAGAACAACAAAAGAAAACCCAGTGAAGAAGACTCAAAGGCAATCATCTGGGAAGAAATTAGAGAGCTGCAAGAGAAACTACTCAAAAGGGAAGAAGACAGACCTGCAATGAGTCCTCTATCAAGAAAAGCTTTTGACAGGATCACTGAAATACCAGTTAAGGAAGACCCAAACTACACAATGCCTATGATTACTGAGTTCATAAAGATCAAAGCCCAATCAATACCAAGACACCTATGGGTAGATCACTTCAACTGGTAAAGAGTCAAGACAAATGATGAAAGCATCAAAGAGTTCACTGGTAAAGATCTATAACAATTCAACCCAATGCAGTTGGTGTCATTTATAAGGTACTTCTCAATTCAACCCTCCAAAACAGAAATGGTAAGCACTGCCTTATACAAAGGAATTAAAGCTGGAAAAAGGATGTTTAGAATACAAGCACAAGTGGATATTGAATTAGAAAAAGAATCTGACATCCCTTCACTGTTTTTAACAAAGCCAAATGAGAATATTCCTCCTGATGTCTCATGGAGAGGATCCGGAACAATATTTCTCGGCAAAATCCCTGGAATATGCTTCAAAGATCACTCTGAAGAAAGAAGGTTCTTCAGGCTGAAAGAAAAATGGAAATATACAAATCTGGCCTTAGAATTCTTTTTATTTATTTTAGAGAAATGCAAGACAAACAACAGCAGAACCAAGAAAGTCATCAAAACAGAAATTGAAGCCTTGGTAAAAGAAAGAACAGTCTTCAGAACCCTACTGGAAGAATGCACTAAAGATTACAACTTTGAAAACAACTCACTCACTGGTAGGGCAAAAATCAGAAAAGACTTGTAAAATCTAGATTATGAAAAGCAAAAATTCTTCTTAATTCTATAAAAAGAACAATCAGAATGATCTATGCATCTTTTAATTTCTCTTTTTGCTTATTTTATTCAAATACTTAGGAGGAGATTGTTAGAACACAATGTAAATGTAACGGAAAACAGTCAAGTATTAGAAGAAAAAATAAGATATATACTCAAAAAGGAAAGGATATAAAAATATGTACGAAATACAGATTTCTATATTGATAGAGAACTACTCCGGAAATTCCAAAGTAGTTCTGTACAGACCATATTCTACAGAAATCCTCATTTCTGTAGAAGGCTTCTAATGGGAAGCGTTAATAGTATTCAAAGAAGAGTCCTGAAGAAGTTCTGGACTATCAGAAGATAGAGATTACGAGAAGAACAAATTCTGCCTTTGTGTGAAGAACAAGCAAATTGAACAACAACTTGGCATTAATCACTAAAGCAGTTGAAGACAGTTGAAAAAGAGATAAATTAAATATCATCAATTTATCTCTATATACTATGACACACTACAAAGTTAACCGTATTCAACCACCTTATCTAATGCAACTTGCTACATCTTCCTATAAATAGCAAGCTGACTTCACCAAATAAAGCAATAAATCAAGCATACAATTCAATATCTTCTCAAAGCAATTACAACATTACTCTCATAGAAAAGTTATTTTTGTTGATACATAGTTATACTATAAACTCGTGTAAACCATTATTTACATTTGAGATATACATAATAACCCTTGTTGGGCTATACATTGTGAGGCATGAAAATTAGATATGTGGGCTTGGATTGCGTGGGCTTAAGGTGTTTACGGTTTGGGCTTCATGGGCCAGATTCCTACTTGGATTTACGATTGTAGCTAGGGTTATGGTGTGGGTAGTATAAATACCAAGTAGTTTATGATTAGAAGAAGCTTTTGTGATTACGATTTTCAGTTTCTCTCTTGTATTCACGATCGCAAACACTCATCAATAGAAGATTGATCGGTTTTCATTCAAGATTTGATTGTTTTGCTTTGTCTTCATCTCATATCAAGTCTATTTCATCATCTTCTAGTTCGAATTAGTCACAAACAAGGATTCCGCACTTGTTTGTGATAAATATATCGTGAATGATTGTTGTTTCGGGACCAACAATTGGTATCAAAGCTAAGAATCATCTGATTCGAGGATCCACGATATTAGATTCGAGTGTTTGGCTGAAAAAGTTGAAGTTTTTTCTGAGTTTTCTGGGTTGTTCTTGGTGTTTACGACATATGCTACTGTTTACGATCGGTTCTCTTCATTAGTGTTGTATTTACGATTGAGAAAAGGGAGTTTACGACATCAAGACTCGATCTTTGGGCGTTTACGATTGAGAAAAAGCTGTTTACGAGTTCAAGATTGAATCTTTAGGAGTTTACGACCTCGTTTGCGATTCATAATTGTTCACGACTGAGTTTACAACTTTGTTTACGACCCAGAGGTGTTTGCGACCGAGTTCATGATCGGAATTGGGTTTACGATTCGGTTTACGACCCGGAGGTGACTGCGACTGAGATTACGATCGGCCAGCCTGTCATAATCGTAAACTGTAGTTTACGATCGGTGTAAGGACCAAGATTTGTGGCTTGTGTATTAAATGATTATTTGGCGGACTATTTTGAAGGCCTATGTGTCAGAATAGGTGAAAAATAGTTAGGTTATCATTATATTAAGTCACTGGGCTTGTTTAGATACGTTTGGGCTTAGTTTAATTGAGTTTAGATGGGTTTTTATGGGCCTTAATGGTCAAATACGGGAATTATGAGGAGATTAGGGTTTCTAGGTTAGCTTGTTCTCCAAGCTCAACCTTACCTATAAATAGAACCCTCTCCTTTCATGTTAGGGTTGTTGGTGAATCTTGAAGTTTATCAAGTGTTTACGAATTCTAGCCTCTAGAATTCGGTGTTTCCAAGTGTTCTTGTGTTCGTGTGATCTTCATTCGGTAACCCTTAATTGTTTCTTGCATTGTTATTTGTTCATTATTGGTTTACATTATCGAATCACCTCTTGATTACGGATTCCGCACGTAATCATTAGGATTAGTACCACGTGAGGGATAGATCGGATCCTTACAATTGGTATCAGAGCCAAGAAACACGTGTTTCGCGGCTCTCGTGGTACTAGATTCGAGATTTCATAAACTAACGGACGGTATTTCTGTGTTTTTTTTGTGGTTTTCGTTTGGTTTTCTGTCGTGTTTTGCAGGTAATCAAGTATTCGACGGCTGCTACCTGCGTCTCAGGTGGTTTTCGAGTTGTTCAGGGGGTTTTCGTGCAAGTTCAGGAGGTTTTCTAGGGTTTCCAGACCCTTTTCGGTCCAAGTTCCTGGTTTTCTGCCGAGAAAAAGGGTGCTCGTTGACTGATTCTTCAGTCAGCGTTCAAAGTACCTGGTTTTCGATCCATTCTGTGGGTTTTCGAGTAGGTTTTCGACTCATTCTTCGGGTTTTCGAGCCTAGGTTTCGAGTCATTACCTTTTCGACCCGCGGTTCAATCGAAAACACTCGTTTTCGAGTCACCGATTGCTTTTCGGTCGGGTATTCTGCCTGATCGAAAACCCCATTTCGGTTGATTCCTGTGGTTTTCGACTAGTCATCGATTTCGGTCTTGACCGAAAACCATTTGTCTGATCGAATACCTGTTGTTTGCAGGTTTTCGACCTGGTTTTCGGTTTCCATTTCGATCCACCTGTTCGAAAACCCTGTTTAGCCTCCCTGATCGAAATCCTGCTATGGCTTTCGATATGGCTTCTCTTCCATCTAGTAGTTGTTCAAACTCTCACTGTGTTGATATATACAATTGCATGAAAGATTTTGAGACTAAATTTATGAATGCAAATCTTTATCATTCTCGAACTCAACTAGAATTAAATAATTTTAAAGATAAAGCAAAAACATGGAAAGAAAAATATGAGGCTGCCAAAGTTGATGTGTCTAACCTAGAAAGAAAACTTAGTGACTCCCAGACATATCTAACAATAGCTAATGAAAAGGTTGAGGAACAAACCAAAGAACTTGAGAGCCTTAAAACCCAACTTGCATCCACTAACCAAACATTAGAGAAAACCAATCTTACCAATAAGAAAATGTTGGATGCAAGCCTCAAATTTTATAACACCGACACTAGAATAAAGCACATAAAAAACAATGGGGGTCTGGGTTATGGGGTAGATTATGATGATGAACCTGAATCTAAAGATGCTTCATCCCTACACACGGTTCCCACGCCTCCAATGCACAAGATGATCCCTGATCCTGAGATGAAAGAAGGAATTAGAGATGCTTTGAAAGATATTGATAGAAAATTAGCTGAGTGCCCAATTAAGATCACATACCCTTCTACTAACTCAGATACTAACTCTTCTACTACTTGTGCAGATTTAGGAAGCAATAATGGCAGTGAAAAAGCTGAAACCTCAAGTTTAAAGAGTCAAGAGTCGTTTGAAAACTTTGATTGGAATAAGTGTGGTTTTTCTGTCACGAGTCCTAAACTTGGTTTTGCAGAATCTGATTGTTTTGATAAGCTTTCATTGAACAGTAATTTTAGTTTTGGTAGTGGTGATAAGACTGAGTCAAAACCCTTGAGAAGGGTTAGGATTTTGAGGAGGGGTAAAGGACCACAGGTTGCTGGTCCCGAACCCACTTTGTCTATTGTGACTGATGATTCATCTAATGCTTCTGTGTGTTCTGATGTGCATGATAATGTGAATGTTTTTGATAATGCTAGTAATGTGCAGAACGTGCAAAATGGGCAGAATGTGCAGGAGGCTGGACCACGAGCTGATTTTATCCCATATCCTGAGGTAAATTCAGTTTATGACCAGTTTGTGCCAGTACAGCGGGAGTATGTGCTGACAACTAGGCCAAATGGCAAAGTTGTGTGGGTACATAAAAACAATAAACCATCTTGGATATCCACAGGGAAGAGATATTCCCAGGCTCCCGCGTACCCAAAGAAGCAGTCTTGCCATGTGTGTGGGAATCCTGGACACGTAGCAAGAAATTGCTTATACAGGCCATATGAACCCTACTACCCTAAAACTCATTTGAAAAACAATCAAGGGCAATCATATGGTGGCACAAATAGCAAACCTGTCCCCAGAAAGGTAAGTTCTAAGCCAAAGGTACCTACATACCCAAAGGTACCTAAAGTGACCAAAGAGTCTGCACCTTCACACCCTAAGGTGCAGAGACATGTACCTTCACAACCAAAGGTACACAAGGTGACCAAAAAGCCTGCACCTTCAATCCCTAAGGTGCAGAAGTCTGTACCCCTGCAACCAAAGGTACAGAAAGTTGACCAAAAGCCTAAGTCACCTCAACAACCAACCAAAACTGATTTCAAAAATCCTAAATTGAATAATTCTGTTAACAAATCAGTTTCTGTTTTAAAACCCACTTGGGTTCCCAAACATGGTGGTCTCTTAGAAAATAATCAAGAGAAGTGGAATGTGCAGAAGGTGGTAAACGAGTGTTTTCAGCCTAAAGGGGTGTATAAAAAACATTCCAAACAGTTTGATGAAGTTAAAAGTAAAAATGCTAATGTTTATCAAATTCCACCTAAAAGGGTTCAAGCTAAAGGGAAAGAGAACCACCAACCCACAAAGCCCACACCAATGCCCAACAAAAGCAAGAAACCCAAAACAAAGGTTCCCACACCCTCAATCCCTGATTTTACAAAGGGAATGTGCCTCAAAGAAGTGACCTTTATTGATTCATCAGGTCTACCCAGAACCACAATGGCCTGGGTTCCAATGGCAAACTAATCTCTCATTGTGTGCAGGAACAGTCAAGGAGGATATTCATTAACATTTATGTTTGTGATAGTGATTGTTCCAGGCACATAAAGGAGGCATCTCTCCATTACATGGCATGCAAAATCTTAATAGTAAGGATGTTCTCCTTGTGAGAGGTAAAAATGTTTTATATCAGCAAGGTACTGTCTGGATTGATTGTTTCTTGACTAGATGTTTGTGAGATACGGTTCTGCATAAAACAAAACCCTGTTCTGAAAATTTTTCAAAAGGAAAACTTTGAAAGTTAGCTTGGCCAATTTTGTCTTATAGTGTGTTTATTAAAGTAAAAAAAATAAAAATAAAAATAAAAAATAAAAATAAAAAAAAATGTGTGTGTTATTATTAAAAATCAAAAAGCAAGGGGAAGAATAGAAAAGATGAAAATGTTGACCCCTCAAAAATATTGTGCTTTTCAATTTTTAATCATTGTTTGTGAAGGTGGGAAATGAAATAAATTTCCAGGCGTTTGGTGGCTGACACGTGTAAGGTGGATGCGAAAAGCAACGTCTCTTGGTTGATGTGCTCGGTAGGCTCAGCTGCAATTGATAAAAAGGTATGTCTAGTCACTACAGTTGAAGATAACGTATGATGCCTGATAGGAAGCACACACTTAGGTTAGTACTGTTTTCATTTGACTGTTTGTTAGGAGTCCTGAGACACACGCCCGAGTACTGGGTTCTGATGCTATGCTCAAAAAATCCCATCCCCTCTGCTTTGCGTGAGCAATGACCTGGGGATGTTGTACGTGAGTCAGGCCTCCTTTGTTCGGCGATGGCTGAGACCTGGAGCCTCCCTGATCCACGTACCTCTTAGATCACATTGTATAATATATTAAAACCAAAAAGATGCCAAAGCGCACAAATCAAAAGAGACCCTCAAGTGTCCAAAACCCTGAAAGCCCTGTCACTGATGAGAGCGTTAATGAAAATGTCTCAAAAACTCAGTTGACGCTGTATATTATCCCCAAAAATCCCCGTGATCTATTCTTTCTTTTCTCAATCCAGTCTGGAGCATGGTGTTAGGCTTAGGAAAGGTGTCGTGAAAAAATGTCATGGGAAACCTGATAAACTTGATGAAACATACAAAATATACCTAGGACGTATGTGTGTGGATTTAATGGTACTCATAAATAATTGAACCCAAAAGATAAATAAAGTGACAGTCTGCTCGAGTAAGAGAAAGCGGCATGAGTTTAAAGTGGACATCTATACCGGCAATCACCAGAGCGTGTGGAGTAGCTGAAACTGAAAAGGGTTCCTCAGTCCCAAAGTCATGGTATCATCCCTAATTTACCTTCTCATGTGTGAATTATTAGATAGTTGTTTTATCTTAATTTGTCTGGAGTGAGTGTTTTAATTTTCTTTCTTGAGTTTATGATTTGGCCAGGTTGATTTGACAAGTTTTAAATAAGTTTTTATGGGTTTGTGCAAGAACTTATGCCCCCTCTCAAAAGTGCTTTGTTGGGGGAGAGTAATTGTGAGATATGCAGTATCTCAGGGGGAGATATGTAATGTCTCAGGGGGAGTGAGAAGTGTCCTAGGGTTCAGGGGAAGTATTTAAAGGAAACCCGTAATCAATGTTAGGGTTTATGTTAAATAATGATATGTCTCCTGCTAATCCGATAACCAGTTATCATGTATCTGGTTAGTGTTTGTTCCTTGTTGTGCTTAACAGGTTAAGTGAAAAAAAAAAAAACAACTCATGGAAAAGAAAAGTCAAGGACACAGGTCAAGCAAGAATTTTGCTGCTGCTGAGCAAGTTGAATAACCAGCCGGAAAAGGACTTACCCTGTGCTTAGGGGAAGTTTGTTGGTTGTTCAAATGAAGCTTCCAAAGATTCAAAAGACACCGGTTAAGTGTTTAGGGGAAGCTACATTAAGAATGTCAAGAATGCCAAGATAGGGGTTTTTAAATTTTTTTTTACCCCTGAAGACAAGCAATTCAAGTCAGTTACCGATGATCCAGCGAGAACCTAAGTTTCTTTCAAAGAAGAAGCAAGTTTATGAGAATCCTCCTCTCATTACTTGTTCAATTCAAGAAGTTCAAGCTGTTGCTGATAAAGAGAAAAGCCATTGACAATTCCCGTTGCTGCCCAATGAAGATTATTCAAAGAATCTTCATCAACCCAAGCTCAAGCCAAGGAGAAGACTGAAAATGGAAGACATTTAATATCACAAGCCAAGGGGAAGATTGTAAGGACCAAGATTTGTGGCTTGTGTATTAAATGATTATTTGGCGGACTATTTTGAAGGCCTATGTGTCAGAATAGGTGAAAAATAGTTAGGTTATCATTATATTAAGTCACTGGGCTTGTTTAGATACGTTTGGGCTTAGTTTAATTGAGTTTAGATGGGTTTTTATGGGCCTTAATGGTCAAATACGGGAATTATGAGGAGATTAGGGTTTCTAGGTTAGCTTGTTCTCCAAGCTCAACCTTACCTATAAATAGAACCCTCTCCTTTCATGTTAGGGTTGTTGGTGAATCTTGAAGTTTATCAAGTGTTTACGAATTCTAGCCTCTAGAATTCGGTGTTTCCAAGTGTTCTTGTGTTCGTGTGATCTTCATTCGGTAACCCTTAATTGTTTCTTGCATTGTTATTTGTTCATTATTGGTTTACATTATCGAATCACCTCTTGATTACGGATTCCGCACGTAATCATTAGGATTAGTACCACGTGAGGGATAGATCGGATCCTTACAATCGGAAACACATTTGGACATCATTTTCTTAAGTTTTCCTAAGCTTTCGTCATGGATTTTGAACCTAGCATGTATCAAAAACTGGACTTTGAGATTGGATCGACTACCCGTCCTCCCAGACTCACATCTGCTGACAACTTCCTTGAATGGAAATACAGATTTCAAAACCATTTGAAAAGTGTTGACTTGAGACTTTGGAGATCAGTTGTCAATGGGCCATTCATTCCCACTCACACTGAAGCGGGAAAAGTTGGAGTGGTGAAAACTGAAGCAGAATACTCAGATGATGATTGGGAAAAATGTAACAAGGGCGAGAGAGCATATGCTATTATGACAATGGCATTGACTCCTGAAATTGCTCAAGGGTTTAAAAAATACAAGACTGCAAAGAAACTCTGGGATGCTCTGGTGGTGGCATATGAAGGAAATCCCGATATCAAGGCAATTAAGCCGCAAACAGATGCTGAAGCAGAAGTTCAATTTGTTCAATCACATTCAAGGAGAGTCCTTTGAAGCTCAAGTTCAAAGATTTGTGTCCCTAATTGCTGAAATGCAAGCTACGACGTTGAACCCGGACTGGAGGATAAAAATATGAAACTCTTGAACAGTTTGCCCAAGTCCTGGAATACCAACATTTCAATAATCAAAGACAACAGCAAGCTTGATGAGTTATCTGTGGATGAGCTAATTAACAAACTGAAGTCAAAACTGATTGATGATAAATAGAGAGAGCTGAATCATCTAAGTTCACTTAGTATGGCAGGAAAACTGAATCAGGCTCTCTTATCTGAAGAAGTAGGCCCCAAACAGGCTGGAAGTTCGTCTGTAAATGATTCGAGTTCAAACACAAAGTTAACTACATTCGTGGCTCGATCCCAAGCAAATTCTAGTGGAACGATCAACCCTGATGAGGCAAATGCTACAAATGATCCCAACTTTGCTCTTGGAATGGGATTTATGAATAGTTATCATGCCCTTATGGCTGGAACATTGGTGCCTACTGAGATGGTGTCAGGTGAACTGAACCAGATTAATCCTGAAGATGTGGAAATGATTGATGTTTCCTGGCAAATGGCAATGGCAGTTTCCGCGCCAAGAAGTTTATGGCAACAACTATAAGGAATGTGTGGAGGGATCAGGATAAGATAAGGATGGGTTTTGATAAGAGCAAGCTCAGATGCTTCAACTGTGATGAGTACAGGCATTTTGCAAGAGAATGCACCAAGCCAAAGAAGGAGAAACCAGAAGAGAAGAAAGCTCGAGATGGTAAGGGAAAGGCAGAGACAAAGGCTTTGGTTGTGCAGGATTGTTGGGAATATCAATGGGCTTCGTAGATAAAGGAACTCAGTCTAACTCGTGCTATGATTGCTAAGATGGAGAATGATTCTGAAGAGGAGCATGCGTTTGTGGTCACTGAGGAGAAGTCAAGAGATGAACAAGAGAACCTGGTTGAAGACAAGGAAGCATTTGCAGCCGAGGTCGACAACACAAAGGTATGTACTAATCCCACTTGTGCACGTTTAATTCCTGGCCTTAGACAAGTTTGTAAGAATAGTGAGATAGAATTATTTGATATGCAATGTTCTAGAAGTTCGTTTAAGGGTAGATGGGAAAAGAGTGAGGAGAAAGTCAAAACCTAGAAACTAGATATACAGAAATACCAAACCCTTGCCACTCAGAAGTCTGTCCTGTATGACAATGCTAAGTTAGAAATAGCTGAGCTTAGAAACGATAATTATAAACTTTAAGGGGGATAGAGTTGGGAAACGATAATTATTTAATATGCAATGTTCTAGAAGTTCGTTTAAGGGTAGATGGGAAAAGAGTGAGGAGAAAGTCAAAGCCCAGAAACTAGATATAGTGCACAGTAAGGATGTAAAGATTTTAAAAACGATAATTATAAACTCATGAAGTCCTATGGGATGAAATGAAGGGAGAACATGATCTACGGGATCATAATACCATTTTGGGGGGCAGTAAAGAATGCACAAAATGATCCTTTTGGATCTGTGCTAGTGGAGAAAACAAAATTTTATTAAACGGGTCACTTTGAGTCAAACGAGTAATTTAAAATAAGAGTATGACTCAGCACATCTGCATATGTGCTAAGTACTACTGAATAAGCGGATGGTACGTATATTTATATATATATATATATATAAGTAAGTGGAATGGTTAACTAACACAAAACGTATACGAATAAAGTATATAGAAAGCCTAAACATTTTGACTTGAAAGTCAAAGTAGATACCAAGTTGAAAATGAATCATGTAAGTGATAATGTGGAGGAAAGATGTTACGATGTGGAATAAGTTATTAGTTGAAAGATGAACTAATAATGTGAAAGTGTTGACTCTTAGCAAGCAAGGTAAGAAGTAAGGACACTATCGGGTCAAGCAAGTTGAATGTTGAAAGTCAAAATTTGAAGCAAACAAGGTGGCTAAGGTATGTGCAATACACATCCATGCTAAGTAGATAATATGATTTCCGTTTATATGTTGAGCAACATATGACTAGCATGATATACCCATTGGATAAAGAGGGTGTTGTGGTTAGGAACTTAACCTAAGTGTAGTTCATGAAACCACATAAAATCAAGTTGTGAAAATAACCTTTTGACTAGTGCCTCAGGAAGAAGAATTAATCCTCAATGGGATAGGTCATTGGGTAAGAATGGGAGGTGATATTAGATGGGAAATGAGGTTTCGAGGACGAAACCATCTTTAAGGGTGATAGAGTTGTAACATCCCAAATCCAAGATGAATATTTTAATCGGAATTCCCGAGGGTCGAATTACTAAGTTGTCATCTAATGAGAATATTTTGAAGTGACGGATGGTTAACTTAAAAATATAAGTTAATCTTAAGTCGGGTCGGTTGTGTATCTCCCAAATTATTTTTGGGGTTAACATTGTTAGAGATAATGTAGTAGATGAGACCTTGACCCAAAATAATTAACATCTAAAGTGGAGGGGCTTATGTTGGTATTTTTTCAAAGAAAAATTATGTGGAAGGGGCCAAATATGTAAAAATCGAAAACTTGGATATGAAGGGGGTGGGGGTCGTGAATTTGGTCAGAGAACAAGAAACCCTTGTGTTCTTGTGAAGTATGGAGACTAAGACCCAAAATCCAAGCCAAATCAAAGCTAAAATCCGAAATTTGAGGCTTTGCATGAATCAAAACTTCAATGGATGGATGATTATGAGTTAGAATCACCAAGTAACCTTCAAGGTAAGAAAACCTAACTCATTTTTATGTCTAAAATTCGTAACCCGCTTTTGGGGTTATGAGAAAAGTTGATTAGAACATCAAATTGGTGGTTTTGTAGTGCTATTTGATCATGACTATAGCTATATTAATGATAGATGTGATGAAATTCCATGAACATGAGGTTGTATGTGAATTTCAAACATGATTAGTGAAGATATGAAATACTAGTTGAAGTATGTAATTAAAGTAGTTGAATGTTGATGAGAAAGATGAACTTTCACTAGATTAAATGAAAGCTTTAATTAGTGATGAAGTAATTTGGAAGATGGGTTGAAAGTATGCTAAAATGGGTTATACCCTTGGCTAGATAAGTTGTAAATTTTGTGTAGAAATTTGCATGCACACCAAGTGTTTGATGAAATGTCCAATGGATTTAGATACTTAAATTCATAATTAAATGTGGTGTAAACTCTCTCTATATAATCATGATAATTGAATGGGCATAATTATGATTTGCCAAGTATGTTTAACAAGTGAATTTGATGCATAAAGTTGTGAAATGGTGGGTTATGGTTAATAAGCATAACCCTATGTAGTATTAAGTACATAACTAATGGTACATGTAACATGTATGTGTTAAATGTTGTTGAATATGTTGGTAATCATGTGTACACATTATGGAATTAGAAATCCTATGTTATATGCATGAATATGTGCTTAATTGGATGGTTTAGTTCTTGGACATTTTGACTTTTAGAAGTCAAACGCCTAAAAATGAAGAAATTGACCCATAGTTTATAATAACCATGTTGTGAAACGGCTAACTAGTCATCTTATGAGTGTAGAACATGGTAGTGTTGATTGTTGAAAAGCTAGATGGGAAGCTTGGAAACAAATGGGTCAAGCGGAGAAAATGGCGACAAATGCTCAAGTCAACTTTCAAGTAAGTATATCTTACACCATAGTTAGAGGATTACATGTTGTATGCCTAATATGATGTACTCATGTAATTATATGACAACTAGACATATGAGCATTTTATTTATGTTGAAATTATAAGATGTGATTGCAAAATGATTCTAAAGTCGTGTTAGTTGTGTAGTCGATATTCCAACGATAACAATCATATATGATGAGTCGTTCTAATGACGTTGACGTGTGATACAGTAAGAGAACTACCCAAGTTGTAGGTTGAGAAAGATTACATAAATGACACTAGCAAATGGTGTCCATTGTGAAAAGGGAAGTGAAGGTATGGGCTCATCGCTCTTGTTGTTATGATTGCAGAATCAAGGTATGTGAGAAACTATGTCACTTGATAAGTTGTCTAATTGTTATAACTAGCATGAATTGTTTAGGATTGAAATGCTGGTAAAATAATCGCAAGGTAAGTTGTAGTTATCAAATAAAAGAGTGGAATTGATGGGATTTTATATATGGAAGTATGCTAACTAATAAAGGATGTAAATCCCGAAGTTTGTGGACACTTAGTTGTCCTTGCAAAGTGTTAGTCATCTAAACGGGTCAACGGGTTGAAATTTGGTGCATTGTTAAATCAATTTTATTAGTGGTGGATTGATTTATTAAGATGGACTAATATGTCTAAAAAGTGGTTGCAGGTCAGTTGGAAGGTACCCGGATTGATCCCGAACCTTGGTTGCAGTGTATAAATAGAAATCAGGAAAAATAGCTCGAAACAGGGCCAAATTTGGCTAAGTATGAGATGCAGGTGAAAACGGACAGAATGTTAAAACGGCCTTTTCAGACTCCTGCAGGGCCGTTTTGAGCTGATGTTAGCAGTTTTTGTGATTTCTTTTTACTTAGTTGTTGGTTACGTTTTGACCACTCTGGTCTAGTTGAATGCTTAAAAATCATAAACACTAACATGCTGTCGATGTTTATGGTAGGTCATGATTAGGAACCGGACGGGATGCGATTAAGCTAAGGTAAACGTAATGAATAAGATTATGGATGCGGTCAAGGCAATGTGAAGGACCGTACACGTGGAAGAATGACTCAGAAGATTAACTTCTTCATGGCGTTATTTCCGGGTCTTGATCTGAAGCAAGTAGAGTGGGATTCATGTCTCCGAATTGGATTGTACGTAAGAAGAAGTGGTGGTTAGATCATTCTTTATACTAGTGATCAAACCATACACTAGAATTCAAGTTGAGTCGTTTTGAGTTTAAATGAGTACATCAAGTGGGTGTACGGGCTCGTTTAAAATTAACCATTGGACTCTTTCGGTTGTGGGATCACTAGTAAAACGAGCGATTAAGTCATGATTTTCAAAAGTTGAGTTGTACTAGTTTTGTTGAAAAGTCTATGTACAAGTTGGTTTTAAATCAATAGTTGCATTTCGATATGTTAAGTTGTGGTCTTTTCTTAAAAAAAAACGGGACCTATTTTCCGCTGCAAACTATCCCGATTGGGTGATTTTGTTCAAGGGTGTTACAAGTTGGTATCAGAGCCTGAGTTTGAGAGATTCAAGTACACGTGGGGAGTGTGCTTGGACTCAAACTATAGTGCTCTCGGTATAGTTGCATATACAATCTGAGACTCGATCAAGACCCAAGGGAAAGTGGTTGAGTTTATTATTTTGTATATGTTGATATTGTTATGAGGTTACTAACCATGTTATGATGTAGTAAACCTAGATGAAGTGGCGTTGCTCATCAAAAAAAGAAAAAAAGAAGAGAATGTGGTTCTAAGTGGGAGGTTGAGAAGGACGAACTATGACCCGATCAACTCACTAGGTGAGCTCACCAGAAATGGAAATGGATGACGGAGGAGCATCCAAGCATGTGGAGGTTAGTGTGTATGTTGAATTTTTCTCTTATAAATGTTGATTGGTTATCTAAAAGTGAAAACAATCACATATACATATGCAAGTCGGAGCCAAAAGTTGCATAGCCAGTTATATGCCATGGATCGGAAGTTTATCTTTCGGTAGTAGATGTGAAGGACAAACCTAAAAGTTGTAAATACTTGAATGTTTTTGTCGGAAAAAAAAATTAAAATAGAGTAAGATGTTTAAAAGGGTGAAAAGTGGTGAAACTCTATATTTGTGTTAGCAAAATAGAGTAAGATGTTTAAAAGATGAAAATTGGTGAAACTCTATGTTTGCGGTAGCAAAATAGAGTAAGATGTTTAAAAGATGAAAAGTGTTTGCATTAGCAAAATAGAGTAAGATGTTTAAAAGATGAAAAGTGGTGAAACTCTATGTTTGCCTTAGCAAAATAGAGTAAGATGTTTAAAAGATGAAAAGTGTTTGCGTTAGCAAAATAGAGTAAGATGTTTAAAAGATGAAAAGTGGTGAAACTCTATGTTTGCCTTAGCAAAATAGAGTAAGATGTTTAAAAGATGAAAAGTGGTGAAACTCTATTTTTGCATTAGCAAAATAGAGTAAGATATTTAGAAGATGAAAAAAAAATAAGTGGTGAAAATCTATGTTTGCATTAGCAAAATAGAGTAAGATATTTTAAAAGATGAAAAGTAGAGAAAACACTATTTTTACATTAGCAAAATAGAGTAAAGTATGTTGAATGTTGAAATGAGGAGTGATCTGAATGTTTAATAAATTAAAAATGAATGAGATAACCGTTGCAAATTTTGTTGATAAATTCTATTTGCATTAGCAAAATAGAATAAATACGTGAATGTCGAAGATGTTAAGAAACTCTATTTTGTGTTAACAAAATAGGATGAGTATGTTTAAAGTTCAAATTTATGAGAAGATCTATTTTGTGTTGACAAAATAGAATAAGGATGTTGGATGTGAAATTGTTGAGAAAGTCTATTTGCATTAACAAGATAGAAATGCATGAATGTCGAGGATAAGTATGTGGAAAGTTGAAATTTATGAGAAGATCTATTTTGTGTTGACAAAATAGAATAAGAATGTTGGATGTGAAATTGTTGAGAAATTCTATTTGCATTAACAAGATAGAAATGCGTGAATGTCGATGATAAGTATGTGGAAAATTGAAATTTATGAGAAGATCTATTTTGCGTTGACAAAATAGAAAAAGAATGTTGGATGTGAAAATGTTGAGAGCTTGTATTTATGATTAGAAGGTAGAATACGCATACCGAATGTTAAATGTCGAAGTGTGGAGAAATCTAATTTTGTGTTAACAAATTAGGACAAGTATGCCGAATGTTAGAATGTGGAGAAAGAAAGAAAAAAAAACTAAATTTTATAGATAAATTAGAAGGAATGTATATGTCGTTGAAATGTGGAAACTTCTACTTTGTGTTAACAAGTAGAACGAGTGTGATAAATGTGGAGGATTGAAAAATTCTATTTTATGATTATAAAGTAGAATACGTATTTCGAACGTTAAGTGGCGAAACACGGAGATATCTAATTTTATGTTGAAAAATTAGAATTAGGATGTTACATGTGGAAACATGGAGGAAACCTATTGTTGAGCTAACAAGGTACGATAATAGATGAATGTTGAATTGTGGGGAGACCTATGTCATGTTAACAAGGTATAATAGACTATATTGTATTTGGTAAGTTGTATGTGAAAGGTTCAATTTTGTGATAACAAAGTAGAGTAAAACCGTGAAGACAGTTACAATGTGTTATTGGCCTAACGTGAACTTTTCAATTATGTTGGCTACGGAAGGAGATGTGGACAATGGAGACTCAGGTACACTATGACCTAGTGCACAGTAAGGATGTAAAGATTTAAAAACGATAATTATAAACTCATGAAGTCCTATGGGATGAAATGAAGGGAGAACATGGTCTACGGGATCATAATACCATTTTGGGGGGCAGTAAAGAATGCACAAAATGATCCTTTTGGATCTGTGCTAGTGGAGAAAACAAAATTTTATTAAACGGGTCAGTTTGAGTCAAACGAGTAATTTAAAATAAGAGTATGACTCAGCACATCTGCATATGTGCTAAGTACTACTGAATAAGCGGATGGTACGTATATTTATATATATATATATATAAGTAAGTGGAATGGTTAACTAACACAAAACGTATACGAATAAAGTATATAGAAAGCCTAAACATTTTGACTTGAAAGTCAAAGTAGATACCAAGTTGAAAATGAATCATGTAAGTGATAATGTGGAGGAAAGATGTTACGATGTGGAATAAGTTATTAGTTGAAAGATGAACTAATAATGTGAAAGTGTTGACTCTTAGCAAGCAAGGTAAGAAGTAAGGACACTATCGGGTCAAGCAAGTTGAATGTTGAAAGTCAAAATTTGAAGCAAACAAGGTGGCTAAGGTATGTGAAATACACATCCATGCTAAGTAGATAATATGATTTCCATTTATATGTTGAGCAACATATGACTAGAATGATATACCCGTGGGATAAAGAGGGTGTTGTGGTTGGGAACTTAACCTAAGTGTAGTTCATGAAACCACATAAAATCAAGTTGTGAAAATAAACTTTTGACTAGTGCCTCAGGAAGAAGAATTAATCCTCAATGGGATAGGTCATTGGGTAAGAATGGGAGGTGATATTAGATGGGAAATGAGGTTTCGAGGACGAAACCATCTTTAAGGGGGATAGAGTTGTAACATCCCAAATCCAAGATGAATATTTTAATCGGAATTCCCGAGGGTCGAATTACTAAGTTGTCATTTAATGAGAATATTTTGAAGTGACGGATGGTTAACTTTGAAATATAAGTTAATCTTAAGTCGGGTCGGTTGTGTATCTCCCAAATTAGTTTTTGGGGTTAACATTGTTAGAGATAATGTAGTAGATGAGACCTTGACCCAAAATAATTAACATCTAAAGTGGAGGGGCTTATGTTGGTATTTGTTCAAAGAAAAATTATGTGGAAGGGGCCAAATATGTTAAAATCGAAAATTTGGATATGAAGGGGGTGGGGGTCGTGAATTTGGTCAGAGAACAAGAAACCCTTGTGTTCTTGTGAAGTATGGAGACTAAGACCCAAAATCCAAGCCAAATCAAAGCTAAAATCCGAAATTTGAGGCTTTGCATGACTCAAAACTTCAATGGATGGATGATTATGAGTTAGAATCACCAAGTAACCATCAAGGTAAGAAAACCTAACTCATTTTTATGTCTAAAATTCGTAACCCACTTTCGGGGTTATGAGAAAAATTGATTAGAACATCAAATTGGTGGTTTTGTAGTGTTATTTGATCATGACTATAGCTATATTAATGATAGATGTGATGAAATTCCATGAACATGAGGTTGTATGTGAATTGCAAACATGATTAGTGAAGATACGAAATACTAGTTGAAGTATGTAATTAAAGTAGTTGAATGTTGATGAGAAAGATGAACTTTCACTAGATTAAATGAAAGTTTTAATTAGTGATGAAGTAATTTGGAAGATGGGTTGAAAGTATGCTTAAATGGGTTATACCCTTGGCTAGATAAGTTGTAAATTTTGTGTAGAAATTTGCATGCACACCAAGTGTTTGATGAAATGTCCAAATGGATGTAGATACTTAAATTCATAATTAAATGTGGTGTAAACTCTCTATATATAATCATGATAATTGAATAGGCATAATTATGAGTTGCCAAGTATGTTTAACAAGTGAATTTGATGCATAAAGTTGTGAAATGGTGGGTTATGGTTAATAAGCATAACCCCATGTAGTATTGAGTGCATAACTAATGGTACATGTAACATGTATGTGTTAAATGTTGTTGAATATGTTGGTAATCATGTGTACACATTATGGAATTAGAAATCCTATGTTATATGCATGAATATGTGCTTAATTGGATGGTTTAGTTTTTGGACATTTTGACTTTTAGAAGTCAAACGCCAAAAAATGAAGAAATTGACCCATAGTGTATAATAACCATGTTGTGAAACGACTAACTAGTCATCTTATGAGTGTAGAACATGGTAGTGTTGATTGTTGAAAAGCTAGATGGGAAGCTTGGAAACAAATGGGTCAAGCGGAGAAAATGGCGACAAAGGCTCAAGTCAACTTTCAAGTACGTATATCTTACACCATAGTTAGAGGATTACATGTTGTATGCCTAATATGATGTACTCATGTAATTATATGATGAAAACGTAGATGGTAAGAAAGTAAAGGTTGGATATAAAGTACATGTGGGGGTTTAATAATATGCTAAGTCTAAATATGACAACTAGACATATGAGCATTTTATTTATGTTGAAATTATAAGATGTGATTGCAAAATGATTCTAAAGTCGTGTTAGTTGTGTAGTGAATATTCCAACGATAACAATCATATATAATGAGTCGTTCTAATGACGTTGACGTGTGATACAGTAAGAGAACTACCCAAGTTGTAGGTTGAGAAAGATTACATAAATGACACTAGCAAATGGTGTCCATTGTGAAAAGGGAAGTGAAGGTATTGGCTCATCGCTCTTGTTGTTATGATTGCATAATCAAGGTATGTGAGAAACTATGTCACTTGATAAGTTGTCTAAATTGTTATAACTAGCATGAATTGTTTAGGATTGAAATGCTGGTAAAATAATCGCAAGGTAAGTTGTAGTTATCAAATAAAAGAGTGGAATTGATGGGATTTTATATATGGAAGTATGCTAACTAATAAAGGATGTAAATCTCGAAGTTTATGGACACTTAGTTGTCCTTGCAAAGTGTTAGTCATCTAAACGGGTCAACAGGTTGAAATTTGGTGCATTGTTAAATCAATTTTATTAGTGGTGGATTGATTTATTAAGATGGACTAATATGTCTAAAAAGTGGTTGCAGGTCAGTTGGAAGGTACCCGGATTGATCCCGAACCTTGGTTGCAGTGTATAAATAGATCAGGAAAAATAGCTCGAAACAGGGCCAAATTTGGCTAAGTATGAGATTCAGGTGAAAACGGACACTACGTCAAAAAGTGGCTTTGGCCACGGTTTTTTTGATAACGCATAGCCACTGTTTTGAAAAAAGCGTGGCCAAAGGTAAGAAATTCTCGTTTTAGCCACACATATTTTGTACCCGTGGCCAAATATATAGCCTTTGGACCCTTTTAGCCACGTATTTTTTTGTTTATGTGACAACAACAATCAGGTGCAGTGGCTTTAGCCACTGTTTTACAAAAACATGTGGCACTTATTTGTCACACTTAAAAAAGAGTGGCGAAATGCACCAAACGGCCACGGAATTTTTATGATTTTTTATTCGTGTGACCAAAAAGGAATGTATGGCCACGCTTAAATAATGTTGTGTGACGGAAGAGTAGATTTTATTACATAGTAAATTAAAAGAAAACAAAACTATTTATGCGTGGCTAAATGTGAGCAATGGCCACGCTTTTTACTTAGTTATGTGGCTAAAAGCTAGTACATATGGCCACTGTTATTAGGTTGTGTGACTAAATATTAGATGACTAATGGTCACGATAGGTTGTGAGTGACAAAAATCTATTACCTATGGCCACATATATTAACCGTGACTAAATGGTAGGTTGTGAGTGACAAAAATCTATTTTATGGTCACGGTAATATTAAACGCGTGGCGAAAAAGAGAAGATTTGTTTCCCTCTAAAACAACGCGCTTTTTTCAATTGTACCAATTAATTCGAGCGGGTTAAAATCTGCTACCCTATATATCATCATCATTGTTATTTTCCTTTTTACCGCCATCCCTTTCTTGATCTCAAATTCTCTACACCAATTCGTTTACACCAATTCTGGTATCAAATGGCCGATAATCAACGCTCCCTTAATTACTGGTATGTGAAGCATAACCGTATTTTTTTGGTTTACAGTAACAGGAGAAGAAGATCCTTCAAGTCCCACAAATCTGTGATTAAACACAACGATGAGAACATCCTGAAGCAACTCCATGCGCAGAAGAAGATTCCTGATTGTTTTGCATACCATGTTGAGACAGCGAAATTATTTCGTGTCCTTGATACAAAATTTAATGAACCCGAAGAAGAAGATGAAGAAGAAGATGAAGAAGATGAAGATGATGAAGATGATGAAGAAGATCATGAAGAAGCAGATGAAGCAGATGAAGAAGATGAAGAAGATGATGATGATCATGATGATGACGATGCAAGTTCAGGATACATATCCGAAGATTGCAGTGATCCGGATGATTAATCAGGGTTTAGTTTAATTATGAACAAATTAAGAACAATGTTTTATATGTTTATTTTTAGTTATGATATTAGTAGTTATAATTGAATATATGATGGTTATATATGTTTATCATGTTTGATTATCTTGTGATATGGCCACTCATATTAAACACTAGTTACGTGACAAATTATGACAAATGGTCACGGTATATTAATTTTAGGTGGCTAAAAGAAGAATACCAACAGTGTACGGCGCTTGTAATCATTACTCTTTCATTTACTTTATCTTTCAAATCTCCATCTACCACGTCCCTCGAGTATCGATATATACTATCTCTGTATCAGTTTTCATCATCATCTCCACCATGACCCTTTTCTCCCAGTCTTTCTCTCTCTGTTTTTTGTCCATCATCGACGGCAAAAAATGTGGAATTGGCGTCATCCGTATGTGGAAAACGGTAAGTTATCATCTTCACCACTGAAATTCGATTGAAATTTTCGTCTCAGATTTGGTAATTTTTTCTTGTGCAGGGAAAGATTGCACTCTGTATCTCCTGCGAGCAGATTTTAAGTTATTGTGGAAACCATGGAGACGAGGACTCTGTAATGGTTCATACAAATGCTTTACTGAGAGCAGATTTTAAGTTATTGTGTAATTTTATAACAGTCAGCAGTAAGGGCACATGTTGAGGTTTGCAGGACTTGTATTCTTCAGGTGCTTCTCTCCCTTTTGGCCCCACGAGCCTGATTTTTCTTCGGCCAATTCTTCTCCCTTTTGGCCCCATGAACCCGATTTATCTTCAGCCACTTCTTCACCATTTTCAGTTGATCATAATCAATTGCATGTGAGAAAGCAAAGAGGAACTTGTTCTCTCTTTTCACTTGATCAGAAGCAAGTGCATGTGAGCAGCAAAGAGGGATTTTTCTTCAGTCGCTTCTTCTCCCTTTTAAGTTAGTAGTTTTTCAGTTGTAATTTTATAGATCAATGTATTAATGGAATCATACCCTTTGGATTATGTATGTAATTGTGTTTGTTAAAGCAGCAGTTGATTTTGTTTGTTTATTTTTGACTTTTATTGACTCTGGTTTGGTCAAAGAGAGGAGACCTGCAGGCACAATCAAAAAAAGGAAACACTTGACTCAAAATTAAGATCCATAATATATATTCCAGAATACATAAAGAAAAAAAACAAATATTGTTGATACTGTAGTTTGCTAAGATTCAAAAACATTACAATGATGATCAATTAATCGGTGGTTTTTCGTAATATCATTCCAGTACAGTCAGCTCTATGGTAAACATTGTGACGTGTATCAACGGATGGCAATACATTATCGTTGTGAGGAAAAACTACCGTACTAAATTCTTCATTGGCATCGTCTTCATAATAATATCTGTAATTTCTGGGAGGTGTCATAAAGACAATATGCATTTTTTTATCCAGCTGGTCTTTGACGTAAAACAACTGTTGTGCTTGTGACGCGAAAATGAACGGGTCCTCCTTGTGACCTAGTCTTTTAAGGTTGACCAAAGTGTAACCAATACTATCTTTTTTTACCCCCTGTGTATTCTCAACCCAGTCGCACATAAATAGAGGGATGGTTTTCATATGGTAATCTAGTAGCCATATCTCTTTTAAAACCCCATAGTAAGGTTTTTTTTCCATAGGTTAAGACCTCGTTAGAGATGTGCATGTCATTTACCTCTACACCAACCCCGCTGTTCTGGTAAACCCTACCGTCTCGAGATTTTGTACGAAATGAATAGCCATTGATGTCATATACTTCATATTTCCTCACGCTTCTGTGCGGACCATGTGAAATCCACCTAACGGTCTCTGATATAGTTTCTGGGGACTCCGCCATCTCCTTTTCAACCTGAAATTCATAGTAGGTTCATCAGGAGAGTTCATTAGAAATAGGAAGATTATAGCTCTTCCAAAAATAAAATAAAGTTGTTCCGGACAACTCAGGTCAGTTGTTCCGGAAAGTTACAGTTCATCCGGAATTAAAACTATAAGAAAAATAGTTTCAGTTCACCAGGAAGTTATAGTTCATCCGGATAGAAAATAGAGTTATTCCGGACAACTCAGGTCAGTTGTTCCGGAAAGTTACAGTTCATCCGGAATTAAAACTATAAGAAAAATAGTTTCAGTTCACCAGGAAGGTTATAGTTCATCCGGATAGAAAATAGAGTTATTCCGGACAACTCAGGTCAGTTGTTCCGGAAAGTTACAGTTCATCCGGAATTAAAACTATAAGAAAATAGTTTCAGTTCACCAGGAAGGTTATAGTTCATCCGGATAGAAAATAGAGTTGTTCCGGACAACTCAGGTCAGTTGTTCAGGAAAGTTACAGTTCATCCGGAATTAAAGCAATAAGCAAATTTAGCTGACCTTGTTGCGTAACCATTTACCAAATGTTGTGCTCTGCTTCTTAGTCAGGTCATTTAGTCTACTACCAGGATGTTCCTTTTCCAAAAATTTCATGTGTTCTCTGCAATTACATGAATTGAAGTTATCTATAAGAGTTTATAATTAATTAAACAGATAAAAAAAGGTTAATAATCTAAATTACTTACTCGATATAATGCTCAATTTCAGGCGTATTTAGCAACACAAATAAATGCGCTTTCGATAGGAGCTCTGGAGAGACTTCAACTGATCCACCAGCTGACCCAGGACTTCCATCCGCACTGCTATGCTTTTTAGTTGGAACACCAATAGTTGTGATGTTTTTTTGGTATTCGCTGAGAAACTCAATCGTTTCTTCTACGATGTTCTCCTCAGCAATGCACCCTTCTGGATAAGTTTTGTTTCTCACGTGGCCCTTAATTACCTTCATACACCTTTCAAATGGATACATCCATCGAAAGCATATTGGGCCACATAATTTTACCTCCCTAGTAAGGTGCACCGTCAAATGAAGCATAACATCAAAAAATGATGGCGGGAAATATTTCTCAAGCAGGCATAGTGTGACACAAAGATCTGCTTGCAATTTTTCTAGCTCTTCGACGTTGATCTCTTTGCTGCATATTGATTTGAAAAAAAAACAGAGCCTTATAATAGCATATCTTGTCGGTTCAAGCATGACTGACCGAATTGCAATTGGCAGAAACTGTTGCATCAGCATATGATAGTCATGTGACTTGAGCCCCACAAGTTTCTTGTCCTTTAGACTAACCAAACTAGAAAAGTTAGAACAATAGCCTTGTGGAACCTTCAAGTTATACAACGTGTCACAAAACTTTTCCTTTTCATCTTTTTGTAACGTGTAACACGTTGCAGGAAGTACTATGTTGTTCTTGTTCTGTTTAGGCTGCAACTCTGGTCTTAACCCCACAAAGTTCAAATCCTTTCTCGCATTCAGTCCATCCTTCGTCTTTCCGGGAAGGTTGAGCAGAGTTCCAACAAGACTCTCAGCCACATTCTTTTCAATATGCATGAAATCAATGCAATGTTGGACACTATTATGCCTCCAGTATCTAAGTCTTCGAAACCATATATTGAATTTCTTCCAATATGGTGGCTTCTCTTTGTTCTTTCTTTTTCTCTTATCAATCTTCCCCCCTCTTCCGGTTGAGGTCTCTGGGATTTCTGAATCAGTACACCTTAATCCCTTTCCCCATTTGTTCCTGATATGTTGAACTTCGTTGTATATCTGTTCTCCGGTCATAGGATCAGCAGCAACTTCCAACTCTTGTTTACCATTGAAGGCCTCTGTTTGCTTTCGGAAGGCATGCGTATATGGTAGATATCTTCTGTGACCAGCATAACACTGCTTGGCTGAGAAAGGAAGCCTAATGCATTTAGTTTGTTCCCGACATACCACACAACCATGGAATCCACTGTACGGGCAACCACAAAGTGTACCAAGTGCAGGGTAGTCATTAATCGTCCATAAAACAACTGCACGCATAGTAAACTGTTCTTGCGCATACGCATCATATGTTTCCACACCTGCCTCGAATAACAGCTCTAAGTCATCAATTAATGGTTCCAAAAACACATCAATATCGTTTCCAGGCGCTCCCGATATTAATAACGAAAGCATGATGAACTTTCTTTTCATACACAACCATGGTGGAAGGTTGTAAATGACAGATAGAACCGGCCACACACTGTGATTTCTGTTACCTCTATTTACGTCGACCCCATCAGTTGAAATGCCAAGACGAAGACTTCTAGGATCGTCAGCGATTTCGGGATATTTGTCATCGATGGCTTTCCATGCCGGTGAATCGGATGGGTGTCGTAACACACCGGGTGTTTTGGAACTGGTGGCATGCCATCTTAGATCCTCCGCTGTGGTTTTCACTTGAAACAGTCGTTTCAATCTTGGAATGATGGGGAAATACCACATTACCTTTGCAGGAGTATTGTCGTATAGTTTCTTAGTCCTCTCATCCACCTTCCACCTGGACTCACCACAAGTTGGACATACAGTTAGGTCCTTGTTCTCCTTCCTGTAGAGAATACAATCATTGATACACACATGTATCTTGGTGTACCCTGCACCCATTGACTTCAAAATCTTCTTGGCCTCATATGTATTCTTCACAATCTCATTACCTTCAGGTAGCATCTGTTTCAGCAAAACTAAAAGTTCATTAAAAAATTTATCTGATCCTCCATGCTTAGTCTTCAAGTTCAGTAGTTGAACCAAGGCAGATAACTTTGTGAAGGTATGGCATCCTTCATACAGAGGCTTCTCAGCATCCATGAGTCGTTCTTGAAACTTCTCATGGTCCTCATCGAAATTTTCTTCAGTAGCTCTGACCATTTTTATTGTTTCGGCTGCATCCAATGGCACTCCGGAATCGAAAAATGATTCCGTGTGAAGCTCCTCTCCTGCGGGCTCGTCTATCTCTCCATGTTTAATCCACCTTCTATAAGTCTGATCGAATCCCTTTGAAAACAAATGAAATTCTACATCATCAACATTAAAAGAGTAATGGTTTAGACAATTAACACAGGGACATGGAATTTCATTACTCTCCAAATTGGTAACTGCAAACATTAAGAATGATTTAACTCCATCGGCATATGATTGCGTGGTTCTACTGGTTTTCATCCAAGACTTATCCATGTTTGTTTTGCTAACAGATACAACAACAAATTAAGATGATTAAAAACGATCAATACTGAAAATCCTTTTCAATAATCTTTACTGTGAACCTGTTTATTGGAGAAGTAATAGGACGGAGGGAAAATTCTGTCGATTGATATGTGAAATTTTCAATTGAGTTCGCTCTAATTTACCCCGCCTCTTTTAAAATTTAGCGGGCCCAGTTAGAATCATATTTAAATAAATTAAAACGAAAATTAGCTTCTAACTCAGTCTGTTACTGAATAATTACTCTTGATCCTGAGGAACTCTAGTTCATCCGGTTCTATTACTGAATAACTCTTTATAATCCTGAAGAACTCTAGTTCATCTTCCCTCAATCCTCATGAACTCAGTGGGTAATTTTGAAATTAATCAAATAAGACCTATGGTATCGTGTAGGAATTTCAGTTTAATTAATTAACTTGGAGAACGTGTGAAAATAATTTTTGTAGGATAACCAAAAGTCCAACAATTATAATGTGCAGTCCTCATGAACTCAGTGGGTAATTTTGAAATTAATCAAATAAGACCTATGGTATCGTGTAGGAATTTCAGTTTAATTAATTAACTTGGAGAACGTGTGAAAATAATTTTTGTAGGATAACCAAAAGTCCAACAATTATAATGTGCAGTCCTCATGAACTCAGTGGGTAATTTTGAAATTAATCAAATAAGACCTATGGTATCATGTAGGAATTTCAGTTTAATTAATTAACTTGGAGAACGTGTGAAAATAATTTTTGTAGGATAACCAAAAGTCCAACAATTATAATGTGCAGTCCTCATGAACTCAGTGGGTAATTTTGAAATTAATCAAATAAGACCTATGGTATACTCTAGTGATTACACATCTGAGAAGACGCATACTCAAGTGATTTGCACATATAACCATACCACTTGATCAGTAATCAGAAACTTCTCACCTCCAACATCAAACCCTTTTCAAAATCCTTATCAAACCTTTTCTCAAAATCCTTAACAAACCCTTTCTCAAAACACTCAAATCCTTCTCAAAATGGCAAACTTGAAAGAATTAGTTGAACATTATTTGCAGATAAAGATTGTTGCTACCCTGGATAGGTACGAGGTGATTATCGGGGCAGAGAGACAGAGTATCTTAGACGGGTTGGCCCTGCTCAACCAAGTACTTACAGAGCCACCAAGTCCATCAAGATACCAGATGGCAACTTTTCTGATGGAAGAGATACGCGTCTCCGATGCCAGGCTTCAAATGTTGGTTCAACAGAGGCAAGAAGCAATGAGTAGGCATTTGGAGTTGATGGAGGAGATGGAATCTAGGTTCCCGTGAACCTCAACCCGCAACTGCTCTGTTTTTTTTTTTAGGAATGAACATGTAAATTAGGAAACAATTTTGTGTATGGAATTGGAATCAGTAGTATGAAATCCACTTTTTGTTATATACTTGTTTATCTATTTTTGTTTATTAAATCAATCTGATCAACAATTGCAATCCGATCAACAACTGATGCAGAGACGATCGAAAACCCTAAACACAAAAAACAGAACGGATCTACAAAAACCTTAGGGGCCGTTTGGTTGTGGAAAATGTTTTCTAGTTTTTCATTTCTAGTTTTCTAGAAAATGAAATGAGTTTTCCATCTCTAGAAAACACATGAAAATTTTTGAAAACGCGTTCAAATTTGAAAGATGGAATTTTCATTTTCAAAATTAGAAAACTAGAAAACATGTTCAAATCAACTGTTTTCTATCTCTACATTTCATTAGATTTCCATCGACGATGCGGTGGAGCAGACGGCGACGGAGGTAACGGAGGAGAGGTCGAGCGGTTGTGCGTATAAACCCTAGAAAATGAACGCCCATTTTCTTTTGTATATATTTGGAAAACGAAAATAGAAAACAGAAAACAGAAAACAGAAAACAGTAAAAAGGTGTTTTCCATTTTTAGTTAAAATTTAGAAAACACTATTTTCTGTTTTCCTAGAAAACGTTTTCTAAAAAATACAATTTGAACGCGTTTTCTGTTTTCCTTGTTTTCTTGGAAAACAGAAATGGAAAACACCCCTGTTTTCCACAACTAAACGCGCCCTTAAATTTTGGGGAATAATAATTCTAAATAAATTATATAAAAATATTTAAGATAAAAATTAAATAATGGGTCAATTTGGGGTCAAATGGGTCAATTTGATGTGTTTAGGACCAATGAGTCCCAATAAGGTGTGTAAGTAAACAATAAGTTGTGTTTAGAACCAATGATGGCCCAATAAGGTGTGTATGTAACCAATAAGTTGTGTTGAGGACCAATGAGTCCCAATAAGGTGTGTTTAGGGGAAACGAGGGTCAGTTGAGACCAATGAGTCCCAGTAAGGTGTGTATGTAACCAATAAGCATGTTTAGGACCAATGATGGCCCAATAAGGTGTGTATGTAACAAATAAGTTGTGTTTAGGACCAATGAGACCCAATAAGGTGTGTTTAGGGGAAACGAGGGCCAGTTGGGACCAATGAGTCCCAGTAAGGTGTGTATGTAACCAATAAGCATGTTTAGGACCAATGATGGCCCAATAAAGTGTGTATGTAACCAATAAGCATGTTTAAGACCAATGAGTCCCAATAAGGTGTGTTTAGGGGAAACGAGGGCCAGTTGGGACCAATTAGTCCCAATAAGGTGTGTATGTTACCAATAAGCATGTTTAGGACCAATGATGGCCCAATAAGGTGTGTATGTAACAAATAAGTTGTGTTTAGGACCAATGGGACCCAATAAGGTGTGTTTAGGGGAAACGAGGGCCAGTTGGGACCAATGAGTCCCAGTAAGGTGTGTATGTAACCAATAAGCATGTTTAGGACCAATGATGGCCCAATAAGGTGTGTATGTAACCAATAAGCATGTTTAAGACCAATGAGTCCCAATAAGGTGTGTTTAGGGGAAACGAGGGCCAGTTGGGACCAATTAGTCCCAATAAGGTGTGTATGTAACCAATAGGCATGTTTAGGACCAATGATGGCCCAATAAGGTGTGTATGTAATAAATAAGTTGTGTTTAGGACCAATGAGACCCAATAAGGTGTGTTTAGGGGAAACGAGTGCCAGTTGGGACCGATGAGTCCCAGTAAGGTGTGTATATAACCAATAAGCATGTTTAGGAGCAATGATGGCCCAATAAGGTGTGTATGTAACAAATAAGTTGTGTTTAGGACCAATGAGACCCAATAAGGTGTGTTTAGGGGAAACTAGGGCCAGTTGGGACCAATGAGTCCCAGTAGGGTGTGTTTAGGGGAAACGAGGGTCAGTTGGGACCAATGAGTCCCAATAAGGTGTGTATGTAACCAATAGGCATGTTTAGGACCAATGATGGCCCAATAAGGTGTGTATGTAACCAATAAGCATGTTTAGGACCAATGAGTCCCAATAAGGTGTGTTTAGGGGAAACGAGGGCCAGTTGGGACCAATTAGTCCCAATAAGGTGTGTATGTAACCAATAAGCATGTTTAGGACCAATGATGGCCCAATAAGGTGTGTATGTAACCAATAAGCATGTTTAAGACCAATGAGTCCCAATAAGGTGTGTTTAGGGGAAACGAGGGCCAGTTGGGACCAATTAGTCCCAGTAAGGTGTGTATGTAACCAATAAGCATGTTTTGGACCAATGATGGCCTAATAAGGTGTGTATGTAACAAATAAGTTGTGTTTAGGACCAATGAGACCCAATAAGGTGTGTTTAGGGGAAACGAGGGCCGGTTGGGACCAATGAGTCCCAGTAAGGTGTGTATGTAACCAATAAGCATGGTTAAAATAAAGTTAAATACGATTTGCGTCCCTGTGGTTTGGTGGTTTTTAACTTTTTGAGTCCATTTTAACTCTTTAAAATTCAAGATAAATATTAACGCAAATCGTATTAATTGAGTTTATATTAAATCCGATAAATGTTGTCACGTCCTTATTAGCTGAGATGTTTTCACCCGGATCGATCTTATTAATCCCCAAATTACTTCCCACCATTTTTCAAATTTCCCAAAATTCATTGATCAGTTCTTATTCTATTCCCTCTAACCAAAATTTTATCACCAAAACGATTCATTAATTACTCTCTTCTTCCATATCACTAAAAGTTCATCTACCTAATTCATTGGTCAGTTCCGGATTCATCACACTATCATCTTCAGAAGATCACTACCTAATTCCCGTCAGTATATATTAATTTCACTGTCATCTTCAGTAGATCATTTTCATCTCAATTATTTCATCTTAATTATTCCATCGCATTTATTTCATTAATTCTCTATTTATTTCACTGTCATCTACAGGATTCATCTGATTTAACAATGGACATTGAAGGTGAAGCATATGACAATGAATATTATTCGGAAGAAGAGGGAATGTATAACAATGGCGATTATTCGCATAATGAAGAGGAAATGGATAACAATATTGACGATTATTCGGGTGAAGAGGACATGGAAAACATTGATGCCCAAGTTGATACCCAAGTAGTCGACAATGATACCCAAGTCGACAATGAGAATGGGGAAGCCTCTGCTCCCCAAGCAAACAAGAGGGGGATTACGCGGTTGGTAAAGTGGCGTGCCAGATTTGAGAAAAATGGTGAGCAAAAATGGCCACTAACATTTGATACGCTGGGAAGGGTTGGCGGGGACCATAGAGCAAAATTTTCGAGTTTTATAGGAGACATTGTAAGGGCAGGGGTTGGATTGAGGTATCTAGAATGGAGGAAGGTGCCAAAAGAGGACAAGAACAAAATGTGGGCAGCGATTCAGGTTATGAAACAGATTAAACATTTTCTCATATTAGGTTTGTTATTAAATTCCATGTGACTAAAATATCCTGTCATATGTTATTTTTTCAGAAATATTTCAAAATTGATGACTGTCGAAGGAGAGCAATAATGGTACGGCTTGGTGGGTTGCTAAGGAGTTTTAGAAGAAATATGTTGGAAAAACACATTCGTCTCAACCTAGCAAAACCCACCGTGCTTGAGAAAGTTCCAAAGATGTATCGCACTATTGTGAAAAAAGAAGACTGGGACAGATTTGTAGCATATACAAGATCTGAAGAATTCGAGGTTTTTATTCAATTCAAACTGCAGATTTCATTAATTAAGCTAATAAGTGTTAATTAATGAGATTATAATTATATATCCTACTGTTCTGTTGGAAAGGCTGCGTCAAAGATTGTAAAAGAGGTTCGAGCAAATTATACTTATGATCATTCAATGGGGCGGGGAGGATACGTCTTTCTGAGAGAAAAACTGGTAATAAGCTAAGTGTGTTACACCCAGTCATGGTTAAGAACGTGCAATGTATGTTTCAAGTCTGATATATATTATTATTATAATACAAGGTACAAAACAAAGAAATAGCAGCTGATGAATTCCCCTCTCGATCGTTTATGTGGAGGAAAGGAAGGGTAAATAAAGAGGGGGAATACAAAACGCTTGTGGTGAAGGGCGTAGCAGATGATATAGTAAGTTTTATTGCTATATATATACCTAATTATTCACATGTTAAAAATTAACAGCACCTCATTAAATTAACTAAATTATATTACTGCAGGCCGAGAATGAAACAAAGATAAATGCGGGATCTGTGACCGTAGAACCGGGAACGGATGCCCTGACATTGGTCCTTGGCAAGGAAAGGGGTGGATACCTAAAAGGTTTTGGGTATGGAGTGACTTCCCGTGGATATTGGCAGGGTGCTCCAAAAGGGCGATCAAAAGAACGGATCGAAAAACTTGAGGCGGAACTAAAAAATGAAAGACAGCTGTGTGAGAAAAAGGATCAAGAGGTTGAGCGCCTCACTGATATGGTTAAATCACAGGATGATAAAATTGATAAGCTTACGGCGCTTATGGAGGTCGTGATTCAAGATAAACAAGTTCATAAAGCGGTAAATTCTGTAAGGGACAAACTATATATATATATATATATATATATATATATATATATATATACCTATAATTAAGTATATTATATATACTTTACTTTTTATCGATCAATTAAATATTATTGCTGATACGATCAGTCTCCCTTGAGCGCATATTTATTAATTAATTAACTAATTGAATTAATTGTATGTAGGACATGATCAATTCTGCGCACAATACATCGCGGAAACAATCTACTCAATCAAACTCATCTCAAAGGTCGGCCGATAAGGTACGGATTTGAAACAGTTCTGAATTTGAGTTGATCTGGAAGATTCTATTTCATCTGGATGAACATGCGTCTCTACTTATAGTTCATCCGGATAGTTAGAGTTCATCCGGATAGTTAAAGTTCCTCAGGATAGGTAAGGTTCATCAGGATAGTAAAAAGTTCATCAGGATAGTTAGAGTTCATCGGGATAGTTAGAGTTGATCCGGAAGATTCTAGTTCATCTGGATGAACATGCGTCCCTAGTTATAGTTCACCGTATTGGTTATAGTTCATTTGGATAGTTAAAGTTCACCGGTATAGGTAAAGTTTATCAGGATAGTTAAAGTTCATCAGGATAGTTAGAGTTGTTCCGGAATATAATTAATAATTAACTGTGCCGGCTATGATAAGTTTGTACTTCATCCGAATGGTTATCTGGATAGTTAACTAATGTTTAGCCGGTTATGATCGATATGATTTTATTAATTAATTGAATTGTAGGTCACTTCTGCGACTCTATCACAACACACTCCTCCATCTACAACAGCGTCGCAAAAGGAAAGGATAACTATTTTAATTTACACAGTTGTGTACTTCCCTTATAACTAATTGCTCTATGATCATTTAATTAAATGCTGATGCTGTCTTTAGGTGAGAAAGAGAAAAATGACAGAAGCAGCAGCTGCTGCAACCAGTGTTGCTGGGGTATCAGAGCAGGAAGTGGTATATATATATATATATATATATATAAAATTAATTTAGAAATTTGACAAATCGCTTTGACGTTATCGTTAATTAATATATATGTTACTAATCAGTTAATTACATGGTGTCAATTTAGGAAAAGAATAAGAGACATGCAAAACCAGTAAAACCTGCAGCTTGTAAAGTACCTCCTAAGAAGAGTGATCATCAGTTGGAAAAACCAAATAATTATGATGCCATTGCAGCTGCTATCGATCTGCAGCCAGTAATCCAAGAGGTATATAGATTAGTATATACCACAATTTTTGTATTCTATTTTTTACTTTAATTAATTAATTGTTTATATATATGCTATAATTAATATTATTATTATTATTATTATGTCACTTCTGATCAGGGGAGCCAAACTGCGACGTTGCACATGGAGGGGGGTCCACTGAACGTCGTGGGAATGGCTGAATTATTACCAAAACAAAAAGATGAGAAGATTCATGGAAGTCCATTACCTCCTGGTTGCCGTAGAATTAAAGTTTATCAGGTCAAAAAGGGTGCAACATTTTTACCATTCCCAGTAGATGATAAAACAACGCTTTCGGAGGTTGAAAATAAATATATTATTGCATGGACGATGAACCGAATGATCCTTCATTCTAATAACAAGTCAGATAGATCACAGCCGGTTGATCATTCTACGGTTCAAAAAGTACTGGAACAACCACAGGTAATTACTACATTAATTAATCGTATCCGCTAATTAATTAACTTTATACATATATTATATATATCTGATCGGTTTTATTTGTCATGTTTCCAGGTAAATAATGATCGGAAAAAGATGCCGAAAGTGTACGTAACACCAAACCAGCTGATGAATCAAAATCTGATAAATAGAAAAATCACACGGCACCAGCAGAAGCAGCTGATCAGCACGGACAAGAAATTATAATTAATTATTATAGAAATTAAACTTTGATTAGTGTCGTATGTTATCTTTTTGAACAGCGTCATGATTAGTGTATGTACATTAATTTTTAATTATAATATATGATTTTTAAGGTTTCTCTATACTAATTAATTAATATATAATTACTTGTAATTAAGAAAATATATGTGACCATATATATAATACCAAAGGCCACACTTTTTATATTTTAACGTGGCCGTTGCCACCATTTGGCCACGCTTATTGGGACAAATTATCTTATTTCAACTACCCTTTGGCCACTTTTTTTTTCCAATTATATGTGGCTAAAACACAAATATACGTGACCATATAATACCAAAGGCCACGTTTTTTATATCTTAACGTGGCCGTTGCCACCCTTTGGCCACCCGTATTGAGACAAAATGTATGATTTCAACTACCCTTTGGCCACTTTCTTTTTCCAAATATATGTGGCTAAAACACAAATATACGTGACCATATAATACCAAAGGCCACGCTTTTTATATTTTAATGTGGTCGTTGCCACCCTTTGGCCACGCTTATTGGGACAAAATTTATGATTTCAGCAACCCATTTGGCCACGTTTTTTCATATCATATGTGGCTAAAACACAAATATACGTGACCATATAATACCAAAGGCCACGCTATTCATAACCGTGGCGGTTGCCACCCTTTGGCCACGCGTATTGGGACAAAAATTATAATTTCAGCAACCCATTTGGCCACGTTTTTTTATAACATATGTGGCTAAAACACAAATATACGTGACCATATAATACCAAAGGCCACACTTTTGATATTTTAACATGTCCGTTGCCACCCTTTGGCCACTCGTACTGTGACAAAATGTATGATTTCAGCAACCCTTTGGCCACGTATTTTTATAATGTATGTGGCTAAAACACGAATATACGTGACCATAAAATACCAAAGGCCACGTTAACCAAACACATGTGGCCGTTGGGACCCTTTGGCTACGCTTTTCTGAAGAATTGTTTGATTACAACAACAAATATTGGTACCCTTTAGCCACGCTTATAGGTGGCTTCAGCCACTGATATTGTAACGTGGCCGTAGGGTACATATGGTCACGGCACCTATGGTGTCGGTTGGAATGGAAGAAAAAAAAACGTGACCAAACACCTTTTGTCACGGTTTTTTTCCGTGGCCAAAGGTGAATTTTGACGTAGTGGGACAGAATGTTAAAACGGCCGTTTCAGACTCCTGCAGGGCCGTTTTGAGCTGCTGTTAGCAGTTTTTGTGATTTCTTTTTACTTAGTTGTTGGTTACGTTTTGACCACTCTGGTCTAGTTGAATGCTTAAAAATCATAAACACTAACATGCTGTCGATGTTTATGGTAGGTCATGATTAGGAACCGGACGGGATGCGATTAAGCTAATGTAAACGTCATGAATAAGATTATGGATGCGGTCAAGGCAATGTGAAGGACCGTACACGTGGAAGAATGACTCAGAAGATTAACTTCTTCATGACGTTATTTCCGGGTCTTGATCTGAAGCAAGTGGAGTGGGATTCATGTCTCCGAATTGGATTGTACGTAAGAAGAAGTGGTGGTTAGATCATTCTTTATAATAGTGATCAAACCATACACTAGAATTCAAGTTGAGTCATTTTGAGTTTAAATGAGTACATCAAGTGGGTGTACGGGCTCGTTTAAAAATAACCATTGGACTCTTTCGGTTGTGGGATCACTAGTAAAACGAGTGATTAAGTCATGATTTTCAAAAGTTGAGTTGTACTAGTTTTGTTGAAAAGTCTATGTACAAGTTGGTTTTAAATCAATAGTTGCATTTCAATATGTTAAGTTGTGGTCTTTTCTTAAAAAAAAAACGGGACCTATTTTCTGCTGCAAACTATCCCGATTGGGTGATTTTGTTCAAGGGTGTTACATCTAAGCAGAATGAAAATCTAGCATTGTTTTGGCATTGTCGTCTGGGACATGCCAACATGAATAATCTGAACAAACTGGCAAAGGGAGAGCACGTTAGAAACCTCCCTATCAAGGACTTTACATCAGTTGAGAAGTGTGTTTCATGTGCTAAGGGGAAGCAGCACAAGTTACCACATCGTTCTAAAATGACAAACTCTATTTCGTCGGTGTTGCAACTACTTCATATGGATCTCTTCGGCCCAATGTAAGTACAAAGTATCAGCAAGTTCTCATATTGTCTGGTGATAGTGGATGACTTCTCTCGGTTTACTTGGGTTTTCTTTTTGTCAAACAAGCATGAAACTCCAGCACTGGTGAAACAGTTTGTTACTCTCATAGAGAATCAGATGAGCAAGAAAGTGAAGGCAATAAGATCAACAGAATGGAGAAAGGCAATACAGTGCACCGTACACACGTCAACCGAATGGTGTTGCTGAAAGAAGAAACAAAACACTCATTGAAGCTGCAAGAACTATGTTGTGTGAAGCAAGATTGCCAATTTTCTTTTGGGCCGAAGCAATCAACACTACTTGTTATGTGCAAAATCGGGTACTTTTGAACAAGCGGCATGAGAAGACGCCTTATGAGATTATTTATGGAGAAAAACCAAAGGTGGGGTACTTTAAGACTTTCAGGTGTCCTTGCACAGTTCTAATTCAATCTGATGTTGGGAAATTTGATGCAAAGGCTGATGAATGCTACTTTGTTGGGTATTCTGCAAATAGTGCTTATCGAGTCTGCAACAAAACCACCAAAGTGATAATTGAGGCATTCAATGTTGACTGGTTGGAAAACAATCCTACTGATGCTGGAAATGGGCCAGACTGGATCTTTGATTATGGATCATTGTTTGAAGGTTTCAATTTCACAAATATGTTTCCAAGTCTGGGAGAAGAAGAAGACATTATTGCTCCAACTCCTCATGCAAGGCCAGCTGTGGAAATGTTCGTGACAATGTATCAGCAGCAGCTCCTCAGGATGATAATGCGGATGTTCCAGAATCTTCAGGAACTCATGATGATCAGAAGGAGACTGAAACCCAAGGTATGAATGATAATATTAATGATACTAACTTGCCTGTCTCTGTTTCGGTACCAAATGTTCAAGCCACAAGAATCAACAGAGATCATCCTCTTAGCAATGTGGTTGGACCAGTGTCAGCAGGTGTCACTACTAGAAGCCGCATGGGTGACATCAATTTCTGCATGTTCTCATGTTTCATCTCCCAGATAGATCCTCCAAATGTAATGGTAGCACTTAAAGATCCGAGTTGGATGGAGGCTATGCACGATGAATTGAATCAATTTTCAAAATTGGGAGTGTGGCATCTAGTGAAAAGGCTTGAAAATAAGAAAGTTATACCCACAAGATGGTTGTATAAGAACAAGAAAGATGATATGGGTGTAATTGTGAGGAACAAATCTAAGTTGATTGTTCAAGGTCACAGACAGGTTTACGGGATTGATTATGATGAGGTGTAAGCACCAGTGGCTAGATTGGAAGCAGTTCGAATATTCCTTGATGTAGCAACATATCTCAACTTCACAGTGCATCAGATGGATGTGAAGACAACTTTTCTTTATGCTGAAATGAATGAAGAGGTTTATGTGGCTCAACCGCCAGGATTTGTGGATGAGGAACATCCAGATCATGTGTATCTTCTAAATAAAGCTCTATATGGTTTGCATCAAGCTCCACGCACGTGGTATGAGACTCTATCAAAGCATTTGGTGGATAATGGTTATACAAGGGGAGTGGTTGATCAAACCCTATTCAGAAAGAAGGTGAAAGATGATATCATTATGGTGCAAGTTTATGTGGATGACATCATCTACGGGTCAACAAATGAAGAGTTATGCACCGAATTTGAGGATATCATGAGAAAGAAATTTGAGATGAGTGATCAAGGGGACATGAACTTTTTCCTGGCATTACAAGTCAAACAAGATGAATCTGGAATTCTCATTCATCAAGCAAAATATGTGAATGAAATTCTGGAAAAGTATAAAATGCAGGACTCCAAGCCCATCTCTACTCCCATGGCATCCCGGCCTCTTCTGATAGCAGATGCAGATGGGGAATCAGTGAGTGAATTCATGTATCATTCAATGATCGGATCACTCATATATTTGACATCAAGCAGGCCAGATATCATGCATGCAATGTGTGTGCACGTTACCAAGCTAATCCTAAATTATGTCATTTAACTACTGTTAAACGTATTTTTAGGTATCTAAAGGGCAGGCCTCGGCTTGGGCTTTGGTACCCTAAGCATACTGATTTTCAATTAGTTGCATTTACTGACAGTGATTATGGAGGTAGTGATCTTGACAGGAAATCTACAATTGGTGGGAGTCAATATTTGGGAGATAGACTCATTTCATGGCAGAGCTCGAAGCAGCATACCATTTCCAAGTCAACTGCAGAAGCTGAATATGTGGCAGCTTCAGCTGGATGCTCACAGGTAGTATGGATTCAGAATCAGCTCACTGACTACGGTATGGAATTCATTAATACTCCAATTTGTTGTGATAATGTTGCTGCTCTGCAAATTGTCAAGAATCATGTTCAACATTCCAAAACAAAGCACATAGATATCAAGGTACATTTCATTCGTGATTGCTATGATAGGAAGTTGATTCAGCTCAAAAAGGTAAACTCCGATCAAATGTTTCTGACCTTTTCACAAAACCCCTTCCTCGTCAAAATTTTGAAATGTGTATTGAAGGCCTAAAGGATGATTGCCTTCGAGGAATGATCTGATCAAACTTTTTGTACATAGTTTTGTTCTTATTATTTTTAATTTCTTTTGGTTTATTCATTTAAAAAAAAAAAGAAAAAAAAGGAAAAAAAAAGGGTGTTTATATCTCAAAAGCCTCATAAAAACAGAGGAATATAGTTTCAGAAAATCTGAAAAATTTGTTTGAAGTTTTTATGAAGTCTTTTGTGTGTGTCTTGATTTGGTAGGAAGTGATATAAATGTCCAAGACAATCAGAGAATGACACGTGTAAAGCTGAAGTGAAAGATTGCTCAAAGATGATATGTCGGTAAGCTTAACCCAAAACTATGATCATCAATGTAAGTGCAGTAAACTTAATTTCTATATATGTTTAGTTTCCCTTCCTAGTTTACATGGTTTAAAAAACCGAGTCCCAGCAAAAATGGGTTGAGAGTGGTAACTAACTAGTATTCACTCTCTCACACGCCATGTTTCTGCTGTTATGACAACACCACAGAAAAGAAAAAGAAAAAGAAAAATGAAAAGAAAAAGAAAAGATAATAAAATAATTATTCAGTTTGGTCTTCTTTGCGTGCTTATGCAGCCGACCTGATCACCAACTGATAATTAACGTAATAAGTGGTAGTCATAACGGTGTTGCATGGTTACTCAAGTTGGGGGTTTGTGAATCCTCAATAAACTCTGAGGTTGGGTAGGTTTTGCTATGAACAATTGGGTGTGGGGACGATTAAACATGACGGTAATATTGTACCATAATCAAGCATTTCAAAATGACTGGATGTGAGTTTATGCGGTAAAAAAATTCTGGCAATCGTCTAGAGCGTCGAGTAACGGAAGCTGAAAAGGGTTCCTCAGTCAAAGATAGGTCTGGTATGATCCATGAAAAACATCAGCTTCAAGGCAAGTAAATATTTAATTTCTGCATTAAGTTGTCTTTGTTTTATGTTTTTATTTTTTTCTAAGTTTCTGACTGTTAAAATTTCATTTTTTTATGATCAAGATCAGGTTCTCGGGGTATGAGTCTGAGGGGAAGTTTTGTAATGCTCAAATTTTTAAAAATTAACTTTTGTTCAAGTGTTTTTTATTTAACAGAGGTTTGGGCACATTTGAAATGTTTAGAAAACAAGGGGGGCATTATGAAAAATTTTTCTTATCAAAACCAACAAAACCCCTCATTTACGATTCTATTTCTTCTCTGCGTTTACGATTTCCTCCACTGTGTTTATGATTCTGCCTAGAGAAACCCTAACCGCCGCCCCCTTTCGTCGTAAAATCGATTTCCGGCTACCTCCGATCATTCTTAGTTGAAATCGAGTGCACCATCACATTTGTCTTCAAATTCCGACCATAAAACACCCTTCCATCAACTATTTACTCTTTGAATCTTCAGTTTTTGTTTGTTTTTCTTCAATCGGTTGGTCATCCTCTCTTTCTTCGTGTTTGGCGTCGATTTCTCAAGTTTATAAGCCGATTATGTGTTTGGGATAGTTAACAGGTAGTATTAGATGTTTATTTTGCATCTATGCAGGTTTTTGATGTGTTTTCGAAGCTTTGCAGGTACAACAATGGTGGATTCTGCGTTTATGATCGGCGTGAGGAAGAAGACGACTGTTCGTGTTTACGATGGCGTTTACGATTAGTCGTGTTCACGATTGACTGAGTTTACGATTGACCGCGTTCACGATCGACGGCGTTTACGATCGGACGATGTTTACGATCCTGAGCGATTACGACTTAATGTGTCACACCCCCCATTTCCACTAACGGAGTTTTACCGTGTGGGGTGTGAACCAGACCAGGACCCGAGTCATTAGTTACATCAAACATAAGTTAAGGGTTCAAAATGTAAATATATTTCCAAACGAGAAATATCAAACCAGAGTTTAAGTTTAGCGGAAGCTTATAAAAGTTATGTTGCGCAAAATAAGCGCCCGACAAGTAAATAAAGTTCAAGATAAAGGTTTTAAAAGCAAGTCCCAAAAATAAAGTTTAACCAGCGTACGTGCCCAAAAATTCGATTCTCCTAGCGTCCTGCAAAGCATGCATAAGAGCAAGTGTCAACTAATGTTGGTGAGTTCACATAAGCACATAAGTTTTACTAGTATAGTTATGCAGTACGAATACAACACTTTTTATTCGTATGTAAGCATGTATATTAACAGTACAATCCATATCGTAGGTAGCGAGCCTAAGTTCATGTCACTAAAACGTTCGCAACCGAAGCTGACCAATTAGTTGTAGGAATAATTCCTTACGTGGTTTGCCTTCCCCG
Organism: Deinandra increscens subsp. villosa; assembly: GCA_039602395.1. Classification (NCBI taxonomy): domain Eukaryota; kingdom Viridiplantae; phylum Streptophyta; class Magnoliopsida; order Asterales; family Asteraceae; genus Deinandra; species Deinandra increscens. The sequence continues at coordinate 12,631,298 of JBCNJP010000003.1, forward strand.
TGTCTACTCGATCACGGTAAGTTTAGGCTGACATTGTCCTCAGTCCGACCGCCAGTCGGGGTGGTGCATCTCGTGCCCGCTGAGTGGGGTTTGTCAGACCCCAGTAGTACTACCCAATATCCCCTCGCTATTTGCTATTAACGGTTCGATAAGTAAGGACTTTCAAAGATAAAGCATTTTACGTGAACATGTGATATATACTGGATTTCTACTTTAATCATACATAAAAGTTGTTGTGTTATCACCCTAACCCGGGCGTAACGTGTTTGCGTGTGTTATCGTCCAAACCCGGACATAACGTAAAAGGATGTGTAACTCACCTTAGGGTGCGCTGCTACAAATTAGTAAAACTTCGAGTCTTGAGTAGTTTACCGAGCACCTAACGAATTTTATATACGTAAGTGTGTGTCCGCACATGAGTAACATAGCCTAGACGACGGTGTTAAATCAAGTAATTACAAATACGACGTAGGTAACAATTTCAATACGTAATGAAAATCGTTTGTTCGAAGGTAGTCACAAATGACATTTAATCGAGGACACAAAGATTTACGAAAATTAATGTGTGTATGTTATCCCGAATGATAAATGTAGAGATCATCGGGTAAATATATATATTCGTAAATATAAATATCGAGGCGTCGTCAAAAGTGTGAAAAAAAATGAAACGTCTCAAATATATATTTATGTGCCGTGTCAAAATTCAAGAGTTTAAAGAAAATCTTTAAAACGTTTGCATGTTTATAAGTACATGACAAATAAATCGAGTATATATATATATATATAGTGTGTGTGTGTGTGTGTATGTTTCAAACTAATTTATAATAATATAAACGAGACTATAATAATTCGATCCATTTAAATCGTAATGTTTTTCATAATATAAACGTTCAACAAGAACCCTAACGTGGTCTATGGAACTTTCACGAGACGAGATTTAATAGTTATGTAATAGTAGTTTCAGATTTTGGACCAAGAAAACTTGAAATCTCTAAAGTAAAAGAAATAAAACAGTGAATATGGTGGTCACGGGACTTGAACCCGTGACCTCAGGTTTAAGGTTCAAACACCCTAACCATTGGGCCGTTTGCTGTATTGTTAACAGACTTGCATCACAAATCTTTTAAGCATACAGAGAATTGTAGACTGAATGGGCCATGGAATAAAACAGGAAAAAGAAGAGGGGTTGCCAGGGTTCGAACCCCAGACCTCTCGGTTTACAAACGGTGCACCAACCAACTGCGCTACCAGGCGCTGGTGTTGATTTTCAGTATCTTAAATATATAACCAAGTCACACCAGCCATCATCTTCTTCCCCATAATTCCGGTGGCCGGAGTTTTATTCCGGTCACCGGAAAATCGTGAAACATGAACCAAAACAAAGCTAAATGTGCGATTAACATAGCAGAGCTATTACCTCGAATCGGGGATGAGTTTAGATGTGTTTTAGATGCCGAAACGAGACCGAAAACCTCGACACGACCCGCCTAATGGTGTTCCGTTTTCCAATTCGTCGCTACTGGGCTGATCAACAGAGAATTGCGATCACCGTGATGTGCAAATGGGAGTGAGGCACTGCTTGGTTGGCCGGAAGTTCCAAGCTCGCCGGAAAAAAAACTAAAGGAAACGAGGGAGAGAGCGATGTGTATTTTTGTGTGTGGATGGAAAGCCAAATGATGGAGGTATTGATTAAAATCAATTGCTATCTTAATTCTGGTGATTAATCGCAATGAATTCGCAGTTATGGAGGGCGGTTTCTGAACAGTACCGTCATCGACGGTTTCACGTTTGAGTTCAAATCAAGTTTGTTGTTTTGACAATAACAGTCCCCCCAGAATTTATGAAAAGAACAAATGAGCTTTTGGTAATTACAAGTGCAGTCCCTCCCAGTTTAAATAAATATAAACAAGTTTCAGAAATTACGGAATAGGCCCCTCAAAGTTTAGAAACGTCTAACGAATGCTAACGAGGACTAACGAAGATTAACTAGGCGATGATTATCCTGGTGTACGTCAAGACATATTTAACGAACGAAGTTTTATAAAAGTATAACCTATAAATACTTCGCATAAAATCATAGTTATAACTCAATAACTATACATTTTAAATTCCTATAAAAATATAGAAACGTTTCGCGTAATTTTACGCAACACATCATCACATAAAATCATAAGACGACGCGCGTGTATATATATATATATATATATATATATATATATATATATATATATATATATATACCACGTGAAAATAATAAATATAATTGCCACATAAAATGACAAAACATTTTCGTGAAATCATAAAATATGATTTACATAAAATCATAAAATATAATTATTCAAGTAAGTTAACCGACGTCTAGACTCATGTGCGATGTTCGTGTAACTATTCTAGTTAACCAAAGTGACGGACGTTATCGAAATATAACACAAGTTATTAACGGGGTTAACCTGGGAAATTGCCAGTTGTCACATAATGGAGTTTACGATTGGGCGTATGGTTTACGACTGGACTCACTTGACCCTAATCGTGAACCCGAATTTTAATCGTAAACCCGAATTCGAATCGTAAACCTATTAAAAGTTTGATTTAAAATCGTAAACAATCAAATAAACACAAAATGTCTTTATAATCTCATCAAACTTATTTTTTTTGTTTTGATAAAATTGAACAATTAATTTTAAGAGTGTGTTGTGTTCATCCTTGAAACAAAATCTATTTCTCTTCAAGGTTTCATTTGAAAGATTAGAACCTAATAGAGTGATGTGATTAAACCTGATGCACTTGTCTCGGTTTCTCAGATGGCAGAAGAGATGATTGACGAAGAGATTCACTTTGAAAGAGACCACTGCATACCTGCTTATTTGGATGACCCTCCAGAGAAACACATGCAGTTGTTTTACTCTCTAGTTGCAGGGATGAATGTGTGCAAAATCAATCATGCTCTCAGGGTGCACGAGCTGATTGATGAACAACTAGTGAGCGAATTTTGGGGAACTGACAGGGCAAACATTGATAAAAGAAGGATCACTGCAACTGTTCAAAACCGTAGAGTTGAGATCGTAGAAGAAGATATTCGCCAGGGGTTGAATATTAATGATACAGCGGAGGATAAAATGGAATATTCGAAGAATGAAGTGTTAGAAGGTGCACGTCTTTTGGGGTATGAAGGAAAATTCCCACCAATCTTCAAGAAGCTATTGCCACACTACTGGAGGTGTTTGGCACACTACTTACAGAAATCATTCTTGGGAAAGAGAACAAGCTTCGATCAACTGAACAAGGTGCATGGCACAACATTTGTTGCACTTGCACTGGATTGGGAGTACAACTTTGCGAAGATGATGCTCTTAGATTGGGTGGGTAATCTGACTTGAGTGCTAGAGAGCAATTTCTCATGACTCCAAGATTCGTACACATGATGGTGATGAGGAAGTATCCAATGATACAGGAAAGGGTTGAGAAGCTGGATATAAAATTCATGGATGATGGTGTTTTTGGTCTACAAACTCAAGATAGAAAGGGAAAGAGCACTTTTCAAGGAAGAATTGAGTGGGCTAAAAGAGGTGCTTTCCCCTGAGGTTGCAAGGGAACAAGAACAAGAAACAGAACCACAACCTGAAGAACCTGCAGCCACTTCTTTTGTTGCTGAAGATCATGATGTTCCAGTGACTGTTCAGAGGGATCCTGTCACACCCCCAATTTCCGCTAACGGAGTATAACCGTGTGGGGTGTGATCCAGACCAGGATCCAAGTCTTTAGTCACAACCAAACCATAGTTAAAGAACTAGTCATGTATTACATTTAATAAATCAGAGTTTACATTTCACAAAATCAGCGGAAGCATTAAGAGTTTACAAGGTGGTTGTTTAGTAAAGTGATTACTAAATCATCTAAAATACAATTTCCAATGGGTTTTACAAAAGGTAAGTATTGCCAACGCCCGTGCCATCCATGATCCTCCAAGCAACCTGAAAAGCATTCAACAATCAAGTGTTAGCCAAGGCTGGTGAGTTCACTAAAGCGGTCTACACGTCACATGTAAACCCAATGTATGAATAAAGAAATGTAAAACACAATCATTAATCATAGGACCAGTAAAGTTCCATATCGTAGGTAGCTAGCCTATAGTTATGCACACCTGAATTGTTCGTAACCGAAGCTGACAATGTTTGGATAGGGGATACCTATGAACCTTGCCTTCCCGTGTGTAGGGCTATATTTAGTTAAGGCATGAACATTAGTTAGTGGGCTAGTTTATTTCTTTTGGGCTTATCTAGTGGGTTTTTAATATGTTTATGATTGGGCCATGTGGGCTTATTAGTGGTTTACGATTTCTATAGTGGGTACTATATAAACCCACTAGTTTATGATTGTAAGTAAGCTTTTCAATACATTCTAAGGAGTTTACGATTTCTGTGATCTCCTATTTACGATCAGCTTCACTTGTGTTTATCATTCAAGATTCAATCTTTCTCATAGATTGAATCTATTTCTTCTCTTTCTTCTTGAATCAATCATAAACGAGGTTTCCGCACTCGTTTGTGATAGATATCGTGTTGTTGATAGTTTTTCAGGACCTACAATTGGTATCAGAGCCAAGAATCTTCGATTCGAGGCTCTCACGATATTGATTCAAGTGTTTTTCTGGGTTTTTGTTCGAGTTTTTGAGGTTTCGGGAGTGTTTTTGGTGATTACGATCGTCGTTGCTGCTGTGTTCTTGGTATTTTGGGGTTTACGACTGCTGATTTCTGGGTTTGTCTTGAAGATTGGCTGTTTACGATTCCAAGATTGTATTTTTAGACGTTCACGACCCGGCGAAAGTTGTTTACGATTGTACTTGGTACTGTACTTGAGTTTACGATTTGTTCTAATCGTAAAGGGTGTTTACGACTCCGTTGGTCGTAATCGGAAATCGTAATCGGTGTTTACGATTACTTGAGGCGGTTAGGGTTTACGTGTGACACGTGTGATCGGGAACGGTATTTCCGATCGTAATCAGGTTGTGTGGTTCGTAATCGACTTTTTGGATCGTAATTAGGGTGTTGTGATCGTAATCAAGTGTCTTTAATCGTAATCAGTGTTTTTTGGACATTTGGACTTTAGTTTTAGGTATCCTAAGCTTTTGAAATGGATTTTGAGCCGAGCATGTATCAGAAATTGGACTTCGAGATCGGATCTATTACTCGTCCACCTAGACTTACTTCGGCAGATAATTTTTTGGAATGGAAGTATAGGTTCGAAAACCACTTGAAGAGTGTTGATTTAAGGTTATGGAGAGCAGTGCTGAATGGACCACACATACCTATGCATGGAGCGGGAGCTAAAGTAGGAAAGGCCAAGACTGAAGATGAGTTTGAGGATGAAGACTGAGAAAGATGTAACAAGGCTGAGAGGGCCTTTGCTATTATGACAATGGCATTAACACCAGATATTGCTCAAGGCTTTAAGCATTGCAAGACGGCAAAGGAACTGTGGAATGCATTGATTGTTGCATATGAAGGAAATCCAGACATCAAGGCAAGTCGAAAGCAGATGTTGAAGCAGAAATTCAATTTGTTTAATCACAACCAAGGTGAATCTTTCGAGGCACAAGTACAAAGATTTGTCTCACTGATGGCAGAAATGTCAAGTTATGGTGTGGAGCCAGAAACGGAAGATAAGAATTTGAAGCTGCTAAACAGTTTGCCAAAGTCATGGAACACCAATATATCAATTATTAAGGACAACAACAAATTGAGTGAGCTGTCTCTGGATGAAATGATCAACAAGTTGAAGTCCAAGCTGATTGATGATAAGCAGCGTGAGTTGAATCATATAAGCTCACTTAGTTTGGCTGGGAAGCTGAATCAAGCTTTGTTGTCGGAAGAGGTTGATGAGAAGCAGAAAGGAAAGTCTGTTGGAAGTGGATCTAGTTCAATGACCCAAGCAAAGGCATTTGTGGCACAACCCCAATCTAGTTCAAGTGGAGGTGACACTTCTGAGGCGAACAACGATCCCAATTTTGCTCTGGGTATGGGATTCATGAACAGTTACCATGCTTTGATGGCCGGAACCCTAATTCCCTCTGAGATTCTATCAGGGGAACTTAATCAGATTAATCCAGAGGATGTGGAGATGTTGGACGTCTCGTGGCAAATGGCTATGGCAGTGTTCAGGGCTAAGAAGTTTATGGCTACTACAGGGCGAAATGTTTGGAAGGATCAAGACTAGATCAGAATGGGGTTTGATAAGACAAAGCTCAGGTGCTATAATTGTGATGAATATGGTCATTTTGCTAGGGAGTGCAGCAAACCGAGGAAGGAGAAAGCAGAGATGAAGAAGCCAGCTGATGGGAAGGCTAAGGCAGAAACAAGTGCCTTGATAGTGCAGGGAGGTGGAGGTTATGACTGGACCCCTCAGCTGAAGGATCTTAGTCTGACACATGCTATGATGACAACTATGGATGATGATGATGAGGAAGAGCATGCTTTTGTAGTTACTGAAGATGAACCTGAGGAGAATGAAGCAATGGCTGCAGATCACACCAAGGTATGTTCTAACCCTGCTTGTGATCGTATAATTACTACTCTTAGACAATATTGCAAAAACTTTGAATCTGAATTGTTTGAAGTAAAATGTGAAAAGAGTTCGTTTAAGGGTAGATGGCAAAAGAACGAAGAGAAGGTTAAAGCCCAGAAATTAGATATAACAAAATATAAGAACCTTGCAACTGAGAATGCCTATTTGTATGACAATGCTAAGTTAGAAATAGCTGAGCTAAGTAAACAGATAGAAGAGCTTAAGCATAAGAATAATGAAATGCAGGTTAAGCTTGATATCAACCTTATGAGAAGCAAAAGGATGTTGCAGGCTAGTAAATCTTTAGACACTTGCATAACTGAGGTTAGAATGGGAAAAGACAAAGGTGGAATAGGAATTAGCTTTACAAGCAAGAACGTTGTCCCCCAAGATAAAACTAGAGATGTTATAGGAATGATCTTAGAGGAGGATCAGATAGATAGATCTGCATCGGAAATGCATGAGGAAGGACCTCCCTTAGATAGTGTCTTGGTAGGAGTGAAGCCTTTGACTGAAGAGGAAATTGAGAATGAAAAACACATGACTTATGGGTTGGGTAAAATGGACAGAGTGATGACAGACCCATGTGAAGCAGGTCCATCCAATACTTCACTGAATAACTGTGTGAGCGCTTCTAATGTATCTGTTTGTTGTGCAGATGAAGTAGAAATCAAAGACATTTCTGAGAAGGATGCAGAGTGTCAGAGAGTGGATGAGAGTCATGCGTCTAGTTGTTCTAGTAGTTCTAGTTTATGTTTACCTAAGGATGATGTAATGGCACTTGTGTCAGAACTAGAAACATCCAAGTCAAAACAAGTAGCTGTATCGTTATTAAAAAATGTTTCAGAATCTAATGAAAAAGTGTCTGGTTTTAAAATTCGTGTGCCTAACACAAAAATCGGTCGTGAGACTAAGCCCAAAGACTTTGTTGCTTATCCCCAGGTTGTGTCAGCTTTTAATAGAACAAACAAATCTAAATCGGAACAATTTTGTTTAATTACACAATCTGATAAGGATAAACAACGTGTTATACACAAATGGGATGATAAGCCAGAGTGGAAGTCGTCTTACCCAAGACGTACGTACCTCTGTAGTCATGTCAATGGGCCTAGGCTCATGAATTGCTTTCAATGTGGAAAGCCAGGACATTTTGCAGCTAACTGTGTTAACAGACCTTACCAACCATACTATCCGCAAAACCCACGGACTAGTATGTTGGAGAAAATGATGACAGGTGAAAAACAAAAACAAAAGCAGAAACAACAAGCTATGTTTCAGGGGAAGCAGCATTTTGAACCAATGAAGACTGAACAGTCTAAGGTTTCAAATGCAAGGGCACCTGTGACAAAGCCTGTTGTGGATAAGTGGAAAGTGACCAGAACTCCAAAACAAACGTTTGAATCTAAAGGAGTTTACCAAAAGATAAAACCAGAATTTGTTGAAAAACATGTGGCAAAAGTAAAAAGAGCTAATCAACCTAATGGCAAAGCGAAAGCCGAGCAACAGGTTTTGAAACAAAGCAATGTCACCCAAACAAAGCAACTTGTGTATACAAAGCTAAAACTTGAGTGGACACCAGTTAAAAAGCCAACTGGTAAAAAGGTCACTTCACCACAGAAGAAACCTGTGTCTGTGAAAATTTCAACAACTGTGTTGAAACCAGAGAAACCATCCACCTGGAAACCAAAAGTCAACATTCAGAATGGAAATGTGTCTGGATCAAAATCTGAAATGATCCACCAACTAGTTAACTACATTGATGCTAAAGGTGTGCCCAGATCTGTTATGGCCTGGGTACCTGGATCTCATTAATTTCTTATTCTTGTAGGGACAGCCAAGAAGATCTATCAGCAATCTCTGGTACGTTGATAGTGGTTGCTCCCGACACATGACCGGAGATCTGTCCCTTTTGGAAGATGTAGAAGATTTCGATGGTGGAGGAGTTTCATTTGCAGGAGGTGTGGGTGGTAGAATTAGTAAGAAAGGTGTGGTGAGGAGTGGAAATCTGTCTTTTTCTGATGTTCATTACGTGGAGGAACTGTCGCACAGTTTGCTGAGTGTGTCTCAGATCTGTGACAAGGACTATTCTGTGATGTTTAATCGAAAAGAATGTATTATATTGAAGCCTGGTGTGAAGATTCCCGAGGAGTGCGTACTGATGCGTACTCCAAGACGATCAAATTCATATCTTCTAAACATGGGCAAGCCTCCATCATCTGAAGCAGCTTGTCTTATTTCAAAACAGACTGAGAATCTTGCATTGTTGTGGCATCGTCGTCTGGGACATGCAAACATGAAGAATCTATCCAAGCTGGCTAAAGGAGAGCATGTCAGAAATCTTCCGATTAAAGACTTCTCTTCAGTAGAGAAGTGTGTGGCATGTGCTAAGGGGAAGCAGCACAAACTGCCACATCGTCCAAAGGTTGCAAATTCTGTCTCTTCTGTGCTTCAACTCTTACATATGGATTTGTTTGGTCCCATGCAGGTACAAAGTGTCAGCAAGTTTTCATACTGCCTCGTGATAGTGGACGACTACTCGCGGTTTACTTGGGTCTTTTTCTTGTCTAACAAGTACGAAACTCCAGCCCTTGTAAAGCAGTTTGTGACTCTTATTGAAAACCAGCTGGATAAAAGAGTGAAGGCAATCAGATCTGATAATGGGACGGAATTCAAAAATGCTGAGCTGAATATGTTTTGTGGTGAAAAGGGGATTGAAAGGCAGTTCAGTGCTCCTTACACTCCTCAGCAGAATGGAGTTGCCGAAAGAAGAAATAGGACACTCATTGAAGCAGCTCGAACAATGATGTGTGAAGCAAAATTACCAATCTTCTTTTGGGCAGAAGCTGTGAATACCGCTTGTTATGTACAAAACAGAGTTCTTCTGAACAAGCGTCACGAGCAAACTCCTTATCAGATCATTTATGGAGAGAAACCGAAGGTGGGTTACTTCAAGACGTTTGGATGTCCATGCACGGTGCTGATTCAGTCCGATGTAGGGAAATTCGAAGCGAAGGCCGATGAGTGCTATTTTGTTGGTTATTCAGCAAATAGTGCTTATCGTGTGTACAACAAGACCACTGGGTTGATCATTGAGGCATTCAATGTAGATTGGATGGAGGACAATCCTACTGATGCGGGAACAGGACCTAATTGGATCTTCGACTATGGATCATTGTTTGAGGGATTTAATTTCTCGAATGTTTTCCACTATTTGGGCGAAGAAGAAGACATTGTAGCTCCCAGTGCAGATGTAAGACCTCATGTGGATAGAGCATCAGCTGAATCTTCTCGGAATGCAACTGTTGATATTCCAGAATGTTCAGGAACACGTGATGCTCCAGTGGATTCTCAAGGCTCAGGTATGTCTGAAAATGTTGTTAATACTAATCTGCCTGTTAATGTTTCAGTGCCTGAGGTCCAAGAGAGCAGAATCAACAAGGATCATCCACTGAGTAATGTTGTTGGGCCAGTGACAGCGGGTGTCACCACAAGAAGCCGAACAGGACACATCAACTTTTGTATGTTTTCCTGTTTCATCTCCCAGATAGAACCTCCCAATGTGATGGTTGCTCTGAAAGATCCAAACTGGATGGAGGCCATGCACAATGAACTCAATCAATTTTCAAAGCTGGGAGTGTGGCGTCTTGTGAAGCGGCCGGAGGACAAGAAGGTGATTCCCACGAGATGGTTGTACAAGAACAAAAAAGATGACTCGGGGATCATTGTTAGAAACAAAGCTAGGTTGATAGTACAAGGGCACAGGCAAGTCCACGGTATCGACTATGATGAGGTTTACGCTCCGGTGGCAAGATTGGAAGCAATTCGGATCTTTCTAGCTGTTGCTTCGTATCTCAATTTTACCGTACATCAGATGGATGTGAAGACTGCCTTCCTGTATGCAGAGATGAACGAGGAAGTCTATGTTGCTCAACCACCAGGGTTCATAGATGAAGAAAATCCAGATCACGTTTATCTGCTAGATAAGGCTTTGTACGGTTTGCATCAAGCTCCTAGAACCTGGTATGAAACGTTGTCCAATCACTTGGTGGAGAATGGATATACAAGAGGAGTCGTTGATCAAACATTGTTCAGGAAGAGGGTGGGAGAAGACATAATTATGGTGCAAGTGTATGTAGATGACATTATCTACGGATCGACAAACGAAGAATTGTGCACCGAATTTGAGGAGATCATGAAGAAGAAGTTTGAGATGAGTGACCAAGGCGAAATGAGTTTCTTTCTTGCACTTCAAGTCAAGCAGAATGATTCTGGGATTCTTATTCATCAGGAGAAGTATGTGAATGAGATTCTGGAAAAGTTCAAAATGCAGGATTGCAAGCCCATCGCCACTCCCATGGCATCCAGACCACTCCTGTCAGCGGATCTTAACGGGGAGTCAGTGAGTGAATTCCATTATCGGTCGATGATTGGATCACTAATGTACTTGACAGCAAGCAGGCCAGACATCATGTATGCAGTTTGCGTGTGTGCTCGATATCAGGCTAACCCTAAACTCTCGCATTTAGCTGCTGTTAAGCGTATCTTCAGGTATCTGAAGGGCAGGCCTAGGCTTGGTCTTTGGTACCCGAAGAACACTGATTTTCAATTATATGCTTTTACTGACAGTGATTATGGAGGTAGTGACCTTGACAGGAAATCTACTACTGGAGGATGTCAGTACCTGGGAGATAGGCTCATCTCTTGGCAGAGCAAGAAGCAGCATACCGTATCCAAATCAACTGCAGAAGCTGAGTACGTGGCCGCATCTGCCGGTACTTCACAGGTAGTGTGGATCCAAAACCAGCTCACGGATTACGGTATGGAATTCGTTAACACTCCAATATTTTGTGATAATGCTGCTGCTCTTGAGATTGTGAAAAACCCTGTCCAACATTCCAAAACCAAGCACATTGATATTAAGGTACATTTTATTCGTGATTGCTTTGATCGTGAGCTGATTCAGCTACAAAAGGTAAGCTCCGATCAGAATGTTTCGGACATCTTTACAAAACCCCTTCCTCGTCCTAATTTTGAATCTTGTGTTGAAGGCCTGAAGATGATTGCCTTCGAGGAATGATCTGATCATCTATGTTTTTGTACAGAGTTTTTGGTTTTTAAATTTTTCTTAAAAAAAAAAATTAAAAAATAAAAATATAGCAATTGACTGAAAAATTGAGTCTTGTTTCAAAAGCCTCACAAAAACAGGGGAAGAATTGGTGCTGGTTAATCTGAAAAGTTTTTATGATGTCTTTTGATAGGACTTGAAAAATTGTTCAATGACGGTTGGAGACTGACACGTGTAAAGCTGATGTGAAAGACTGCTCGAAGATGATATGTCGGTAAGCTCAACCAAAACAATGATCATCTATGTAAGTGCAGTAATCTTAAACTCTATACATGTTTAGTTTCCCATCCTAGTCTACATGGTTTAAAAAACTGAGTCCCGACAAAAACGGGTTGAGAGTGGTTTTTACCTAGTATTCACTCTCTCACACGCCATGGTTATACTGTATAAGACAACACCACAAGAAAAAGAAAAAGAAAAAGAAAAAGATTGCAAAAAATGAAAAGTCTGAAAAAGAAAAAGAAAAAGAAAATAAAATTTTCAGTTGGTCTTCTCTGCGTGCTTATGCGGCCGACCTGATCATCAACTGATAATGTATGAAAAACTAGAAATAAGTGGTAGTCAAAACAGTATTGCATGGTTCCTCAAGTTGGGGGTTTGTGAATCCTCAATAAACTCTGAGGTTGGGTAGGTTTTGCTATGGAAAATTGGGTGTGGGGACGGTTAAACATTTCGGTAAATCTGTACTATATTTAAGCACTTTACTGGATGTGAGTTTCTGTGTTCAAACCACCTGACAATTGTCTAGAGTGTCTAGTAACAGAAGCTGAAAAAGGTTCCTCAGTCAAAGACTTGTCTGAAATTATCTATGAAAAATACCAGCACCAGGTATGTGAATATTTTAAATTTCTGAGGTAAGTATGTAAATATTTAATTTTGGTTTTGATTTTATCTGTCTTATTTTTTTTAAAATTTTTTTTAATGATCATGATCGGATACTCGGGTATGACTCTGAGGGGAAGTTTTGTGAAAAATTCTCAAAGTATTTAAAATCTTAAAATTTTGTGAGAATTAGCAAGTTTGGGGTAAACTTGATGAGTTTTTGAATGTTTAAGGGCATGTTTGAAACAATTTTGAAACATGAAGGGCATTAGTGCAACATTTTTTAAACAAAACCCAGTTTCCGATTCTTTCATTCATTTACGATAAACTCTTCCTCTCGCCGTTTACGATTTCTCCTCCGAAACCCTAACTCCGCCTCACCCTCGCCGGAATCTCAATCCAAACCACCTCCGACCATCGTCTGGTCTAACCAAGCACACCATCACCCTCGCCATCGTATTCCGACCATAAACCACCAATTTATTGTTAGTTTCACCATCGTTTCTCGGTTACATATTCCAAACCCTAAAAATCTCTATCGGTCGAGATTTCCTCTGTGTTCGAGCAAATTTCAAGGCTCTTTGTAGTCGCATTTGTGCTTGAATCCCTTTAAAGGTTGATATTTGTGCTTATCTGTGATTTTGTGGTGTTTAATCGAGCTTACGAGTTTGTTGCAGGTGTAACTATGGCAGAAATGGCGTTCACGACTGTTCCAGTGAAGAAGATGACTTCGTTGTTGTTTACGATTGGGTTTAGGCGATTACGTTTGGGCTTAATTCAAACCAATCGTGAACTCTTTTGGATCATCGTAAACCCGTTTCAGGAATCGTAAACCCAATTAAAATATGTTGATCTGCTGCGATTTGGAGAAAGAGACATAAAGCTACTCGCCTCACAGCCTATACTTGGTGATGAAAATGATATGGAGAATGCTGTGAGGGTGGGAATCTTTCATGGGACTGCAGAGCGAATTGTAGCGAACAAGTGGTGGTCAAACAACGTTCAGAACACATTCAGATTTGACTTGCTGCTGCCGTGAAGTGGTCTAATGGTTCATGCCTAGGGGAAGATTGTAGGGCTATATTTAGTTAAGGCATGAACATTAGTTAGTGGGCTAGTTTATTTCTTTTGGGCTTATCTAGTGGGTTTTTAATATGTTTATGATTGGGCCATGTGGGCTTATTAGTGGTTTACGATTTCTATAGTGGGTACTATATAAACCCACTAGTTTATGATTGTAAGTAAGCTTTTCAATACATTCTAAGGAGTTTACGATTTCTGTGATCTCCTATTTACGATCAGCTTCACTTGTGTTTATCATTCAAGATTCAATCTTTCTCATAGATTGAATCTATTTCTTCTACTTTCTTCTTGAATCAATCATAAACGAGGTTTCCGCACTCGTTTGTGATAGATATCGTGTTGTTGATAGTTTTTCAGGACCTACACCGTGTCCATCCGGATCACGGTGGGTAGGCTAACATTGATCTCAGTCCGACCGCCAGTCGGAGGGTGCATCCCGTGCACCGCTGAGCGGGGGTGTCAATCCCCAGTAGTACTACTCAACATTACCTCGCTATTTTATATTAACGGCCCGAATGTAAGGACTTTTTATAAATAAAGCAATTCAGTGCAACATATGATATTTTGTCGGAAAATTACTCAAGTAAAGAAATACATTTACCGTTGGGTTGCCATCCTTTACCGGATGCAACTATCTGTGCGTTATCATCCTAAAACCGGATATAACAATAATAGTAAGTGAAACTCACCTTAGGGTGCACTGGTACCTAGCACTTGGTTCAACAGGTTGGTCAAAGTCAACCTATTCGGATAAATGTGGCCTAATCAAATTAGAAGGTGTAGCTAGGACGAAATTAGCACATAAGTACCTAAACATGTTTCATGCGGTCATACCAGTCATACAATGCACATACGAGTCCCAAATTAGGAGGAAATCAAGCAATTTCAATTTAAGTCAAAGTTGACCCAGAAAGTCAAACTTCAAGCACTTAACTAGTGGCATAGCTAAAATCCACAATACTTGGAATTAGCTCCTTAAATTTTACAGGCATATACTACATGTCATTTAGGAATTGTAGCAAAAAGAATCAACTAAAAATGTTGAGAAACGAAGAAGTTATGCACATCGGAAGTTGGCACATTTTAGCATTTAGCAAACTAGTCAAAGGAAATGGAAACTTGCATATCTCATTCAAAATTTGGAATTTATGAACCAACATCTCCAGATCTTACTTTTAATATATAAACATCATTTACGGATAGCAAACACACCATTAGAACAAGATTAACATGCTCAACCAAAATGAAAAGTCCACTTTTCACAGATAATGACAGCTTTGAGTACCCGACTTGCAGCTGTGTTTTGAGTGACCAAACGGAGGTTTTAGAAAGTGTGCGAATAGCCGTTGTAAAGCTAAGACACAATACTTTACTAGGGAAAAAGAATCAACTGATTTCGATGAAAATTGAGTAAGTTATGACAGCTGCAAGTTGACCAAAAATTCTGGTCAAAGCTGTTAGAAATTTCCAAGTTTGCCCATGACTAGCATTTCAACTCTATGCTAACATTTGATCAAATTAACACCTACCAACAAGTTTATAACCATAATATCATGCAATTTCTGTTCCTAACAAGATCATACCATATTCATATCAAAATCTCAACCTTGAGCTAGCAATTAAGCAGATTACACCCAAATTCCATAACCAAACACCCAACAATCATACAAAAGCACACATAGCAGATTTCAAGCTCAAAACTCAGCCCTAAACTCGAGTTCAAATCTGTCACAAATTAAGAATTAACATATCTTGAGCTAACACAAGTTTCAAGAGCATACAAACTCCACATTTAGCACAAAAACACTAGAAAACACACATGCAACTAAGAATTTCGGATTTCAAAACTTATGGTTTACCAATTTGGGGAAGAAATCGCAGATTTGAGAGAGAAGAGGGGATGATGAAGCTTCCTTGATGTTGTTGGAGTTTGATTGAGCTTCCAAACTCCGGATTTTAGTTCATAGATGCTTGATTTTGCGAAAATCTCAAGTGTGTGTGTGTGTGTGTGTTGAAATCGTGAAGAAGAGAGGAAAGGATGAAGCTGATGAATCGTGAATGAGGGGGAGGAGGAAGATAAAATGCAGAATTTTCTTTTAATTAAATGTTACACATTTGGTCCCTCAAGTTTTCTTTTTAGCATATAAGGCATAAAACTCATTTAAGTGGGTTTTTACTAAAAAGTTGTAAGGTAAAAATTCTAAAAATATTTCCAAGTGCTTTTAAATCATATAGCATGTAAGATTTTGTCGGGTTATATAAATTTATCATTTGTACCTAAAAATCCAAATTTACACACGAAGCCCGGTTTCGCATAAAAATGTAAATTTTCACAACTAACACATAAGATCAAGAAATAAGTTCACAAAACAAGTTACTAAAATTAATTAGCAAATAAACATGTATAAAAATGTAATCATTCAAATAACGGGTCTCGGGTTCTGTAGAGGCTAGATTATGAGGCTTGTAATATTAAATATGTTGGGCTGTGCTTAGAGGGTTTGATTAGAATCATAGGCTAGTTTGATTATTGTTTAGGCTAGTTTATAATTGGGCTTGGGTTTACTATTGGGTTTATGATCCAAAATGTGACAACCCGTCAAAAATCAAAGGTCAAACCTATACTTTGACCATATATATATACGTATATACATGTGTATGACTTGATTTATTAATATTATTAATAAACACTATGCACGTAAACGTCCAACCTTGACAAATTCCCACGTTTGTATAATAACCAACAGAAAGGTCCATCCTAGATCGATGGAACTTCAACAACAAGAAAAATAAATATAAAAATTAACTTTTCTAAATAATTAAATTCACAACGAATTATAATTATATAACGATGTCGTGATCTCATAAATAATTTAGAAACTTGTTTCGGTCAAAACGGTGCAACGGTTTAGCTTAAAAGGGCCATTTACTAATTTGGGCCCGGTCCGGCCCAATAAACCAAAATAAAGCATCTAAGCCCAAAACTCGGCCCAACAAGTAAAACATCACCTAAAAAGTATAACGTATCAGTCACGGATAATTTTAGGAAATTATGAGACTGACCGCGATCAAAACGGAGAAAGCCTCGAACACCGGCCTAACACGACCTATACCGGCCTTGAACCGTTTCCCTAAACGTCCGAACCCCTTTTAAAGCCCAACGGCTTCGTAATAATTATTTTACTATGACACTATAATTATTTTATAATCATCATAAAATAATTTGGTTAACGTGTAGTTTTTATAAAAACTGAACACCGTACGACCACCTAAAATATCTAATAGAACTAACCTAACCTAACAACTGATCGAGGTTAATTGGTTAACTAGAGTTAAATGATATTTTAAATAAAATAAAGAATTAAAATCAAAAAAATATCTGATGTAGATCAGATTCATTCACCAACTTGCAGATTTTACAATCTATATATATATATATATATATATGTAAGCACATACACAAACACACAAACACTTGAACAACCCCCACCACCGCCATACTCACCGGCAACCCACCTCCTCCGGCCACCCTCCCCTCCTTTCGACCGACGACACCACCACCCCTGCCGCCTGCTATTGCTACCGATCAACCACCACCTCCAACCACAGCCACCACCTACAACCGCAACCACCACCTCCATCACCTTCGTCATCATCAACCACCGCCACCACCTCGACGACCGGCGCTCTCAGATCACCCCACTGCCGCCACCGCCTCGTCACCATCCCTCCTGTCCACCGCCGCTGAGCCACCGCGATCACCAACCAACTTCATCGTCATCACCGATCTCTTCGTGTCCTCCTGTCCAAATGAAATACACACACATAGGTATATGTATGTATAGGGGATACATATATATGTGGGATATAAAAGAATATAAACCCAGTCCCGTCGCGTTTTTAATTTGAGCAGAAAGAAAGAAGTTTGGGTTTTTCTTTTGTTTTGATTTAAAAAATAAATAAAAAGCCCCAACGGCCATTTTTGCGCCACCATTTCTCCACCATCGGACGACCGTCGAGCCACCCAATCACCACCGATGGAAAGTACTCCCGGCCACCTTCTAAACGGCCTCAACGTTTGTCCATAATGATCACCGTAAACCACCGTAAACTAGCCCGCAAAATGGCGCTTTACCCTTCGGGCCAACACGGTTAAAGTCGATATTTTCGATCGAGTCTTCGGTGATATTCTCGCCTCTTTCGGTTCGTCACCTAGCCTAGTGCTAGAGGTAAAAGTTTAAACTTATCAATTTAATCATTTTTATTATTCGTTTTTGATATTTATAATCAACCCGAAACGAGTCTTGACACTCCACCCACTAAATATATAAACTGAACGAATCGTCATAAATAATAAACTAACGTTAATATTTAAGAAGTTGTATCACAATATATATTTAACAATCGTTGAGAGGACTAAAAAGATTATAGATCGAACGATATAAAAACTGACTCGGGGACCCTCAAAGTGAGACGTTGGACTAAAAATATATAAACAAATATATATTTGGACATAAAATATAAAGAAATATATTTTGACTATGTGTTATAAAAATAGATTCATTTTTATAGATCGTATGTAATTCTAAATAACCGAGCATTTTGACTCATTATTGACATTTAAAGTGTTCCTACTTTTAGATCTTATTTTATTAACTTGAAATATTTATTTAAAGTTATTACAATCTATTAATATTTAAGAGACTTAAATATTAGTTTTCCATATCATATTATTTGTCAAATATATATATTATAAACAATATATATTGTATAAATTCTAGACGTTGGACTGAAAAATATAAAATGTTATATTTTCGACTTATGCGACGAAATATATTTATGACAAATATATCAACACCTCTTCACACAAGTATCTCGTCTTATTATTTTATTATTAATATTATTTTCTAAATATAATTTAGAAAAACTATTTGAGAGATATCATCAACATAATAATATTTACGGAGCTAAATATTTATTATCATTTCGGTCGATTATCGGATACTTGTATCTTATCGCGGCAAAGCCAACGACTAATTTTTTTTAACATATAAATGTTTATATTTTCTTCTAAAATCTTGAGAATATTGAAACATATACCATTTCTATAAGTTATATCTATTTATTTGCATAAATATTTCTATAACTTATGTATAATTATTTGTCTATAATTATAAACTCGAACTTAAATATACAGCGTGAACTTCAAATAATAACTACTTTATTATTTATCTCGATGTTCAAAACTTGATTGGATGTATATTTTCGTAATCTTAAATAATTATTTGATTGTAATTATTTCTACAAGGTTATATATATATTTATTCCATTAACGTAAATATTTATTTGAACGATAAATATTCCAAACGGACTTTCCAAACAATACAAACGGGAATGTTATGTCAAGACTCGACCAGGATCATTTGGGTAACTGAACATTATCCAACTAAAACAATAACTTAAAACTGTCTTATTAATTATTACTAGGACACGGTTTACTTGCTACGTCCAGCGCGATACAGCTTTCATCATCACCTTAATCAAGTGAGTTTCACGGCCCCTTTTCCTTTACTGTTTTAACTATGGGGGAGAAATACATGAAACATTAAACTTCATATATTTTCCAGATATATACAACGTGAGTTTCACGGCCCCTTTCCTTTATCAACTGTTTTATACTTTTGGGGGAGAAATCATGATCAAACAAATCTTTCAACTTGATATTATGGTATTACTGTTACGCTATTGATTATCTGTTCTTTCATACCCCTTCATAGTAATTTGCTAATAACATATTGCTACAAATCCCATCATCAATTGATTTCAATTAGTTCCGTAACGAAACGATGACTAGTGAATAGATCTATTTGGGTTGACAACCCTGCCCTATCTGGTCGCTCCAGTTCTGACACACGCGTAACAAGTCTGGGGGTACATGTCAGTTATTCTTTGCCATTGGTATTTCTTAGGGGAAGTTACCATAGGTGGGTAAATCTGTTAGTGTTTGAAATCAAGGAACAAGTAGATCAATGCAACAACGAGTAACCTTTATAATATTTTGTGTATCATCAACATTTTACTAATACATTTTGTAAAGACTCAAACCTGTGAACTCACCAACATTATGTTGACCTTTCTTTCAAACTCATGTATTTCTCAGGTAACTAAGGTCGCTCTCGGTGTGCAAATGGGAAGTTTGTCAAACAAAAGGGCCTGCAATAGGAATGGAGTCATGGTCACCTTTTACTGTCTAAATAAATCATGAACAATCATATTTCTTATCATAGCGTTCTCGATTCAGTATTGTAAAACAATGTTATCTTTTATATAATCCGCTGCAACTTTGATAACATACTTGGTTTTCAAACGTAAACGAAACTAATAGACGTCGTTCTTTGTATCCACGACTATGACCCCATGACGTCATATGCCCACGTAATCATAAACATCGGGGTGTGACAGATTGGTATCAGAGCCGTGGTTATAGCGAACTAGGTAACAAAAACAAAGAAACCTAGACTATAGCCCGCTCTACGAGACTTCCATTTGCATACGAGGCTCACTATCAACATTCTGAGGTACGAAAATACATGTCGTAGCTAAATGGGTAGCTTTGCTATTACTTATGTGTATAATTACTATCTTGGTATTATATATATTTACTTGTCATACTAACATGATGTCTCATGTTACATATATACTTATTAGCGTTTTAATATTTATTATTAATGCTATTAGTATTATCATGACTTTAGTTATATATTATCCGATTTTCTTTAAGCGTTTCCCTTTGAGAACCTAAATAGAAAATATGCCTCTGAAACGCCAAACTCGAAACCCCTTCGATCCCTCTAATGACGAATGCCACCAAAATTCGAGGAAGTGATCACCCAGAGAATCGCCGAAGCCGCAACTTCTAGCAAGGTATATCGTACCAACGATAGGCGTTAAGGTAGATCACCACGTAGTGTGCGTTAGTGCTCCTGCAAGGACTTCATAAGAGGCAAGCCTATCTGTGAAATCTATCCTGTTGGTTGTGACAACTCAAACTCTTCACCATTGATCATTTCCGGTGAAGTTCTCCTTAAAGAACCCCTAGGATAGGAAGACGTGATGATTTCGAAGATTTCGGTCTGAAATCCTCTAAGAGCAAAAGTTAGCAAACTTGTACCTTACTCTTAGCGAAAGTTCTTTTTCCTAACGAACTTCAGAAAGCTCTTAGCAACTTAAGGTCTTAGCGAACTTAATTTCCTCTTAGCGAACTTGAACTTAACCTTAGCGGATTTCTGCCTAGCAAACTTTAGTAGTGCTTAGTGAACTTAGACGTTAGCAGACTCCACAAGTTATTCCTAGCAGACTTGTAGATTATTCTTAGCAAACTCATACGACACCTAGAATATTACTTGCTGATTGATCATGATTACTTGTAGTTCCGCACTAGCTTTCGTATATTAGATAAGATCCATTGTCAAATAGATCCCGACACTACGAAACCCAAAGGCATGAAAGGTGCCATTGGACTAATCAGACGGATTGGGAAGACGGAGTCAGTATTTCACATAAACGACTACTCCGAAGACTACATCGTTAATTGCTCTACCTGCACAATAACCAAATGTGCGCTCACATGGTAGAACTTCCACGCCGACCCATAGGAACCAACTTAGCCTATGCCATGACGTAGAATGAAATCAAGTAACTTTTACGTGACAAGCACTACTCAGGAGAAGAGCTTCAGAGATCGGAAGCTAAGTTCTGGAGTTTGACTATAAATGGTACCGATATCGCTGGCTATACCAAGCAATTTCGTGAACTTGCTCATCTTTGTTCAAACCATGGTCACTCCCCTGTACAAGAAGGTACATCTAGGGTCTTACGCCCCATATTCAAGGAAAAATTCTGGCATCAAACCCAACCACTTTTCAAAGTGTTGTGCGCTGGGCACAAAATCTGGTTTATCAAGCCACACATAAAGGTGTGACTTTTGCCAAGAAGAATACTGAAGCTAAACCAGCAGACGTCAGTGTTACCCCCCCCCCCCCTCATCAAACAAGAAGCCGAATAAAAAAAAAGAAAGCATGGTTGTTGGGAGAATAAGCCCAATAAGAATTCATAAAAGGTTCCCGAGAAGAATTCGGAACCAATAAAGGTCTATGTTGCCACTACGCATGTTCATGAGTCAAGAAAGACTGGTTACTCCACTAACCTATGCAACATGTGCAACCTTCACCACTCCATGGTTTATGAAAAACATCTATTGTAGACGTGCAAAGCCAAGGAGCACATCACGCAAGATTGCATCAAACTGAAGAACCAGACTCCCAACCAGGCAAAAGGAAAAGCACTCGTCATCAGTGCTGATAATACCCATTGTGACTCTAACACAATAACGGGTAAGTTTCTACTAAGTAGCCATTACGCTTTTAGTTTAATTGATATGGTACCAATAGGAACTTCGTGTCTACCGATTTTAGTCAATTACTTGAAATCGCCTCTGTTGCCCTAGACACTAAGTTTACCATAGAATTAGCTAATGATGATAGAAACTAGAGAAATTACAAAGGATGAACTTTTGGAGCATACATTCGACATCGATCTAATGCATGTCGAGTTAGGAAGCGTGGATATTGCCATTACGATAGATTGGTTATCAAGGAACCAAGCGGAGATCGTTTGACACGAGAAGATAGTCAGAAGGCCACTCACCAAAAAGGCGACACTCTTAACGTACAAGGTGAAAGGAATGAAGCCCAACCCAATGTCATATTGCATGAAGACCCGAAAATACCTTCGTAAAGGACGTCATGCCATTCTGGCTCTCGTCACGGAGAAGAAGCCAAAGGAGGAGCATATTGAAGACATTCCGACAATCTGCGAAATCCCAGAAGTCTTTCCTGAAGACTTACCTAGCTTGCCACCGCATCGGCAAATAGAACTTCGCATCGACTAAACACCTGGAGCCGCCCTCATTGCCAAAACCCCTTACCGCCTTGCGCCGTCTAAGGAACAAGAACTATCTAGACAACTACCAGAGTTGTTGGGTAAAGGTTTTATCCGGTCAAGTCACCCTACTTAGGACGCTACTGTATTGTTCCTAAAGAAGGAAGACGGAACATTTTGGATGTGTATCGATTACAGAGAATCGAACAAGCTAACAGCAAAGAACCGCTATCCGCTCCCAAGAATCGACGATTTATTCGATCAGCCTCAAGAGTCAAGTTACTACTCCAAGATCGACTGGAGATCAAGCTACCATCAACCCTACATCAGAAATAAAGACGTTACGAAGACAGCGTTCAGAACACGCTATGGTCATTACGAGTTCATCGTTATACCATTCGGTTTGACCAACGCACCTGCGGTGTTCATAAATGAACCGCGTGTGCAAACCTTAATTGGATAAATTTGTTATCGTGTTCATCAGTGATATTCTAAATTACTCCCGTAGTAAGAAAGAACACGATCAACATTTGAGACTTATCCTGGAGTTGCTGAAGAAAGAAGAATTGTACGCGAAATTTTCCAAATACGACATTTGGATTCGCGAGACTCATTTCTTGCATCATGTGATCAACGATAAAGGTACTTATGTCGATTCATCTAAAGTCGAAGCAATCATGAATTGGAGTACTCCCACAACTCCATCAGAGATTCATCAATTCGTAGGTCTTGCTGGCGACTATCACCGATTCATTAAGGACTTCTCAAAGATAGCCCAGCCTCTGATCACTTTAACTCAGAAAAGATCAGAAGTTTACTTGGATGTCAAGACTAAAGGAGCATTCCAGTTGTTGAAGCGAAAATTTACAACGCGCCGACCCTATCCTTACCTAACAAAATTAGAGATTTTGTGGTATATCGGGAATCTTCGCATCAAAGGTCGAGATGCGTGCTAATGCAGCAAGAGAAAGGAATCACTTATACCTCTCGACAACTTAAGATCCATGAGAAGGATTATACAACCCATGACTTAGAGTTTGGAACTGTTGTGTTCACTCCAAAGATTCGGAGACACCGCTAGCAGCGAAGTATTCACCGACCATAAGGGTCACCAGCCTACCTGTAATCAGAAGGAACTGATTTTGATACAACGCCAATGGATTGAGCTACTCAATGACTACAATTAAGAGATTCATTATCATCTTAGCAAGGCTAACATTGTAGTTGATGCATTGAGTAGAAAGGAACGCGTTAAGCCTCTTCGAGTTCGAGCACTTAGCACGACCATTCGTACTAGTCTCACGTCACAAGTTCGTGATGCACAACTCGAAGCTCTGAAAAGAGAATTCAAGCAATGAGATGCTTACCATGAAATCGAAAGGCAATTGGTAAGGAAACCAAATGGAGCCTACTCCTCGTAGATAAACCTGGAGTGTCGAACCTTAAAACGATAAGGAGATTGGTCTTAAGAGAAGCCCAAGACTAGATATTCTAGTTACCAGGCATCCGACAAGATGAAAGTATAAAGGAATTATACTAATTATCAAAGCGACAGGAAAAATTTCAAACCTTAAAAAGGTACGTTGCGTAGTTATGTGACAGATTGTCATCACGCAAGACAAACCTAAGTAATGGTTGAGACAACCATTTTCCACTCGTCGAGTTTCCTTATAACAATAGTTATCGCTCGAATATTCAAGCCGCCCGTTTTCGAAGGCCCGTATGGAAGAAAGTGTCGTTCACCCCTTCGCTGGACTGAAGCCGGAAACCGTCAACTGACTGGTCCAGTGATAGTTCATGTAACTATTAAGGAGACCTTTCAATTTCAGGACCTTTCAAAAGCCATAGGTAATCTCTAGGAGAACTATGTTAACACTCAACGCGAGCCCCTAGAATCTATAAGAGGGTTCAAAACCTTATAATAGATTTTTCCTCAAACAGAGATAACTAGGCCCGGAAAGAAAGGAATGCTTAAACCTCATTGGTCCCTTGAGATCCTGGAACGGATTGGACCAGTGGCCTACAAACCCATCTTGTCTAGAACCTATTAAGATCTTAGATTGCAGGACCAATAGACTGGAGCCAAACTGCATTTCCATCCTTATTATCATTAGAACTCCCGGGAATCAAGGAAGATCCCGTCCGGTAGCGACTCAATCTAAACTTTTCCATAAACCATCTTGTCCTCGATACATTGCGTACTCGAACAAAAATTGAAAACTCAAGTATGAGCAAAGCCTAGGCTGATCATGTAAGGCAAATCACAATTGTGGGTGCACACATAATTGTAATCTGAACTACATGAAAATCCTGGTAGAGCCCATCCGTGAGTAATCATGACTTGTCCAAATCATTCAAACTAGAACCTCATTCATCTATGTGTCTAACACTCATCTTGCTGACGAATTATTGTGGATGTTCTATCAACTCCACTTAGTTAGAAAATCATAAAGGATCACGAGATCCAAAGAAGGAATCAGAATCGCACTCCCAACAACATAGATCGTTGACATACTTGTCAATAATAAAACTATCACCTGGGTAGGCAAGAATCAAACCAGACAAAATTAGCTTTAAGTTTTCCACCAAATGCAGAGCCATCAATCGGCATTAGCTAAATTTCGGGACGAAATTCTTCCAACAGGGGGAGAATGTGACAACCCGTCAAAAATCAAAGGTCAAACCTATACTTTGACCATATATATATACGTATATACATGTGTATGACTTGATTTATTAATATTATTAATAAACACTATGCACGTAAACGTCCAACCTTGACAAATTCCCACGTTTGTATAATAACCAACAGAAAGGTCCATCCTAGATCGATGGAACTTCAACAACAAGAAAAATAAATATAAAAATTAACTTTTCTAAATAATTAAATTCACAACGAATTATAATTATATAACGATGTCGTGATCTCATAAATAATTTAGAAACTTGTTTCGGTCAAAACGGTGCAACGGTTTAGCTTAAAAGGGCCATTTACTAATTTGGGCCCGGTCCGGCCCAATAAACCAAAATAAAGCATCTAAGCCCAAAACTCGGCCCAACAAGTAAAACATCACCTAAAAAGTATAACGTATCAGTCACGGATAATTTTAGGAAATTATGAGACTGACCGCGATCAAAACGGAGAAAGCCTCGAACACCGGCCTAACACGACCTATACCGGCCTTGAACCGTTTCCCTAAACGTCCGAACCCCTTTTAAAGCCCAACGGCTTCGTAATAATTATTTTACTATGACACTATAATTATTTTATAATCATCATAAAATAATTTGGTTAACGTGTAGTTTTTATAAAAACTGAACACCGTACGACCACCTAAAATATCTAATAGAACTAACCTAACCTAACAACTGATCGAGGTTAATTGGTTAACTAGAGTTAAATGATATTTTAAATAAAATAAAGAATTAAAATCAAAAAAATATCTGATGTAGATCAGATTCATTCACCAACTTGCAGATTTTACAATCATATATATATATATATATATATGTAAGCACATACACAAACACACAAACACTTGAACAACCCCCACCACCGCCATACTCACCGGCAACCCACCTCCTCCGGCCACCCTCCCCTCCTTTCGACCGACGACACCACCACCCCTGCCGCCTGCTATTGCTACCGATCAACCACCACCTCCAACCACAGCCACCACCTACAACCGCAACCACCACCTCCATCACCTTCGTCATCATCAACCACCGCCACCACCTCGACGACCGGCGCTCTCAGATCACCCCACTGCCGCCACCGCCTCGTCACCATCCCTCCTGTCCACCGCCGCTGAGCCACCGCGATCACCAACCAACTTCATCGTCATCACCGATCTCTTCGTGTCCTCCTGTCCAAATGAAATACACACACATAGGTATATGTATGTATAGGGGATACATATATATGTGGGATATAAAAGAATATAAACCCAGTCCCGTCGCGTTTTTAATTTGAGCAGAAAGAAAGAAGTTTGGGTTTTTCTTTTGTTTTGATTTAAAAAAAAAATAAAAAGCCCCAACGGCCATTTTTGCGCCACCATTTCTCCACCATCGGACGACCGTCGAGCCACCCAATCACCACCGATGGAAAGTACTCCCGGCCACCTTCTAAACGGCCTCAACGTTTGTCCATAATGATCACCGTAAACCACCGTAAACTAGCCCGCAAAATGGCGCTTTACCCTTCGGGCCAACACGGTTAAAGTCGATATTTTCGATCGAGTCTTCGGTGATATTCTCGCCTCTTTCGGTTCGTCACCTAGCCTAGTGCTAGAGGTAAAAGTTTAAACTTATCAATTTAATCATTTTTATTATTCGTTTTTGATATTTATAATCAACCCGAAACGAGTCTTGACACTCCACCCACTAAATATATAAACTGAACGAATCGTCATAAATAATAAACTAACGTTAATATTTAAGAAGTTGTATCACAATATATATTTAACAATCGTTGAGAGGACTAAAAAGATTATAGATCGAACGATATAAAAACTGACTCGGGGACCCTCAAAGTGAGACGTTGGACTAAAAATATATAAACAAATATATATTTGGACATAAAATATAAAGAAATATATTTTGACTATGTGTTATAAAAATAGATTCATTTTTATAGATCGTATGTAATTCTAAATAACCGAGCATTTTGACTCATTATTGACATTTAAAGTGTTCCTACTTTTAGATCTTATTTTATTAACTTGAAATATTTATTTAAAGTTATTACAATCTATTAATATTTAAGAGACTTAAATATTAGTTTTCCATATCATATTATTTGTCAAATATATATATTATAAACAATATATATTGTATAAATTCTAGACGTTGGACTGAAAAATATAAAATGTTATATTTTCGACTTATGCGACGAAATATATTTATGACAAATATATCAACACCTCTTCACACAAGTATCTCGTCTTATTATTTTATTATTAATATTATTTTCTAAATATAATTTAGAAAAACTATTTGAGAGATATCATCAACATAATAATATTTACGGAGCTAAATATTTATTATCATTTCGGTCGATTATCGGATACTTGTATCTTATCGCGGCAAAGCCAACGACTAATTTTTTTTAACATATAAATGTTTATATTTTCTTCTAAAATCTTGAGAATATTGAAACATATACCATTTCTATAAGTTATATCTATTTATTTGCATAAATATTTCTATAACTTATGTATAATTATTTGTCTATAATTATAAACTCGAACTTAAATATACAGCGTGAACTTCAAATAATAACTACTTTATTATTTATCTCGATGTTCAAAACTTGATTGGATGTATATTTTCGTAATCTTAAATAATTATTTGATTGTAATTATTTCTACAAGGTTATATATATATTTATTCCATTAACGTAAATATTTATTTGAACGATAAATATTCCAAACGGACTTTCCAAACAATACAAACGGGAATGTTATGTCAAGACTCGACCAGGATCATTTGGGTAACTGAACATTATCCAACTAAAACAATAACTTAAAACTGTCTTATTAATTATTACTAGGACACGGTTTACTTGCTACGTCCAGCGCGATACAGCTTTCATCATCACCTTAATCAAGTGAGTTTCACGGCCCCTTTTCCTTTACTGTTTTAACTATGGGGGAGAAATACATGAAACATTAAACTTCATATATTTTCCAGATATATACAACGTGAGTTTCACGGCCCCTTTCCTTTATCAACTGTTTTATACTTTTGGGGGAGAAATCATGATCAAACAAATCTTTCAACTTGATATTATGGTATTACTGTTACGCTATTGATTATCTGTTCTTTCATACCCCTTCATAGTAATTTGCTAATAACATATTGCTACAAATCCCATCATCAATTGATTTCAATTAGTTCCGTAACGAAACGATGACTAGTGAATAGATCTATTTGGGTTGACAACCCTGCCCTATCTGGTCGCTCCAGTTCTGACACACGCGTAACAAGTCTGGGGGTACATGTCAGTTATTCTTTGCCATTGGTATTTCTTAGGGGAAGTTACCATAGGTGGGTAAATCTGTTAGTGTTTGAAATCAAGGAACAAGTAGATCAATGCAACAACGAGTAACCTTTATAATATTTTGTGTATCATCAACATTTTACTAATACATTTTGTAAAGACTCAAACCTGTGAACTCACCAACATTATGTTGACCTTTCTTTCAAACTCATGTATTTCTCAGGTAACTAAGGTCGCTCTCGGTGTGCAAATGGGAAGTTTGTCAAACAAAAGGGCCTGCAATAGGAATGGAGTCATGGTCACCTTTTACTGTCTAAATAAATCATGAACAATCATATTTCTTATCATAGCGTTCTCGATTCAGTATTGTAAAACAATGTTATCTTTTATATAATCCGCTGCAACTTTGATAACATACTTGGTTTTCAAACGTAAACGAAACTAATAGACGTCGTTCTTTGTATCCACGACTATGACCCCATGACGTCATATGCCCACGTAATCATAAACATCGGGGTGTGACACAAAAGGGGCCCAATAGTAAACCCAATGGTGGTCTATATATAGACCACTTGACCTCCTTGTTGAGGGCTGCTGGATTACGATCCTAGAGAGAGAGAAAGCTGATTACGATCGTAAACAGAGGAGCTAGTTTACGATTTCTTATCTTGTACCCGACAAGTTTTTCTTGTGTGCAAAGATCAAGTTTTTATCGTTTAACCATCGTATACTTGTGTTCTCTTCATCTTGTTTCTTGAATCGGTCTTGTACAAGGATTCCGCACTTGTACTAGATTAAAATATCGTGATTAGGTGAAATATCCGGACCTACAATTGGTATCAGAGCCAAGAATCTTCGATTCGAGGCTCTCACGATATTGATTCAAGAGTATTTCTGGGTTTTTGTTCGAGATTTTGAGGTTTCGAGGCTGTTTGAGGTGTTTGCGACTTATGTTGCTGCTGTTCTTCGAAGGTTTCTGGGTTTTGGAGGTGTTCACGACTGTTTCTGGTTGAAGATTGGCTGTTTACGACCTTGCAAAAGGTGTTTACGAGTGTACTATCGACTGTACTTGAGTTTACGATTGTGTATAATCGTAAAAGGGGCGTTTACGACTGTGTTTGGATCGGATTCGGTGTTTACGACTGCCGGAGTCGTAATCAAAGGATCGTAATCGGTGTTTACGAGTTTCAAAGGCGGTTAGTGTGTTTCCGATCGTTATCGAGGTGTTCACGATCGTAATCAATTATCGTAATCACAGTTTACGATTATTAAAGGCGGTGTGTGTTTACGAGTGCCACGTGTTATCGCAAACTGTGTTCCCGATCGTAATCGGGGTGTTGCGATCGTAATCAGGAGATTTTGATCGTAATCAAGTGTTTTTCAATCGTAATCTCATATTTTGGACTTTAGTTTAAGGTTCCCTAAGCTTTCGTAATGGATTCGGTTGAAGAAAAGAATATATTGGAGGACGATGATGCTGAGATATGCCCCAATCCTACTTGTGCTCGATTAATTCCTGAACTTAGGCAAATCTGTAAAAATTTTCAGTCAGAATTGTTTGAGACAAAGTGCGAGAAGAGCTCATTTAAAGGTAGATGGCAAAAGAATGAAGAAAAAGTTAAAGCCCAGAAATTAGATATAGCAAAATATAGGAACCTTGCAACTGAGAACGCATATCTGTATGACAACGCTAAGTTAGAAATAGCTGAGCTAAGTAAGCAGATAGATGATCTGAAGCATAAGAACAATGAGATGCAGGTTAAGCTTGATATGAATCAAATGAGGAGCAAAAGAATGCTTGATGCTGGAAAGGAATTGTCACATGCTGTTGTGACTGGTCAAGTTGGGAAACACACACCTGGATTTGGATCAGAAAAGACTGATAAGGCCTTGGCTGCAAACAGCATCATTCCTCCACCAGTTCCCAGAGACATTATAGGAATACTTCTTAGTGAGGATCAAGTTGAACGAACCGAGTCTGATTATAAAGAAGCTGCTCCTCCTGTTGATAGTGTCTTGGTTGGAACTACACCATTGACACAAGAAGAAATTGATAATGAAGCAAATATGACTTATGGTGAAGGGAGGGTAAAGGATATATCAGAAAATGATGCTGAGTGTCGAGAATACAACAGGTGTGATAACACCAAGTCTGATGAAGTTGGGGTAGAGTTGAAACCATACCCTAAAATTGAAACCCCATGCTTGAAAGTAATTGACAAAGTTAAAAGGGAAAAGGTGATCTTGACGACACGGCCTGGGGGGAAGATCTTTATGACATCTGGATCTATGTTTGACCAAGAACCAGATGTTGGGTATGACTTACCATCCTTCTCCTCCAAGTTCAAGGGACTAACTGATGGAGTGATCAGTGAAGCCAAAGTTGAGAAGCCAAAGATCACCATTAAGCATCCGAGTATGAAGCAAACAGCTGGAGTGAAGAATGAAAAACTAAAGGGAGTAGCTGTGTCTCCCATTTCTTCAGTTGCTTCATGCAGTTGTAAGTGCAGTTGCAAGAATGGTGTTTCTTCATCAGGAAATCCAGAGAGCACAGAGACGATGAGGACAGGTTCGACACAGGCTTCGACAAACCAGCAGAAGGTCAAATCTGAAGCTGTAGTTAAAGCAAAGAAGCAGACACAAGGCAAACCAGCTCCATATCAGCCACCAAAGACGAATGGGTACACGTCTGACTTCTATCTAAAGAAGCAGACTTGCTTTAATTGTGGCATCGCTGGTCATATTGCTAGAAACTGCCTGTATCGCCCCTATGAACCCTATTATCCGAAAACTCAAAGGGTTTCATCTCAGGAGTCTGTGAAGTCTAAGCCAATGATGGTGCAAAAACCTAAGGCAATGAAGACTGTCACTCCTAAGGTTAAACCCTCTGATCAACATTGGGGCGCTGCCAAAGCTGAAAGAAAATCTTTAAATCAAAACCACAGCTTTCCAAGTTACCAAAATTTTCAAAAACAGGTGAACAAACCATTTTCAAAGCAATCAAAACTTGAAAAACCTAAAGTTACCCCTCCCAAGGTAACTAAAACTGTTTTGAAAAATATTTCTAAAATGCAGAAGGTTGAAATACCTAAAGTCACAACTCAAAAGGTGACTAAAACAAAAACTGTGTTGAAAAGTGAACTAAAAACGAAGAAGGTTGAAACACCTAAAGTCACAACTCCAAAAGTGACTAAAACAAATGTTAAATCACCTGGAATTTGGAAGCCAAAAGTCAAGGCAGCTACAACCGAATCATCCCAACTTCCTGATTTTTCAAAGGGGATGTTCTTACAAGAAGTATCCTTTATTGATTCCTCAGGTGTACCCAGAAAAACAATGGCCTGGGTACCAATGGCTAACTAATCTCTCACTCTGTGCAGGAACGATCAAGGAGGATTATCACTAACATTTTTTTTATTAAGTTGTTTGTTGGTAAGTGATTGTTCCAGGCACAGTTTAGGAGACGTATCTTCATGTCATGACAAGATATCTATACAATGAAAGGTATGTCTCTTTGAGAGGTAAAATGTCAAAATCAGCACGAAAGGTACTGTTCTTAACTTGGTTGTGTGAATGAAGCGGCAAAGGGTGTTTTGAGTCAAACCAAATTTCCTAAAATTTTCAATTGATTGATTAAGTGTTTGACTTCAAATGAAATAACGAGTGCATGTCATGAAACCCAATTTTCTAAAATTTTCAAAATCAATACTTTGAAAGTTAGCTTGGCCAGATGTCTTCAAATTTTGTGTTTTGTTCTTTTAAGTGTGTTTGTGTGTTTTATTTTTATTTTGTTAAAAAAAAAAAATGATGATGCTCACAAAATTGTGACAATAAAAATCAAAAAGCAAGGGGAAGAAATGTAAAGAAGATGAAAATGTTGACCCCTAAAAAATAGTGTGCTTTTCAATTTTTAATTGTGTCTTGTTTTTGAGAAGTTTAGGGGAAGTAAAATGAATGACCGGGTTGGAGATGGCTGACACGCGTAAGGCGGAAGTGAAAGGCAAGCTCCACGGTGATATGCTCGGTAGGCTCGACCTAATCGTATGACCACCAATGAAAGTGCAGTAAACTTAAAAGATATATATGTTTAGTTTCTCATCCCAGGTTGCATGGTTTAAAAGACTGAGTCCCAGCAAAAACGGGTTGAGAGTGGTAATTATACCTAGTATTCACTCTCTCACACGCCATGTTTATGCTATCTTGACAACACCACAGAGCAAAAGAAAATGAAAAAGAAAAGAAAAAGAAAAGAAAAAGAAAATGAAAAAGAAAAGAAAAGAGAATAAATAATCACTCGGTTGGTCTTCTTTGCGTGCTTAGCGGCCGACCTGATCACCAACTGATGGTTAATAAAATAAGTGGTAGTCATAACGGTGTTGCATGGTTCCTCAAGTTGGGGGTTTGTGAATCCTCAATAAACTCTGAGGTTGGGTAGGTTTTGCTGTGTACGCTTGGGTGTGGGGACAATTAAACATGATGGTAATATTGTACTATATTAAGCATGACGCATTCGGTTGGGACTAAACGGGTTTGAGTTTAAAGCGGACAAACATACCGGCAATCACTTGGACTAGTTGAGTAACTGAAGCTGAAAAGGGTTCCTCAGTCAGATTCATACGGTTTGATCCCTTGTAAACTTTCTCATGTTTGGTTTATATCTTTCATGTGTGAGTCGTTTAGTTCTTTTTGGTGTGTTTTCGTCTTGGCCAGGTTGATTTGAGAAGTCAAAATGTGTTTTTCATGGGTTTTAATGCATGACAATATGCCCCCGACAGATCTTGCCAAATTTTTAGGGGAAGGAGTATGGGATAATAAGTATTATCCGAAGGGAACTCGAGGATGATACTTATTATCTAAAGGAAAAGACTTCCTCCGTCAGTTCTTGACAATTTTTTAGGGGAAGGAGAGGGGATAATAAGTATTATCCGAAGGGAACTCGAGGATGATACTTATTATCCGAAAAGACTTCCATAATACATAGTATCCGAAGGGAACTCGAGGATAATATGTATTATCTCAGGGGAAGTCCTTAGCTGAGGGGAAGTAATCAGCTAAGGGGAAGTCTTTAGAGGTCTTGGGTTCAGGGGAAGTTTTATAGAAAACCCGTAATCTATATTAGGGTTTTTGGTTAAAATTATGTTAATTTGATTCAACTGAACAGATGATAATTACCTTCTAACCCAAAGACCAGTCATCAAATGTCTGTTGGTGTATATTTTTTCAAATGTGTGTCAGACAGGTTGATGATAGAAAGATGCCGCTGCTGCTCAAAGTTAAAGAACCGGCCGGACAAGACTTCTATCTGAATAAGCATGTGTTCAGGGGAAGTTGTTGGTGTCTTTACAAGTTTTTCAAAAGAGCTTCAAAGAAGATGTTCACATGTTTTTGGGAAGCTGAAGACTTCAAGTCTCGTTGAAGAAAATGATACAGAGAGCAGTCAGAGATCATGAAGTTTGAAGATCAACAATCAAATTCTTCAAAGTTAGGGGTTTTCAAAATTTCAACCCTCTAATTGTTTTGGAGATTCAAGACAGTTACCGAAGATTCAGCAAGAACCAGTGCTTTCAAAAGAAGCAAGTCAATGAGAGTCCTCCATTTCATTGCTTGTTCAATTCAAGAAGTTCGAGCTGATGCTGATCAAGAGGAAGTCCCATGTGCCCATCATGAAACCCATTGAAGATTTCTGCGGAAAGAATATTCATCAGCATCTATGCCAGCCAGTCAAGAAGAAGTTTTTCAAAGATCGAAGACATTTAATATCACAAGCCTAGGGGAAGATTGTAGAGGCTAGATTATGAGGCTTGTAATATTAAATATGTTGGGCTGGGCTTAGAGGGTTTGATTAGAATCATAGGCTAGTTTGATTATTGTTTAGGCTAGTTTATGATTGGGCTTGGGTTTACTATTGGGTTTATGATCCAAAAGGGGCCCAATAGTAAACCCAATGGTGGTCTATATATAGACCACTTGACCTCCTTGTTGAGGGCTGCTGGATTACGATCCTAGAGAGAGAGAAAGCTGATTACGATCGTAAACAGAGGAGCTAGTTTACGATTGTAGCTAGGGTTTTGGGCTTCATGGGCCGGATTCCTACTTGGGTTTACGATTGTAGCTAGGGTTATGGTGTGGGTAGTATAAATACCAAGTATTTTATGATTAGAAGAAGCTTTTTTGATTACGATTTTTCAGTTTCTCTCTTGTATTCACGATCGCAAACACTGATAAATAGAAGATTGATCGGTTTTCATTCAAGATTTGATTGTTTTGCTTTGTCTTCATCTCATATCAAGTCTATTTCAACATCTTCTAGTTCGAATCAGTCACAAACAAGGATTCCGCACTTGTTTGTGATAAAGATATCGTGAACGATTGTTGTTTCGGGACCAACAACCCTTTTATGAATTGTTATCTTCCAATTTGATTTACTTTCCGTAACTTGTTTATCTTGTTTAAATCAAATTGTGCCAACATTGTTAAAGAGCCCCTCACGGGACCCAACAATTATGACCATCAAGCTTGTATCTTCTTTCCATGAAATGTTAGATCTACAAATTGCATGTCATCTAGGGTGAGATATATGTTCCTTGATCATCAAGTTTGTGTTTTTCATACCAGGAAGTGATCGATCTACAATTTGCATGTCATCTAGGGCTAGATCTATATTTTCTATCACCAAATTAGATGATTATGCTATAAATGATTAGATCCATGCTAGATTTAATTAGATCTATAAACTCCATGTTATATTTTGACTAGATCTAGGTTTACATGTTAGATCTAGGACCACCTTGTTTAAATTGCTATGAATATTTTTCATGATGACTTTTGTCTATTATGTTGACTTGGTTTGACTTTCCACAATATTAGTTAAATTAGGACTCTTTGACCCTACCATTAGTTTAGGATTGGACCCATCATGAACCCGTATGTTATCACCTCATCGAATCACCAACGAGTCGTCTAGTCGGTTGTGTCATGAAATGCAAATCACTTATTTATTTATCTATTTTTTCTCAATCTCATATAGTAGTCAAGGTCACTTTCGGAGTCTAGCTACCTCGTTGTGCAGTATCTTGTTTGTGTCCTATCTCCTATTCCGGGTGAGTATTCATACCCCACTTTTACTTTATTGTTTTGGGGTGCAACATGTACCGTATCAAACTCTTACTCGATGTATCTTTACACAAAACCATATGTGATTCTATGCTTGTATGGTATGTTCTTCTGTGTTAGACTTGTGTGTTTTATGTGGATTGTGCTCATACTCATACTCATACTCATACTCTATGCGTAATTATTAACACTAAAAATTATGGGGTTACGGTAATAGATCTATGGGCCTGACAAGCCCACTCGGCCTGCCTCGTGTTGGCGTCGGGTGATTGGAAGCCTTATGGTCAGGGTTTGATTACGCTCTTGTTATCTGATATATCATTACTCATTTATCATATGTGGACTTAGTTTACTCACGGATCGCACTAATTTTACTCATATGCTATTATTAAACCTATGTTTACTCACCAGCTATTCATAGTTGGCCTTATTTTGTACATGTTGCATGTTATTGACTAAATGATGATTAATTCGTCGATGACACCATAGGATTGCAGGCAGACTTAGCGTGACCTAATTAATGAAGTTAACTTGTTTCAATTTGTTTAATTATATCTTGTATTTTAATGATTATTTATGTTTAATGAAATGGGTTGATTAAGAATATCGCAACATTAATTTAGTGTTGTGTACATCTGGACAATCATCGCGCCCTAACATTTTCGGTCGTCCTGACATTTTCGGTCGTCGGTCGGGGTGTGAAAGATTGGTATCAGAGCCACGGCTATAGGGTTCTAGGTTATTAGAACCGGTTTGACCTAGACCATTGTCTTAGGTGTCTGCATGAGTGCCTCATGCTTAGTATACC
Source organism: Deinandra increscens subsp. villosa (assembly GCA_039602395.1). Taxonomy (NCBI): domain Eukaryota; kingdom Viridiplantae; phylum Streptophyta; class Magnoliopsida; order Asterales; family Asteraceae; genus Deinandra; species Deinandra increscens. The sequence goes on from JBCNJP010000003.1 coordinate 12,667,751, forward strand.
TAATTGCTTAAATATCCATTTATATGCTTCTTAATTGTGCCTATTTCTATCAATGCCTAAATCCTTGTTTGTCAACGCACACTTTTACACGAATCACAAAGGCTTCCTAGCCTCATCCTTAGAAAATGGCGTCTTACGTGCCATTTAGGAAAATGTGATTTTATCGATTTTCAATCTCGTCATAATTAGGGTTTTAGTGGTAGAAATGTAGTAACTGGAAGGGTGAAAGCACCGGTAGTTGGGGTCTCTATCAAGAAAAGCGTTGCGTATAAATCCAATTAACTGCTAGACCGAACGCTCACCTGGGACGCCCCAATGAGAGTGTGGAAACCTATTAGGCCAAAGCACGTCTCTACCACTAGGACCTTAACCTGATTAGTCTCGGTTGTAGCCTTCAAATCGGGAGGTGAGAACTACTCCGAAATGCTTTATATCAATCTCTCGATTTCGCAACTTTACGGGTGGTTATGTTTAAAATGATTTTTATACACTATGTTGATCCAAGTTACACCATATAACGATTCACTAACTCACATATTTTACCCTTGAACATCATAACCTCTAAAGTTTGATTATTGATCACATCCTTAAATTGTCTCATAATCTTTGTTTCTCCTTCTCCGCATGTCATTTTATTTCAAGGGGCGCTGAAAAGGTGATAGCGGCCACAAGATGGACTCGGTAATCGCTAAACAAATGGCCAAGGTTATCCCCCACATCGTGATCCAGATTCAGCTGGGTCTAAATTCTAACCCTGCCAATGCTGCTGCTTGTTCCTTCAAGCATTTCAATTCATGTCACCCTCCTAAATTCAAGGGCATAGAGGGTCCCATTGGTTTGCTTCAATGGTTCGAGGACATGAAAAACACGTTCGTTAGCAGTGATTGCCCCCAATAAGCTCAAAGTTCCTCGTTCCACCAGCACCCCGATTGAAAAAGCCCTTACCTGGTGGAACAGTGAGAAAAGAATTTGTGGGGCTGATGAAGGCCTAGCTATATCATGGGCCGAACTCAAGGAAATTATGAGAGAAAAATATTGTCCCCGCAATGAATTGAAGAAACTTGAGGATGAATTCTAAGCCCTGGAGTAATATGGTGGGGAAAATCCGGAGTACACCAATTGTTTCTATGAGCTGAAAATCTTGGCGCCCGAGATTGTGACTCCCGAATTCCGGGCAGTATGGAGGTACATTGGTGGGCTACCTATGTTGATACATGATTCTATTTGGGCCAGCAATCCTGTGACTCTTGATAGTGTTGTTCGCCTTGCTGCTTAACTGACTGATAATCATGTAAAAAGCTAGTAATCTGGAAAGAAGGAGTTCAAAGAAAGAGTCAATTTTTGAAAAGGCCGAGCCTGCAGCCTAAAAAGAGTCCAAATCCGAGCCCTCTATTGCTAAAGCCAACAAAAAGAAGCAAAACGGCCGGAACTTTGCTTTGACCACCACTCCAGCAGCACTTGCTGCACCTGCTATTCCTACCCCTCTTGTTACTCAATGGGCTCCGGGTGCACCACCTGCAAAGAAAACCTACACTGGAACCTATCCTTTATGCAACCGGTGCAACCGTCATCACCCCAATCCCGTTCCTTACTGGAAATGCACCAATTTTGGCCGCCTTGGTCACCTATTGAATACATACCGCTAGCCCATCCGAGCCTATCCGATGATGGCCCAACCTATGGCCCAGTATCCAGCTTAGCCTATGATAGCCCAGGCCCCAAATGTCTAAGTTCAAGTTCGAGCTTGCTACAACTGTGGATCCACCACCCTGTTGGGAATCTAGGGCTCGTTTAGGACAAAATTAATTTTTGTCATATTAATAAAAAATCGTATTTTATATTTATATATCAGAAAACGATTATGTCAGATAATCAATTTGGGAAGCGATAAAGTTCACAACTTTTATAAACGAGTTTTAAGTATTCCGCACCAGTGATCCAGTTCCAAATAATTCAGATAAATATAAAACATAAACATAGGGTGTTTAGAGATCGACCTTGACGATACCAAGATGAGACACTCTGAATGCAACAAATGGATCCGCTAGAAATCCTTGATCACTCGTTCAACACTTGAACGACTCGAACCTGCTCCCGACACGTTAACCGAGAATACCTGGATATCGTAACTCGAGATAGCTCGAACTGGTCCACACCCGAAAACAACCTAGAGAGACGGGTGGAGAAGGATGGTGCCGGACGGCAGGGGCGACGCCCGGATCAGGCGTCGGCGGTAGACGGCTGCTACGACGTCAGGCGACAGCGACCGGCGGAGCAGCGCGGCGGCGGGTTGCCAGAGGATGGCGGTGGGCGGTGGTTGGCAAGCGGTGGTGGCCGGCGGACGCAGAGGAAGAGGGGGGGGGGGAGATTTTGGTTTAAAATTTTAGGGTTCTTCTGTGTATTTAGGGTTCAGGATTTAACCTGTATTTATAGGAATACAAGTTATAATCCAGTCCCTAAAATTCTGTCTTTTTCCCAAAGAAAATATCCTGACATTAACTGTTAATACATTTAATACCAACTAAAGTTTAGTTCGAAGCAAAGCCAATATATCTTATATATATTTAAAGCAATCTCTACGTTTTAGTTAACTAATTATCTAAAACGTTTTTCCCGGACAATTTTTATTTACGTCTTTAATAATACTTATTTTATCCGCATTTAATTTATTTCCATAAATTAAATATCCCGTCTACATTGTCACATAATAACGTATTAATATTATTTTAGTCAAAACCGTCTTTTGACGTAATAATATTTCCTGATTAAATTGTCAACCACTTTAACAGTTTTATCCTTGTTTACATCTTAAACATTCACCGATTTATTTTGTCATTTTAATTGTTTCTTTAAACAATTAATCATAATCATTATTTCGATAAACAATGATTCGTCTAATGTTCGTTCTATCGGTAATATTTAAATATATAATATTTAGATACTACAACTTGTTCATCGTCCTAAGTGTAACTCTTGGATCGTACCTTTATGGTTACCTTGAGTAATCGACAGTCGGACATAACAAAATCCAGCAAACTTTTGGTCGATTTTCGATTAAGATCACAACGTTAGTAGAGGTGGACACTTAGTTGTATCTCTCATCGACCATTAAGCTATGACGTTGTTTCTTTCGTCAACTATTCTCCAAATTCTTCAAGCTTTTTATCACCTTTGTGGAGTTAAGAAATAGTAACCTTATCGTCCTTCCTTTCTGTTCAGAACATCAGTTGAACATGAGACATGGATTTATAATCATTCTCATATTTCGCTCAACTATTATTATATTCGCATCAGATTCAAAGTGGATGACAAACTACCACTTAGTTTGAGTGTGGCCACACTTTTCACCTGTTTGATCCTACGAAGGCTCCCGGATGTTCATCTTTTCATTTTAAAAAGTATAGAATCCCTTTGTGTCACACCCCCAAAAATCCACACGTGGAATACCATCGTAGGATCATGACAAACTAGGATCGCAATCCATTAGTTACAGCAAACGACCAATAACTAATAAAAACGTTTCATATTTCATTAAAATATAAATTCAGAGTTTTACAAATGCGGAAGCGTAAATACAATATAAGTATCTAAATAAAACATTGTCACCCAAGGTGACGTGACTTCTCCAAAGACTCTAAAAGTGTTTCAAAGACTCATGCATGCGTACTCGTGATACTCAAACATCTGCAACCTGAGAAATAACATGTTAAAAAGTGTCAACACAAAGGTTGGTGTGTTCACATGTTTATCAGTTCAAAATCAGTTCCCGTTTAATGTAAATCGACTGTTAAACAACAGTCCTTGTTCAGTGTAAAACAACTGTTCATCAACAGTTCAAGTTTAAGTTCAAGGTTGACTGTTCAACAACAGACAAGTTCATGTTCAAGTTCATGTTCAAGTTCAGTTTAAAATCCAGATAATATATCAATAGCTAGCTAGGCTATTTTCAAGAAATCGGTGCACATGTGACTAGATAAACTAGCTATCTAGTTACTGAAGCTCGACAAGTTCAATTTGTGCCTCGTTAAGACTAATAAGTATATTACACCCGTTCGATATCCTATCGTGTCAGCGCGACTGACACGGATGGGGCTGTCAAACCCATTAGATCTACTAAATAAGTTCCCGCTGATGCCACACTAACAGTAACTCTAAAAGTGAGGACTTTTCAATAAGTGTGTCACTATCATTCAGGTGATATAATTATCTAACAGTTCAAGTGTTTGCATGTTAATCTCCCCCAACATGATTAAAATAGATAAAAAGGGCCGTGAAACTCACATTTGGGTGCACAACAATTTCCAGATAAATAACCACAGCAAGTAGCAAATAACAGATCTTGTGTATCCTACCAAGCACCTTACGAGCATATATATATATACACACACACACACACACATATATATATATATATATATATATATATATATATAAGTGTGTGTTCAATTGGAAGTGCCTGAGTCTAGACCAACGAAGAGATTTAATAGTGTCAAACTATGACAAGACGAAAGTTCATCAGATCCAAAACGAATTGAAGGTTGGTATATTGCCAAAATCATAACGGTTATGAAATTTGATGAAAATATATTATAAAAAAATATTCGTTTAGGAAATCGAATAAATATGTGTATATATATTTAAATATATACACAATCAAGTTTAAGAGTGTTCTTATTCTACTTTGGTTTTGATATTCATTGGGTTATTTTCTTGATTTGTTCATAAATTTATCATGTGGTATGGTTTATCGGTTGTTGCTGTGAATTTGGTTAAAACAGTCCCTTCTAACTCTATATATGTTGATTTGGTTAAAACAGTCCCTCAATTTTTAAAGATCCTGGTTGTGGTTTTGACTCAATTTTTAAAGATCATGGTTGAGGTTTTGACTCAATTTTGTATGCCACATGATATTATATGGTGTTCTTGATGTAATTGGATGTTAAATTTGCTTAGATATATATACAGGGATGGTTATTTAGTGGGTTAAATAGGAAAGTGATCATGACGAGTTAATTTTGGTTATGAGTCAAATTTGTATGTATCTCAATGTGAATCTCATTTTTTGTTGCTTCTGTTGTGAGTTGATTTTTATTGTTGTGGATTTTTAATGGTTCTAAATGTGAATCTCATTTTTGTTGCTTAAAAGTTATGTATAGAAACCTTTTCATTGATATTTTAAAGTTTTGTTTCTACATACCTATTCTACAAACCCATCTTGACTGTTTGTATGTATGTTTGTTTGTTTGATATGATTCAAGCTTTGGTTATCTAAATTTTACTAATGATAAAGGTGTCTTCATTTGTGTTAAGGAAAATTTGAAGTTCATCAAGTTCAAGCTCAACTTTTCTGGTCAAACTCATACATTCTGTTATAGGTAATTTTGCATATTATCCTTCAGTTTGACTTTTTTGGTCAAACTAATACATTCTGTTATAGGTAATCTTGCATATTTTTCATCAGTTTGACTTTTGTTGTCAAACTTATACATTCTGCTATGCTATAGGTAATTTTTGCATACTAAAACTACATTATTTGGCCACTGTTGTTTTAATAGGTTATAGTATAATAAAAATAACACTAATATAATGCAATACAAATCCATTCCCATTTGAAGATTAAAATGATTTTACCCCATGGATAATTAAACTTTCGAACCAGTATGACATTCCAATTAGTTTAAAAAATAAGAAGAACATCAGCTACTTACATTCGAACTTATATGGGAATGCTTACTTTGACTCTTGTTTTATGACTTTTACACATAATGATCATAAAACACTTTGAAAACAGTGGGTTCTACGCTTTAACGTAAATTCTGAACAATTTATGAATATATCCATACCTGAGTTTAGATATAATGGTGGGTATAAATTACACATTGTTAATGTCCATAATGACATTCAACTTTTTGTTGTTCATGGCCTGCATGAATATGTCTATTCCTTTGACGTATGGAAGATGATAGGTGATGAGTGGTCTTTGGAAGTTTCATTATCGAGGGTAATGCCCATTAGTCTTCCTATAGAATTCTACGTCAAGTATGTCACGAATGAAGACAAATGGCTTCTTATGACGAATTATGATGATACTTATGTGTTGGACTTTAGTATGAACAAAGTCATTTTCTCATATCCTTCTAAGTACTTTAATGCAATTCAAGGAGCAGCATACACCGAGACGCTTCTATCCCCAGGTATTAGTGGACATTGGATGTCATTAATTTATAAAAAGACAAGTTTAATTTACTAATTATGATATCAAAACATTAGATGAGCTACATATGTAAGTTAAAAAATTATTATGCTGTCTTAAGTTAATATTTATTCATTACAAAATACTAACACAATTGTTTTTTCTACATTAACTAAAAAGTTCCTAAAGATGGATCATGATGACCATAACACACAAGATGTTCCAGGTATCAATTTAATATTTAAATTTGTAGTGCGCTATACCTATCTATAACAATTGTAATAGACTTAACATTATTTTACAGTGATAGAAGCTCCTCCGATAGAGGAGAACTTGCAAGTGGCGGACGATCCTCCGGTAGAGGACAACATGCAAGAAAATGAAGAGACGCCTCCACCCATTTCTGATGAAGAGTGGTGGGCAATGTACGGTGATGAGGTCATCGAGATATGTAAGCTCTATGAGAGAAATTGAGCTCCTTACACTCAGTTGAAGTCGTTTTGAGTTTGAATTTGAATGTTGTTTGTTTGTTCCCTTGTTAGAACTATGTTTATGACTTTCCATCTTAGAACTATGTTTATGACTTCTATCTTAAACCTACGTTTGTGATCGATTGCTTTTTGTTTGAGTTTCAATTCGATGTAAATTGTCGTGCCGCCATAACAAGCGAACAAATGACGTATAACGCCCTATAATCCGTCGCCGCCGCAACGCGCGGGTACCCCCCTAGTAACTTTATAAGATCATATAGTAAAACATGTATATGTGTATTTGTAAATATCTATGAAAATATATATATTTACATCGGATATTTAAAATTATTACTATGTAACAATGATAAAATGTACTATTTACATCCACTTTTCCACAATATATAATTTGCAAAAATGCTCAATTTTAAAACCATCAATCAATACATATCTATATACTATATATAATACATATTGGAGAGAGAAAGTGAGAATGTTTTAATTTTAAGACGCGTACTACTCTTAAAGCACGATGTACAATCATTCAATGCATAAAACTTTTAAAACCCCTCTTAGAACCCTAGATATAAAAGACTGAAGCTTTCTCATTATTCATCCAGAAACCCTACATTCGCCGCTCTCTCAAATCGCCGCTCTCTCAAAATCGTCACTCTCCCAAATCCATGGCGGCAATAGGAAAACCGATTAGGGTTCCGGCTAGAGCAAACAAAGGCAGCTGAGCTATTGAAGGCTTCCGACTTTGCCCTCTCTCAAAACCCCCCTCTTTCTTCGGAAACCCTAGATGAAGCACAAAAACGGAATCAAGGTAAGTATTTTCCTCGCACTTTCGATTAAACTTCATTTTCCTTCTCGCTTTTTTTTCCAGATTTTCTGCTCTTTGATCTAGGGTTCGTCTTCAATTTCTTCAGGTTTGTGTACCCATCTATCTCTCCACATATGCATGATATGTGATTTGTAACAGCGACCTTTTGAATCTCAGGTCCATGGTCCGGTCTTGCAGGTTCACAACTTTGTTGGTTCTGGATTTTTGTAGGTATGGAATCGGTGTCTGTTGTTTTGGGCTATGTAGGTAAGCTCTTTTTGGTATTTTGTTCTTAGGTTTGCTGTGTATTTCTGCACCAATAACACTCGAATGGAGTTTTTGTGACTTCTGGTTTTACCAATTTTGGGAACCGCAGATGTTTATTTGTTTTGTTCCTTTTCTTTTGTTTTTGGAGAAATTGGTGTGGTTCGGTTGATTTTTCGATCTGCCCATCTTCTGAAAATGTTTTTTTTGTACAAGTTTGACAAAAGTTGATGTGATTGTTGATTTAATCGTGCGTTGATTCTGATCTATAGTATGTGAAGGTTTAAAACGACGTATGGAGAAGAGTCATCATATCCAAATTTCTTCTTCTTTGACGCACCTGTAGATATAATTGACTGAAATCAGTAAGTTTCGCTATTCAAGTGTTATTTAATTCTTTTCACATCATATTGTGTTTCGAGCGATTCAATGGATTTGGAGAAAGATGGATATCTAACCTCTACTTTTTTATTTCTAATTCTTGATTCTTGATGTGGTCTTGCAGATTTGTTCTTTAAGATTTTTGATTTTTTTTCTTTTGGTGCAGCTTCGGTTGCTACATGCATCTCTATGCAAGTAAACTCTCGGTTTTCAATGTATATAATGATAAAGTTTTCTCACATTAGCCGTTTTCTACTTGACTTGCTTCTTGTGATTTACAACATACAACTATGGGAACTAGCAATTACTGTTAGAACAAAATCATTCTAACGTGTTATTGTTTAATTTTGAGTATCTGAGTGTTATGGATTTTTACATCAGAAATTGTACATTTTGAGGGATTTCTTTTAATGAAAGTTTAGTTCTCATTTTAGTCCTCAACTGTAGGTTTATTGCTGGCTTGTGGTTTGTTTCAATCATCAGCAAGTACTATAACCTTTTGATATTGGCTTACGGCCCAACTGCAAAAGCTATTGATTTCTCTCTCGGTATGATGTGAATGGGTGCATTGGACTGTACATACATTCATTAATAAACATTGCTGGTTTAGTTGCATATTTAAGTCTTGATAAGATCTTCTATTATGTAAACGCTGCTGATGTTTAAAATTAACCAGCTCTAGCAACAGCCATGGATGATTTTCATAATCTGTCGGTTCAGGTTAGTCATGTTAGTTATGCATATATGTGTTCTTTGTTTGGTTATTCATTCTCTCGTGGTTGAAACCGTCCATGAGAACGGGTCAGTTTTTAGAACCACTTGTGCTCTTTGTTTGGTTATTATCTATATTTTTGTTAGTGTATATATGTAACGGTAGTTTTCATCATTCTCTACGACTATTTGTGTATAAATTCTATAGTTTTCTTGAATATATATGACCCTCTTTCGTTTAAACTGTAACAATACCACCTGAACCACATTTTTGTATCTATTACTATATATAATACATATTGCTCTAAAGGGTATTTTCGTCATGAAATTTCCTTAATCCTTAAGACGCGTACAATGAATTATGCAACATGTACAAATATTTAAAGCATGAAAAGTAGTTGAAGAATACTAATCAGGAGAATCTGCTCAAAAAGTAGGGTTACTTTAGTAACTAACCACGTTACTTACCTTTCTCCCGTCATTACTCCTCAAAAAGCGAAAACATATACAGGCACGCACGCTACCTTTCTTGGTCAGAACTCAGCCGACTTCGTTAAACCCGCTCTTCATCCTCTCTCCCTTCGTTAAACCTGCTCTCCACCCCTTTGTTAAACCCGCTCAGCCAAGATCGAGGGACGTTTGTTCTCGGTCGATTTCAAACGATTTCTTGATATCAATCGCTCCTTCAATTGCAGCTCAAATTCAAAATCGATCTGGAAAACCCAGAGTTGCAGACACCCGAAATCTGAAAAGCATTCAGCGCTTCCTTATAGTCTTTAACAGGTATGATTCAATCGTTTTTAGGGTTTGATTTCTGGTTTCCATTATCCGCTCATGACACTGGTTTCCATCGTTTTTAGGGTTTGATTTCTGGTTTCAATCGCTTTAAGGGTTTTGACATCGTCTTTACAGACCCGTTTTCTCCTTACACAGGTACCATCGACCCGACCACCATCTTTCATCCTTATTTTTTGCTTTGTTATTCATAGATCTGTACCTCATTATGTTACGAATTGATTTTGTTACTGGTTGTCTATTCACAATTTCTGATGTTGTTGGATAGGCGTTTCAAATGTTCCTAGATGTGATGATGTTGCGTTTTTTGGCCATGGCTTCCTCTTCGTCTGTTTAGGAATCAAAATCCATGATACTACTGTACCGTGTCGTATTGATGTTTCATCTATTTTCCTTGCATATTCTTTTTTCAAATTTGATGTTTCATATGTTGCTATTCATTTTTGTTGTTTTGCAGCTGTTCAGTAGATTTTATTTGCTTTGGTAGTTCATTTTTGTAATTTCTATTCTCTTTTTGATGTGTTATTTTTTGAAATATGTCTTAAATTCTATAAATAATTCACAATGAGTAACCTAAGTTTTTTAATTTGACTTGACCAGTCTTACCAGTGCTCTTCTTTGACAAATTCATCCATACAAGGGGACTTGCCCAGGTAATTGAAAGTTATTTTTAAATGGTTCACCAACTGATTTGTTATACCATCTGCTAACGATGTATTTGTTATAGTGTGTGATTGCAGGTGTTACAAAAAAAAATCATAGCAAGTGCGTTTTGTAATGCCTTTGGTAGGTTTTGGTTCTTGCAATGTAAGAGAATATAATTACTTTGTATTTCAGTTTAAAAGGTTTCACATATATCGTACTAGGATTGCAATTGATTGACGATGGATTGTCCTTGAATATGTGATTATCTAACTTTCTATACGTTTTCTCATCTCAGACAAACCAAAATCTTGAGTTTTCATCTGATGCCAACAATAAAGAACTTGTTTATGGAGGTAGGTTTAATTGTTTAAATACATTTTATGGTATATCTTATATTTCTTTTTTAGTTCATGATTCTTTTTGTTAACACAATTGGTTTAAAAATGTGATGTAGCAGTTATTAGCACCCAAGATGGTATGAATTCCGTGGGTGACGAATCTGATATCAATGTGGTAACCACCAAGAATGAAAGGTTTGGTTTTGAAATACTATAATTATCCAAGTTTTTGTTTTTGTGGTGTGTTATAGTGTGTGTTTATCGCTCAAATATAGCTATTTGTTGTGTTGGTTCCATTTGGATCTAAATCTATAGTGAAAACAACCTAACGGTGCTTTGTGGAAACAAGGCTGATGTGAAGAACCTCAAAGTGAGGCGAAGCAGGCCGCTTTCCATAAAAAGAAGAAAGTGCAGTATTATGATATGTCAGCCAAAATTGATTACAAATTTGAGAAGCCTTTCCTTTATCTTGCCATGATATTTGCAAGGTACCTAATCTATGCAGATATAAAAGTGAAGCCTTTTATACTGTTTTAGAAAATAAGTGACAATAGGTGTTCTGATTCTAAATATGATTTTTCTTAAGGATTTTTCCATGTTCACAGTTAATTATGTATGTTACATAATCTTGCTTTTTCCTATTTTCATATTTGTACAATATTTATCTTGTAAGTTGCAGATTGTTATTGCTGTTATGATTGAAGAACTTTCAGGATCCATAGAGGCCTGAGGCCCCAGATTGCCCAGTTACACCACATGGCACATTAGGCAAGTTTGGTTAATTTGGGTTTACCCAAAACACAATCTCAAATAGGTGAAGACTGTTGATATGCATTATGGTCCATATGAGAACGGTATGATATGCGGTCAAGTTGGGTTTGAGTTGGAACAAGTTGATTTAAAAAGCAAGAAGGTAAGTGTTCATTTACCAATGATTACAACTTATTCTTGACTCTTTTAATTTGCTAGGTTTCACGATACTTTCTTGCTAATGATTTCTTTTATGAAGCTTAACAGATCAACTGTTTGGTTTTCGTTGGCTAACATGTTTCAGCTCATAATTAATTATGGTTATGATAGATAATCCAGTTGCAGTTGTGAAAGACTTGAGACTTGCAGGTCTACCTGATTGTACAGTACTGTCAAGGCTTGGTATCTCACGATTTGACTTTTTTTTATCAAAATCTCATATTCATTGATTAACTTTGGTTTTGATTCTCTGCTACTAGGTCTCAGTTTAGGCTTCAAGTAGCCTACTTTACTCTATACCCATATGCAAGAAGGTAGAGGTATCCTTAAAAAAAACACAATGCCACTGTTATGAACAAATCTGTATTAAGATAGTAATATTCTATGGTCAAATACAAGTGGATCTATTCCTGGTGTGAGCGTTCTGGATCCCCTTGCTGGACTTCCTGTCTCAGATATGATTCTATATGTTGTACTCTAGAACTGGCTACTAGAGGTAATCACCAGTCTGCCTTCTAATAGGCTCGAACTGGAGACCTTCAAAAATAAAAATAAAAAAATTGATAGCAAATAGGCTCGAACTGGGGACCTTCAAAAAGAAAAGAAGGGCGCTGAGTTTACTATTAAACCCTAGGACCACTAGATCAAATGGGATTTTGTAACATAAGTGGAATAGTGCATATAGTAGTAATTTATTATCTGCTTAACAAAAAAATTAATAAAAAAAGAAAAGAAAAACCCTGCAAGCTAATGGGCTCGAACTCGGGATGCAGCTGATATTATCATGGAAGATGTTCCTTTATTGATTAATCTTCTTCAATATCATGACGCCGGGGTTAGTACTGCAAATTTTATATTAAGTGCTAAAGGCTGGTTAACTAAAAAAAATTAATTTCTTGATACTGTAAGGTTTTAGAGCATGCATTAGTTTCTTGATATTGTAAGGTAGTCTTAATTTTTATCAACAGGTTCTTCATGATTTGCTTTTTTTGGTGTTGTTGTTAGGGTTCCACCTCCAGGTTTGTTTCCTAAAACTCATTGCAATATTTTCTCTTTAATTTCATGTGGACTTCATTTTTGTTGTAACAGCATCATTCAGGGTGGGCAACGGGAGAAATCATGGCTGAATGGTTTACCCTTCGACCACTTTCAACCGGTTCAAGGTGCGTGGAGAACTGGTTGCTATTTCATCCATTGTAAATAAATTCTGCACTGTTTTTCACATCATTCATTTTCACTTAGATTTTCCTTGAATGTTGTTTCTCTTGTAACTATCTACTACAAAGTGTAACTTTTTAAGTTTTTAGTTATGAATTTGAACTTATATATGGCTAGATAAACTACATTGATGTTATGGTTAAGAAAGCTATCAAGGGGAAAATGATAGATGGGTACTAAATGGGATGAGTTTTATAAATAAGAGTATTACCCAACAGGGATGGTTCATAATAGAAGTGGTTCATTACATGCCCAAATATATGGGAATGCTGATTGACTTTTGGAGTCAAATATGGAAGGGTTGGGGTTCGGACATATGTATCACAGTAAATTGTTGGGATTTGATGTTTTCTGATTGGATTGACTTTTTAGGTGGAGTTGCCTTTTTGGTTAATGGGGTGACTCTTTTGGTTTCACAGATGTGGTACTGGGTTGAACAGAAGCAAAATAGCAGCATGGTTCTTGTAAGACTTATGTGTGGTATTTGCTGGGTTTATGGGTCAATGATTGGGAATACTCAATGTATAGTGGGCAGAAAGGTGATTTCTAAAGATTAGGTTGATAGGAACGGTGTTGATAGGAATGGTGGGTGGACTTTTAGACTAAGAAATAATGATGAGTATGTGTTGCGGTTAAGGAATATGCGTGAGAAAGTATGTTTTGTTGGTGGCATTTATGGTATCTTTTTTGTAGCTATATCTTGAGCAAATTTTGGAGGGTTTTTAGTGGATCGTTCTTATCTACAAATTAGATTGTTTTGGTGGTTTTGGGATAAGGCTTAAATTAGGAACATGTCCGAATTTGAAGTCTTATTTTTCTTATTACTTGGTGTAATTATTTGTGGTTGTCAATAAATTTTTATCGGGCTCTGCCCTTTACCCAGAAAAATAAAAAAGCTATCAAATTTATAATGTAATATATAATGAGATAATTGATAAACTAACAAAAAACAAGTATCACGTTATTTGATTGTTGTCGCTATCACATCGCGTGGGTTTGGGAGGAGAATTGGTGGGTAAAAGTGAGTAATAATAAAAATAAAGTATTTTGGATTTTAGTAAACAACTTTATTTTGAATTGTTTCGGAGGAGAATTGTGTTGCTTACCAAATTAAATTGTCATTATTTACTTGACATGCGTCATGATCTTATCATACACGATTGTAGTTCGATGTTGCCACATAGCGTGGGTTTCACCTTATGTCAAGAGTTTGTAAATTGTCATCACCGTCGAACTCGCATATCCGCATTATAAATTGTCGTAATGCCGCATCGTATCACACTAACAAAAATGAATATGGCGTACCTAATTGTTTTCGCCGCCAAACGCACGAATAAAAGACAAATAACACACTATAAACTATCGTCCGCCGCATTGCGCGGGTACCCCACTAGTATATATATATATATATATATATATATATATATATATATATATATATATAGTGAAAAGTTCATTGTAGACACCCCCATAAGTGTAGACAGGTAGACACATTTTTTCACCATTAGATCTCTTGATCTAATGGTTATGATTAATTTTTTTTTTTCTATTTTTCATTTTTCTCATTGTTCAGAAAATTTCACATGTGAAAACACATGTGAAATAAAGTAATTTCACATGTGAAATAGGGTGTCTACATGTCTACACTTATGGGGGTGTCTACAATGAACCTCACCCTATATATATATATATATATATATATATATATATATATATATATAAACATTTCCAAACATATGCAATTTATATATATAATCCACTTCGAGTTCTCCAACCAACATCATATATATATATATATATATATCTATACTATCTTAATATATATATTGGAGAGAGAAAATTTATGTGATTAGTTTTCAAGAGTTTTACAAGTTTGAAAGTATTGTGTAGAAGTCCTTTATGCACAAATTCTTAAACTTCAGGTTGAAAATGTGTTGAGATCCAATCTCAACAAAGCCCATTTACTTACCAAAAAACTCGGTCAGCAGATAAAATTCCCAAAATGTGATTTCCGCTTAAAGATTTTATAATTCAGGTAATCCCCTTCTTCTTCTTTCTCCCCTTTCTTTTACACAATCCTGACTATATTTCACAAAGATGATGAAGAAAGCAAAATCCTAACGGTTCCTCTCAATAGGAACCCTATTCCGACAGTTATTTGTGTTTTTTCACACGGATTCAATCTGTTTTGGAGACAGATACACCTTGGATTTGGTATTCATTTGAAATTCAAATTCAATCGCATTCCATCGATTTGGTTTTTCCTCTCAAAAACCCTAATCTCGCATCCTTGTCAAGGCTAAGGTTAGTAGAACGATGCACTCATGTAATCAGATCCTTTGTTGATTCCATTAATCGGACTACACATGAAGGTATGTTTTTTTCTCTTTGTTGTTTCTTTAATTTCTAATCTCAGTTTTTGCTCTAATCCAAATTGTTTCATCGCTTTCTTATCCTTCCCGATTTTTTATGTGAATGAAGATTTTGTTCTAATGAATTGGTTGTAAGATCAAAAAACTATTTCAATTTTAACGAATGAGTTATTCTAATGGCCGATTGATTTGTTAGGGTTCTTTGATTTCTGATGTTCTGTGATTAGTGGGTTTTCAGATTCATAGGTGCGCTCCAAACATTTGCTCCATCCGAAAGACAACTTTTTAGCTCTCCTTTCAATCGTATAACCGTGATTTCATTAATTCTGTGATATCTTTTCTCATTTTTGTTAGGTTTGTGTTTGATATTCATTTTTTCAAAATTATAGATCTATGAAGAAGAATGTCAGTCAGACAACTTAAGAAATTGGATATTTGTTAAAGCAATTGGATATTTGTTAAAGAAAGCGGTTCAGTCAACTAAAGCAATTGCTAAGATGATTCTTTTAATATGGATCCCAAAAAAATGAAGGATTAAAGTGCAATAAAGTTTAGTTGATTAGTGTCAAATCAGTTTTAAGTTTTTCTAATATAGAAAAATCTGTTTGTTTGTAGATGATGAAGGTTGGTTGCAAAGGACGACGGGCAAAGAGTTTTTAAATCGTTTTGGAATGTTCTTTCTAGGTAAGTTATTGTTAGTATCGTTCCATTTATTCAATTTTCTCACAACTTAGAACATAGAAAATTTGTCATAGCGTTTATCTTCTCTGAATCACAGAGATATGGCGAAAGAAGAGGGATTCTCTGAAGTAACCGAAGAATATGAAAAGATTGAACCTAATGATCCAAAATCATAGACCTCGAATCTACTTTTCGTTGAGAAGGTAAATCGCTTGAACCTAAAACAACCAAATTTGGGTTTTTGTTTGTGTAGGTTTTGAATATAACTATACTTTGTATCTGTTTGTGAATTATGATTATGTTTGGTTACATCTGGATTAGAAATCTGTGGACTTTGACATAATAAAAATGCTAAAACTTTGTAAATTGATGTGTGCCGGAACTTGTCCAATATCTCTCTTAAAACACCCTAAAAGATAATTACTGAAGTGGGTCAGACCTCATTCTGTATTTTACACTAATCGAATACTTGATTTTCTGTTATAGTAATGGAATAACTTATTGAGTAAATAACTAAATGTTGTTGAAGGTGTAAGTTATGACTACCAATGTGAGTTCTTAAAGGTCAATTTTAATTTATGGTTGTTTTTTTAACTTTGCCTCTTTAGCTGATATGAGGTTGTCTATCAAAGAACTTATAGCACATGCATGATTCGAATATCATCTTGATTTTATTCGCTAATTATGACTGCTTGCATGTCACTGCCATCTCTCAAACAAAGCCTCCTTTTGATATGTATGGCGCATGTATGTTTTGTGGCTTATAGCTCCATATATTTATGGTAGTTTTCATCGTATGTGGATCTTTTTAATAGTCATGTTTTAGGTACACTTCATTTTTCACATATTCTTAGATGATTTAGATGATTCATATTCTTATATGAACTTAAAGGTTGACCATATAATTTTTAAACTTATTGTTGAACTAAAAAATGACGGTTAACATTTCTAACTTTGTAGGCTTGCTAGATCTTTGCTCTGTTTATTGCTGTGTTTATCCCAGGTCCATTCACAGAGGGATCACAGTAAATGAGTTAAAGTCTCTGATTGGACTTGGTATCTTTTGATAACTGTTTGAATCGACTTCTTGAATGACAAATTTGCCATTTTACCCCTTTGTATAAATGAAGTATTTTATTTGATTAAAATTACCCTTTCATCATAGATTTGCTGTTTTAAATGTGTATGATTTAGTGCATATATCAGCCTTATTCAGTTTATAAGGGTTCTAATATTCAATTTTCAATTTCTCTACTTTTATTCTTTAGTTCTTCGAATGCAGCTTGATATTCAGAAGTTCATCCAAAACACTAAACGCTGAGAAGGTAATATAAAATTTTTGTTAGATCTTGAAATTTTTAGTTTCAGCTATGTATTTTATCTAGTGGTTCTCAATAAATAATTTGTTCTCATATCTTGCATTGTTTTTAAGTTTATAAACTAAGCTTTTACATAGACATTTGAACTTTATAAACTGAGAAGTCGACTCTTGAATATGTATTGTTACTGCAGAGGGAAAATGGAGATGAAGAGTTATGCACTTATGTGGTGTTTATGTCCCTACAAACCATCTCTACATAGGTGATGTATTTCTGGTAAACTCTAAAGAGATCATAAGACAAAATTTCTCTATTCGAGAAGGCATTGGTATGATCAGTTTTCTTACATTTTTTTTCATGGTTACGGTTTTTAACATGATGTCAAAGTTAAGGCAGAGCCTTACTTTTAATAATACTTGTGGCATTTTTTGGAAAATGTTAAACATAGCTGTTAGGGCTTTGGCTAAGAGTATTTTGGTTGTTAAAGTTTCTAACAGATCAGTGTGTTTGTCGAATTTCATGTAATTTGTTTTGGTTGGTTTTATTCTTTTGTCTCATATGTTGACCTGATCTAATTAACTTATGTAGGGATGTATGTGGAAGTAGAAATAAGGCTGATGAGGGTCGCCTTTTTTCTACTGGTATGTATAACCTTTATAGATTGATATTTACCATTACAAAGTTTACTAATAAGTTATTCTCAATGGTAGATATATGCTTACTTGGTTCATAAACAACATAAAAGTACTAATTGGCCCATGTACATGAATAGACTTTACAAAGTTCCTTTTATGTTGCTTATAAATAGAAAATATGCTGAAACTGGGTTTAGGGTGTTACGAAACCTGTCTTATGGAGTTCATGATTGTTTGTTGGTTTGCACTACCTTTTTACCTTTATTAATTATTTCATGCCCTGAACATGCATACCAGTTCATCCAAAAAAATATGTTCCCATTCTTATCTTGACATGAGTATCTATCAATTTTGTCTGACATGTCTTGACTTATGTGCACATGCAGATTCAATAGAGGATGTTCTTATTGGTAAATTTGTTAATTTGTGACTATAACTGTGATATGCTTAAGGTTTTAATCTCCAAGACACAAGGTAATCGTCTTTAGGTTTCAAATTCATACTTCAATTTTTATGTTCCATAACTTTTTACCTAGAAACCACCTACACGTATTTCTTAGGTCTCAACCAAAAACTAAATGCAAGTTATACAATGGTAATGTTTCAGGCACTGTTGTTTCTTCAGCAGCATTTGATCAAGGGGTAGAAGACTCAATGAATCCAGCTGACAATTCAGAAATCAACACATATCCTGTAATTAAGGTTGTAATGTGGTAATGTCTGCATGATCTACCCTGGATCATAGTTATGAATATCAGTGGAACACGATTATTGCCAATGTTGGATTGGATTGAAGTCGCATTTTATTAACACCACGGCACCACGGAAAACACAGGTTTACAAAACAAGCGTACAGATGAACTGTAGAACTGTTCATGATCATATAAACCTGGAATTATGATGTTTCCCCAAATGAAGCAAGTTAACTGGTAAGTAATACGTATATAGATGAAGCATATGTACATAAGGGATAGGGACATAATAGTAGATGAATAGATAATGATAGATAAAAAAAGCAGACAATGCTATAATTCTCAGTTTGACATGTTTGAAGTTATTTTTATTTCATAGTTGTTACTTTAAACAACTTTGGTGCTAATATAATCTAATGTCTTGAACAGGGTGGTTGGCTCTTTTATTAAGTTAACTCATGATGTAGCTGAAGTGGTAAGTCTGTTTGACTTCCCTACCCAAAGGAAGTAAAAAGGAAATATATACGAAGCCATGTACCAGCTAACTGGGACGTCGGAGCCATGTACGACTTAGGTGTCTAGAGATGACATTGGTGAAGAAGGTTGTGGTCGATGTGATTATATTTGAAAACAATTTCATGATTACATAGAGTAATTTGAGTCAGTATCTTTTGCCTTATGAGTCAATGCAGCTTATGCTCCTCATTTGAATAAAGTTCAATCATAAATGTACTTTTGATTTTGTTACGTATATTCAAATTTCAAGTAGATGCAGCTTATGCTATTCCTATATGCTCCTCATTTGATTTGTTATGTATATTCAAATTTCAAACATATATGTTTCAAGAAAGAGCATTTACAGGATTATTAGTAGGCAGATTGAAGACTAGGTCAAAAAGCTAAAATAAAGTAAAATAGCAAAATTGGAGGTCACAAGGTTCGAACCTGTGACGATTCTAAACACAACACGCCAACCATTGAACTAGCGGCCTGATTAGTTAAGAATGCCAAGCGAATTTCTTTTATACACTGAATTGGATGAGATCTGGATTAAAAAAAAAAACAGAAAAGGTTTGGGGTTTGACGGGGTTCGAACACAGAACCTGCGGTTACAAATCATAAGCCCCAGCCGTTGGGCTGGAACCTTAGGACACTTTATAAAGCAACTGAAAAAATATATATCATATACCCATCCGAAGACATCTTCTTCATTATGAACTCCGGTGATCGGAGTTTTATTCTGGTCACCGGGAAAACGTGAAACACAAACAAGATGCACAGAAAATATTCGACTAACATAGGAGATTGATGTTGGGTTACGACAGTGGTATTCGGGTCTCGGTAATGGAAAAAAAATTTTGAATAATTATTAATGACAAATAATTATTAAATCAATTACCGAGTAATTAGTAAATTAAAATCAAGATAATTAAATTATCAATTAATTTAATACGGAGCGGAAAAACGATTTAATTTACAAACGCGAAAAACCAGTTTATTAACGTAAACCAATGCAACAGGATACGACAATCACCAAAACGCGCAAACACCAAGCGCGTCAAACCAAAAACGCAATACAAACATATAAGAAATAAATAAATAAATCTAAACTAGCGACGAGTTTAGATATACCTGAGCGGTGATTCAAGCAGACGTTCGAGACACCGAAAGTCAACGAGTGACGCTAGGGTTTCGCAGGTTAGGATTCGACAGCCGAATCGAACAATCCTCGCGGTTACAGATTTACCACGCGGTGACTCGAGCACCGAGAAAATCACGTACGTCGGATCAGGCGCGAACTAGGGTTTGCGGACGACGGGCGAACACGCCGTGTGATGGCGGTTCGCGGCGATGGGGTCGACTGGTGAGCGAGCGACGGCGAGGGAGGCGGGGTGATGGCTCGGGCGGCGGCGACAATGCGACTGGGAGCGGCGACGGTGGTCACGGTTGCAGCGGCAGCTCGGCTTGGGGCTGCGGCAGCGATCGAGGCTACGGCGATGGCGGACGACTCG
Organism: Deinandra increscens subsp. villosa; assembly: GCA_039602395.1. Taxonomy (NCBI): domain Eukaryota; kingdom Viridiplantae; phylum Streptophyta; class Magnoliopsida; order Asterales; family Asteraceae; genus Deinandra; species Deinandra increscens. The sequence goes on from JBCNJP010000003.1 coordinate 12,688,269, forward strand.
GGCGCCGGCGGTGGCGGACTCATGAAGGCGGCACGGCGACGGCTAGGGTTTCTTGGCTTTGTTGTGTGGCAGCTAATGAAAGGAGGGACCACGACGAAAACGGTGATCAACAGATTAAGGTTCTCGCAATCGAATGATCGAATCGCCGGAGAACAGAGGATCAGCGGCGGCCAGTGGAGGTGGCCGGCGTCAGATTCGAGAGAGAGAGAATGAGGGAGGGGCCGAAAATTCTCTAAGAGAGATTAGGGTTTCGCCTCCCTTAATCAGATATATATATATATATCTGATTAATTTACGGTTAGGTCCCTCGATTTAAATTAATCCATGATCGAACCTTTTAATCACACGACATATTTTAAACGTGTTAAAATATTTGTCGATTACCGAGACTTAACGAATATCAGTTAAATTAATTGATTCGTTAATTGTCGTCTTAGACGTAAATAATATTAAACGTCTTTTGTCGCTTAATTAATCATAACGTTTAATAATAATTTATTTATTTATTAAACCAGTTAATAAACAAATAACTAATTCTTCTGCGAATTTGCCGGTTATATAGGTAAGCGGACTTTAGAACCCGTTGCCTTCGATGTAACTCTTACGGGTCTTGACCGGGTCGGGTACTTGATTTAGTCGGGTTTGGACACCTAAATCCAACAATTGCTTACCTCGAATCGGACACGAGATATTGACGTGATTGATGAAGAAAATCAAACTGAACTCGAACACGACTCCGGCTTTGATCCCGGAACCCACTAACGACCTGAAACTCTTGATTGCTTCGAACAATGACTCGTGATGACTAAATGGTGGTCGACCGGTGGTGTAGTAATGTGTTTGGTCATAATTCTTGGCTCCGGTGAAGGGTTTTCTTAACATTGCTAGAGAGAAAACGAGGAGGGAGAGAGACTGTCACACCCTGAACTTTCGGGAACAGAGGCGTGTGACGACATGGAGTCATAGTCTTGGATACATTGAACGACCTCTAAATGATTAAACGTTTTGCTTTATACACAATGTCTTACAAGTTGCAGCGGAAAGTAGTGATAGTAAAACAATGATTGTGAAGTACAAAAGTTGAGTTTCAAAAGTATGATGATTCCAAATTGATAATATGTGATCAAATCTCCAAATGCGCTAAGTGTTGACTATGATACCAAACAGAATGCATGTCCTAATGATGTATGCCATTCCAAGCAAGCAACAGCTAAGTACCTAAGAATTCATAAGCTTAAAAAGTCAACATAATGTTGGTGAGTTCACAGGTTTTATCGACTTGATAATAAGTTGTAAACAGTTTAATGCATACAAGATTATAGACTCGTGTGAGTCAAGTTTTGAATAGTCTTGTGCAAGTCAAGTTTTGCACTTACTGATAAAAGATTGTGCATGTCATAGTTTACACAGTTTGATGAAAGACTTGTGCACGATCAATGTTTGCACGGTTTGTTGAAATATGTGTGCACGATCAAGGTTTGCATGATTTGTTGAAATATGTGTGCACGATCAAGGTTTGCACAGCTTGCCATTACTCGGCTTACTGTTGTAGTTGTTGATACGGTCTCACATGAACCTCAAATTCAAATACTAACGGTTTACCCACTCATGGTATTCTATCCCGAGAAATACCGAACATAGCAGAATAACTGACATGTACCCCTTGACATTTACCGGAGTCAGGATTGGAGCGACCAACCAGGGTAGGGTTGTCAAACCAAATAGATCTATTCATTAGTTATCGTTTCATACAGAACTAATAGAACTCAATTAATAGTGGGATTCGTTATACAATCGTTTATAGCGATAATGTACCATAGTTTGGGATACAGAATAGAACATGTAACCATTACCTCGGTACAGTAACCATAATGTCAAGTAAAAGTGTGTTTGTTTGATTCAGGAATGATCCCCCAAGATATTTAAAACAATTTAAAAAGAAAGGGGCGTTGTATACAAGTCAAAAGAATGTATAAAGTGTAATGTTTCATGAATTCTCCCCAAAAGTTTATAAAGAAAAGAGGCCGTGAAACTCACCTGATCAAGGTGAATGGGTGTAATGTATCGCGCATGATATGATAGCAAGTACATAACGTCCCAATAATAAGACAATGCATAACAGGCTCGATCAATTGAGTAACGATTAGTCACCCAAGTGATACCGGACAAGTCTTGACGTATAATCCCGTTTGTATTTGTTTGGAAAGCCCGTTGTTAGTATTTATTGTTCAAATAAATTCGTATGTTTAATGATTATATTTATGTTCAGATAAATATAGAGATAAGGTGGAATAAATGAAAACGATTCATTTAAAATAAATTAATCAAGTTTTGAACATCATGTTAAATAATAATGTATATTATTATGCTTATAATTTCAAATTGATTATATTGCAAGTTGATGAATTTTCAAATATTGATAACTTATGATAATAACTAAAGTGCATTGGAAAATGAACTTATAATTTTATTGTCAAAATAATTATATTAACTTGTCGAAATAATATTATTAAATTATTACAAGTCATAATGGTTTTTAGATACTACATAAGTTAGTTAAATAATAAAGACATTTCATTATTTATACTTACGCAAAATGTAACACTTTAGTCAAAAATTATAGTTATTATTTCCCTTACTATAATTAACTAATTTGATAAGTTAGAACAAATCATAAGTTTAGAAACCCTTGCAAATAATTATTTGTCAATAATAATTATTTATTGCTATGTCATAAAAATAGAGATTGTCCAAATATTTTATAAACTAAAATATTTATTTCTATTTTTAGAAGTTTAAACAATGTTATGAAAAGATAGTATTTTTGATGATGCTTGGACTTAGAAATACTTAGTACAAATTCTTAAATAAAACACAAGACATGTAGCTTGATTAAAATCCAAATATTGACGTTTTAGCGTATATCACCGTATCGGTCCCGGTTTTCTTACTACGCAACTTTTTTTTTTCGATTACTTTGAATCATCAAAGTAATGATAAAAGTTATAAAAACACTTGAAACCGTGTATGGCTTTGATTATGTTTCCATAAAGTTATTATTGTAGAAATATATTTAACATGTAAAAAGTCTATGTCTTGGAGTCTATCCTTTTTTTTTGTATAGAAAATTCTATGACATAAAATATATATACTTAGATCAATTTCCGTATGTCCATCTCCATGTTTTAAATTATCCATTTATTTCATAACTAGTATTACTACTAGTGATGTCCAAGATATAAATTATTAGCAATAATATATATATCTATGATCAAATCTACTAACACAAATGTGTTAGGATAAAAAATATAAACAATATGTAATTTATAGTTAAATCCACTAACACAAATGTGTTAGGACCAAAATCATAAACAAAATGAAATTTATACATAATCTACTAACACTAGTGTGTTAGGACCAAGTTATAAACATAAACATGAATATTAACACCCATTTTTATATGCATTTATCCATTTTGTTACATTTTTATTAGATTCTATTAAATCTACTAACACTTATGTGTTAGGACAAATAGATCAAATCAAAATTAAAATGTAAGAACATAAGATCATGGTGCACTCTTAGTACTTTCATTTAGATTTCTTGAGAGTGTTTCACCCATCCATCTGGCAACATTAAGTCCAAAGACACCAAAGGATGTTTAGATCTAAAAGAAAATAGATGATGAGAGAATGTGTAGAAATTTTTAGAGATTTGTTGTCAAGACTTGTTGGTGTTTCTTGGGTGTTAGAATATGTATAAAAACATAGAGAAAAGAAGGCTCACAAGGAAAGAAAATGGTGGTGAATGGCGGTTTTCCGGCGACTAGGTGGTGGCGGGTGGCGGCGGACGGTGGTCTTGTGGTGGCGGAGTGGTGGTGGCCAGCTAGGGAGAGAAGGAGAAAGTAAGAGTGTGAAGGTGTGGGGAAAAATGGTGGAAGTGAGTGAGTATTTATGGTGTGGAAGATGGTATATTTTTGGCATATTCCATGGCATATTCTTGGTATATTCCATGACATATTATTGGCATAGTCCCTATCTAGATATTTTAATAAAGGTTGTTTAAACGGGTATGATCAAATGCCGGGTTTATTTAATTAAAATACGAATGTGTATAAAATAATTAAACGCAAATGGGTTAAATAAATAACATGATTTATATTTGACGTAGTTATTCACGGGTTATTTAAACTAGGAAGTTTAAATGAATAAAATGTTAAATAATTAAATGAGTTGATTTTTAGACGTAAAAATATAAATAATATTAAACTAGATAGTTCAATAAATATTGATGTCTAAAATAGTTGACGGATGATGCGTATTAAATGAAAATACAGAGTTAACGAGAAAATATAATAGTCATTTCTTGTTGCTAAAATTTCAATTATTAAAATTAGAATTTCATTGTTTTTAAGGCGATCGTTTTCCAATACAAACGTGGGAACGTAGTCAGCCGTAAGACTTGATTATCATGCATGCATTATTGTCTAAATTTATAAGTTATTAGATCAAGTGTACAGATACCCAGATAAATGCACATAGTTATGATGAATTGCTCAATCAAAGGTTAAGGTTGACCTGGAAATTTTTACGGGTTGTCACTGAGACCATGATTGAGTATGATAGGGATAAGGCTCGACTGTTTGACATATTGACAACAATAGTCCCTCTTGATTGTCATATTAAATTATAAAGTTTATGAAATTACACCATAGGCCCTTCCAGGTCTTGTTTAGTCAAAAGACGGTTTAGAATTTGGCACAAGTGATCCTTCTAAGCTTCCAATCAACAACGAACACTAACGGGGTTAACGGAAGGTAACTTGGATGATGACTGAACGAATATATATATCAACACATGTTTACGCGTGACGTTTATAAGGATATAAACCCTAGCTAACCACATAAAATAATAAGTAATAGTCCATAATTATTTATTTTAAGTCCACATAAAATCATAGATTTTAATCTATACTCATATGTTTAAACCCACATGAAATCATAAAATGATACGTTTAATTACGTGACACGTTGTCACGTAAAATAATAAAATAACATGTGAATTTATATAAAAGTCTATAACATAAAATCATAAGTTTAACTAAAATCGTAAGTTTAATTGCCACATAAAATGACAAAATGTTCACATGAAATCATAACGTATAATTTGCATAAAATCATAGAATGTAAAACGTCTAGACTTAAGTACATGCTCGTATAGTGATGGTTACACAATCCCTAATCACTACGGTCAACACAAGTCAACACATAAATGTTCACACAACATTCATTATAGTCTAAGTTTATTTAAATCAGGTAAAGACCTGAAAAGACGGATTGTCACACTTTGACAACATACAACTCCCACTTAGCTTCTGATCGATTCCCAATCAAGTACCCTTATTACTGTCCTATTAAGATCCAGCGTTATATAAGATCAAATAACGATGCTCCACTAATGTTAGTCTTTGTATGCTTCTTAGGTCTGAGGACGTGACGATCATACCATTTCTAAAACTACGTATGACTTGATTCATGAAGTTATTTTTGAAGCGAATTACGTCCAATATCATTCCTCTAATGAGTATTTGTGAATTATAATCCTCAATCCCTTGAGCTTTCATCTCATGAACGATGATAAATCACAATAGTCTTTCCTCAAAATTCATTCCTATGAATTCGACCAACTGCGGACTTTTAGATTACAATATTCATGGATTTCTAAAACATACAAAATGTTGAACGTAGATCCACTTGTAACATCCATCTCTTTTTGTTTTGCAAAGATCCGACCCGATTTGAAATTTCTAGCGTATTCAATCTACGGTTAAATAATTGCAAAATAACTTTGATTATTTACTAAATTAAACTCTCAAATAATATATTAAAGGATCCAAAATCATTTTTCAAAATAAAACATTTTATTGGTTTGTTGTAAGTGAAAATAAAGTAATTAACGGATTTTCGTGTAAGTTTGATGTTTAATCGAAAGTCTCGTTTAACTCAAAAATTGGCATTTTAAATGTTCAAATTTCATTTATCAAAGTCAAATATTGATTTGTATGGTTGCAATTTGAATTTGGTGATTTAAAACGATAAATTATTTTTTTTTGGAAACTTTACGCGTTTCTGGTTCACTAATCGTCGTAACCGGGAGTCTCGTGAATTTCAAAACTCAAATTTTTCAATTTCATCATGTTATTATGGGTCTCATGTACTTGTGTATAAAATTTGAGGTCAAACCGACTGGAAACGAGCACCAAGCAAAGCGAGCAAAAAAAAAGAGAAAAATATATATAAAATAAGATAGGTTGTATGACACCAATATTCGCATGTCCTCTTCTCCCTTTATGATAGAAATCGCTGTATGACACTCATTTCCACGTGTCATCTTTACCCTTTATGACACAAATCGCTGAATTTTTTTAAACAACGTGATTAGATTCGATTTTTATAAAACCTTGATTTAAACTCGTTTTTTTTTTGTTCTTTATCACTTGATAATTGTTTTATAGCATATAAAACTAATTAGGAGTCATCTCGAGACTTTTAAACACTTCTTATACCATTTACAATTTAATAATTTAATTATTGGATAATTATTCAAAGTATATTTATCATTATCTTCACCAATTCGACCTTTTTACGGATCCTAACCTATATATACCTCCATAATACGTCTCTGGAACTCCCACACACCATCCCTAAGCCTTCAATTTCTGCAATTGAGCTCCAATTCGTGAAATCCAAAGTGGGTCAGATTTTGACCGTCAAAATTCTCAATCTTCCTTCGACTTTCAGAGGTAAGTTTCTTCACGATAATTGCTCATTTTATAGCTGTTTCCTTCAAGATCATACTCTCTGTTAATGTTCATTGTGCCTAAATCAAAAAGTCAAACTTTTATTTTTGATATATATTTGGGGAAATCAACTAAAAATCAAATAAACTAAAATCAACGCTAATGGTCAATTTTAATATGTTGTATAACTATATTAGGATGTTTCTGTAAAGACCAAACTTGATTTTTACCACAAAGATCGAAGCTTTATCGAATTGACTTGTTAAATCAAGACTTTTTCCGCGTAAATCATTAATCGGTTGTTTTTAAAACGTTTTGAACACAAGATTCTGGTCCAGACTTTTCATAAACAAGAATAATTAGGTTAGAAAATATAATATTGATTAAAATTATATTTTGCAAACTTTTAGGCTATTTTTGTAAATAATGGAACTATAGGGTAGAAATTGTATTTATGGTAAACTTATGATATTTACACTTTTAGTCCCTGTAGTTTGGAGTTTTTAATATTTAAGACCCGGGATATTAAAATGGTTTCGTCACAGTAGGATCTAGGTCAAAACATTATTTGCATAGTCCAGTATAAATAATTAATAATAAATATTAACTAAATTTTCATCGTCGATGACTCTAAATTCCCAATTTTTCCATGGGCATAATCTCTAGGGTCTTGTATCTTGTTTTATTATTCATTTCGCTTTCTTAGGTTAATCTCGGGGTTCATATTTCGTTCAAGGTGTCTCTCGGTTTTTTGTATCATCTTATATGTGAGTAATCTTGCCCCTTTTCTGATTTTATTATTTTTGGGTGCAACATGTATCGTATATCAAGGTGTCGTTTTCTCAGTATTTATCACAAAGATTATGCGATTGTTGATTATGTGTGAATTTATGTGTTATGTGATATTCTAGCATGTATCTTAGTATGTTATCTATGTGGTTCTCATGTTTGTCGATTAAAGCCTAATCTGCGGGATATGATCCCATCATATTAAAAGCCTAGCCTTCGGGACATGAACTCAGCACATCAAAAGCCTATACTTTAGGATATGAACTCTTAAAATGTTCTAGCATGTTATGTTTCGCATTTATTCTATCGTATGACACAGTGCGCATGTTTTCATTATACTATGTATGTAATTAAACGAGGATTGCTCACCAACTACTTTGTAGTTGACACTTTATCTTAAACATGTTGCAGGTCAGGATTTGAGGCTTTATGTGATCACAATAGGACCGTCGGACCTAGTTTAAGCATTTAATATTGTGTATGTGTTATGTTTGATTGATTCCATGTAAGACCATTATCATGTAATGAAATTTGGCATGTTTAAGTATATTACAACGTATATAGTTGTCATGAATATATGGACAATCATCGCACCCTGACGTTTCTGCTGTCGGTTGGGGTGTGACACCATTGTCCATATAGCAATCAACCATTGATTCTAGATGAAATCACTTATGTGGCCATTTTGTTCAAAACACTAGATACTAATTTTGGACCGTCTTTGGCAACTTGAGTGATCGCATCTCTTTCATGCAGATTGTGTCTTTATCAAGATTCAATCATTTCATTGCCTAAGATATCATTGTTTCACTGTATCAAGACATTCTTATCATATTTGTTGGGTCCATTGAAGGGCTCTTTAACAATGTTGGCACAATTTGATTTAAACAAGATAAATAAGTTGCGGATAGTAAATCAAATTGGAAGACAACAATTCATAAAAAGAGTTATTCTGTATATCTCAAATGTATATAATGGTTTACACGATTTTATAGTATGACTATGTATCAACAGAAGTAACTTTTCTATGGGAGTGATGTTGTAATTGCTTTGAGAAGATATTGAATTGTATGCTTGATGTCTTGCTTTGTTTGGTGAAGTCAGCTTGCTATTTATAGGCAGATGTAGCAAGTTGTATTTGGATAAGGTGGTTGAGGACGGTTAATGTTGGAGTGTGTCAGAGTATATAGAGATATATTGAACATATTCAATTTATCTATTTTTCAACTCTCTTCAACTGCCTTCAACTACCTTCTTGATTAATGCCAAGTTGACATTCATTTTGCTTGTTCTTCACACAAAGATAGAAATTGTTCTTCTCGTAATATTTATCTTCTGATAATCCAGAACTCCTTCCGGATTCTTCTTTGAAGACTGTTGATGCTTCCCATTAGAAGCTTTCTACGAAAATGAGGATTTTTGTAGATTTTAGTGTGTACAGAACTACTTGGAATTTTTGGAGTAGTTCTGTATGAATACAGAAATCATGCAGAAATCTGTAATTCATACAGACTTTCGTATCCTTTCTCTTCTAAGGATGTGTCTTATCTTTTCTTCTAATACTTGACTATTTTGTGTTACAATTACATTGTGCTCTAACAAGCTCCCCCTAAGTATTTGAAGAAAATAAATAAAAAGAGCAAGTAAAGTAATCATAGATCATTTTTGTTGATCCTTTCAAGGAATACGAAAGAAGTCTAGTTTATCATAATTTAAAGATTTTAAAGGTCTTTTCTGCTTTTTGTCCTACCAGTGAGTGAGTTAATTTCAAAGTTGTATTCTCTAGTACTTTCTTCCAGTAGGGTTTGGAAGATAGCTCTTTCCTTCATTAGTGCATTAATTTCTGACTTGATGATTTCCTTGGTGCTCGTTTGTTGGTCTTTCATTTCTCTAGAATGAATAGGAAGAATTCTAAGGCCCGATTTGTATACTTCTGCTTTTCTTTTAGCCTGAAGAACCTTCTATCTTCAGAGATATCTCTGAAGCATATACAAGAAATTGGGCTGAGAAATGCAGTGCCGGATCCTCTCCATGAGACTTCAGGAGGGACAGTCTCATTTGGTTTTGTTAAGAGCGGTAGAGGGATATTGGATTCTTTTGCTAATTTGACATCCACCTGTGCTTGTCTTCTGAACATCCTTTTACCGGCTTTAGTTCCTTGGTATAAGGCAGTTCTTACCCTTTCTATTTTTGAGGGTTGATTTGAGAAGTACCTTATGAATGACACCAACTGTATTGGGTTAAATTGATGTAGGTATTTATCAATGAATTCCCTGAAGCTTTCATCTTTTGTTTTCACTGTGTAACAGTTGAAATGATCTACCCAAAGGTGTTTTGTTAAAGGTTGTGCCTTGATTTTTATGAACTGAGCGATTGGAGGCATTGTGTAGTTTGGATATTCCTCAACTGGTATTCCGGTTGACCTGTCAAATGCTTTTCTTGATAGAGGGCTCATTGTGGGCCTATCTTCTTCACTCTTGAGCAGTTTCTCTTGCAGTTCTCTGACTTCTTCCCAGATGACTTTTTGCATATTTTGCTTTTCAGAGTAATCGTCTTCAAAGGTTGATCCAGATATGAAGGATCCAACTAATGAGGATGATTGTATTTGAGTCTACTTAGCTGGGGTTTTCTTTGCTGTTCCGGTGGAGAGAGGTTGAGAGATAGTTGTTTTCTGGGCAGTTTTTGTTGGTGGCTTAGGAGAAGAAGGAGGTGTAGGAGGTGGCATTCCTTCATAAGCTTGAGTTGAAGGTTTTCACTTCTTTGAGTTCTTTCTCTTGAGTTGTTCTGTCTCATCTTCTTCTTCACTTGGATTACTGCTTTGAAGACTTGTCCTCTTCATTGGAGGTTCAACAGAGATTGTGATTGGCTTTCTTTTTTCATCTGTTCCTTTTACTTTTTGTTTCCAATCTCTTTCTATCTTTCTCATCTGATCTTCTTGAAAAGAATGTTTGATCTCCAAGTTTGCAGAGGTCAGTTGATTTCTTGTCAGTTTGCTTCTGACTGATCTTATTTCTTATTGTTCCTTCTTTGCCTGATTTTTGCCTATATCTTCCAGAGTCTTTTTCTTGTTTAATAATTTTGTAGAGAAATTTTTAATTATTTGTTCATCATTACTTATCTCTACAGCTTGCAAATTTTGAAGACTTTTGCTGATGTCTTCTGAGATTTTATTGGCTTCCTTACTCAGTTCTTCTTTCTAGGTTATCAGCTCATCTACTAGAGTATTTAGTTTTTTGGTGTTTTGATTTGTGCTTCTTTCCACCTTCATGAGCTTTTATGAGTTTAAGTATTTGAGTTTTCCTAGCTCATGAAGGTCAATTTTCTGATCCCTTTTGCAATTGAATATTTTCTGATTGATTGAGAGAACTCTAAGATATCAGATTTGAGTAGGATACTGGGTAAAGTTGGAGTTGGATCAACAGATGATCTTTCTCCTTCTAACATACCAGTGGACAACACATGTCCAGCTGTTTTACTAACATTTTCTCTGTTGAAAGTTTTCTTAGTGCCTAAAATACCAGAAACATCTGATGTTCCTAGGTCTTCCACATTCATTGTCTTTATCCTGAATGATTCAGACTCATGTGTTGTTTGATAATTCTTTTCAGAATTCTCATGTGTCGAATCCTCAGGGAACCAGTCCCTGTGGGTTCTTTCCAAGTTTCCTTGACTCATTGAGTCTCCACTTGTTGGTGCTTGCTGATGACTATCAGAGTCATCAAACAGGCTGGGCTTGGTGGCTATTTCAGGAATGTGGATCTGGGGGGTGAGTTTGGTAAACTAAAGTTGAAGTTTTTGTTGGCTGAGGTGGTGGAATTTGATGTGGGAGAGTCAGGTGATTTTCTGTTTAGATTGACTGATTCAGAGAAATGAGATGTTTGTGGACTTTGTTTTGGGGTTGGTTGTTCTGGTTCAAATGGGTTCCGTTCTTGTAGCTCTATTCCTTCTTTGTATTTTATCAGAACTGGGGAGCTATCTGGTATATTCAAAAGCAAAGAAATAGGTACAGAGGATATAGAGTGTGTTGTACCTGATTCAAACTTTTTCAGAATTTTCAGAGTGGTTGACCTATGCTTAGCTCCCTTCATAGCCAACTATCCTTCCTGACATCTTTTGAAGATGAGTAGAGAAAGAAACCTTATAAATGGAATGTGGACAGTTTCTTTCTTCTCCCTTTGTTTATCTTCAATTCTTTTCACTAGATTCCTCCACAGTATAGCTCCATAGTCTATTCTTTTATTAAGAATTATAGCGACTATAATGGAGTATACTGATTCACTAGCTTCATCAAATGAGCCGACTTTAGCAGTTAGGCTGTAGATGAGTGTGTGCATCATCAGTTTCCACTTTCTCTCTAGTTGATTAATGTTTATACCTGAGATTGTGGTAAAGCTTGTTCCTTTGTTCAAGGAATTGATGGTTTTGAGGATTTCTGTTTTAGTTGGGGGTTGAGCAGTATTTTCTAGTGCTGTGAGATCAGTAACATATTTGAAATCTTCTTCAAAAAACTGTAGGGTTGTTGTGGATTGATCTTCGTTTTCAGTGAGTGCTTTAATCCATACCTTGTTAGTTGCAGTTTCAGTTTCTACTTTTATTGTTGACCAGACATTCATAAGAGCCTCTTTGGTGACTTCTTCATCTTCAGTGAGAGCTGTCATGAGAGGCGAGTGCCTCAATGCTTCTATGATGATCTGAATATCGCTTGAGTAAGCCGGTGGATTTAGATTTGCTCACATATTGTTTTGCTCTATATTGAATGTCTTAAATGGGGAGATTTGGGAGGATGAAGCCATTTTTGATTATTTGAAGAAATGCTTTGCTTGGTGAGGATTGTGATTTTGTGAACGGTGTTTGATTTTAGGAATGAGTGAGGGTTTTATAGAATGAGAGAGATTCTAGGGTTTTAACGGCTCTTTTTCACTTATTGGATTGACTGGGTGGTGAAACGGATGTCCGTTGGAATATTGATTTTTCTCGTAACTGAAAAAGTTATCGTTCCTATTTATTGGAGCATTTGACGTCTTCATTGTCGGTTGGGATTTCTTGGTGAAGAATTTTTTTGACCCCAATTTTGATGAGATCAAATGTGTTTTTCGTATAACAACTCCAGATTTTTCACAGAACCTTTCCGTGATTCCTTTTCATTCCTTCTTTCTTCCTATCGGTTGGGATTTCTTGGTGAAGAATTGTTTTGACCCCAATTTTGATGAGATCAAATGTGTTTTTCTTTCAACAACTCCAAATTTTTCACAGAACCTTTCAGTGGTTCTTTTTCATTCCTTCTTTCTTCCTCTTCCTCCCTTTTCCTTTTTTTTTTGATTTTTGAGTGTGAGTGTGTGTGTGTGTGTGATTGTATGTAAAAGATTTTTCATTTTCTCTTTTTGTTTTATTTTGGCATTCAATCTTCTGTACAGAAGTACTTTGGAATTTCCGGAGTTGTTCTGTATGACCAGTTTTCAGTGTGAGTAAGCAAGAGCATGTGATTTATGATCCTTTTGTTGCATATTGACATTTCTGCTTTTGTCCAGAACTACTTTGGAAATTCTGAAGTACTTTTGTATGATTAGATCCTCAATAATGAAGTACAGCATTTTTGTGATGTTCTAAGTTAATGCAATTTTGACCTTTTCTTGCAACGTCCCCAAAAGATTATATTTCAACAACTTTTTACAATACTGACACCAGCTTGTACAGAACTTTATTTATATATTAAGTTTAAGTGAAAGCATGTACTTCTACAGGTACAGGGTAAGATGATTCTGTAAGGATCAATTAAGCCCCTCACACGATATCAATGGCTATAGTCACCGTGCGAAATCCGGTGACTAGAGGTGATTCGTGATTAAGTCAAAAATATAGCAAACACTAAAGAACAATTAAGATAAACACCAACCGATTGAGACTTCTTAAACACTATTCGATTACCACACAATTGAGAAAGACGAATTCATAAAGTGAATTCGGTATACACTTGAATCCGCAAACACACCCACAAAACCCTAGAGAATCAACAACCCTAAACTAGTTGTTACATCTTCCTTATATAGGGGGAGATTAGCTTGGAAAACAAGCTAATGTATCTTTGGTAACCCTAATTAACATAAAATTCCCGTATTGGACCACATAAGCCCATAAAACTCCACCTAAACTCATACTAAATGAGCCCAAACATGTCTAAATTGGCCCAATGACCCAATATACCCATAACCCAACTAATATTCAACTATTCTATCACATAGGCCTTCAAAATAGTCCGCCAGGTGATGATCTAATACAAAGCCACAAATTATTCCCTTACAATCTTCCCCTTGGCTTGTGATATTAAATGTCTTCTACTTTCAATCTTCAGACTTGCAGTCTTCTCCTTGGCTTGATCATGGGTTGATGAAGATTCTTTTCTTTAGCAATCCTCATTGGGCAACAACAAATGAATTTAGGGAGTGTTCTCTCATTCAGCATCAGCTTGAACTGCACATGATGACCAAGTAATGAGAGGATGATTCTCAAACACTTGCTTCTTCTTGAAAACCGTTGAGTCCTTGCTGAATCATCGGTAACTGTCTTGACTTGCCATTAACTTCAAGGATAAAATTGAAAACCTCTATCTTGGCATCCTTGAATGTAGATCTTGAACTAAAGGCATTTAGCTTCCCCTCAACATACGAATAATGTCTTTTGAGCCTTTGGAAGCTTTTCTTGAACAACCAACAAACTTCCCCTGAGCATAGGGTAAGTCCTTTTCCGGCTGGTTCTTCAACACAAACAGTAGCAACACTCATTGACATGACATCTCATTTAACCTGACATGCACAACATGGAACAAACACTAACCAAACAATGATGACTGGTTATCAAGTTAGCATTATTTAACCAACAACTTCCCCTGAACCCGAGGGGGAGGTCACACCTTCTTGCACAAAACCAAAAAAAAAAACTTATTTAAACTTCTCAAATCAACCTGGCCAATTCATAAACTTAAGAAAGAAAATTTAAACACTCACACTACACCAGAAAAATTAAGATCAAACAAATTTAAAAACAATTCACACATGAGAAGGTAAATTAAAGAACATACCAGACATTCTGTGGCTGAGGAACCCTTTTCAGCTTCAGTTACTTCGCGTGTTCAGATGATTGCTGGTATTTTGGTCCAACTTAAACTCATGCTACTTTCGCTTACTCAGGCAGATTGTCACATAATTTTATCTTTTAAGGTTTATTATTTATGAACATCTATCCAGGTCACACACATAAGTCCTAGGTATATTAATTTGTACATTCTATCAAGTATACCTGGTTTCCGTGCAACATTTTTCACGACACCTTTCCTTAAGCCTAACATCATGCTCCTGACTTGTTAGAGAGAAGAAAGAATAGATCACAGAGATTTTTGGGATAATATACAACGTCAACTGAATTTTTTGAAACATTTTTAATAATGCTCTCATCAGTGACACAGGCTAAGGGTTTTGGACTCTTGAGGGTCTCTTTTGGTTGTGCTCATTGGCATCTTTTGGGTTTTATATCATTATATACAATGTGATCTAAGAGGTACGTGGATCAGGGAGGCTCCAGGTCTCTGCCATCGCAGAACAGAGGAGGCCTGACTCACGTACTACATCCTCAGGTCATTGCTCACGCAAAGCAGAGGGGATGGGATTTTCGAGCACGACGTCAACGAACTCAGAATCAGGCGTGCGTCTCGGGATTCCTGGGTACACAGTCAAATAGAGATTGTACTAACCTAAGTGTGTGTTTCCTATCTAGCATCATACGTTATCTTTAAGTGTTGTGACAAACCGTACCTTTTGATTGATTGACAGCAGAGCCTACCAAGCACATCAACCGTGAACCACTGCTTTTCACATCCACCTTACACGTGTCATTCAGCAAACACATTCTCATACACACAAACAAAAGATTAAAAATTAAAAAGCATAATTTTTGAGGGGTCAACTATTTCATCTTTTCTATTCTTCCCCTTGCTTTTTCATTTTTAATATCAACACACTTTTTTTTAAACACACACTGACACATCACTAAATGTCTACAAAAACTGGCCAAGCTAACCTTCAAAGTTTTTTTCTTTTTTTGAAAATTTTTCAGAACTGAGTTTTCTTTCATGCACAACCATACTTCAAATCAAATTAGCCAAGAAACAAACAATTCAGACAATATTACCTTTTCTGCTGATCTTTTCAGATTTACCTCTCACCAGAAGAACATCCCTACCATTGAAAATCTGCATGTCATGTAGTTGAGAGATGCCTTCTATCCTGTGCCTGGAACAATCACTATCAGAAACAAAGAAATGTTAATGAAAGTCCTCCTTGATTGTTCCTGCACACATTGAGAGATTAGTTAGCCATCTGGGTATACCTGCAGAATCATTGAAAGTTATTTCTTTTAAGCACATTCTCTTTGAAAAATTGGGAATTGGGGTTGTGGGAACCTTTGTTTTGGGTTTCTTGCTTTTGTTGAGCATTGGAGTGGGCTTTGTAAGTTCATTAGAATTCACACGACCATCATTGGAAATGACATTCGTGGGCTGATGGTTCTCTTCCCCTTTACCCTGAACCCTTTTTGGTGGAATTTGATAGACGTTTGATTTATTATCTATAACTTCATCAAATTGTTTGAAGTGTTTTTTATACACCCCTTTAGGTAGGTAACACTGATTTACCACCTTTTTCACATTCCACCTCTCTTGATTATTTTCTGAAAGACTATCATGTTTGGGAACCCAAATAGGTTTTAAAGCAACACCAGATTTGTTAACAGAATTATTTAATTTATGACCTTTGAAATCAGTTTTGGTTGGTTGTTGAGGTGACTTAGGCTTTTTGTCAACTTTCTGTACCTTTGGTTGCAGGGGTACAGACTTCTGCACCTTGGGGATTAAAGATACAGGCTTTTTGGTCAACTTATGTACCTTTTGTTGTGAAGGTACATGCCTCTACACCTTAGGGTGTGAAGGTGTAGACTTTTTGGTCACTTTAGATACCTTTGAGCATGTTGGTACCTTTGGCTGAGAATTTACCTTTCTGTGGCCAGGTTTGTGGTTTGTGCCACCATATGATTGCCCTTGGTAGTTTTGCAAATGAGCTTTAGGGTAGTAGGGTTCATATGGCCTATATAAACAATTACTTGCCACATGTCCAGGATTCCCACACACGTAGCAGGACTGTTTCTTTGGGTATGCCGGAGCTTGGGAATATTTCTTCCCTGTGGATACCCAAGATGGTTTGGAATTTTTGTGGATCCACATAACTTTGCCATTTGGCCTAGTTGTTAGCACATACTCCTGCTGTACTGGCACAAATTGGTCATACACAGAATTTACCTCAGGATATGGGATAAAATCATGTGGTCTGGCCTCGTGCACATTCTGAACATTTTGCACATTACTAGTATTATCACAAACATTAGCACACACATTCAAACAATCATTCAAACCAACCAAATTGGCATCAGTAGGCTTAGGACCAGCAACCTGTGGTCCCTTACCCGTTCTCAAAATCCTGACTTTCCTCAAAGGTTTGGAAAGTTTAGGATCACAAACACCGAAATTAAAAGCACCACAAACAGAAGTTTTGTCAAAAACATCAGACTTAGCAAAGCTCAATTCAGACTCAGACTTATTTGACGCAAAAATTTCAGTTTTAAAGTCAGGAAACTTTTGACTCTCAATGCCAACACTTTCCCCCTTTGAACCTGCTTCTTCGTTTTCTGTATCTGCACAAGAAGTAGTAGGGTTAGAAACAGGAGCAGTAATTTTAATAGGACATTTCGAAAGTCTTTTGTCAATGTCAACTAAAGAATCTATTGTTCCCTTTGATGGTTCATGTTCAGAAATGTTGAGGCTAGATTATGAGGCTTGTAATATTAAATAAGTTGGGCTGGGCTTAGAGGGTTTAATTAGATTAGTAGACTAGTTTACTATTGGATATGGGCTTGGGCTTGGGCTTGGGTTTAAGATCCAAAAGGGCCCAATTGTAAACCCATTGGGGTGACTATATAAACCCAAATGGTTCTCCTAGTTGAGGGAGCTTGTTTACGATTTTGGGAGCTGCCTTTGGTGTTTACGATCATAAACTCGATAGAGAGGAGATTACGATTACAAGACTTTGTACCCGACAAGTTCTCTTGTGTGCAATATCTGGTTTTGATTGTTTAATCATTGTATTCCTTGTGTTCTCGTCTTCTCTATTCTTGAATCAATCACTTACGAGGATTCCGCACTCGTTTGTGATATCAATATCGTGTTTTGGTAGATTTTATGGACCTATAATTGGTATCAGAGCCAAGAGTCTCAGATTCGAGGCTCTCACGATATAGATTCAAGCAGTTTTCTGGGTTTTAGTTCTTGTTTTTGAAGATTGGAAGGGTTTCTGGGTGATTACGATTTCTGCTACTGCTGTTCTTCGCGTTTTTTTTCTGGGTTTTCAGTGTGTTTACGACCTCATCTGTTGAAGATCTTCATCATCAGAGAGTTTACGAGATCAAGAATCAATTTTTACGGTGTTTATGATTTTGCAGGATCGTAATTGGGTGATTACGACATTTTTTCATCGGAAACAAGAGTTTACGATTTTGGTGGATCGGAAACAGGAGTTTACGACTTTCGGGATCGTAATCGGGCATCGTAATCAAGTTTACGATTTCTTCTGTCGGTTGTGTGTTTACGATCAGGAGATTACGACCAGCTGTTTTGTCTCAATCGTAAACGAGTGTTTACGATCGGAAACATTGTTTACGATCGGAAACAGGGTTTTGCGGCAAAAAGTCATTTTTTTCACACTTTCACGGAAACGGGCGTAACTTTTGACTCATTTGGAGTTAGAAGCTCAAATTTGAACACGACGTTCGTGACACTGAGCCCCAGAATTACCCCGGACTAACGTCCAGGGGAGCACGTTTGGACCCCCAAATTCCACTCTGAAGGCCTCCGTTTTTCAGTTTTAAGTTTTTGACACTATTATTTGAATAGTACTTTTGCTGATTTTGCCGTTTTTGACGATTTTTCTAAATTTTCAAAAGCTGCATATCTAATTAAGAAAATGAGTTCAGTAGTTGAAGAAAATAATTTGGTTGAGAACAAGGATGATTCGCAGCTGAAGTTGACAATACTGAGATATGCCCCAATCCTACCTGTGCTCGTATAATTCCTGGACTTAGACAAATTTATAAAAATTACCAGTCAGAATTGTTTGAGATAAAGTGCGAGAGGAGTTCTTTTAAGGGTAGATGGCAAAAGAATGAGGAGAAGGTAAAAGCTCAGAAACTAGACATTGAGAAATATCGGAAGCTAGCAACGGAGAAGACTATCTTACATGATCGGGCTAGGATTGAGATATCTGAGCTTACACAGAAATTAAATGAACTGCAACAAAAATTTGATGAGCTGCAAGTCAAGTTTGATTGCAATCAGGAAAGAAATCAGCGAATGCTCGATGCTGGAAAGGAATTGTCACATGCTGTTGTGACCGGTCAAGTTGGGAAACACACACCTGGATTTGGGTCAGAAAAGACTGATAAGGCCTTGGCTGCAAACAGCATTATTCCTCCACCAGTTCCCAGAGACATTATAGGAATACTTCTTTGTGAGGAACATGTTGAACGAACCAAGTCTGATTATAAAGAATGTGACATCCGAGAATTCCGAGGTTAATTTCCGTTAGACAATTTCCGTTAGTTACGTTATAAGTGTCAACTTAGTAACTAATGCTTAACTAGGCCGAATACGTCCACGACCTTTGGTTGATCACCGAACCCGCCCATACGTGTTATGTATTTATTTATTTATTGTTATTATGTGCAACGTGATTTAAATGCATGATTATTATTAAAAAGCATGACTATTTGTTTACTTGTTAAATTATATGACAAATCGCTTAATTATGTATTTATGGGATTAGTCAAGTAATTAAAGTGTATGCATATATGATTAATAATGGGCTAGTAATTAGACTAATGATAGACTAATCATTGGGGGCCCAAATCCCAATGATAAGCCCACCAAGAAGGGAGTATTTAAACTTAAAATGAAACCCTAATCTCCATTTCCTTCCATTACATCACCATACAACACACACGCACTCCCTCTCTCTTTCACGAAATCTGGATCAGCTGAGAAACACCACAAGACCAGCCCATCATCTCTGTTGGTGAAGATCATCCATCGAGCTTGATCAAACCGTGAGTCCCCATGACCATTCTTCTTGCATTTTCTATGTGTTTTACTATAAAGCATGCTTAGATCTTCATAGAATCACTTGATCTTCTGATATAATGCTTAGGAATGCTAGATCTATCATAAAGACTACAACTTTACGTGTGAAACTGATCCATAATGAAGATTCATGCTAGATTAGGTCATTTTGTGTAAAAAGTGTTCTTGATGATTTGATGATGAAAAACCATGTTTAAGGTGTTAAAAATGCTTCTGTGATGTTGGTAAATGTTTATGAATGCTAGATAATGAATTACATGAAGTATGGAAGCTGTTAGAAAGATTTTTAGTCAAATTTACGGGTTTTTAGCGACTAGCGAAACTGTGCACTCATATAGCGAGACTAACCAGCGAAACTATCTATATCTTCATACAACGACAATATGCAGCGAAACTATAGTGTCGCCTGTGACCGAAACTACCGAGCGAAACAACCATAGACCTTGTCCCTGAACGAAAGTTCAAACCAGTTTCGAGCGAAGCTAGGCTAGCGAAACTGTGTCATCAGTTTCGAGCGAAACTGTGTCATCGGGTATTGCCTAGCGAAAGTGCTGCCCGTGCACACAGCGAAACTGTGCAGCGAAACTGCATTGCGAAACTATAGCGAAACTGTACAGCGAAACTGAGACCAGGCCAAAACCCAAACTTGTGCAACTTGTTTGAATGTTATGCTATGACTTACATGATTATGCAATAATGAAACATGCTTTGATTTCTGATCTATGTGAACCCTTGTTTATGATCAACCATCGGTGTCGTGTGTCGGTATGTCGAGTCGTAGTTTCAACGTGCTATGTTATGGGCCATAGCGACGTTAAGTTAAAGTTTAGACACATCCTAACACCTAAGACCTCAATGTGATAATTAGGTCTTCGTTAGCAAACATACTTTGGATTATTGGAAGTGTAAGCTGAGCAACCTAAGGTGAGTTTCACAAACCCTTTAATTGTGAGCCCGTTTGGGTCACAACGAATTTACTTAATGGAAAACAACGCTGACATTTTGAGGTATCGCCAAATGGGATATCTGTTATGGAAGATGAAGTGATTTATGGGAACACTTGCAACTGTCCATCCTTGGGGTTTCAAATGAAATCCAGAACAACCACTTTGACACTTAAACTCTTTTTGGGATTTCAAATGGAATCCGGAACAAACGGTTTTAATATGACTAGTGTAGGTTAAAGTCTAAACCAAATGATATCACATGATTTCTAAGGATGCCTTAAAACTTAAAAGTCCTCAACAATATAGTACCATTAATTTGCGAAGCGAGGGGATGTTGGGTAGATCTACTGAGGGTTTGACAAACCCTGCTCCGCGGTACACAAATGTGTAGCCAACCGGTTGGGGGCCGAACGGAGTGCAATATCAGCCTATTTTAGTTGTGGGTCCCAAGAGGAACACAACTGGAGGCACAAACCATCGGCAAATGCCGAACTCTGTTACGTCAGATTTGGTACGAACTTCCTTAGTGCATGGAAACCGGATTAGCTACCCGCGATATCGGTTGACCGCCCTAATCTTTACTTAACTAGTGCATATTCGATAATTCAACACTTGGCAATTGTTTTGCAAAACTATTACCTATTTATATGTTGATACATACGCTTATGAGACCGGGCCGCTGCATGACATGCCCACTGTGAACTCACCAACCGTTAGGTTGACACTTGTGTGGTTTTCACTTTTGCAGATCGCTGAGGAGTATCCACTGGAGGTTGGCATGGCACCCGAAGTTATCTATTATCTTGAACTTAATTTGGGAATTGAATAACAATTTATGTTTTGTAATTAAAGCACGTGGTTAGTGCTAGGATACTCATGTTTTGGTCTTTCCGCTGCAAACCTTAAAACTGTTTTATGATGAATGTTTGGACTTTACTCTGATTCGTTTAGTATTTGTAACTAATGGTTGTGGTCCTGGTTTGCTCGCACCCCTTAACGGTATAAACTCCGTTAGTGGTTAATTTGGGGGTGTGACAGATTGGTATCAGAGCCATAAGTTGCAGAGAACTGGAATCATTTTTTGAAAAGCGATTTGGAAACTGCAACTTGAAACCTTAGTTACAAACGAACAAACAGATTCCCAAAAACAAAATTTTTACGTGCCAACCTGGGATACTCGCTCTGCTGTGTAAGTAAATACTTCATATGTATATATATATATATATATATATATATATATATATATATAGACCGTGTCTAAGTAGTCTAACGGAAAACCTTAGGAAAATTTCACACACGGGTACGAAATTCGAACGCTAATACGCACACTATTCCGGGGGAAAGCGACAACGAAATGACGCTACACGCTACGTCCTGATTTCTACTACGATGACTACGCCGACGGTGACTTTTATGGGAAAGCCGACTTTCGACGATAATACTTACGACTTACGACGTTCTCCGACGACGCCTCAATTTTACACGAAAATTTTCGAACTAATAGTGGGATAACGGGAAATTGTTAACATACATATTTTGGGATATGTATAGAATATAACTGTGACTGAACACTGGCTACTTTAACTGTCCAGAAAATGCCTGGAAGAGGACATGGGAGGAACAACATTAACCTGACACCTGCACAACTACAAGCCATGATAAACGAGCACGTGCAAGCCGCAGTGGCAGCCGTCCAGGCTACATTCGCCGCGCAGGGTAATTATTATGCCGGTTAAGGCACGAAGCGAATTATATTTTGACTTGTTTAAAACCTAAAACCCGAACTATTTATGCATCAGGAAACCTCCATCACTGCACGTTTAAGTCCTTCATGGACTGCAAGCCGATAACGTTTTCCGGCGAAGAAGGAGCGGTAGGACTCCTCAGATGGATCGAGAAGTCTGAGAAAGTCTTCTCTATGTGCAACTGCCCTGCTGAGAACAAAGTGAAATATGCGACTGGTACCTTCGAGGGAGCTGCTCTCTCCTGGTGGAATGCCGAAATCCAGATGATTGGGATTGATGCGGCTAATGACATGGAATGGGAAGCGTTTAAGGAACTGGTTATGGAGGAGTATTGCCCTCGAGATCAAGTCAAGAAACTAGAAGGAGAGTTTTTGAATTCCAAGATGTCTGGGTCAGAAATTGAAGAATACACTGCGCGTTACCAAGAGTACGCGGTACTATGCCCCACAATGGTTGATGCTGAATTTAAACGCATTGAGCGTTATCTGGAGGGTCTCGCGCCACAAATCAAGAGCTTGGTGATAGCTAGCAACCCAACAACCGTGCAGCAAGCCATCCGCTTGGCTCACAAGTTAACCGATCAGGAAATTGAGAGGGGTACTCTACCCGCAAAGACCACTGTGAAGACTGCCTTAATTGGCAAGCGTAAGACCGAAGAAGAAGCTCCAGCAACATCTGTGAACAATCAATCTGTTGGAAATCAATCTGGGAGATCCTCTAACTCCCAATATCAGAACAAGCGACCTGACAACACAAGGTCAAATTTCAACAGTGGCAGCAACAGTGGAAGTAACAATCGCCAAGGCGGGAATGGAAACTACAAGGGTAAAGCTCTGTTTTGTAACAAGTGCGGGAAACACCACAATGGTATGTGTAGCAAGGGTCTGGAGTGTGGAAGATGTGGGAAACTGGGGCATGAGGCCAACAACTGCTGGACCAACTTGCAAAAGTTAAACAACAACGGTCAGAACCAAGGAGGAAATAACAACAACAGGGGAAACAGAAACAACCGCAACGGACAAGGAAACAATCAGAACAACAACAATGGTGGAGCCCGTGGCTGTTATGAATGTGGTGCTCAAGGCCACATGAGGAAAGATTGCCCGCAATTGCGCAGACAAGGGAATGGTAACAATGGCAACGGTGGAAACCCGGGCAACGGAAATGGTAACGGTGGGAATGGTAATGGTGGAGACGGTAATGGGGGGAATGGTAGAGGTCGTGCCTTCGTTATGGGTCAAGGAGAAGCTCGCAACGACGCCAACGTGATTAACGGTAAATTTATGCTTAATGGTTTCTTCGCTACTGTATTGTTTGATTCTGGTGCTGAAAGAAGTTTTATTTCCACTAAGTTTGCTAGATTAATTAATGCTAAACCGATTGACTTAGATGCTAAGTATGTAGTAGAGCTAGCAATTGGTAAACTTCATGATACGACTCAGATAGTCAAGGACTGTAGGTTAGAACTAGCTGGCCATACGTTAGGAATCGATCTTATGCCTTTCCCGATTGGTAGTTTTGATGTCATAGTAGGAATGGACTGGTTATCTAAAAACCGAGCCGAAATCCTATGTCAAGAAAAAGTGATTCGTATTCCACTCGAAGAAGGAAAAGTGTTAACAGTTCAAGGCAAAAGAGGTGGAACAGTCACTGGTATTATTTCGTTTCTTAAAGCTCAAAAGTGCCTTCGTAAAGGACACTTCGCGGTCCTTGCAAACGTCACCGACACGACACTTCCCGAGCGTAGAATCAACGACTACCCGATAGTCCGCGACTTCCAAGATGTATTTCCCGATGATTTGCCTGGTTTGCCTCCATTTCGACAAGTTGAGTTTGGAATCGACTTAGTTCCCGGAGCGGCTCCGATTGCACGCGCACCTTACCGCTTGGCGGTAAGCGAACTCAACGAACTCTCCGCACAACTTCAAGAGTTACTCGACAAGGGATTTATCCGTCCAAGTTCGTCTCCATGGGGAGCACCGGTATTGTTTGTTAAGAAGAAGGATGGAACGTTCCGAATGTGTATTGACTACCGAGAGCTTAACAAGGTTACGATCAAGAATCGGTACCCACTTCCTCGAATCGACGATCTTTTCGACCAACTACAAGGTTCGAGCTACTATTCAAAGATTGATCTACGGTCTGGATATCACCAACTTCGTGTTCGCGATGAGGATATTTCTAAGACTGCCTTCAGAACTCGGTATGGTCACTATGAGTTCCTGGTTATGCCGTTTGGGCTAACCAATGCACCTGCTGTATTTATGGATCTGATGAATCGAGTGTGCAAGCCGTACCTCGATCAGTTTGTGATAGTTTTCATCGATGATATTTTGATCTACTCCAAGACAAAGGAAGAACACGAGAATCACCTACGACTTATCTTGGAATTACTCCGCAAGGAACAGCTCTACGCCAAATTTTCCAAGTGCGACTTTTGGATTCGCGAAGTCCAATTTCTTGGACACATTGTTAATCAGGATGGAATTCATGTCGACCCAGCTAAAGTAGAAGCTATCAAAAATTGGTCTACCCCGAGAGCGCCGACCGAAATCCGTCAGTTTTTGGGACTTGCCGGATATTACCGAAGATTCATCAAGGGTTTCTCGCAATTGGCTTAACCCTTAACAGCTTTAACGCACAAAGGAGTGCAATATAGATGGGGTGAAAAAGAAGAACACGCGTTTCAAACTCTTAAGGATATGTTATGTTCAGCTCCGATTCTCTCGTTACCCGAAGGGGTTGACGACTTCGTGGTTTACTGCGATGCATCCATTCAAGGACTCGGTTGCGTGTTGATGCAACGAGACAAAGTGATTGCCTACGGGTCCAGACAACTGAAGGATACTGAGAAGAATTATACAACACACGATTTGGAATTGGGAGCCGTTGTATTTGCACTCAAAATTTGGAGACATTACCTCTACGGGACAAAGTGCACGATATTTACCGACCACAAAAGCTTACAACATATCTCTGAACAAAAGGACCTCAACATGCGACAGCGAAGGTGGGTCGAGCTACTAAATGATTATGACTTAGCGATTAAGTATCATCCGGGAAAAGCCAATGTTGTGGTTGATGCCTTAAGCCGAAAAGAGTACGAAAAACCTCGACGAGTACGAGCGCTGCAACTTATCATTCACACGGGATTGCCGGATCGGATCCGCGATGCCCAACGAGAAGCTCTAAAAGAAGAAAACTTTGCAGCTGAAGCACTGCGAGGGGTGGATGGAAATTCTGAAATTAAGTCCGACAGACTCAGATATTACAATGACAGAATTTGGGTTCCTTTACTTGGAAATATCCGTGAGCTCGTGATGGACGAGGCTCACAAATCAAGGTATTCGGTGCACCCTGGATCAGACAAAATGTACCAGGATTTTAAGAACTTGTATTGGTGGCCGAATATGAAAGCCGACATTGCGCGATATGTGGCTAAGTGTTTAACGTGCTCAAGAGTTAAGATCGAGTACCAAAAGCCTTCTGGGCTATTGCAGCAACCAAAGATCCCGGAATGGAAATGGGAGGATATCTCCATGGACTTCGTAACGGGACTACCTCATAGATCGAATCGACCAGATGCGATTTGGGTTATCATTGATCGACTAACCAAATCTGCACACTTTATTCCAATGAGGGAAAACGACAACATGGATAAGTTAACAAAGCTGTACATTGACCGAATTGTGGCACTTCACGGGGTGCCTAAGACCATTATCTCCGATCGAGATCCTCGATTTACTTCCCGACTGTGGCAATCTATGCAAGAAGCATTGGGAACCAGACTGGATATGAGTACAGCTTATCACCCGCAGACCGATGGTCAGACGGAACGAACTATTCAGACTTTGGAAGACATGCTCCGGGCTTGCGTTCTCGACTTTGGTAAAGACTGGGAGGCTCACCTTCCGTTGGTGGAGTTCTCCTACAACAACAGTTATCATACGAGCATTGGTGCAGCACCTTTTGAAGCTTTTTATGGCAGAAAATGTAGATCGCCCGTGTGTTGGGCCGAAACGGGTGAGAAAGGACTCACTGGACCGGAAATCATTCATGATACAACCGAACGAATCATTCAAATCAGAAAACGGATAGCCGCAGCACGTGACAGACAAAAGAGCTATGCCGACAAACGCCGTAAACCTTTGAAGTTCGAGGTAGGCGACAAGGTGTTATTGAAGGTATCTCCTTGGAAAGGGGTGATACGCTTCGGAAAGCGTGGGAAGCTGAATCCTCGCTATATCGGTCCATTTGAAATCATTGGGGAAGTAGGCCCGGTGGCCTACCGATTACAACTCCCTGCCGAACTCGATGGAATTCACAACGTGTTTCACATCTCTAATCTGAAGAAATGTCTGGTTGAAGACACTGAGATAATTCCTTTGGAGGAATCGGAAATTGATGAACATCTGAGATTCATTGAGCAACCGGTAGAAATCATGGGACGCGAGGAGAAAGCCCTCAAACGTAGCAAGATTCCGATCGTCAAGGTTCGATGGAACTCAAAGCGTGGACCTGAATATACTTGGGAACGAGAGGATCAAATGAAGAAAAAGTATCCTCACTTGTTCGGGCAAACGTCCACGGAACTCAAGGTACGATTTAATTTTGGGGACCAAAATTCTTTTAACAGGAGGAGGATGTGGCGACCCTAAAACTTTTGCTTTCTTTCCCCAGCAACTACAGCAACCACGACAGCCGAGGCAGCGAACGCTACAACGCAAGAATAATTTTCGGGACGAAAATTCCATTTACAAGGGGATGATGTGACATCCGAGAATTCCGAGGTTAATTTCCGCTAGACAATTTCCGTTAGTTACGTTATAAGTGTCAACTTAGTAACTAATGCTTAACCAGGCCGAATACGTCCACGACCTTTGGTTGATCACCGAACCCGCCCATACGTGTTATGTATTTATTTATTTATTGTTATTATGTGCAACGTGATTTAAATGCATGATTATTATTAAAAAGCATGACTATTTGTTTACTTGTTAAATTATATGACAAATCGCTTAATTATGTATTTATGGGATTAGTCAAGTAATTAAAGTGTATGCATATATGATTAATAATGGGCTAGTAATTAGACTAATGATAGACTAATCATTGGGGGCCCAAATCCCAATGATAAGCCCACCAAGAAGGGAGTATTTAAACTTAAAATGAAACCCTAATCTCCATTTCCTTCCATTACATCACCATACAACACACACGCACTCCCTCTCTCTTTCACGAAATCTGGATCAGCTGAGAAACACCACAAGACCAGCCCATCATCTCTGTTGGTGAAGATCATCCATCGAGCTTGATCAAACCGTGAGTCCCCATGACCATTCTTCTTGCATTTTCTATGTGTTTTACTATAAAGCATGCTTAGATCTTCATAGAATCACTTGATCTTCTGATATAATGCTTAGGAATGCTAGATCTATCATAAAGACTACAACTTTACGTGTGAAACTGATCCATAATGAAGATTCATGCTGGATTAGGTCATTTTGTGTAAAAAGTGTTCTTGATGATTTGATGATGAAAAACCATGTTTAAGGTGTTAAAAATGCTTCTGTGATGTTGGTAAATGTTTATGAATGCTAGATAATGAATTACATGAAGTATGGAAGCTGTTAGAAAGATTTTTAGTCAAATTTACGGGTTTTTAGCGACTAGCGAAACTGTGCACTCATATAGCGAGACTAACCAGCGAAACTATGTATATCTTCATACAGCGACACTATGCAGCGAAACTATAGTGTCGCCTGTGACCGAAACTACCGAGCGAAACAACCATAGACCTTGTCCCTGAACGAAAGTTCAAACCAGTTTCGAGCGAAGCTAGGCTAGCGAAACTGTGTCATCAGTTTCGAGCGAAACTAGCTAGCGAAACTGTGTCATCGGGTATTGCCTAGCGAAAGTGCTGCCCGTGCACACAGCGAAACTGTGCAGCGAAACTGCATAGCGAAACTATAGCGAAACTGTACAGCGAAACTGAGACCAGGCCAAAACCCAAACTTGTGCAACTTGTTTGAATGTTATGCTATGACTTACATGATTATAGCAATAATGAAACATGCTTTGATTTCTGATCTATGTGAACCCTTGTTTATGATCAACCATCGGTGTCGTGTGTCGGTATGTCGAGTCGTAGTTTCAACGTGCTATGTTATGGGCCATAGCGACGTTAAGTTAAAGTTTAGACACATCCTAACACCTAAGACCTCAATGTGATAATTAGGTCTTCGTTAGCAAACATACTTTGGATTATTGGAAGTGTAAGCTGAGCAACCTAAGGTGAGTTTCACAAACCCTTTAATTGTGAGCCCGTTTGG
Source organism: Deinandra increscens subsp. villosa (assembly GCA_039602395.1). Classification (NCBI taxonomy): domain Eukaryota; kingdom Viridiplantae; phylum Streptophyta; class Magnoliopsida; order Asterales; family Asteraceae; genus Deinandra; species Deinandra increscens. The sequence continues at coordinate 12,717,112 of JBCNJP010000003.1, forward strand.
GTCACAACGAATTTACTTAATGGAAAACAACGCTGACATTTTGAGGTATCGCCAAATGGGATATCTGTTATGGAAGATGGAGTGTTTTATGGGAACACTTGCAACTGTCCATCCTTGGGGTTTCAAATGAAATCCGGAACAACCACTTTGACACTTAAACTCTTTTTGGGATTTCAAATGGAATCCGGAACAAACGGTTTTAATATGACTAGTGTAGGTTAAAGTCTAAACCAAATGATATCACATGATTTCTAAGGATGCCTTAAAACTTAAAAGTCCTCAACAATATAGTACCATTAATTTGCGAAGCGAGGGGATGTTGGGTAGATCTACTGAGGGTTTGACAAACCCTGCTCCGCGGTACACAAATGTGTAGCCAACCGGTTGGGGGCCGAACGAAGTGCAATATCAGCCTATTTTAGTTGTGGGTCCCATGAGGAACACAACTGGAGGCACAAACCATCGGCAAATGCCGAACTCTGTTACGTCAGCTTTGGTACGAACTTCCTTAGTGCATGGAAACCGGATTAGCTACCCGCGATATCGGTTGACCGCTTTAATCTTTACTTAACTAGTGCATATTCGATAATTCAACACTTGGCAATTGTTTTGCAAAACTATTACCTATTTATATGTTGATACATACGCTTATGAGACCGGGCCGCTGCATGACATGCCCACTGTGAACTCACCAACCGTTAGGTTGACACTTGTGTGGTTTTCACTTTTGCAGATCGCTGAGGAGTATCCACTGGAGGTTGGCATGGCACCCGAAGTTATCTATTTTATCTTGAACTTAATTTGGGAATTGAATAACAATTTATGTTTTGTAATTAAAGCACGTGGTTATTACTAGGATACTCATGTTTTGGTCTTTCCGCTGCAAACCTTAAAACTGTTTTATGATGAATGTTTGGACTTTACTCTGATTCGTTTAGTATTTGTAACTAATGGTTGTGGTCTTGGTTTGCTCGCACCCCTTAACGGTATAAACTCCGTTAGTGGTTAATTTGGGGGTGTGACAAAGAAGCTGCTCCTCCTATTGATAGTGTCTTGGTTGGAACTACACCAATGACTCAAGAAGAAATTGACAATGAGACAAAAATGACTTATGGTGAAGGGAGAATAGAGGACGTATCAAGAAATGATGCTGAGTGCCAGGAGTATAACAGATGTCACAACTCTAAGTCTGATGAGGCTGGGATAAAGTTGAAACCATACCCTGAAATTGAAACCCCATACTTCAAGGTAATTGACAAAGTCGAAAGGGAAAAGGTGATCTTGACGACACGGCCTGAGGGGAAGATCTTTATGACTTCTGGTTCAATGTCTGACCAAGAACCAGATGTTGGGTATGACTTACCGTCCTTCTCCTCCAAGTTCAAGGGAATAACTGATGGAGTGGTCGGTGAAGCTAAAGTTGAGAAGCCAAAGATCACCATCAAGCATCCAAGCATGAAGCCAACAGCTGGAGTGAAGAATGAAAAACTCAAGGGAGTAGCTGTGTCTCCCATTTCTTCAGTTGGATCATGTAGTTGCTGTTGTAATTGCAAGAATGGTGCTTCAACGTCAAAGAATCAAGGAAGCACAAAGACAGTAAAGACAGGTTCGACATAGGCTTCGACAAACCAGCAGAAAGTCAAATCTGAAGCAGCAGTCAAAGCAAAGAAGCAGACACAAGGCAAACCAGCTCCATATCAGCCACCAAAGACAAATGGGTATACGTCTGACTTCTATCTAAAGAAGCAGACTTGCTTTAATTGTGGCATCGCTGGTCATCAGCCACCAAAGACAAATGGGTATACGTCTGACTTCTATCTAAAGAAGCAGACTTGCTTTAATTGTGGCATCGCTGGTCATATTGCTAGAAACTGTCTTTATCGCCCCTATGAACCCTATTTTCCAAAAAGTCAAAGGGGTTCATCTCAGGAGTCTGTAAAGTCTAAGCCAATGATGGTGCAAACACCTAAGGCAAGGAAGACTGTTGCTCCTAAGGTTAAACCCTCTGATCAACATTGGGGCGCTGCCAAAGCTGAAAGAAAATCTTTAAATCAAAACAATAGCTTTCCAAGTTACCAGAATTTCCAAAAACAGGTGAAGAAACCATTTTCAAAACAAACAAAGTCTGAAAAACCCAAGGTTACCCCTCCCAAGGTAACTAAAACTGTTTTCAAAAATGATTCTAGAATGCAGAAGGTTGAAATACCTAAAGTCACAACTCAAAAGGTGACTAAAACAAAAACTGTTTTAAAAAGTGAATCTAAAACGAAGAAGGTTGAAATACCTAAGGTCACAACTCCAAAGGTGACTAAAACAAATGTTAAATCACCTGGAACTTGGAAACCAAAAATCAAGGCAGTTCCATCCCAACTTCTTGATTCTTCAAAGGGGATGTTCTTACAAGAGGTATCTTTCATTGATTCCTCAGGTGTACCCAGAAAAACAATGGCCTGGGTACCAATAGCTAACTAATCTCTCATTATGTGCAGGAACAGTCAAGGAGGATTATCACTAACATTTTTATTGATTAATTTATATGTTGATAAGTGATTGTTCCAGACACATTTTAGGAGACGTATCTTCATGTCATGACAAGCAATTTTTTATGGAGGATATGTCTCCTTGAGAGGTAAAAGGTAAAATTCAGCGCGAAAGGTACTGTTCTTAACTTGGTTGTGTGAATGAAGCGGCAAAGGGTGTTTTGAGTCAAACCAAATTTCCTAAAATTTTCACTTGGTGATTGATTGTTGAAGTGTTTTGACTTCAGATGCAATGAAGTGTGCATGTCATGAAACCCAATTTTCAAAAAATTTCAAATCAATACTTTGAAAGTTAGCTTGGCCAGATATCTTCAAAATTTTATGTTTTGTTCTTTTAAGTGTGTTTGTGTGTTTTATTTTTTATTAAAAAAAAAATTAAAAAAAAAACTGAAGTTCACAAGATTGTGACATTAAAAATCAAAAAGCAAGGGGAAGAAATGTAAAGATGAAGAAAAAGTTGACCCCTCAAAAATAGTGTGCTTTTCAATTTTTAATTGTTTGTGTCTTGTTTTTGAGAAGTTTAGGGGAAGTAAAATGAATGTCCGGGTTGGAGATGGCTGACACGCGTAAGGCGGAAGTGAAAGGCAAGCTCCACGGTGATATGCTCGGTAGGCTCGACCTAAACTTATGACCTCCAATGAAAGTGAAGTGAACTTAAAAGATATATATGTTTAGTTTCCCATCCCAGGTTGCATGGTTTAAAAGACTGAGTCCCAGCAAAAACGGGTTGAGAGTGGTAATCACCTAGTATTCACTCTCTCACACGCCATGTCTCTGCTGTCATGACTACACCACATAATAAAAAAAAATGAAAAAGAAAAGAAAATGAAAAATAATCACTCAGTTGGTCTTCTTTGCGTGCTTAGCGGCCGACCTGATCACCAACTGATGGTTAATGAAAATAAGTGGTAGTCATAGCCATGGTGCATGGTTCCTCAAGTTGGGGGTTTGTGAATCCTCAATAAACTCTGAGGTTGGGTAGGTTTTGCTGTGTACGCTTGGGTGTGGGGACAATTAAACATGATGGTAATATTGTACTATATTAAACATGACGCATTCGGTTGGGATTAAACGGGTTTGAGTTTAAAGCGGACAAACATACCGGCAATCACCTGGAGTAGTTGAGTAACTGAAGCTGAAAAGGGTTCATCAGTCAGATTCATACGATTTGATCCCTTGTAAACTTTCTCATGTTTGGTTTGGTAAGTATTTGTTTAGTTTATATCTTTCGTGTGTGAGATTTTAAGTTCTTTGTGTTTGTTTTTCGTCTTGGCCAGGTTAATTTGACAAGTCAAAATGTGTTTTTATGGGTTTTAATGCATGACAATATGCCCCCGACAGATCTTGCCAAATTTTTAGGGGAAGGAGTATGGGATAATAAGTATTATCCGAAGGGAACTCGAGGATGATACTTATTATCTAATAGAAAAGACTTCCTCCGTCAGATCTTGACAAATTTTTAGGGAAAGGAGGGAGGATAATAAGTATTATCCGAAAAGACTTCCATAATACATAGTATCTGAAGGGAACTCGAAGATAATATGTATTATCTCAGGGGAAGTCCTTAGCTGAGGGGAAGTTATCAGCTAAGGGGAAGTCTTTAGAGGTCTTGGGTTCAGGGGAAGTTTTATAGAAAACCCGTAATCTATATTAGGGTTTTTGGTTAAAATAATGTTAATTTGAATCAACTGAACAGATGATAATTACCTTCTAACCCAAAGACCAGTCATCAAATGTCTGGTGGAGTATATTTTTTTTTCAAATGTGTGTCAGACAGGTTGATGATAGAAAGATGCAGCTGCTACTCAAAGTTAAAGAACCAGCCGGACAAGACTTCCATCTGAATAAGCAAGTGTTAAGGGGAAGTTGTTGGTTTCTTTACAAGCTTCTAAAAGATTATCAAAGAAGATGTTCACAAGATTAGGGAAAGCAGAAGACTCCAAGTCTCTTTGAAGAAAGTGATGCAGAGAGCAGTCAGAGATCATGAAGTTTGAAGATCAACAATCAAGTTCTCCAAAGTTAGGAGGTTTTCAAAATTTACCCTCTAATTTTTGGAGATTCAAGACAGTCACCGAAGATTCAGCAAGAACCAGTTCTTTCAAGAAAAGCAAGTCAATGAGAGTCCTCCATTTCATTGCTTGTTACTTATCAAGAAGTTCAAGCTGATGCTGATCAAGAGGAAGTCCCAAGTGCCCGTTATGAAACCCAATGAAGATTTCTGCAGAAAGAATCTTCATCAACGTCTTTGCCAGCCAGTCAAGAAGAAGATTTTCAAAGATCGAAGACATTTAATATCTCAAGCCTAGGGGAAGATTGTTGAGGCTGGATTATGAGGCTTGTAATATTAAATAAGTTGGGCTGGGCTTAGAGGGTTTAATTAGATTAGTAGGCTAGTTTACTATTGGATATGGGCTTGGGCTTGGGTTTAAGATCCAAAAGGGCCCAATTGTAAACCCATTGGGGTGACTATATAAACCCAAATGGTTCTCCTAGTTGAGGGAGCTTGTTTACGATTTTGGGAGCTGCCTTTGGTGTTGATCATAAACTCGATAGAGAGGAGATTACGATTACAAGACTTTGTACCCGACAAGTTCTCTTGTGTGCAATATCTGGTTTTGATTGTTTAATCATCGTATTCCTTGTGTTCTCGTCTTCTCTATTCTTAAATCAATCACTTACGAGGATTCCGCACTCGTTTGTGATATCAATATCGTGTTTTGGTAGATTTTATGGACCTACAAGAAATCATCTCATGCATATATGGCATAGGCACAGTGTGAGATGAAGTTTCATCTTTGTTGTCATCCCCAAAACCTAGACCTGAATTCTGTTGAACATACTTCATCCTAACATCAGAGTTCTAGAAAAGAGACCTTGCTTCCAGCATTTTTGATTGAATCTTATTATTAGAGTCTAATTTACTTTGAGATTTAGCAAGTTGATCTCTTAATTCTTCTACCTCTTTTGTTAGTTCTTCAACTTTTGTATTAGCAACTCTTAGCAAGACTCTAGTGTCACTCAATTGATTGTCAAGATTTTTTGAAATCTAACTTAGCAGCTTCATACTTTTCCCTATTTACCCTAGCTTGATCTTTAAAATTATTTGACTCTCTATTGGCACGTTCACAATTTAGGGATTCATAGTGAAATTTGCTTTCAAAATCTTTATAAGAATTGTACACATCTTGACAGTGAGATCTAGAGCAAGTGCATACCTCTTTCTTACCTGTATTGGATTCGGTGGTACCTTGTTGAAGTAGAGGCATGCTTTTCTTTGAATCCTCTTCTAGTGTAATCCCTATAAAAGCGACAAAATCACTATTCAAATAATAGTGTCAAAAACTTCAAAGTGAAGAACGGAGGCCTTCTGAGTGGAATTTAGAGCTTTGGCTCGTCGAGACGGTCGTTTTGGCTGGTGTTAGAGTTTCTAACTCTAAACAAGACCCAAGTTACGTTCGTTTTAGTGAAGCAAGGAGAAATAGTGTTTTCGCCGAAAAGGGATTTGGACCGAAAAGTGGGTTTTCGGTCGGACAAGGGGTTTTCGATCAGCAGGGGGTTGGGTCAAAAAGGGGTTTTCGGTCGGACAGGGCTGATCGAAAAGTACTTTTCGATCGGATAGGAAAGTGGTCGAAAAGTGTGATTTCCGATCGAAAAGGTTGGATCTGGATCGAAAAATCTCGGAGGGGACTTTTCGATTGAGGTGAGCAGTAGATCGGAAAGTCACAGGGGACTTTCCGATCAGGATGACGGATCGAGAAGTCACATGGAGGACTTCTCGATTAAGGGATGATTGACTGAAAAGTCGCTGAGGAGGACTTTCCGATCGAGAATTCGGATCGAGAAGTCACAGAAAGGCACTTCTCGACTGATAGCAGCTGATCGAAAAGTCTCAAACTATGGACTTTTCGACTGAAACACCTGATCGAAAAGACACAGAGGGTCTTTCTCGATCACAGGAAGGCGACAAGAAAGGGTTTTCGATCAGGCAAGCTGATCGAAAAGTCTTCTAAATGCACGAAAAGTCACAGAAAGCTGCAGATTCACGATCAATTGGTCACGAACACTCCTGTCTGAACTTGAAACCTGCAAAAATTACTTCCGAAACGTGCTAACGCTGAAAATCACCACAAAACTTAAACTGTTAGTCACCAAAAACCTGAATCTGATATCGCGAGAGCCTCAAAACTTGCGTTTCTTGGCTCTGATACCAATTGTAAGGATCAATTAAGCCCCTCACGCGATATCAATGCCTATAGTCACCGTGCGGAATCCGGTGACTAGAGGTGATTCGAGATTAAGTCAAAAATATAGCAAACACTAAAGAACAATTAAGATAAACACCAACCGACTGAGACTACTTGAACACTATTTGATTACCACACAATTGAGAAAGACGAATTCATAAAGTGAATTCGGTATACACTTGAATCCGCAAACACACCCACAAAACCCTAAAAAATCAACAACCCTAAACTAGTTGTTACATCTTCCTTATATAGGGGGAGATTAACTTGGAAAACAAGCTAATCTATCTTTGGTAACCCTAATTAATATAAAATTCCCGTATTGGACCACATAAGCCCATAAAACTCCACCTAAACTCATTCTAAATGAGCCCAAACATGTCTAAATTGGCCCAATGACCCAATATACCCATAACCCAACTAATTTTCAACTATTCTATCACATAGGCCTTCAAAATAGTCCGCCAGGTGATGATTTAATAAACAAGCCACAAATTATTCCCTTACAGATTCTGGTGGGTACAGGAGGATGTGCTCTGGCTTCAAGTTAGAGAGGAATGTTGCTATGAGAGATGGGTCTCAGGTTCTCATCATCTTCCTCTATAATTTCATTTGGAAGTCCAGTGATATGAAGACCAAGAAACCTTTGGGAGGGTAGGAGTTGGGTATGATATTCACGAGGAATTCCTTCCCATTGCTTGGCCCGGCAGATTATATTCGTCACAAAGCGAGGATACAAAATAACTCTCTCTTCTATGGGCAGATAGCAGTTCTTTTTCATGTTCTGTAGAAGATAGTGAGAGAAGTTCATGTTAAGGCCATGAATCAGAGCATGCATGACCATTTGAGTATCATGGTCAGCAAGATGATGATTATTGACCTTGGATGAGAAGCAGAGTTGAATTTGAGTGAAGAAGAACTGCCAGATGGGGGAAAGATGGAATCTGTTGGCCTGTTCTTCGAGAAATTCTCCGTTATACCCGATGTCAATGAAGGTTTCAATGACTTGGGCCCTGTTGAAGTGGGTGGCTCCATTTTTGTCATTCAGACACAGGGCAGAGTGAATGGAGTCCTTAGTGACTTCAAAGATAAGATGGTCCACTCAAAATTCCCTCAGGAATTCATATCTGAAGTGAGTGTTTTGATTGAGTGCAAGACTAATGGTGCAGGTTTGCAGAAACCTCATCATTTTGGTAAAGGTCAGCTGATGGTTAGATGTGTGAAGGCACAAATCATTTCGCATCAGGAAGAGAAAGTCAAACATTTTTAAAGAGTTACGGATGCCTCCTTATTTAATAAAAAATAGATAAAATAATAATAATAAAAAAGAGAAAAACCAAAAGGAAAGAACTCTCCCTAGCTATGTACACGGTGGGAAGTTCTTCTAGCATATGGAGTAGAGCCCCCCCCCCCCCCCCTTTTATTTTGTTTTTGGAACCCAATTGTTTTTGGATTTTTTTTTTGTTATTTTAGTGACTTCTTTTCTTATTAATTTCGCAGATTTGGAAGATACACTCAAAGGGGTGTTAGAGTGCATTTGTTTTATGTCAAAGTGTGTTCCAATTAGTTTTACCATTTCATTGCACATGCAGTGCTTGTAAATGATACTTTCCCCAAAATTTCAAGATTTTGACTTGAGGAGCTGGATGACTCAGATTTGGCTTTGTTAGAGTCATCAGGGTTGGATTTGTTTTGACTCAGAGTTTCAAGAACTGGACTTTTGTTTTTGGACTTTTTGTTCACTTGTGATTCATTTTGACTGCTACTTTTTACAAAGACAGTCTTGGAACTTTTAGTTCCTTGTATGTACCCGATTCCTTGTCCATAATTTCTTGGTGTGTTCGTCATTTTTTCAAGCTGGTCATGGGCATTTATGAGACCGTTTATTTTGTTTGTTTCCACGTGCAGTCTTTGGTATACAGTTGCACGTTCAGTCTCATAGTGATCAATTTTGGCTTTATTGCTCAAGTTTTGTGTTTCTAGTTGCCTTAATCTTAACAATTCTTTTTCTCTATCCTCTTTTAGTTGATGAAGTTCAGATAGGAGAGAGTTAATTTCTTCTTCAAAAGTTTTAAACTTGTTTTCATTTAAGATTTTGTTTCTTTCAGAGTTTTCTTGAAGAATTTTATAGTTGACTGACATGTTATTGAATTGGAAGATTAGATCAGTGTGAGATGAGCTTACCTGCTTTTTATGTGAGATTTCAGATAGATCAGTTGAAAGAGATTCATCGTTTGTCATAAGACATTTGTTGGATTGACATTCTTCGTCTGATGATAACTCAAAGTCCCAGTTCTCAACTTCAGCAATTAGTGCCTTTTCTTTCTGCATGGCTTGTTCATACTTCCTTTTGTAATATGCAGCATCTTTAAGTCTTTTATTCTTGCATTCTGAAGCATAGTGTCCCATTGTTCCTCATTTGAAGGATTTTATCTCACTCTTGTCAACTTTAGGTTTGTTGTGTTCAGATGACTGGTTTTTGCTTTCTTCATTTCTAGAAAAATTGTTTTTGTTTGACCAGGAAGGATTCTTTTTGAATCTTCCAAATTGTTTGGTCAGTAGTGCCAGTGATTTTTCAAATGACTCATTTTCTGTCTCACTTGGTTCTTTTCGTTTTGAGTGGCTTGGCTCTTGTTTGATACTTATTTTTCTCTTTTTAGAGTAAAGGGCCAGTGGGTCCACTTTGGATTTTGAGATGTCTTGTATTTCAGACTCTTGAGAGTCTAGAATGCAGAAGAGATCATTAAGATTTTTTTCTTCTAAATCCAAGGTTGATTGAAGAGTCATGGTTAGACTTCTCCATTCATGAGGAAGACTTTTGATAAATTTGATATTTGTTTCCTCATTAGATTTAGAAACATTGAACTTCCTTAGGTTGTTTATTATTGTAGCAAAGTGATTGTAAGTGTTTAAAAGTGACTCACTTGGAAGTGACTTGAAAGAGCTTTTGTTCTCTTGTTTCTTTTCATTTGATTCCCACCCCCCCCCCCCCATCAAAGAGTTTCTCAAGGGCATCCCATATGCCTTTGGCTGAGGTGTTGCAGTCAACTTGACAGAATATTTCATGAGGAAGAGCCATGATAAGGACTGTCTTGGCTCTGTCCTCATTTATTTCTTTGGTTTTGTCCTCTTCACTCCACCATGTCCTTTCTTTAGGGATGGTGCGAGCGGGCACACCAGCTGAGGTTTCAGTTTCTTTTATCTCAGGAATGTCAACTGTGGGGCAATGGGGTCCTTTGACTATGCATTCCAATAGGGAGTTATCAACTTCTTTTAGGAAGTTGGTAATTCTGATTTTCCACTGTGGATATTTCTCCCTAGCAAGCATATGGGGTTTTGCCAATGAGCCAAGAGATTTTCCATTGTTCCAGCTTGAAGACATTTTTGAGGGAGAGTTAAAGGAAAAATGTTAAAGAGCATGAACTTTGAATATTAATTATTCAATCTGCTCTGATACCAATTGTTGGGTCCCTTGAAGGGCTCTTTAACAATGTTGGCACAATTTGATTTAAACAAGATAAATAAGTTGCGGAAAGTACATCAAATAGGAAGACAACAATTCATAAAAAGGGTTATTCTGTATATCTCAAATGTAAATAATGGTTTACACGAGTTTATAGTATGACTATGTATCAACATAAGTAACTTTTCTATGGGAGTGATGTTGTAATTGCTTTGAGAAGATATTGAATTGTATGCTTGATGTCTTGCTTTGTTTGGTGAAGTCAGCTTGCTATTTATAGGCAGATGTAGCAAGTTGTATTTGGATAAGGTGGTTGAGGACGGTTGATGTTGGAGTGTGTCAGAGTATATAGAGATAAATTGAACATATTCAATTTATCTCTCTTTCAACTGTCTTCAACTGCCTTCTTGATTAATGCCAAGTTGACATTCATTTTGCTTGTTCTTCATACCAAGATAGAAATTGTTCTTCTCGTAATATTTATCTTCTGATAATCCAGAATTCCTTCCGGATTCTTCTTTGAAGACTGTTGATGCTTCCCATTAGAAGCTTTCTACAGAAATGAGGATTTCTGTAGATTTTAGTCTGTACAGAACTACTTTGGAATTTCCGGAGTAGTTCTGTATGAATACAGAAATCATGCAGAAATCTGTAATTCATACAGACTTTCGTATCCTTTCTCTTCTAAGGATGTGTCTTATCTTTTCTTCTAATACTTGACTGTTTTGTGTTACAATTACTTTGTGCTCTAACAATATTAACTTCTTCTGATACTTTTGATTTTAAATCGCTTTTGACATACAACTTTGTCATTTGTGGTCTTGATTCGTATACCATACACTTGGTATTCTATTGTGATAGTGATGTATGTAGGTGAACTACTTCATCCATTGTTATTTTGCTTCCATTAATTATATCGACAACCTTTAGTAATAGAGCTATGTATGAGTTCTTGATTAATTACCGATTTCCAATGTCTACTTATCTCGAAAATCACATCTCATATTAAGTGTTTTACCGACAAAACCTTCAGAGGACTACTCCCGTGACTTTATGTACTCTCAATGACTCCATTCTTGAGTTTAACTCAACGACCTGAATTTGCTTAGACGTCTTGATATTTGTATATCAATTCTTGGTATATCTTGTATAACTATACAAGAGGATTCATAGAGGTTACTCTATTGTTTCTCTTGTTTTATTCAACTGTGGACTCTTCCTTAATTGAATTTATTCAAGATATACCATTCCTACTGATCTTCTCTAAGATCACCCTTTTAGAGTTCATAATGTTTTCTTGATCTTGATATCTTATATCAACATCCTTTCATTATTTACTCGCTTGTGGGTCTGTTTTAGATCTCATCTTAGAGTCCAGGGATATGCAATGATTGGGTATATTTCATATCTACAATCAATCACAATAGTTTTTTTGTTAGCTGGTCTAAGCACTCGATGCATCATAAAACACTCCTTTTATGATTTCATCATCTCTTTATTCAGATCGGTTGCTAAACTCCCACTTGCCTTAACATCGTCTTCTGAAACCCATACTCTAAGAATTGTTTATTTATACTTCACTAAGTATAGTAATTTGTTTGGAAAGCTCTTGAACTGTTAAAAGATAAATTTCACGATTACTCGTCTCATCTCTTATCCAAGTATGTGACCTTTTGTCTATTTAGTTCATGTTCCATATCCAACACCTTTTAAATATTCTCTATCTTTAATTGTAAGACTATCATCTAATGAGATATCTGCAATTCATACTGCTGGATTTAGAATTTAACAACGCATGTTAGTTTCTGTGATGTTTTAGGCTCTTCTAAGATTCAATCTAATCTTATGGAATGGTGAGTATAAACCCTAGAGTTACTTGTATACTTCCATCATTAGCTCGACTTTTGCAAGTCAGATCTTTCTTTAATAAAACACCCTTTCAGTTTTAAGAAGATTTATCTAATGACTAGTTTAGTATTTCTAACTGAGACATCTGTTTTAATCTCATCAAAAAAGTGTCTCATTTGACTGATCATATATTCTACTTAATTTTCAAGAATCTACTATTCTTTGTGGTCTCTCGAAGAAACACAATTAAGTTCTATATTGTTTTCTTTGATTTGCTTCATCTTCATGAATGTGCTAACGAATTTGATTTTTCAACCAAGTCCGTTATTAACTAGTCATATTAAACTATGTTTGCACGCCTAGTCTGTTTACGTTTGAAAATAATTTCTTAGAAAATTCTAATGTGCTAACATTAGTTTACGTTGACCAACTAAAATACCTTAAATCTCATTCATGCATAAAAGACAATTTATTCGTTATTGAGAGGATATATATCTCATAGATTTGCCTTTTGTATGAAACAAATATTAAACAGTAGAAATAATATAATCTCAAACCATAAAGTAAATATTTGCAAACAAAAGTAGAAACAAACAATGTCTCTAAAACAAATCATAATTGTTTTAATAAAGAAATAAACTCTTTTATATCTTCAGGTTTAGCCGACTTCTCAAGTCTCTTCAGTCATTCATCGTTCTCCTCATCGTCGCTGAATTCCACATCCTGCAAATTAAAAATGTGAACACACATTTTGTTAGTATCTCTACACTTGGTGATTCCAAGATAGGAAATTGCTAAAACGAAGATTACCTCATAAACAATTTGTGAGGAATCTGATATGATCAGTCTGGGAACCTTTCCCAAGCATAGCAGGTGGCCTGGCTTGCCGCAGATAAAGCAAGCATCATCGTAAAAGATTCGGACTCTCTTCTTGCCTTGACTAGGGTCCTCGGTTATAGGTTTATCAACTAACTTGAGTTTCCTTTCCTCAGCTATGAGCAACTCTCTCAGAACTGGTGTCGATCCATCAAATCCACTTTTGATGTATCTCCTTGCGAATGCGTCATATTCGCTCAGTAGGGATGTCAGAATCATATTCTGGGCGACAACCGAATGTACATGAAAATCCAGTTTCTCAAATTTGTCAAAATATCTCACCATTCGATCAATATGATCTGAAACACTATATTTGAACTTCGTAGGCTTACTTATCTCTTTAGTGATTTCAAGACCCCAAACCTTCTTTGACTGAAACTTAGCTCCCAACTGTTGGATCATGTCATAAGCAGAGGTGTGCCTTAAGTATACATCGATATCACTGTATAACTCATCACTAGTTCTCGAGAGAATTAGGTATGCTACCCTTCTCGAGTCCTCGTGATGTTTTAGCCAGTCAGTTATAGTGTTGTCTGTTGGCATAACCTTTGGGATTGGTTTATCCACAATATATAATCTTTTTTCCTTTTCAAGAACGTATCTCAAGTTTTGGTTTCAGTTTGTCTTCGTACATAATGTATCGGTAAGGATATTTGGCAAAATAACTGTGGTACATCTACAAGAGGGAAAATAATATTTTAGTATTTCATGTTACTAAATAACCTAATTAAATAGATAGACCCAATAACACGTATTTCAATTTGGATAGAGATCCTATTTCATAAATGCAAGTGATTGGCATATCACTATTCACCTGCACTTATTACGTAGGTGGGTAATTGTTATCGATTGCATCTCACACAACTCTCCGTTTTAGGGTTACATGACGTATTATGAATTTGCAATTCCAATTTATGTCTTTAATTAGATTTCAGACAATGACCCTATTTCACATCTACAGAAGTGATTGGCTTAGCACTATTCATTCTGCATCTGCTACGTAGGTGGGTAACGGTTTACCGATTGTGTCTCTACACAACTCTTAGATTTGTGTGACACGATTCGTAAATTTTGTACGTTTACCCCGGCTATGCCCACTTTTCATGCCACAGGTGATATTTATTTATCGAAAAACGTATTTTATATTTATTATCGAAAAACGATTATGTTAGATAATCAATTTGTGAAGGTGACAAAATTCAAAACTTTTATAAACGAGTTTTAGGTATTTCACACAGTGATCCAAGTACAAATAATTCAGATAAATATAAAAACACAAACATAGGGTGTTTAGAGATCGACCTTGGCGATACTTAGATGAGACACCCTGAATGCGACAAACGGATCCGCTAGAAATCCTTGATCACTCGTTCAACACTTAAACGACTCGAACCTGCTCCCGACACATAACCGAGAATACCTAATATCATAACTCGAGATAACTCGAACTGGTCCACACCCGAAAACAACCCAGAGAGACGGGTGGAGACGTACGGTGCCGAACGGCGGCGGCGATGGCGACAGCGTGACGTCAGGCAACAGCGGCGCGACGACGATGACCAGTGGTGCGGGGCAGCGCGACGGGGGGGACGAGGTTGCCGGAGGACGGCGGCCGGCAGGCGCGCGACTGTGGTGGCCGACGGACGTAGAGGGAGAGAGGGAGAGAGATTTTGGGTTAAACTTTTTGGGTTCTTCTGTGTGTCTAGGGTTAAGGATTTAACCTATATATAGGAATACAAGTTACAATTCAGTCCCTAAAATACTGTCTTTTTCACAAAGAAAATATCATGACATTAACTGTTATTACCAACTAAAGTTTATATGTTCGAAACAAACCCAATATATCTTATATATATTTAAATCAATCTCCACGTTTTAGTTAACTAATTATCTAAAACGTTTTCCCCAGATAATTATTATTAACGTCTTTAATAATACTTATTTTATCTGCATTTAATTTATCTCCATAAATTAAACATCTCGTCTATGTTATTACAGAATAACGTATTAATATTATTTTTGTCAAAACCGTCTTTTGACGTAATAATATTCCTTGATTAAATTTTCAACAGCTTTGACAATTTTATCCTCGTTTACATCTTAAACATTCACCGATTATTTTGTCCTTTTAATTGTTTCTCTAAACAATTAATCATAATCATTATTTCGATAAATAATGATTCACCTAATATTCGTTCTGTGATTGGTAATATATAAATTATAATATTTAAATACAACAACTTGTTTATCGTCCAGAGTGTAACTCTATGATCATACCTTTATGGTTACATTGAGTAATCGACAGTCAGACATAACAAAATCCAACACACCCATCTTTGCAATGCCTGGTCTCGCTATTGTCAATCATCCTGCCACCAATGCCAACCGTGGAGCTCCATCTTAAGCCATCATGTTATGTCTCTTGTAACCGTTTGAATTCTGTTACATCTTAATGTTGTCGTTAAACCTGTTATGATTATGTATGAACCTTAATTGTTTTATGTCAAGCATTGCATTATGTTCCAAATATATGTGTTGCCTCTTTTGGATTCCGGATTGTCAAATTCTCATGTCATCTTTATCGTTGTGTATGAGTTCTCGTTGGCGAGTCCACACATTTGCAAGTTGTGTGGTTACAGGATTACATGTATACATGTAGACAAAAGGGCACGTTAGCAAGATTACGGGCCTACGTACCCATGACTGATTGTTTTGTTAAAAACATTTCAAGTTGCCTATTTTAAATGTTTTCCTTATCAGTTGTTGATGTGTTGCAAACACATCTTATTTTCCAAGTCATTTATTTATATAATTGAGTCAAATTGAGTCGGTTTGTCTTTAGTTTTAGTTGTTTTAGTTTAGTTTGAGTTGTTGAGTCTTTTGTTTATGTTTTTATGTGTTTTTATAGGTAAACAATGAAATCCCGAGGCCACGAGAGAAGCGGACAAGAGCTAACAAGGAAATAAAGAACAAGTGCTGAACAACCATTCCCAGGCGTATCGCCTGGGAATGGATGATGGCTACGCGATACGCGTGAGGCAGGGTGGTCAACGAAGGCCAAGGTCGGTGGAAGCCGACTATTTTGTCGTCATATGCACCCCAGGCATATCGCCTAGGGGATTCACCTCAGTACGCGATACGCATAGAAGGTCAAAACCCGCAAAAACGGGTTTCGCGAATATAAATTCGTCTTTAGGTTTTCAATTCGGGAGATCACGACTTCCAGACGATTCAAGGCGATTTTGGGACGAAGTTTGAAGGTAGAGAAGAGTTGGGATCTCAAGGAATCATCGGGGAATCACGTATTCATCATCAAGATCACTCCCGGTTCTTCCGATCTTCTTTTTTTTCTTTAAAACTCTAGTTTTCATTATGGTTATTGTCAAAGACTTCATCTTTATTATACTTTTAGACTTGACCATGATTGTTGGCTAGATTTTTAGTACCACCTAGACTCAATGTGATGATTTTGATCTATTGATTACTTTTATTCGGTTCATGACTTATTGATTGATGTGCTTTCCTATTGAATTCCATTGTTGCTGTGATTGTATGCGTATGTGAATTGTTAATCAGATTTAGAATTGTTGATTGATGCACTTTTTACCTTCGAATGTCTTTCGGTCTAGGTAATTAGTCTAAAGTAGCTAGCTTTAGGGTTGGTTGCGATAGAGTGGTTTAGGAGACGTCTTGAACTATTGTGTTGGTTGATGGTTGTTTCTTTGATTGCAATTTGCTGCCCTAATTAGACAAGCCGGAAAGTGATAGTTAGGTAGGTTAGTCGGGTTGCTTAGTGGAATAGGATCACATTACCATCGGAAGAGGGATGCCCTAGGAAATTAGGTAACTTGCTAAACCTTGTCAGTCACAGTAGTTAGTGGTAGCTCCTGCTAGCCTAGGGTGCCTTAGATTGTTTCGAGGGTGGTTAGGTTTAGTTGAGGTTGGATGTACCCATAAGGTGAACTCCTGTTCGAGCGTTAGGATTGTCAGCTAGGAAGGACTTAAAAGGTGAACTAGCCACCATCAGATTTTTCATGACCGGTTGAAGTTGTCAGTAGTGATTAGGATTCCGAGTCTAGGTGGTATCTTTCTCTGCCTTTGAAGGTTTTCCTTAGGTTTCCTGCTTTCAGTTTGTTAGTTGCGTAAGTTAGTTAATTTTAATTCCTAAAACAAAAACCCCAAATTCAATTACTCAGTATTTTCCATTCTTAGGTCTAGGTTCAATTTTTTCTATAGAGTGTCTCTAGGGTTCGATAATCCGGTCTTGCCTTAGCTTAGCTACAATCTGACAGGTACACTTGCCTTAGGGTTCGGTTTAGTTTAGGTAGTTTCAGTAAAATTAGGTGTATCCAGGTCTAGTTTAGGTCTAGGTTTTAGTTAGTATTTTTTAGAGTCGTTTCGAACACATCAAGTTTTTGGCGCCGTTGCCGGGGACACTTGGCAATAGCAATATTAACTTAGGTCGTCGTTAGGAAATTGAGTCTTTTAGGATTTTTCCATGTCTAGAGTCTTAGGATTTTCTGCTTTCGAGTCTAGATCTTAGGATTTTATATTTCCTAATTTTTATTTTTTCTTTTCTTCCGTTTTATGCCACACACACCCGTTAACTTCGCAAGGCCCGTCTGAACTTACACCGCTTTCTGATCCTGACAAGGACATTCGTGAACGGTTCCGCGTACTTCGCGCGGAACTCGAGGCGTTCATTCTCTCCACCACTCATTCGAAACCATCCACCTCTTCCACACACGTCTCACGTGACACCAACCCCATCCCTTTTCTTGATCTGACCACCATGGCGGCCCGTCACACCGTCCACGAGCAGGCTAGCGCCGGAGTCAACGACGCTCGGTTTGCCATCGCCCAACCCAATATTGCCAACACCACCAACTGGAAAGTTCCGTCTCACATCATTAACGCGCTCACCAATTCCATTCAGTGTCATGGACGTGAAGACGAAGATGCACCGACGCACATAACGCGCTCACCAATAGCAATATTAACTTAGGTGCATCCGAGCGTTACGCTAGCAAGTACCGCACCGAACGTCGAGGCTGAGGTTGTGAAGAAGCCGCCAGCTAGGGAGAAGTCGATGAAGTGGGAGGCGGTGAAAGAGAAGAAGAGAGTCCGGTTTGCATCTCAACCGATTACAGCTGAAGATTTGAAGCGTGTGCCGTATCCTGGACGTCTAATTCAACAGAAGAATGAGCAAGAGTATGGTCAGTTTCTTGATATTCTTAGGCAACTTAGGATCACATTACCATTTACTGAAGTTATAAATAATATGCCTAAGTATGCAAAGTTTTTGAAGGATATGCTAAGTAGTAAGAAGAAACTTGAAGCTTTATCTGATATAACTCTTGATGCAAATTGTTCGGTCGTGTTTCAGAATAAATTACCCAAGAAATTAAATGATCCGGGGATTTTTACAATTCCTTGCATTTTTGGTAGTTCTTCTGTGACGTATGCTTTAACTGATCTAGGTGCCTCGAATAATGTTATGCCTTATTCTATTTTTGAGCACTTAGGATTAGGAGAGTTAGCACATTCTAGCATGAACATATCTTTAGCTGACAAGTCTGTTATGAGACCCAAAGGTATAGTGGAAAACGTACTTGTGAAAGTTGATAAATTTGTGTTCCCTATAGACATGTGGTAGTGGATAGTGATTACGACCGTAGTTGCCCTTTGATTCTAGGTAGGCCCTTTCTTAGGACCGCCCGTGCTCTAGTTGATGTTTTCGAGGGTACCATCACTTTAAGGGTTGATAATGAGAGTGTCATGTTTAAGGTAGGTAGACATGAGGAAAGTGGCACCAAATCTTTATGTTTGATAGGTACTTTGATGTTGTTCATAGACCTAGTGGTGGTAGGAAATCGGTTAGAGGATGTAGAGATTGAGGAGAATGAGTGTGGGGAGAACACCGGGGGGTTAGTTGGATTAGTTGATAAAAAGGTAATTTTTGACCCATTAGTGAACCCCGGTGAGGTGGAGAGTGAAGAAGTGGTTGAGGTAGTTGAGACTGAGGTTGTGAGAGGGAATGAGTGTGGGGAGAACTCCGGGTTAGTTGAGTTAGTTGATGAGGTGCTAGGTGACCCATTAGGAGAACTCGGAGGGTTAGTGAGTGTGGATAGTGAGTTGTTAGTTGAGGAGGTAGTTAGGAATGCCACACTTGGTGATCTAGGTGTTTTGAGTTATGATATAGAGTTTAGGCCAAGTGTGGAGAAGTTAGTGAAAGTGTCCCGGCTTTGAGTTTTCTAGAGGAAATTAAGTTTCTCCCGGGTCGCTATAAGCATTGGAAGGTCAAAAACTCGTTAGAGTTGGTAAAGTTGGGAGCTTTACCGGGCAGGAAGTTGATAGGTGGTTGGATAGGTAGAAACCGGGTGAAAGCTGGTAGTTTCGAGCTTAAAGATGTTAAATCAAAGCCTCCGGATGGTTTGGGAGGTTGTCTTGATGGTTTGTGTTAGATGACTAAGTGCTCGGGCTGTATATTATGTAGTTGTGTCTTTTAATTTTCTGCAAATTTTAGTTTTCGTGCATTATGCGTCTTTTCGGTTTTGTGTTTTTCGGTGTTTGCAGGTGATTCGGGAGACTCAAAATGTGGAGAAGTTAGACGAGGAGTTCCGGGTGAGTTTTGCAGGTCTAAAGTGCATGTTTGGCTGGAAATTTCGACCAAGAGACCTGGAGGGAAGCAAAAAGGAGATAGAAAAAAATTTCAAGGCCAAAAGTCAGAAAACTCTCTGGAAAATGGGTTCCAAGCGTATCGCCTGGAAGGTGGCTGGTGGTACGCGATACACCTGGAGAGTGGATGCACCTACCGGTTCTGTTAGTTCCTCGCGGTACGCGAGAGAGGAGCGGCTACCCTCGCGATACGCGAGGGGGTTGACAACTAGTAAGGTCCTTTAATTTTTAAAATTTCAGTTTTTTGGGTTTGAGAGTTCTTGTTTTTCCAGGTAAACACCACTTCCGCTTAATTTTTAATTTAATTTTATTTCGCCCTTAGTTTATATTTTTGTGATTTTCTTTTTCGTAATTGTTACTAATGTTTCGGTCGAGTCGAGTCGTTTGTTTGTTGGTTTTGTTGTACAGGTCCGATGATGTTCGCGTATTGGGATGCTCATACACTTCAATGGAGGACATGCGGTTACGAGCTCACCCTTCATTTATCCAAATCATTAATCAGGGGAGTCCGTTCCGCTTTATTTTTCTTTTTAATTGTCGTTTGCATTTTTATTTTTATCGTGTGTGTGTTTATTTTTATTTTTAGTTCTGCTTTGTTTTATTTCCATTCCACATTGAGGGCAATGTGTGGTTTAAGTGTGGGGATGGGAAGTCTTGCGTCTTTTTATTATTTTTCCTTGCGTCTTGTTATCTTTATTTTGTTTGTGTTTTCTTTTTTTAAAAAAAATTGAAAAATTTGTTCAAAAATGTCTAAGAATCTGGCTGCAATTAAATGGGAAATGATAGTACAGTACAATCAGGCTTTGGTTTTCTAAGCTTGTGCTTAAATGTTAAATGAATAAAAGCTGAAAACACTCTTGGTTAGTGATGTATTGGTAGGCCCAGCCGACTTAAAAAACTTAAATATCCTAATTGTGTCTGAAATTGGAACTTAAAATATATAAAATCAGGATATTTAGTGGGTTTGAAGATCAATGTAGGGAGGAATTCATTGTTTTGTTAACTTGTCTAGATTAGTTTCTTTGTAATTTTGGTCTTTTGATCGTTAGCGAAACTACCGAGCGAAACTGTTGTTTCGCTCGGTAACTAGTTTAGACTGACTCAGTGACAGTTTCGCCTGGCCAGCGAAACTACCAGCGAAACTGTCCACTGATGTGTATATATTGTCGCCTTTGTGCACCATTTTGTAACTTTTGCAACTTTGAGAACCCTAATACAGAAATCTGATTATTGGTAAGTTTTGGTGACGGCTAGGAGCATTTCATACTATCTTTGTAGCTTGTTTTCATCTCTTATCATTCATTTGGTTCAAGTTGTGATTGTTCAATACTAGAAACCCATTTTAGCTATTGGAAATCATCTATTGTTGTTATTTCATTGGTTTTCTTCTCAAAACATCATCATTAGCACTGTAAAAGTTCAGTGAGGACCAACAATATGGTATCAGATCCTTTGTGCTCTTGATTTTTGGTGTTTTTGAGTGTTTTTGGTAAAACTTTTGAAAATCTATTTAGATCTGAAATCTGATTGTTTTGGTTTGAAAATTGGCTGTATTTTGTGCGTTTTGATGTCCTGAAGCTTATGCAATCAACTGATCATTACTTCATAGTGGTTTGGGTTGATTTTTTAGCATTTCTTCTTCAAAAAGAGGGTTTTCTGTTCTAGGCGAAATTGCTGATTATTCAGCAAAACTGTGCCTTCAGACAGCGAAACTGTCAAGCGAACTTGTAGTTTCTCTGCGAAATTACCGAGCGAAACTACTCTTTCGCCCTAAATCCGAAGCGAAACTATTGACATTTTTCTTGAACGAAAGTTCAAACCAGTTTCCAGCGAAACTAGCTAGCGAAACTGTGTGTCATCGGGTATTTCCGAGCGAAAGTGCTGCCCGTGCATACAGCGAAACTAGTTGGCGAAATTGCTGAATTGGTTCAGTGTTCCCAAGCGAAACTGCTGGCGAAATTATCAGTTCCAGCGAAATTATTCATCTGATCAGGATTTCCGAGCGAAATTGCTGGCGAAACTACTTCTCCCAGCGAAACTAACCAAATTGTATTGTTCTTTGTTTGTTCGTGTCTCTCTTATTTCAGGCTGATTTAAGATGGCATCAGGTACAAATGCTGCTGACACTGAAAGCATTGCTCCAAATCGACCACCAAGGCTGATCAACGGAGACAATTTTGAAGATTGGAAACGATGTCTGAAATCGTTCTTTCTGTACACCGATTACAATCAATGGTTGTCAATTATCAAAGGACCTCATGTTCCAACCACCACTACTAGTGAAGTAACACAGATCAACACCAATCCGTCTTCCTTTTCTGAGAAGGATTTGAAACTTATTGATCGAGATCAAAAAGCTCTTGGTGCTCTTTCTCTCTACCTGTCGCAAGAAATCTACAATCGTTTCGCTGAGCACTCTGATGCAAAAAGTCTGTTTGATGCACTTTGTGAGTTCTATGACGGTAATGAAGATCTCGTGAAGGACAAAGAAGCCCAAGCAACTAAATAATTCAACTCGTTCACCGGCATGAAGAATGAAAAGTTAAATGATTTAACAAACCGTTTTCTGACCGTGTCAAGCAATCTGAAGAAGTATGATGCAAAACTCACTAACTCTGAACAAATCAAGAAGCTGATGGATGCTCTTCCACCTGAGTGGAGCATTCAGGTTCGCATGCTGAAACAAGAAAGGGGTTTCTCCGATTACAAGCTTATGGATGTAATCAACAAGCTCAAGTCATTTGAGCTGGATGTTCAAAGGAGAGAGTACAATCAAACCATGGGTCCTGCTAAAGTTTATTCTCCAAATTCGGCTTTCATCTCAGCTGTCACACCCAAAGGAGCCTCATCTCAACTTCAATCTGCACATCTTGGATCTGGTTCATCCTCAACTGCTTCTGCCGCTACTCAGCAAACATCTCAGATCTCACCCGAATACATGGGATTGTTCTCGTTGTTTACCAACAGTTATCAAGCTTTCGCTGCTGGAGAACTTCAAGGTTCGACTCTGACTGCTGAAGATATATACCAAGTTGATCCAGATGATTTGGAAGAAACTGACCTAAAATGGCAAATGGCCATGTTGACTGTTCGTGCTAGAAAGTTCTTCGAACGTACTGGGAGACACACCTTCAAGAATCAAAATGGAAGAGTTGGTTTCGATAAGGCTAAGCTTAGATGCTACAACTGTAAGCAACTTGGCCACTTCAAAAGAGAATGCCCAAGTCCAATTGTCACTGAACCAACCTCTGAGCCTGCAACTCGTGTCATCCCTATCTCTGACAAAGCTGAAGCCAAGCCAACTAAAGAAGTGGCTCTTCTGACTAACTTTGACTGGAGTTCGGAGGTCTCTGAAGCTGAGGAAGCCATAAATCAAGCTCTTGCGGCTCAAATTCATGAACAAAGCAATGACCACACAGTTAACAGCTGTGAGAAGGGAGAAGCTGAGAAGAAGATGAATGAGAAAACAGCAAGCACACCCGCGTGCACATGTGAAAAGGCTCTTGCTGCAGAAAAGGTTATAATGGATCTTTCATATGAATCTGTTCAAGATATGTGCTCTCATCCTTGTAGAATTCGTTTGTTCGGCATCTACAAGGCCAATCGATTGTTGATTGACAACAACAACGAATTAAAAACCATGAACACCCAATTAAAAGAAAATGAAGCAAAATATTTTGTGAAATTAAACGAGGCAATGCATGAAAATGAACATTTAAAACAAACTCTTCTTGCAAAAAATGTTGAGATAAACATGCTTTCTGAAAGAGTTACATTAGCCCAATTTGAAACCTCTCAACTTCAGACTAAGTTAGATAGATGGACCGTTTCTCAAATGAAAGTTGAAGAGATGCTCGTTAAACAACGAGGAGCTAAAATAAAAACCGGGATAGGTATGGAGGACAATGGGACTGTGTTTCCTAAGGTTTATCCTCCTCCTAGCACGCATTGTTATTCATCTACTCCGAAACCTCATCCCCTAAATGATTTAATTCCTAGTGATGCTAACAGTCTGCATGCAGGTCTAGAAGGAGTGAACCATAAGGAGATCAGGGAGGATTATGATAATGGATATGGTAACACAAGTGGGCTTGGATGCGGTAGTCTTAATTCTAAGGAGTCTGTTTCAAGTAGTAGTTCTAATTCCAAGAAGTCTAGCACAGATAGTAGTGTAGCTAGTAGTTGTTCTTCTTTAGATAGTAGTAGTGATGAGTCAGTGTCTGTTAATCAAGAAATTTTTGTTTCAAATGAAAATGATCAATGTCATGCAAGTACATCTCAAAACTGCTTCAACAAATTTCTTTCCAATCCAATTCCTTCTTTCACACCAATACGAATTTCAAAACCTACAGAAATTCATGTTTCTCAAAAGACGAAATCATCGTTGAAAACTAATGCAAAGATTTCAAATGATAAAACAAAGATGGATTTTGAAACCAACAGTGATTCTGATTCTAACACATCAAATTGTGAGGAGGAAAGGCTTTCAGAAACTTCCTCCTGCACAAGTCACAAATCTCACTGTTTCAGATGTGGTAAGGATGATCATGTTGTTAAACATTGCAAAGAGAAATTAAATCGAACAAACCATGATAGATTCTTTGGCCACAAGGTAACCAGTTTTGTAAAACAATTCCTTGGGGGAAAACAGAAAGTTACAAATCCCGGAAATGCAAAAGTCTGGGTACCCGTTATTAAGTAATTTCTTGTCTTGTATTGCCAGGCACTCCCGAAGAACTCTACAAATAGCTATTGGCATATTGATTCGGGATGCTCTCGGCATATGACTGGGTTGAAAGACCTGCTTACCAATTACAGGATCGTGGATGGTGGAATTGTTTCTTTTGCAGGTGATAAGAGAGGTGGAAAGATGGTTGGCCAAGGAGATGTGTCATATGGATCTCTTACTCTGGAGCAAGTCAACTATGTTCCCGAATTGCAGTTCAATCTCCTAAGTGTGTCACAAATCTGTGACAAAAATATACCTGTGCTGTTCAAATCAAATGAATGTCTGTTTCTCAAGCCTGAATTCAAAGTGCCCGAAGAGATGGTGGCGATGCGTGCACCTCGCATCAATGACACATACTTGCTGAATATGAAATCCACTGCATCTCACTCTTCCTCCATGACTTGTTTACTTTCAAAAGCTTCAGTATCTGAGTGCTTCTTGTGGCATAGACGTTTAGGAAACATAAACTTCAAAATTCTAAATTATCTTGTCAAAAACAATTTGGTCCGAGGTCTCCCTTTCAAAGATTTTTCTGTCGTTGAAAAATGTCTTTCATGTGCTAAAGGAAAACAACATAAAAAGCCACATAAGTCAAAAGTTGAAAATTCTATTTCAAGTCCCTTAGAATTGCTTCACACTGATTTATTTGGACCTATTAGTGTTCAAAGTCTGGGAAAAAGGTCTTACTGTCTTGTTGTCACTGATGATTATTCCAGGTACTCTTGGGGTTAGGTTCTTGAAGTAAAAGAGTGACACAACTGAAGCTTTACAGAACATTATCCTGTCCGTGGAAAGTTCCAGAAGTAAGAAAGTCAAGGCAATCAGAAGCGACAATGGAACTGAATTTCGTAATCAGATCTTTGATTCTTTCTGCGCAAACAAATGGATTCTTCGACAATACAGTGCAGCAAGAACTCCGCAGCAGAATGGAGTTGCTGAAAGGAAGAATCGCACTCTCGTGGAAGCTGCTCGTACAATGTTGATTGAATCAAAGCTGCCGATTATCTTCTGGGCTGAAGCTGTGAACTGTGCGTCTTATGTGCTGAACCGTGTTCTAATCGTGAAAGACAAGATGAAGACGTCATATGAGCTGTATCATGGAAGGAAGCCACTGATTGATTTCTTTAAGCCGTTTGGATGTTCGTGCACATTGCTGAATACCGAAGCTCAAATTACGAAATTTGGAGCCGTCTCTGACGAATGTTTCTTTATGGGGTATTCTTCTTCTCAAAAGGCTTATAGAGTTTATAACAAACGTACTCGTATTGTGCAGGAATCCTACTATGTTGACTGGCAAGAATCAAACACTCCTAACACCGGGTCTGGACCTGAATGGTTTTATGATTCAGATACTCTGTTCAAGTCATTCAATCTTCCTATCCTTGCTGAAGCAAATGATAATCCTCCTCTATTCGTTATCACCCCTCACTCCGAAATTCAACAACCAAACCAATCCTCATCCTCACCGCCTACGCCTCAACCCGACTGTCCATCTTCCTCTCATGAATTATCCCAACAAACATCTGAACCCGCTCCCCTCAACCTTGACTCAAACTTCAAAACCTTAAAAGATCATCCGCATGACCTCGTCATTGGTTCTATTACGGATGGAGTGAGGACTCGTCATCAGTCTGGATTGATCAATGAATGCTTGTTCACATGTTTTTTGTCTCAGACCGTGCCTAAAAACGTAAAAGAAGCTTTAGCAGATCCAAGTTGGGTGGATTCTATGCAGTGTGAGCTGCAACAGTTCAGAAAGCTGAAGGTATGGCAACTTGTGGATCTTCCAGAGAACAAGGTTCCAATTGGTACAAAGTGGGTCTTCTGGAACAAGCCAGATGATAGAGGTGTTGTGATTAGAAACAAGTCAAGACTCGTGGTTCAAGGTTTTTATCAAGAAGAAGGCATTGACTATACCGAAGTGTTTGCACCTGTTGCACGCATCGAGGCCATTCGTATTTTCCTAGCTCATGCTGCACACAAGGATTTTAAGGTGTATCAAATGGACGTTAAGTGCGCCTTCTTATATGGGGATATTGATGAAGAAATCTACATGAATCAACCTCCAGGCTTCGAAGATCATGAATTTCCTGACAAAGTCTACAAGCTCGATAAATCTCTCTACGGTCTACATCAGGCTCCCAGAATTTGGTACGAGATTTTGACGCAATATCTTTTAGGTAAAGGCTTTACACGTGGATCTATCGACATGACGTTGTTTAAAAAGGAGGTGAAAGGTGAACTGCTGATTGTTCAAGTGTACGTAGATGACATCATTTTTGGTTCAACAAATGAGAAGTTGTGTCGCGAGTTTGAGGAATTGATGAAGGAGAAATTCGAAATGAGCATGATGGGGGATATGTGTTTCTTTCTTGGCTTGCAGGTGGAACAGAAACCAGACGGCATTCTCATTCATCAAGAAAAGTACATTCTGGAAATTCTGAAGAAATACAAGATGAACGATGCTTCAGCTGAACTTACTCCTTTCACATCTCAGACATGCTTGACTCCTGACAATCAAGGAAAGCCGGTTAACCCCAAGTATTATCGATCAATGATTGGGTCTCTTATGTATCTAACAGCCAGTCGTCCCGACATCACTTTTGCCGTTTGCTATTGTGCTCGTTATCAGGCTAACCCAAGGGAATCTCATGAAAAGGCTGTCAAGCGAATTTTCCGTTATTTGAAGGGTTCATCAAGATTGGGTCTTTGGTATCCTAGGGGTGGAAGCTTTGAACTTAATTCATATTCCGACAGTGATCATGGGGGATGCAAGCTCGATCGAAAGTCTGTTTCTAGAGGATGCCAGTTTCTGGGGGAATGCTTGGTTTCATGGCAAAGCAAGAAGCAAACAACCGTCTCTTTATCCACAGGTGAAGCTGAATACATCGCCGCCTCAAGTTGCTGTTGTCAAGTGCTGTGGATTCAACAGCAGATGATGGATTATGGAATCAACTTCCTTCATACTCTGCTGTTCTGTGACAACGAAGCCGCTGTTGGAATCTCCAAGAATCCGATTCATCATACGATAACAAAGCACATCGAAACCAGGGTTCATGCAATCCGTGACGCTCAGGAAAAAGGGTTTATTAATGTTATTCCCATTGAAACCAAGGCCCAGAAAGCTGACATTTTCACAAAAACCTTAGATAAACCCCGCTTTTATGAGCTTATTAAAATGCTGGGCATGATTTCCTTTAAAAAAAAAAACAAAAAAAAAAAACAAAACAAAATTGTCTTAAGTTTTTGTACATATTCTTTTAACTTTGCTTTATTTTAAATTTGCTTTATTTAGACCTGCTTGCTAAATTCTCGTTGTTTTGAAACAGGTGACTGTCACAGTTAAGCGTGTTGGTTGGCTAAATCCCAAAATCAAGAAATCAATGATCACGTCATCTACATTCACATGATTTCTGGCCAATCATCACTCGACATGATCCAAGGAGTACTTTTGTTAAATTTACCTTGCATTTCTCTCATAACTGCTACTAATGTCTTTATTGCTATTTTGTGGGGGAAATTCGGGGTAAATCAAACTAAACCCTGCTTAAATCTCTTGAAATCTTTCTTAAATTATCTCCTTTCACTCACGCATTCGAAGCGGATTCCTTGTCAAAGTATTTTCTTCGAAAATGTCTCCTTTCAAGTGTTTTTCAAATTTGTGTCAAGTATCGATCGAATCATTTTGTTTTCTGTTTCCTTTTTTTTAATTGCTTATTGAAAATCCAAAAATAGAGTATTTGTGGATTTTGGGGAAAAAATAAACTAATCAAGATATTTGGTAAATAAATAGGCTCAAAAAGTCATAAATGAGAAATTGATCCGACCTTGTGAGAAATGATACTATATCAACATGCGTTATCTGCCGTGGATAGAGTAGAAATAAAAGCTGTATTGTGCTTGTATGATCTTTGGGTGTGCATGACTAATATGATATCTATGAGTAGGATATAAACATAAAGCTTGCCTGATATACTCTAGTTTTCATTTCTTGATAAGTGTTGCAAAGATTCTGAAATTAAGAGATGTTCTGATGTACGCATGCTTTGCAAATAAGGCTTTATGCCATTTTTACACTCAACTCAGTGGGTCTTCTTTGCGTGCTTTTGAGGCCGACCTGATCACCTGCTGATTGAGTTTCTGCTTTATTTTCTTGGTGTTTAGTATATATCATCGGACTTTCTCTGCGTGCCGATAAGGCCGACCTGATTGTTGTTGATATATACGTCTTCTACTTTATTTTTATTTTTTATTTTCCTAAGTGCATCGGGCTTTCTCTGCGTGCTTAGCGGCCGACCTGATTGCTGTTCACTTAGGGTTCTGCTTTATTTTTGCATGAAACATCATGAACGTATATCTCATTTTAAAAAGATAAAAGAAAAATCAAGATGAATATGATGATTTGTTAAACTTCTTTGATAGAGTGAGGCTGAGTGATCAGTGCATGATTAATACACCTTAAGCATATCCAAAAATGTTAAATACTATTAGTGCATGCTTAAAATCAATGTGATGCATTCGGGATCTGCTTGACTTGCATGCTGATTAAGTTTGAAATTGAAATGTGTATGATGCGTATTGGTTGATATGATCTCACGTCTGGATCTTTCTCAAAGTTAAATAGAGTTCGTTTGTATAGTCGTTTTACATTTCTTTTTGGAAAACTCAAAAAGATTTTCTTTCTGCGTTATTTTCTGATAAGATCGATACTTTGTGAATAGTATGATGATTTGTGTGAGTTTGTCGGCATTTCAAAAGTTCAAAATCTGAAATGGGTCAAAATTGAGATTTTAGGGTTTTCAGCGAAACTACTGTTTCGCCTGCTTAGTTTCGCCGTACGCCCTCTCAGCGAACTTATACTTTCGTTATCGGTGAAATTAATCTGATTGATCAATGGGTCGAGCGAATCTGCTCTTTCGCTCAGGCGAAACTACTGTTTCGCCGGAGCGAAACTACGGGCGAAATTGTTTAAGTATTTATACTTTTGATCGACTCTCTCGGTGATTATTCAAATCCTAACGAGAAAAACCTGCAAATTTCAAACCCTTTCGCGAAACTCAAATTCGCTTAAACTGTTCCACCGTTTTCAACATTATAACCGATATCGGTTCAAGGTGTGTGGGTTTATGATCTTTTCTTGTGTGTATCGCATCTAAACATCACCGTTTTTGGGGTTTTTAAAGTGATTCGGCGCTTAAAAGAAAATCATCGTCAACTTTTCTGATGTTAAAACCACTTTGAACCTACATTATACTTGTTTGAATGTTTTAGGTGTTCGCTGTTGGTTTTGATTGCAAAAACAGGCTTAAAATCGTTTTCCGAAAGTTTGAATTTCAAAGGTCGCGTCCAGCGAAACTATAGGTTCGTTAAGCGAAACTGAACGAAAGTTCAAAATCACGAGCAAAACTGTTTAGCGATAATGCCCAAATTTCGCTGACAGTGTCGCCGTGATTCCCAGCGAAACTGCTGTTTCGCCCTTGGCGAAACTACAGTCTCGCAGCGAAACTGCAGTGTCTCGGCGAAACTGACCTTATCAGTGTCGCTGCGACCAATGTCGCGAATCTATTTGTTTCGCCGTGTGCGACACTATGGTTTATTAGCGAAACTAT
Organism: Deinandra increscens subsp. villosa; assembly: GCA_039602395.1. Taxonomy (NCBI): domain Eukaryota; kingdom Viridiplantae; phylum Streptophyta; class Magnoliopsida; order Asterales; family Asteraceae; genus Deinandra; species Deinandra increscens. The sequence goes on from JBCNJP010000003.1 coordinate 12,747,099, forward strand.
TATTTCGCAGCGAAATTACAATTTTTTATTATTTAATTTAATTTTTAAAATTCATTTTAACTTACAAAATTTCGGTCTCATTTGCAGATAATGGCAGCTTTAAAGCATGAGCCTAGAAGCAACGTAACTGCTTTTTTGGATGATCGAACTGAGAAGGCCATCGGTTTCAGAGACTGCATCGCATGGCTGAAGAAGTCGTGCATCTTCCATGCTATTTCTCATATGCCAATTATTGATGAAAGACATATCCGAGACTTCTGGCTTACAGCTGAGTATGATGTAAGGGCCAAACCTGAATGCATCAGAGCCAAAGTTATGCAAAAGGATCTTGTAATCACTATGAAGACTATTGCCGAAGCTCTTAAACTGGAAGAGGATGTAGGTGAAGAAACTAAGCTGAAAGAACTGGATATTTTAAAGGGTTTTGAGAAAGATATGGGATATGAAGGTGGTGAGTTATGGAAAAACAAGAAGGAGATTAAGAAGTCCCTGATGTCTAAAGAATGGAGATATATTGCCCATGTCTTCATTTCCTACCTTGATGACAGAAAGGGGGGTTCTGACGGTTTGAATCTGATCTGGGCGGAGGCCATGCTGTTAGTGTGTAAAGGAAAGAAGGCTAATATTCCCCAGAGAATATTTGATGCAATGGTATCAAACATTCAGGCACTAAAGAAGTCCAGATGGCTCTTATATCCGAGATTTCTGCAGATGATAATTGAACATTTAGAGCCGACTTTGCCAAAGATGGGTGCGGCCCTCATTGTAAATCCTATGCATCCAAGGATTCTCTCAGATTGTGCTGCAAAAAGGCCCGATTTCTCTGGATATACCACCTACTTAATGAAGCACATGTACTCTGCAAAGAGGTACGAATATATTCAAAAATTGATTGAAGATGAGAACAAGAGAAGAAATGACGGGAAAGAAAGTGAGAATGTAAAGGGAAAAAGGAAACAATATGTAAGAAGCTCTGGAAAGGAACCAGCTGATGAAGTTGAAGATGAAATTGAAGAGATGGCACAGCTCGAAAGAAGATCCAAGCACAAACATTCTGCCACTGCTGAAGAAGATAGAGATTTAGCAAATCTGATGAACAAGACTTGGGGCAGAACTGATGAATCATCTGAGCAAGTCGTACAGCCGGCTGATGTCCCCGTTGCTGATGAATCAACTGTTTTGGGGGAATCAGAGGCTGAAATCCCCGTTACTAACGAGCCAACTATTTTGGGGGAAACTGATCTGAACAAGGTGCCAAGCCCGAATGAAGCCGGTGCTGAAGAATGAAGAATCTTGTGGCTGAATCCCTCCCTAGGGGGAATATTGAAGATCAATGTAGGGAGGAATTCATTGTTTTGTTAACTTGTCTAGATTAGTTTCTTTGTAATTTTGGTCTTTTGATAGTTAGCGAAACTACCGAGCGAAACTGTTGTTTCGCTCGGTAACTAGTTTAGACTGAACTCAGTGACAGTTTCGCCTGGCTAGCGAAACTACCAGCGAAACTGTCCACTGATGTGTATATATTGTCGCCTTTGTGCACCATTTTTGTAACTTTTGCAACTTTGAGAACCCTAATACAGAAATCTGATTATTGGTAAGTTTTGGTGACGGCTAGGAGCATTTCATACTATCTTTGTAGCTTGTTTTCATCTCTTATCATTCCTTTGGTTCAAGTTGTGATTGTTCAATACTAGAAACCCATTTTAGCTATTGAAAATCATCTATTGTTGTTATTTCATTGGTTTTCTTCTCAAAACACCATCATTAGCACTGTAAAAGTTCAGTGAGGACCAACAGGGTTCCCGCCTTAGATTGAAACGATGATGCTAAAACTGTCAAAAATAGAAGATAGGTACCTTAATATTTAAAGATAGACATGTCTCTAAAGCGATAAGCACGCCTCTGTCTTTTTATGAAAATAAATCCGACTTGGGTGGCGCTTCCAAAAAAAACCATATTCCATCTCTATTTCTGCATGAGCTGAGCTAAATACACTATGTGCTACCCATCGGGTTCATTCTCAGTGGATGCTCCTCTAGGTGAAGCTCTTTGAAAAAAATAAATATAAAGCTCCAAAATAGCAGACCATTCATCCATTATTCCACCATTTTAGAGACAAGTATATATTTGAATATTAGGGTAAGAGAACCTAAATGGTTTAAACATGTGCCTTGAAATCTTGAGATGGAATTAGGCAAAGTTGTCATGTTTGAGGGTGGGATCCATTAAGTTGACTGGTTAGGTAAAGGAATAAAATTTGACACTTTTGGGGGCTATAAAAGTTGGTGGTTGGGTTTAATCGGATCGAAATACCGATAATTGCTACAGGGACGTAAGTAAGCTATGTAAAATATAAATTGATGAAATTGTGAGTTGTTAGAAATCAAAGTCCTGGTTATGATTCCATTGCAGTATTTTTCGAGGACGAAAAAAGAGTCAGTGTGGGGATGTTTGATGTGTTGCAAACACATCTTATTTTCTAAGTCATTTATTTATATAATTGAGTCAAATTGAGTCGGTTTGTCTTTAATTTTAGTTGTTTTAGTTTAGTTTGAGTTGTCGAGTCTTTTGTTTATGTTTTTATGTGTTTTTATAGGTAAACAATGAAACCCCGAGGCCACGAGAGAAGCGAACAAGAGCTAACAAGGAAATAAAGAACAAGTGCTGAACAAGATGTCCCGGGCGTATCGCCTGGGACTGGATAATGGCTACGCGATACGCGTGAGGCAGGGTGGTCAACGAAGGTCAAGGTCGGTGGAAGTCGACTATTTTGTCGTCATATGCACCCCAGGCGTATCGCCTGGGGGATTCACCTCAGTACGCGATACGCGTAGAAGGTCAAAACCCGCAAAAAGGGGTTTCGCGAATATAAATTCGTCTTTAGGGTTTCAATTCGGGAGATCACGACTTCTAGACGATTCAAGGCGATTTTGGGACGAAGTTTGAAGGCAGAGAAGAGCTGGGATCTCAAGGAATCATTGGGGAATCACGTATTCATCATCAAGATCACTCCTGGTTCTTCCGATCTTCTTTGTTTTTCTTTAAAACTCTAGTTTTCATTATGGTTATTGTCAAAGACTTCATCTTTATTATACTTTTAGACTTGACCATGATTGTTGGCTAGATTTTTAGTACCACCTAGCTCAATGTGATGATTTTGATCTATTGATTACTTTTATTCGGTTCATGACTTACTGATTGATGTGCTTTCCTATTAAATTCCATTGTTGCTGTGATTATATGCGTATGTGAATTGTTAATCAGATTTAGAATTGTTGATTGATGCACTTTTTACCATCGAATGTCTTTCGATCTAGGTAATTAGTCTAAAGTAGCTAGCTTTAGGGTTGGTTGTGATAGAGTGGTTTAGGAGACGTCTTGAACTATTGTGTTGGTTGATGGTTGTTTCTTTGATTGCAATTTGCTGCCCTAATTAGACAAGCCAGAAGGTGATAGTTAGGTAGGTTAGTCGGGTTGCTTAATGGTATAGGATCACATTACCATCGGAAGAGGGATGCCCTAGGAAATTAGGTAACTTGCTAAACCTTGTCAGTCACAGTAGTTAGTGGTAGCTCCTGCTAGCCTAGGGGGGCCTTAGATTGTTTCGAGGATGGTTAGGTTTAGTTGAGGTTGGATGTACCCATAAGGTGAACTCCTGTTCGAGCGTTAGGATTGTCAGCTAGGAAGGACTTAAAAGGTGAACTAGCCACCATCAGATTTGTCATGACCGATTGAAGTTGTCAGTAGTGATTAGGATTTCGAGTCTAGGTGGTATCTTTCTCTACTTTTGAAGGTTTTCCTTAGGTTTCCTGCTTTCAGTTTGTTAGTTGCGTAAGTTAGTTAATTTTAATTCCTAAAACAAAAACCACAAATTCAATTACTCAGTATTTTCCATTCTTAGGTCTAGGTATAATTTTGTTTATAGAGTGTCTCTAGGGTTCGATAATCTGGTCTTGTCTTAGCTTAGCTACAATCCGACAGGTACACTTGCCTTAAGGTTCGGTTTAGTTTAGGTAGTTTCGGTAAAATTTGGTGTGTCTAGGTCTAGTTTAGGTCTAGGTTTTAGTTAGTATTTTTTAGAGTCGTTCCGAACACATCAGTTGTCATGTGTATCATCTAGGTATGTGTATCGGGGAGTCTACTTAGTTGGGAATTTACGAGTTTACAAATCCACATGTTTACGGGATTGCATGTGTATGAGTTTATGACTTTATGACCTCTCGAGTAGACAACTTTACACACGTGGCGGTTTCAAATGTCCACTTGAAGTTAAAGTTTTATAGTCATTGAGTTATGTCCGCCCTGCAACCTAACTCATCAATTGATGTGCCTCAGTATTGTTCGTCGTTAGCACCTTCAAACCCTATTTCTCGCCTCCCAGCGTATCTTCAGAGTTTTATTTCTATTATCATTAGAATCTGTGTGCTTCAAGAAAGTCTCTCGTAGCCCGCCCAGACATCCAGGTCTCGACAATCCTTGACGATAAACCAGTATGTGGGCTTGATCTCTCGACCTGCGACAAACCCACAAATACTTGTGTGTGGAGCATGTGCATCTAAGGTTTAAATGGTGGAAGTTTAAGGAAAGGGGAATCGAAGGCATCCGAGGACATCGGAACTTCCTCCCGTTCACCAAATCGACTTTCACATCAAACTCGTACCTTGGAGCGACTCCAGTTGCAAGTCACCTTATCATCACAAACCCTCGAGGACCATTCGCCCCTACGCGATCGTTCCCCTCTCATGAGTTTATCTCACCCATTGTAGCATTCTCCTTAATCTATACCCTTTATGTGTCTCAGCCCTCATTTGTATCCAAGAGTATTTCTTTCAAAATTTGGGGTAGTGTCCGGATCTAAAACCCATGTTTTCGGACGACACTTCGCAACTTCATTTCGGGTTCGTGGTTTCAATCTTTGGTTTCCCCTTCTCTATTTGTTGCATATCCCTATTACTGTTCCAATTATGGATCAGTCATTTCTTCCTCTATCTATGTTTGCTCGCGTGTTGGTTTATTACTTTATTGTGTTGCGTATGTCATTGAATTCATAATCTATGGTCTCTTTGGGTGGATGTGATCGGTAATCTCTACTAATCGGGTTATTTTTTTATATCATATTGTTGATTTAGTAGGTTCTCACATTTCAATTTATATTGTTTAATTTGTGCATTCACATATTTTCAGTTGTATTAATCGATTTATGCTATCAGATTTCGTGCATTTTCAGTTATGTCATTCGGTCCATGTTATCGGGCATGTGTATCACGAGTCGTGTTATCCGAATCATGTTCTTGGCTCACGTATTGTGAGTTATGCTATTCGATTCATGTTGTCGGGCTCATGTATTTCGAGTCATGCTATCAGGTTCATATCATCGGATACATGAATTACGAGTCATGTTGCTCGGTTCATTTTATCAGTACATTTATTCGAGACTTGTTGTTCGGTTCATATTATCAGATTCATGCATTTCGAATCATGCTACCCGATTCATGTAATCGGATGCATATATCACGAATCATGCGGGCCATTCCATATCAGCAGGGTCATGTTATTTGGAAATGTACCGTTCGGCTGACGCTAATCGTGACGCTCGAATAAGCACTATCCGACTCGTGGCACCCAAGGTGTGGTAGTCTGTCCAATTCGTGGTACTTATTTTTGTTTAGTATCGGTTGATTTATTCCCTTTGTGTTCACCGCTTAGAATTTTCAGTTGTATATCGTTAAATTCGAGCGTTGATCACTATCTCCACTCTTGCTAAAGCAATGACTCATACATGCTACTATCAGCGAGTGTGCGTGATGCTAGCTTAGAGTATGATCGATATTGGTTGTGGGTATAAGTCTTGGGTTTTAGCGAGAGTTGATTCGGATTCCGTCTGGGTATTGTGTCTCGAGAGGTAAACTGGATGTGGGTCGCTACCCATCTAGTTCACCAAAACCTGACGCTTTGCCTTGATAAGAATTTTGAAACTCCAGATTTATGTTTATCATTGATTATTCTGTTTTATCTGATGTGATGCTCTATGTGGATCTATGTTATATGGGAATTAATGGTATATATGGTGCACCCATTACTCACTTGTGTCTTTCGGTCCCACAGTCTCACTCCTAAAGTAGGGGAGATTGTGGTCATTTACCTTGGTTTAGTCTTTTGATTGGTCCTCAGATTAGTTATGGTGTGATCCTTTGATCTATTACTCATTCTCTATTTGTTAGCCTGAGTATTGTTGTGTCGAGCTCGGTTATCAGTTTTTGGTGTGTAGAATAGGATATTCTCCGAAGATAAACAGTACTCTCTTAAATATATTAAAGATGTGGTGGGTTAGCTGTGATACACCCTATATATAAGCATTAGTAATGTCTTTAAGTTGAATTGGGAGTCGGACAGAGAATGGTGTTTGTGGGTATGTCTCTGATGGTTGGTTATATCTCAATGTGTTATCCTTGTCGCTACTCCTAACCTAACCCTTGCAGTCGGGTAAAGATTTGGTGCCGATATAATTGATTCAGTAATCAAGAATATATTCCTATCCTCGGTGAAATCTCTTATGTCGTCTCAATGTGGGAGTCAAACGTCAAAATATGTTGGTTTTAGGTAAACTTTTTAACTATCCTTTTTCTTTAGAATTTTTAGGCCTCTTCTAATTTCGGGACAAAATTCCATAAAGTAGGGGAGACTATAACATTTGCAAATTGCCCGATTGAGAAATCTGACCCGTTTTGAAATTTTGCGATTTACCGATTTGCAAGTTATTGCGAAGTGGAAGAATTTTCGGGTGTTTATACCCCAATCAATGGATTTCTATGATTTATAATTGTTTTACGAAGCCAAATAAACTTAATTATAATCAATTGGAATCAAACTGGATTTCTCGAATTGAAAATAAAGCAATTTTTTGTTTTTACGCGAGTTTACCGAAAATCGCGTAATTAGACCTAATTTGTTCATTCCTATGAGATACATGACGTATTAATATTCAATTTGAATGGATTATAGTTTATTATCATGTTGAATCATTAATTGGGTGATTTGGGTGAAACGAGACTCGAAAACCTTGAAAACGAATAACCGAGCACGCGAAACGAGAATCAAACAAACCTGTGTTTGGAGAAGCTCTAAGTGTATCCCTTGGAGCAATCCAGTGCCCCAGGCGATACGCCAACCAGTGATTTTTCAGCAAAACCTAATTTTGGCATATAAAGCTTCATTATCTCATTAGCCTCCATTTCCCTCAACCCAAAAAACCCTAAAACAACCATTTGCACCTGGAAATCATCCTTCATCACTTAAATCATCCTTTGGAGCAAATCATTTAAGATCAAGGTTAGAATTCTCCATCTACACCCCTTTTATTCACTTTTTTGGTTTACCGATATGTGCCATCTTTCATCTTCTTGTTCAAGTTCAGACCTTTATGAAGTTTTTGGCTAGATTCATGTTCTAAATGATATCTCCTCTTAGATCTAGTAATTTAACATGTCAAGATTTGATTTTTATGATAGATCTAGGTTAGATCTATGCTTTGCATGTGAATATGTCATAGATCTAGGGTTTATTCATGCAAGATTAGATTTTTATGTCATAAATTGCTTAGATCTATAACATGCATGCTATGTAGGGTTAGATCCATGAGTTATAATCATCAAGTTTGCATTTTTATGTTGTGAAATGTTTAAATCTACCAAATGCATGACATCTAGAGTTAGATCTATGGATTTGTTCATCAAGTTTGTATTTTTATGTATTATGATGTAACATCCCGAAACCCGTTTGGATTCAGATATGAATTATGTGGGCATACATGTAGATATTGGGTTAAGTGTGTTTTAAATGATGACCCAATACGAAATAATTTGTTTCTTATTAGTTACAAAAATTACAACTAATAGAAAAATAATAAAAGTTGAGGGTGTTATGTGTAGAATATAAGAGTCTAAAGTTGATAAAATGGTCATTATAGAAGGGGACAGTATGTAAGTAGTGAAATAAAAGAAAAAAAAAACATGGTTTCTTCCTTAGAAGAATACTCAGATGACGAAGGAAGAGAGGGGGAAGCTAGGGTTCTTCCCAAATTCGATTTATGGAGCAAGAGGAGGTGAAATTGGATGGTGATCTCAAGTCTAGTGGGGGTTCTATAAGTATCATGTGATTTCCTTTCTCCATTCATATTTAAGTTGTCAAGTAAGTTCATCTCATGTGTTTACCTATGTGTGAAAGCCTCTATCTTGTTGTCTAAGCTTGATAGATTAGTTATTGGTGATGGACTTAGTTGAAGCATGAAATTGGATTTGCATGCTTGTAATTCTAGAGATTCTAAGTAAGAGTTAATATGAGGGGTTTAGCACATTTCACTTGAAATCAAATGTTATGATGAATACATGGGTAGATTGGTTTAATTGTACCCTTGTATGTTTTCATATGTGGTAAAGATTTCTAATCTAGCATAAGTTGAGAATTTGAATTACTAGTATGAAAAGAATGGTTAAATGGTATGCTAAAAGTGTATGAGATAGATTAAGCATTCTCATGCGCACCAAGTATTTGTGAAAATGCCTAAATGAAGTGTTGAATTTGAAAGTAGGTAGAAATAGTTGAATTGATAAGTGGAATAATACTTGAGTGTTATGGTTGGTCATATTGTTAATTACCAATATAAATAGTCAAGTAACTTATAGGTAAAAGTGTTGGGAGCTCAAGTCATCGAGTAATGCTAAATTGAAGATTTTGAGGCAACGTTTAAGATTGTTAAATTTTGTTACAAAGTATGTAAACGGTATAGTTGTTTATTTGTTTGAATAGCTATCCGAGATGCAATACAAGTAGACGATAAGAGGGATGGTAAATGTAAAGTATGGTGGTATGTGATTGTACGATTTAGCCCATTGGGCAAGACTGATAACACTTAAGCAGTTAAGTTTTCCTTTGAAAGGTAAGATGTAAAGGGGTGTGACCATAAGTGGGATTATGGATTTAGTGGACGAATGATGTTTGTAGTTACATAAGAGCTACAACACCAAGTAAGAATACATGAAAGTATGCATATGTGGAGTATAATCAATGACCTGTGGGATAACATAGATATAAGAAAGTATATGAATATGTGGAGTATGTTTTTTGACCCGTATGGGTAAGAAGGTATGTATATCAATTATGTGTGATAATTCAAAGATGTGTTTTGACCCGTTTGGGTAAGAAGGTATGTATATCACTTATGTGTGATATTCCAAAGATGTATTTTGACCCGTTTGGGTAAGAAGGTATGTATATCACTTATGTGTGATATTCCAAAGATGTATTTTGACCCGTTTGGGTAAGAAGGTATGTATATGTGATATTCCAAAGAAGTGTTTTGACCCGTTTGGGTAAGAAGGTGTGTATATCATTTATGCGTGATATTCCAAAGATGTGTTTTGATCCGTTTGGGTAAGAAGGTATGTATATCACTTATGTGTGATATTCCAAAGATGTGTTTTGACCCGTTTGGGTAAGAAGGTGTGTATATCACTTATGTGTGATATTCCAAAGATGTGTTTTGACCCGTTTGGGTAAGAAGGTATGTATATCACTAATGTGTGATATTCTAAAGATGTGTTTTTGACCCGTTTGGGTAAGAAGGTATGTATATCACTTATGTGTGATATTTCAAAGATGTGTTTTGACTCGTTTGGGTAAGAAGGTGTGTATATCACTTATGTGTGATATTCCAAAGATGTGTTTTGACCCGTTTAGGTAAGGATGTATGTATATCACTTATGTGTGATATTCCAAAGATGTGTTTTGACCCGTTTGGGTAAGGTCGATAGAATTGACCCCCTTGGGGTAAGAGACGGAAGTTATTATTCGGAAGAACGAATGAAATTTGCATATTGACCCATTTTGGTAAGATAGGTAGAATTGACCCCCTTGGGGTAAGAGACGGAAGTTATAATTCGTAAGAATGAATGAAATTTGCATATTGACCCGTTTGGGTAAGATAGATAGAATTGATCCCCTTGGGGTAAGAGACGAAAGTTATAATTCATAAGAACGAATGAAATTTGCATATTGACCCGTTTGGGTAAGATAGATAGAATTGAACCCATTGGGGTAAGAGACAAAAGTTATAATTCGTAAGAACGAATGAAATTTGCATATTGACCATTTTCTGTAAGATAGATAGAATTGATACCCTTGGGGTAAGAGGTGGAAGTTATAATTCGTAAGAAAGAATGGAATTTTCATATTGACCCGTTTGGGTAAGGTCGGTAGAATTGACCCCCTTGGGGTAAGAGACGGAAGTTATTATTCGAAAGAACGAATGAAATTTGCATATTGACCCGCTTGGGTAAGATAGGTAGAATTGACCCCCCTTGGGTAAGAGACGGAAGTTATAATTCCATAAGAACAACCTTTGGGTAAGATGAGGAATTATGCATGATGCAATTCCAAGTAGGTATTTGGGTAGAGTTATATAAAGTGTGTACCCATTATGGACTTTCGAAACGGGTCAAACGGGTTGGGAATTCGATGATTGAATTCTCACCCGTTTGATTCATAGGTTTGGATATGGGGAGCTAATAAGAAGAAGTTATAAATTTGACTAGATGTATGGATTTGAGGTATTGTAGGTAAACCTTGAATCCTTGTATAGGTCATCCTTTACTAATACGTTACTGGTGAATGGTGACAGGTAACAAGGAAAGAGTGGGAACAGGTCCAGATTGAGCATGCTAGTTGAAGAACCGAACACCAAATGGAGCTTGGTGAAGTGCACACGTTATATTACATATTGTTAATCTTAGCTGTGTACTCTGATATAATATCTTATGGATGGATAACAACTAACCCAATGGATGTTGGTGGTTATTTTGGTCAAGTATGAACCCGTTTTTAAGAATATTTTTTGGGTCTACTTTTTATATACTAACAACCATTGAAAGAAGTAGTAGAGTGTTACATATGACCATCAAGCTTGTATCTTCTTTCCATGAAATGATAGATCTACAAATTGCATGTCATATAGGGTTAGATATATGTTCCTTTATCATCAAGTTTGTGTTTTTCATACCATGAAGAGGTAGATCTACAACTTGCATGTCATCTAGGGCTAGATTTATTTTTTCTATCACCAAATTAGATGATTATGCTATAAATGATTATATCCATGCTAGATTTAATTAGATTTATAAACTCCATGTTATATTTTTTACTAGATCTAGGTTTGCATGTTAGATCTAGGACCATCTTGTTTAAATTGCTATGAGTATTGTTCATGATGACTTTTGTCTATTTTGTTGACTTGGTTTGACTTTTCACAATATTAGTTAAATTAGGACCCTTTGACCTTACCATTAGTTTTTAATTGGACCCATCATGAACCCGTACATTATCACCTCATCGAATCACCAACGTGTCGTCGAGTCGGTTGTGTCATGAAATGCAAATCACTTATTTATATATCTATTTTTCTCTATTTCATCTAGTCGTCAAGGTCACTTTCAGAGTCTAGCTACCTCGTTGTGCGGTATCGTGTCTATTTCGTATCTCCTATTCCAGGTGAGTATTCATAGCCCCACTTTTACTTTATTGTATTGGGGTGCAACATGTATCGTATCAAACTCTTACTCGATATATCTTTACTCAAAACTATATGCTCTTCTATGCTCGTATTGTATGCTCTTCTGTGTTAGACTTGTGTATTATATGTGGATTGTGCTCATACTCATACTCATTCTCATACTCTATGCGTAATTATTAACACTAGAAATTCCGGGGTTACGGTAATAGATCTATTGGCCTAACAAGCCCACTCGGCCTCCCTCGCGTTGGCGCCGGGTGATTGGAAGCCTTATGGTCAGTGTTTGATTACGCACTTGTTATCTAATATATCATTACTCGTTTATCATATGTGGACTTACTTTACTCACGCATCACACTGATTTTACTCATATGATATTATTAAACCTATGTATACTCACCAACTATTCATAGTTGACCTTATTTTGTACATGTTGCAGGTTGTTGACTAAATGATAATTAATTCGTCGATGACACCATAAGATTGCATGCGGACTTAGCGTGACCTAATTAATAAAGTTAATTTGTTTCATTTTGTTTAATTATATCTTGTATTGTAATGATTATTTATGTTCTATGAAATGAGCTGATTAAGAATATCACAACATTAATTTAGTGTTGTGTGCATCTGGACAATCATCGCGCCCCGACATTTTTCACCGTCGGTCGGGGTGTGACATACAATAGACTAGAGAGTGTGTTTTTTGTAGCCATAACAGATTGCGGCTTTTGAGCCTTCAAATATCGTTTGATTATGTATGGCTTTAATTCAATTTGGTTTACAATATTGTATTCATTCTCTTTATTTGATGGCTACAAATATTCTCCGAGATATTTAACATACTCATAGTGGTTGATGAGTGAGAGAACAACGGTATTAATGGAGTTTTGAATTGTAGGAACAGTTTCGAGTCATTTTGTACCATGATCTTGGGTATTGTATTTGGGTGGATCAGATGTAAGATGGGAGGCTTTGCCAATACTTCGAAGATATAACCAAATGGTTTTGCTCCCTCCAACGAAATTGGAACCATCAAGTTTATTGTTAGTGAGTTGAGGTGGTATGGAGAGGACATCAAAGGTATTAGTGGTGTCTACCATTTTTAAGTCCTTCCCCGACTTAATATCATTGTCAGTCATTTTGAATTACTGACGTGGTTGTCACGGTCCACTCAATAACAAACCTAACTCACCTAATCAGCTAGGATAAGCAATGATCGAAACCACGAGGAGTATGTGGAAGATGACTTAGCTAAAACTTAATTAAATTGAAAAAATATTGAATTTTTATGACTAAAAACAAACAAACCGAATATTTGGAGAAGATGATCCTCTCTGGGTTCAGGCAATCAAAATCCCAATCGATCCTAAATGTTTTACTAAAACGTCCTTAAGGGGGATGGTGCGAATGACTAGTCCGTGATAACCCAAGTTCTAACTACCTAAAGGGGTTATAACGTGAGAATTGCCTGATTCATTCACAATTAATGGTCTTTACGTGTGAATCTTTTACAAAAGCTAAACTAGATTTAGTTTACCCACTAAACTAGTCTTATAATATATAAACAATCAAGAAGAATCAATATAATTGTCAATCCTACACCTGGAGAGAATCACAAATGGATTGAGCTACGCATATTCATTGTAGAAAAGAAAACAAATACCGAACTGAATAAAGAAAACATAAATCGTGATAATCCGATGGATTCCTTGGCTCAAAATCGTCTCTAAGTTGCTCAAAAACGACTGACAAAAGTTATCAATTCGTCAATAGTTATCAATTTGTAACCCTGGTGTTTACTTAAGTACCAAGTTTAAAAATCTGAAAAATTAAAATTTTCGCCTACGAAACTGCAAATTATGGTCCGAGGGACGCAATTTACTTCCTATTCCTGATTCTCTTCTGATTTACGTCCCACAATGCGATCATTTTTTACATGCAGAAGCCTTCGTGGGATGTGAAGTGCCATAATGATTTTGCGCTTGACGCGAAGGATTCCCGATTTCAACTTTTCGTTTCTTTCTTGCGTTCACACTGTAGTAGCCCATGTTCACCCCTTGGGGATGCTTGACGCGAAGGATTCTCGATTTCAAATTTTCGTTTCTTTCTTGCGTTCACACTTTAGTAGCCCATGTTCACCCCTTTAGTAGCCCATGTTCACCCCTTTTTTGCGCTTGACGCGAATGATTCCCTGATCAGCCTTCCCACGTTGGGGATGTTGTTTCTATCTTTGACAGGGGCCTCCGGCGAGCTATCGAGGACATTGTTGTTTGTGGGGGTGCCTCTTTCGGGGACTTACAATGGAGGTTTGCTTCCCTCCCAACCCGTTTTGGGGGACTTGGGTTATGCTCAGCAGAGGATGTTTCCACACATGCTTTTGTGGCATCGAGGGCCCAGTCATGGAAATTGCAGGACCTTATTCTTCGAGAGTGTGGCTTTGATGGGATGAACCCTGACTTCGAGTGCGCGCTGGGACACTTGCGTACTTCACTTCCCGATTTTGATTTGGGCGGGTTTTCTAGTAAGGACACCGCCCCCTCTAAAACCCAAGATACTTTGGCGAGTGCCCTTTTTAGTAAAATTGCCCAGAGTTTTGAAGTAAAATTTGCCCTATCCCCTCATTAAAAAGTTGTGTTGGCATGTCTTCAGGCCCCTCGGACTCAAGACTTCCTGCCCGTCATCCCCATTGAAGGGTTGGGGCAACATATGTCAACTGTGGAGTATCGGACTATCCTTAAGTACAGACTTATGATCCCTATCTTCCCTAATGATGAGTCGTGCCCTGTCTGTCGCAAGGCTTCTTTAGACACCTTCAGCGAGCATGCAGTTCATTTTAAGGAACTACCGGGGTTTAAATACAGACATGATTGGGTCAGGGATGTGTTGTTTGATGTTTTGAAGCGTGCGGGTATCTCTGCTAAAAAAGAGGCTTCTGTGAACTTCTTGACGGACCCGCTGGAAGGGAGGTCCACTTTGCGGTCGGCCGATGTGCTTGTGTTTGGATGGGCTGGGGTGAACCGATGTATAATGGGTCGAAATGGCACGTTAATATGACCATTTGGATTTCCAGCATGCTGTTTGGGAAAAATTATAGTTGCTTAGGGCTGGCAAAACAGGTCTAAACGTGTCAGACATGTCAGACACGACACGACACGACACGATTAACACGGATACTAAACACGAACACGACACGATTAACTAATCGTGTCATTTTCTTCAACACGAACACGAACCTGTTTATAAATGTGTTACACGACACGACCTGTTTAGACACGATTAATATTCTGAGAATAAAAACCAAAAATAAATTTAAAAATATAAATACGAAAGAGTTGAAGAATTTGAGTTATCAAAGTTGGTATAGTGGGGAAAATCACAATGTTATGGTGGAAATCTCAGATTATAAAAGGATTTTGACTTTTAATATGTATATAATTATTTTAAAATATTATTAAAATTATAAACGTGTTTAATCATGTCATAAACAGGTTAGACAATGTGAAACCTGTTTAGACACGATTTTAATCGTGTCATAAACGTGTCGACCTGTTTAAGACACGAAACCTGTTTAACTTAAACCCAAACCTATTTAAATCCGTGTCGTATCGTGTCGTTTTAACAGGTCTGTGTCAAAAATTGCCAGCCCTATAGTTGCTGTCCTGTTTTTAGAAAAACTGTATAAAATCGTTAGAGGGTGTACCATATATGCCTGAAAAGTTCTTTCAATATACTACATCCCATATTAAACATGAAACGCTGTAAAAATTTATATAGTGGTCAAAATGGACCGTTACAGCAGCAATGTTGAAAAATGGTGCACAAGAATTCATTTTTCTAAAAGCTAGCAATAGTAAGCAAGTTGAATTGCTTGCATATTGATAATTTGTGATATAAACCTAATATGGGTGATAACCTTAGTAGGTAACCAAGTGGAAGAAGCGAACGGAAACCGGGTAGCAATGGTTAAAGCTCACAAGGTAACATCTATGCTATGTTACAAACTTTATTTATGACTCATAGTTTCTATAGGGTCATGAAATGCAAACAGGATAGAAAAGCAATAAACTTGCCCGTTATGGCAAGTTGTAAAGATGAATAAAGCTATGGAGTCTAACATTAGAGTTGAGCTCTAAGTAATCGTTGATGCATTGGAACGGGGTTACATTATGACATCATGGATGGGTAATGTTGAACCTTATGAGTAAACCTTACACGGATGCTAAATGATTCTTAGGAATCATGGCAACGTGAAAAATGAACAATTGTTAGATGTTAGCTTAAAGGTTCATATAAACCATAGCATAGTCAATTTGTGATATAAATGAGTCTAATGATTCGGAAGGAATTATGTTAAATTAAACAATGAGGTTGACTATAAATGGTTCATAGGAGCCATAAAATAGTTAAAGCATGACACAATGGAAGAAAACGGTTCAAGAAAGCCATTACCATGTGCCATGGGTTAATTAATCATAAATGATTAGTAGATGTGATTGTAAATGATGCCCAAATTATAGAGCCCATGTTAATGGGTCAAAAAGGTTGAAATAGATAAATGGTCCATAGGAACCATACTTGAATGCAAAAGTCTTGCTTAACAATTTAGATGACTAGCTGAAACCCATGCTAATGGGTCAAACAGGTTAAATGGCTCTAAGGAGCCATAATTATGAAATTGCTTTATTGTAGGGTAACATTGTTTATGTTACAAGTAGTACTTTATATAGGATGCATAATTTTATACAAATGAAACAAGCCATGGGCTATTTTAAATAGGTGATGAATGGTTCTGGGAACCATAAAGCCTAAATGCCTAAAAGGTTCTCCAATTTCAAAATTGACCATAAGCAAGATTCGGAGGAATCATAAAGTGAATGACAAGTTGCAATGGACGGAAATGGGGCAATAGAACCCTCGTCATGCAACGGGTAGTGGAGGAGCATAAATGGTTTATAGAACCATAGAACCTCAATGCTAAAATTTGGTCAATTAAGGAATTGGGAGGCACCAAAGGCATGGACCCGTCTTAACGGGTCAAACGGGTATGATAACCCAAAAATGGTTGAATAAATAGGTAGTGACTCCCTAAAAGCTACTTGATGCATAAATGGGTTGTCTCATGAGTTTAGGATCATAATCCTTTAAAACTGTGTTATTTCTTGTAGTAACAAGCACACGAAGTGTATAGAACCCATGCAGGTTCAAAAGACATAATTAGCATATGGCATTGACTCATCTTACATGTTTGCCAATGGGATTGTGGTAAGATTTGTTGCAATAGGGGAAAACCATTAGCTTTAGTGCGATGGGTGTCCTAACGGGTCAAACGGGTCGGTTGAACCCGTTAATGCAAATCATGAATTTGATTCGGTTAAGGCATGTCAACGTGCATAAAAACAAAATTTTCAAAGTGTTTATGAAGCTTGAAAAGCTAGGAAAAAGGTTTAAAACAAGTTGTTAAAATCTGGTTGAAAACAAGATGAAATAGCCAAATATTTGGCTAAGTATAAATCTGGCTAGATTTAGCAAAATCCCTGGAAAGTCGGCTCCAAGCGTATCGCTTGGAGCCTAAGTCTCTGCAGGCGATACGCTTGATAAAGCAAGCGTATCGCTTGGATATGAGGTCGCTGTAGGCGATACGCGTAGAAGTCCATAAATGGATTTACTAGTTTTTCTTCTTTGTTTAATGTTTTTTAGACATTGTTATGCAATAGAAACTCACTATTGAAAGTGAGTATATTGCAGGTAAGGCGATAGCTTGATGGATGCTCATCAAGTGCTGAATGGACCGATCACGTGACGGATGAACAAATTGTTTCACATTTTGGGTCAAAGAACCTTGGTATAAGTTGATGAACACTCTTAAATGTCAAACTAGCACTACGTCAAAACTAACCTTTGGCCACGGAAAAAAACCGTGACAAAAGGTGTTTTGTCACGTTTTTTTTTTCCATTCCAACCGACACTATAGGTGCCGTGACCATATGTACCCTACGGCCACGTTACAATATCAGTGGCTGAAGCCACCTATAAGCGTGGCTAAAGGGTACTAATATTTGTTGTTGTAATCAAACAATTCTTCAGAAAAGCGTGGCCAAAGGGTCCCAACGGCCACATGTGTTTGGTTAACGTGGCCTTTGGTATTTTATGGTCATGTATATTCGTGTTTTAGCCACATACATTATAAAAATACGTGGCCAAAGGGTTGCTGAAATCATACATTTTGTCACAGTACGAGTGGCCAAAGGGTGGCAACGGCCACGTTAAAATATGAATGGCGTGGCCTTTGGTATTATATGGTCACGTATATTTGTGTTTTAGCCACATATGTAATAAAAAACGTGGCCAAATGGGTTGCTGAAATTATAATTTTTGTCCCAATACGCGTGGCCAAAGGTTGGCAACCGCCACGTCAAAATATGAATAGCGTGGCCTTTGTTATTATATGGTCACGTATATTTGTGTTTTAGCCACATATGATATGAAATAACGTGGCCAAATGGGTTGCTGAAATCATAAATTTTGTCCCAATACGCGTGGCCAAAGGGTGGCAACGGTCACATTAAAATATAATAAGGGTGGCCTTTGGTATTATATGGTCACGTATATTTGTGTTTTAGCCACATATATTTGGGAAAAAAAAAAGTGGCTAAAGGGTAGTTGAAATCATACATTTTGTCTCAATACGCGTGGCCAAATGGTGGCAACGGCCACGTTAAGATATAATAAGGGTGGCCTTTGGTATTATATGGTCACGTATATTTGTGTTTTAGCCACATATATTTGGAAAAAAAAAAGTGGCTAAAGGGTAGTTGAAATCATACATTTTGTCTCAATACGCGTGGCCAAATGGTGGCAACGGCCACGTTAAGATATAAAAAGCGTGACCTTTGGTATTATATGGTCACGTATATTTGTGTTTTAGCCACATATATTTGGAAAAAGAAAGTGGCCAAAGGGTAGTTGAAATCATACATTTTATCTCAATGAACCCTATATTTAATTACAAATCAAATAAAATTTAATTACAAATCAAATAAAATTTAACACATATATTTAATTACAAATAAAATAAAATTCAATTACAACTCAATACAAATGAAATACAAATAAAAAATTAAAGAAAATTACACTGCATACAAGCATTATTCTCAATCTAATTCAATTACAAGTCAACAACACTACCGCGTAAGTGGTCTTCATCTTCAACTGTCCAGATTTGAGCTTAATTAGGACCATTTTTTATTGTATTCCTTCCTATACCAAAACATATAATTGATAATTAGGTTATGGAAATTGATCATAATATATATAGCAATTTTGAAATACTTACCACCATGATAGATATGGACTGAGGAGTGCCATTTTATTGCAAGTAGTATGGGTCATCAGGTCCTACGGTTCAATTGATTTCCAGATGAACATTAGATATCCAGATGAACTTAAAAAATCCGGATGAAGATCACATTAATTAAGTTCCAGATCAACTTCAAAGTCAGTTGAACTTTGTTTGCTACACATCTCACCATTTGTTCCAACAATCCCTAGCTGGCCCAAGTGTTTGAGGTACCAAATAACATTTAAAATGGGACTACATGACATTACCAAACATATTACTGTGAAAATATAGAACGGAATGAAACTTGACTGGCAAATATTTACCTTTTTCTTTTCAACCGCTTCAGACGAGGTTGATCGACCACCGATTTCACGCCCTACAGTTCAATTAATTACTTTATGTAAATGAGCAATCAAACCTATAATGAGTTTGACAAATACTAACCGTTGTGTGTATGTCAGCATGATTAGTGCTGTGGCTAGATCCAACAAAAATCTCCTTAGAATTTTCCTAGAACAATGTTTTTGAATTGGTAAAAAGTTAGACCAGAATAATGACGTAGACCTATCATGAAAGTATTTATTCTGTTTTTTTAATCTAACATAAGTTGTTCCAGTTTTATTCATACAGATTATGTATATACTCTATTTTTTCATATTAACATACATTTTCAATGAATAATAGCAGGGCCCCATTTAACTCATATCTTTGTTCTTACATGAAGTATATATTCTTATGTACCAGGAACTTGCATCTATTTGTGTTCTTCAGGAACAAGAGTTCATCCGGATTGTGTTCTTCATGAACAAGAGTGTATGTGATTATAAGGCACTTGAAAAATAGTATGATTAATTAAGTTGTGATGTAAAGAATTCACCTTTGTAGATGCCGGAGCATTAAGTTTGAGCTATAAGTAGATCAAGTTTTTTCTCCGATTCTTGAATCTTCAAGAAGAGGGCCTTAATCTGTTCATTTTTTCATCCCTAAGAAGTCTCTCCTCTTTAAGTTCGAACTCAAGTTTTTCCAATTGACCATCAGTGTTGTTGGATCGATCCTTGAATTTTGTACAATTAACAGAATGTAGTTAGATGCTTTTTAACAAAGTACATAAATAGGAAAGCATGCAGACCCTATTGATTCATTATCTCTTAGTTAGTTCTTAATTATTAATATATCACATAAAGACCCTATTGATTGATTATTTGATATGTTATACACAAATTAAAGACATCTAAAGGGAAGAGTGGAACACATCATGTCTTCAGTGGATATAAACAAACAGTTCACCATTTCTAGCAGAGTAGCAGATGCATGACATCAACATTCTTCTATTCTTCTACAGGGGATTTAAACTAAAATTTCTTTATTTTGTACCCCTCTAACATGAACCTACAAAAAATGTTGGAAACATTCCTATATATGTCCTCTAGGATCATTTCCTAGCTAGTAATGACCAGAGTAACGTAAATTAGTTCTTAGTTATTAATACATCACATAAAGACCCTATTGACTAATTATTTGATATGTTATACACAAATTTAAGACATCCAAAGGGAAGAGCAGAACAAATCATGTCTTCAGTGGATATAATTAAACAAACAGTTCACAATTTCTAGCAGTGTACATAAAGAAGAAAGGAGGTTCACCAGTAACATGAATCTACAAACATGTGCATATGCTTGACCTCAACATTCCTAGCATAAAAATAACTAATTTAGCATGCTCCCCCAGTCATTTAAGAAGGTAAATAACTAATTTAGCATAAAATGAATGGGTTGAAATGAATGGAGATGATATCTGCAATATATACCCCTTCCTAATCAATTCTGTATGAAACGAAATTTTATCGATCTGTAACTGTAACTGTACACAAATTCAGGGATCCCAAGTTAAACGTGTATCAATAATAAACAAAAGAAACAATTTTATGAAAACAGATTGTAAGTAATGAAACGGAATAACTTGACAATTACCGTTTTCTGGACTGAATGGTCTCCCAAATCACATCCCACTTCTGAAGAATCGCTAGCGCTGGCTGTTGAAGCTATTCGTTGTTGAAGCTCCATGGAAGATGTGAATGATATGGATGAGAAAGAAGACCTAGTTATTCGCTGGAGGTTTTTAATTGGAAATTTTCTGATAAAGTGAGAGGGAAAAGTATCTGATGAATCGATAATAAGTAAATTTAGTTCGAAATTTTGGGTGTAGTTTGAACTAATGGTGGGAAATTCAAATTTTTTGGTGAAAATTTTTAACTAAAAGGGGGGGAATTGTTCAAACTGATAAAAAAACCCAAAATTAATATAAACAATATGTATATTAAACATAATTAAACCTAAAATTAAACATAAACATAATTAATTAATTAATTAAATGTCTCCACGTGGCTCTTCCAGCGGGTTCTTCTTGAAGATGAAATTCATAACTGTGATCCTTTAAGCAGATCTGGATGACGATCGGAGTTAAAAGCCCTAATTAACAAAATAATGTTTTAATATATATTAACTTTATTATTTTATTTTAGATATAATAAACAAGATTTTAATAACACGTGCCTTGTGGCCGTGATAACGCAACTACAAAAAACGGATACATTACTAAAACACAACTCAAAAATGAAAATGATAAATTACTATGCAATTCAGAACAAAAATACCAAAACAAGTACCGCCATGTTGTGAATTTCTCATGTATAATAATTTTGTTTCCAAAAATATTAAACGACGTCCAATTAGGATGTTGAGGAGCAATTAGGACCAACTAGACTCAATGAGGACTAAATACTGACAATTAGCGTCATTTATAAAGATACTTTAGTGAAGACCAGTTATGGTCAATTAATATGGTCAATGAATACGAATTAGGACCAGTTCAATGAGAAGGTCGATTATGCTCATAGGACCGATAAGGACGGAGCATGAAGGAAGTGACTAATGAGGATTGATAATCAAGTATGACCAATTAGGACTAATTGGGGCCAATTAGTTAAAATGAGGACCAATGATACCAATAAGGGTAAATCAGGGTTAGTGATCGTCGATTAAGACCAATTAGGTTCAATTAGAGTCAATGAGGACCAATTAGGACCAATAAGGATGAATTATGACTTATTAGGGCCAGTTAGGACCGATGAGGGCCAATTAGACAGAATAAGTACCAATATGGCTCAATTCGGGTTAATGAGGAGCAATTTGAACAAAATGGACCAATAAGGACCAATTAGTGTCAGTTAACCTCAATAAGGACCTACTAGACTTATCGTTTACCATTTACTTTGTAGTACAACAAATTTGAGTCAATTAGGCCCAATTGACCCCAATTGATTATAATTGGTCCTAAATGAGCCTAATTGATCGTAATTGACCGTAAGTGATCTTCATTGAACCTAACCGAGCCGAATAGACTATAATTGACCTTCATTGGCCCTAATTCATCCTAACTGAGTGTTCACTGGCCCTCATTGGTACTCATTTGTCATAAATGACCATGGTCGACCTTAATTCAGTCTACTGGTCCTCATTGAGCG
Organism: Deinandra increscens subsp. villosa; assembly: GCA_039602395.1. Lineage (NCBI taxonomy): Eukaryota > Viridiplantae > Streptophyta > Magnoliopsida > Asterales > Asteraceae > Deinandra > Deinandra increscens. Next base: position 12,769,527 of record JBCNJP010000003.1, read on the forward strand.
TAATTTGGCCCTCAATCGGCCTAATAGACCCTAATTGGTCATATTTGGTCCTCATAAGGGGTCGACATTGAGCAAAATCGACCCTCGTTAATTAGTTATAACTGGTCTTCATCAGTGACCCTAATTGATCCTCATTGACCCAAATTGACCCCAATTTACCCTAATTGGGCCTCGTGGCTTCGTTGGTCCTAATTGGTCCTACTTTATCTTCATTTGTCCTCATCGGTCTTAATCGACCCTAATTGATGTGGATTCAATTAAAATAAATCTTTAATCCTAATAAAGCAATAAAATGATTGCCACATGGCCTTTTTCTAGGGCCTCCACATCATCATGTCCACATGTCAACACTAGATTAAAATAATATATAAATTTTAAAATAAATTCAATATATTATTTCAACTTTATAAATATAAAATTGAATCTTACATTTAATAAAATTTAAATTTCTAATTAATGTAATGAAACTTCAAATCTTTTAAAATTTCTAAACTTAAATAACTTCAACTAAATGGGCAAACTCCAATAACTTCCCCTGTATCAACTCTTAGGGTTCATTGTGATCCAGAAGAACTGCCGTTAGTGTAAAACTGCATTTTCGAAAAACAGTTACCCTCTATTTTCTCTCCAGGTTTCTAATTGGCGATTTAAACCTAAACCTTACTCTCTAATTTCTACCAAATGGCACCCAAATTGAATCGAAAGGCTGCATCAAAGGCTACTCAACTGTTCTTCGCCGAACACAATGTTGTAGCGTACTTCGAGAAGTCTGATAAGTCAAAGCTATTTGATGAAATGAACGATTTCCTCGAGAAATCCAACACTCATTTTGCTTTAACTGTGAATCCTGTAATATGCAAGCAGAGAATTGCTGAATTTTGGGACTCAGCCAAAAAATCTGTTGATAGCAACGGGGTTGGTAAAATTGACTCTAGAGTCAATGGGAATGAGATTAGTTTGACTGAAGAAATGATACGGAAGCATCTGAAATTCAATGATGCAGGAGGTGATCCTGATTACAAGTCTGAATTGTACTTGAAGACGTACGAAGCAATTGGGTATGGGGGTGACCTAACTTGTGGGACCATCAAAAAGGGACAACTACCCTATGTTTGGCGATATCTTGCTCATACCATTCTCCACTGCCTGTCTCACAAGAAAACTACGTGGGATGAACTTGCTGCACCTCAATCATCCACTTTTCATGGATTGGTAAATGGCCTCAATTTTAACTTTTCAAAAATGATATTTGATGGAATGCTGGAAAATCTAAAACCTAAAAGGATCTTTTACATGTACCCCAGATTCATCCAACACATTCTCAATTGTGAATTTCCAAATCTGCAAATCTCTGATCAACATCTTGAACTAAAATCTTTTACAAGTAAAACATTTTCTAACATGCAAGTGAACAAAACTGTTTTCCTTGGTAAAGACACATCACACCCTATTCCTAAGGCCAGGACTGCTCCTGAGCAAACTGCTCCTGGTGACAACATTGTTACACCAACAAGTGTTGAGCCCACACCAGACCGACCATCCTCTTCCACTGATATACAAATTCCCACCATTCCCACCAAAAGGAAGAGGATGTCCACATCAAAAACCACACCCAAAAATACCACACGCACTCCACAATCACCCAGAAGGAAGAGGACTAGGTCTCCTTTACCTAGACCCTCCACAGGACTACCTCAGAATGAGGGTGGTATATCACCTAGGCCACGTGAAGTAGATTCCCCAACCCTTATTGCAGGGAATATACTGCTGGACTTGGTCCAATCACCCAACCGACATTCTGGTGATAAGGTGACTTGCAGTAGTGATGAAGCAAGTCAGGTGGAAAGGGCTAACACTACTCATGAAGTCCCACTGGACCCTGAGGACAGTGCCAACATCATTAAGACCCAATCCACGGCAACTGTTTCTGTCAGGGAACCTATTCAGGAACCTTTGATTGACAACAGGAATCCCAGGTGCCAAGAAACCATGGGTGCTGAGCATGAATTGACGGTTCGATGTACAAAACTTGAAAATGAATTGGCAGCTCTCCGTGCAATTGTGAGAGCTCAAGGAGAAGAAATTGAACGGTTGAAGGCAGGACAATCTGTGAAAGCCACTGATAGGTAAGGTTGTCAACCATGCATACTATACGTTGAAATGAAATTCACAAGCAAAACTAGATTTAATTCAAAATAGGATCTTGCACAGGGTGTCTTCCTCAGATGTTGATGAAGTTGAACAAGTTGATCCGGTTGAACAACTTCATCCGGAGGAAGAAGGCCATGTTGATCAGGTTGAACTAGTTGATCCGGTTGAACAACTTCATCCGGAGGAAGAAGGCCATGTTGATCAGGTTGAACTAGTTGATCCGGTTGAACAACTTCATCCGGAGGAAGAAGGCCATGTTGATCAGGTTGAACTAGTTGATCCGGTTGAACAACTTCATACGGAGGAAGAAGTCCATGTTGATCAGGTTGAACTAGTTGATCCGGTTGAACAACTTCATCCGGAGGAAGAAGGCCATGTTGATCAGGTTGAACTAGTTGATCCGGTTGAACAACTTCATCAGGTGCAAGTGACTGCTGATAATCAGATTATCACAAGCGTGATGAGTGATCTGCAAACCACAAATGTGGATATAGCTCCTGAAGCTCTATCTTTCATGAGAAAAATGATAATTAGGAATACTCTTAACTGCACTTGGTTTAGGAGTGCTCCATCTCTGCCCACCATTCCTCTTTTAAAGCCTAGTGCTCCATCTCTGCCCATCATTCCTGTTTTAAAGCCAATCACTGCTGAGGAAATTCCTGAGCAAGTTATCTCGGAAGCCAGTCCCAATGCTGCAACTTCACTTCATGAGTCTCCAAAACCTGCTGATGATGATTCTCTTGATGAGAGAAGTATCTCTGGTTTCACTGACATGGAGGATGATGATAATCTGAGCACAGGAGGTCAGAGAGAAGACATGGACCCTGTTACAAAGGCTCTGTTGGATCAGTATGAAAAGGAGAATGCTGAGATACGAAAGAAGTTCCAAGAACAAAAGGAAATTGCAGAGTTTGAAGAACAGAAACGACTACTCATAGAAGAAGGTATTTATGAGTATGTCATCAACAATGCAGACCTAATGTCCTTCATCAATGCAGCAAGGAGAAGATCTGATCTGTACATAGAAGAAAGAATTGCCAAAGCCGAAGAGAAAGGTCTTTCAGACAGAGTTGAGATGTACAGAAAGCTCTTATGTAATGAGTATAGGATGATTCGGATGAAGAGAAGTGAAGATAACAAAATTTTCCTATGTCAGTTCAGTGTGATGCTCAGAAGCAAGGAATGCTTTACTGATGCATGGGTTGATGAAATGAACGGTGATGACTTGATCAGATGGATGTACATGATCCTAGTCATCAGAGCTGATCAAGCCAATGAGATGAATGTAAAGAGATTTGTTGATAGCTCTTTAGAACAGGATCAACAAGAGAAGCAAGGTACTAGATATCAAACTCTATCTGAGGAGGATGACTTGCTGATTCATAAATGGTACTTCAAGGAAATCTTGGCGAGGGACCCAAAAATAATCAACTCTTGCAGATTGCCAAGGCTGAGAAACGACTATGATGCTATCAGGAAGAGCCAAATTGAAAAGGAAAGAGTTACTGGTGTGAAAAGGCCACCAGGTATGCATGCTCTGTTTGACTCCTTACATCCCGAAGGTCTCAGCTACCTCAAAGAAAAGAAGAGTAAAGCTCCTGTGCAAACTACTCAGCAAAAAAAGCCGCCAAGGATCAACATTATCAAGGAAATGTTTGACACTGTCTCTGATCCTCATCTCTCATCATCTCAACCCTCCACCACAGCCTCACAACCGACTGCTCCCTCATTACCAGGTGCATTTTCTGGTCTGAATAGAACTCTAGCCTCACAGCAACCCAGAAGAAACCCTGCTGCTAGAACTAGTAGACCAGAAAAAAATCCTAAACCTGTAAAATTAAAGCCTATTCCACCAAAGTTTAGAGCAGATAACTTCACACCCATTGTACCACATCCTCACCTAAACAAACCCCGAAAACGCTCATCTCCACCCAAGTCACCAGAAAAACCACCCACTAAGAGAATGAAGTCAGTGGCTAGGAAGGGAAAAGGGAAAGTGATCAATGAGGAGGATGAATACAGAGATGTCCATGCTGAAAGGAGAAGAATCATCTCCTGGAGGTATGATGATGAAGCGAAAGTATACCTGTTCACAACCAGTTCATGTGAGGTACTAAAGTTTACAGCTGAAGAAGCTATGTACAACCTCACTGACCATGAGTTGGGTGATGTTAGACAGTCACGTGGTGATATGAAGGGCGCGTGTTCACAAGAGGAATCCTTAATGCTGAGGATAAGGATGTATTTGGATGAGTTATATGGGGAAGTAGACGAAGCCACACAACGCAGCATTGACAATCCTGTTTCGACACTTGAAGTTGATAAGGATGGAAATTTGGTAGTCTATAGAGCTGATAGGTCATTCACAACGCATAGTACAGTTCCAGATCCAGAATGGAGCCAGGATGACAAAGACCGAATCCATTTAATAATGACAAGTAACAGGCTTCATCAGGTTTTTATTAAGAGAAAAAGGGTGACCAACTGGGAGTATAAGAAAGAAACAAACATGTATCACATTTTCACCAGTGAAGGTGAGACAATTAGAAGCTTACAGGATGCTCTAAATGGGCTTTCTAAAGATGAGATACGAGATATTGTCAGGATTGGTGATACTGAGAGCAGAATAATGACACGGACCTTTCATGAAAGTCTCCTATGTAACAAGGCCAAATTTCGGTTACAGGCTATTGAAGAGGAGAACAAGAGGGGAACCGGATGAACTTGGCTGGAAGAAGAGTTGATCCCTGTATTTGTGTACAATTGCATAAGTTGTTCCAGTTTGTATGTTAACATGATAGTTGTTACAGTTTTATTCATACACTTTTCATCTATAATTAATAACATACACATTTTCAGTGAATCATAGCAGACCTCCATTTCACTCATAATTAACTGTGATCTTACATGAAGGATATATTCATATGCTATGTTAGTGTAGTATATGTTGGCATTTTGATATGGTGGGATGAGATGATATATAAACAGGATAAATTTTACTTCTTAAGTAAATTGGAAGAAGAGAAAACCGGATGAACTACAATTCTTCAGGAAGAAGAGTTCATGAGGATTGAGAGAAGATGAACTAGAGTTCTTAAGGATGAACCGGATAAACTAGAGTTCTAAAGTTCTTCAGGATGGTTAACCAGTTTTCTTCTATTATAAATACATACACATTTTCAATGAATCATAGCAGACTCCATTTTACTCATAACTGTGATCTTACATGAAGTATATATTCATATGTTATGTTAGTATATGTTGGCATTTTGATATGGTTGGATGAGATGATTTATAAACAGGATAAATCTTACTTCTAAATTGGATAAAATCACATCAGTTGACTGTAAAATCTACTTGCAACAATCAAATTTAGAATAAAATCAACTTAAATGATTGAGATAAAATCTGTCTATATAATTAATGGTGTTAACCAAAACAAAACATGAGGAAGAGCTTACAAAAACTTTCATATATATAAATATTGATCTTTATACAAAGATTTTCATCAGATCCTATACAAAAATCTATCTAACTAGCTAAGACCTAGCATCCGACATATAGTCTTCATCATCCAAGAAGCTGCTGTTGCTGCTACTGCTGCTGTCATCAGGAAACAGCTTTTGACCAGGGGGTTTTCTCGGTCCCAACTCGGAGGTTCTGTAGGTGGAATCCCTGTTCCGGATTAAAAACACATCCAGCTCTCTCTCCCCCTCTGGTCCCTGGAGATGAATTTTCATATCCCTTACAATTTCGGGAGTGATGAAATCAGCGTACTGAAGCCCGTATTTGATGGACAGAGGCGGGATCCTCCAGTAAATGAGGAAATACCCAACCGATGTGTGGTTTAGGTATTGCACCATTTGATCCAGATCATTACAATCAAATTTGCGAATGTCGACATAGTCGACATAATCTACCTTTCCCTTCCACACTTCGTGGCCGGCGGCATTCCGGTGGAAATCGCCACAGTGATGGACCTTTAGGGTGAACCTCCGACCACCTGTAAAAAACCCAAATGCAGAGTAGAGAGTAAGTAACTAAAAAACATAAAACCCTAAAAATAAAAACGTACAGCCATTTTTGAGTGAAAATACACTTACGGGGAGTCTTGCCGTAGTAGGGTGCTGGTTCATTAACACCCCTAATCCTCCATTGTTTACCGAAGGCAGCCATTGATCGATCGAAGTTTTTTTTCTTGTTGATCAGGAAATACGTTCGTACAGAAGATTTTGGTGGTGAAAAAGTGGAAATTTAAAGGCAGACAGGGCACGCTACCAGCTATGGTGGGAAGAAGTGGAAAGGTCAGGCCAAGATAACCGTGTATATTTATTACCTTTACCACGCAAATCCTGTTTTTACCGTGTCTATTTATTACCTTTAGCAACGCAAATTTTGTTTATCAATTATTTCTTATGTGATGGGAGTAATTAAATAAGTTCTGGTTAAAATATAACCAATTAACACTTCTGTCTCAATGGTTCTTCTTAATCTTGTAGTGAGTTCCTTTCTTTTGACTGACCCAGGTTCAAGCCTTGTTTGCTACAATTTATAATTTTTGATTGTCTAATAGTGGATGACAGGATTTATAAACTGGCTAGATTTTAATTCTTCAATAAATTGGAACAAGAACAAAACTGTATGAACTAACAAGAACAGAACCGTATGAAGGTTCAAGCCTTGTTTGCTACAATTTATAATTTTTGATTGTCTAATAGTGGATGACAGGATTTATAAACTGGCTAGATTTTAATTCTTCAATAAATTGGAACAAGAACAAAACCGTATGAACTAACAAGAACAGAACCGTATGAACTATAATTCCTCAGGAAGAACAGGAAGAATAGAACCGGATGAACTAGAGTTCTTCAGGATCAAGAGTAATTATTCAGTAATAGAACAGGATGAACTACAGTTCTTCAGGATGAACCGGATAAACTAGAGTTCTTCAGGATGAACTATATATACTATAGTTGTTATTTCTGTTCGTAGTCTATTGGATATTCCCATGTATTTAAACCCATTATCTAGTGAATTAAAATCATTCTGGTTGAATACAATTCTCTATACACTAATATTTAGTCACACAACCTAATATATATATGTAGAAGGCTATAACCTTAGGGAGAAGATTTCATCCGGATTGAGAGAAGATGAACAGAAACGGATGAAAATACATTATATTAAATTAAAAATCTATTCATTACATAAAAGGGAAAAGAAGCGGCTGAAGACAAATCCCTCTTTGCTTTCTCACAATTACATACACATAATCCAAAGGGGGTATGATTCCATTAATACATTGATCTATAAAATTACAACTTTAAAACTACTAACTTAAAGGGAAAAGAAGCGGCTGAAGACAAATCCCTCTTTGCTTCTCACATGGTGCTCTAGAGAGATTGTCTGAGAATCATCATATAACGGCTACTTGCTGCTTTCTCACATGCACTTGCTTCTGATCAACTGAAAATGGTGAAGAAGTGGCTGGAAGAAATCAGGTTCATGGGGCCAGAAGCGAGAGAAGCACCTTGACAATACAGGTGCTGCAAACCACAACATGTGCCGGCCCTTGCCGCTGACTTTACAAAATTATATAATAACTTAAAATCTGCTCCCAGGAGTTATGAAGCCGAAACCCTTGGTGTCGTTGAACCATTTCACGGTACCTGATTTCCTACCGCCTTCGTCCGCCATTTTCGTTTTCAGATTGTCTGGGGCTGAGGGAACTGAAAATGGTGAAGAAGCATCTCTTTTGCTACATCTCCTACATCGTTCCCCTTCCACAATCCAACATCGTTATCTGGGCCATTTGAGTGATTGGTACCACCCAATGTTGCAACTAAAGTTAGATCTATTATTAATAACAATAATAAATCATAATTTATCAAGCACATTATAAATTAATCAAGGAATGAGTAAAAGAAAGAAAGGAGGGTAGTGAGATCAACTACCTTGTTCAAGTTTAGGGTTGCAACAAACAGGGCATGCAAACCTCATATGGGCGCTTACTGCTGATTGTTATAAAATTATATAATAACTTAAAATCTGCTCTCAGTAAAGCATTTGTATGAACCATTAGAGACTCCTCGTCTCCATGGTTTCCACAATAACTTAAAATCTGCTCCCAGGAGATACAGAGTACAATCTTTCCCTGCATAAGAAAAAATTACCAAATCTGAGACGAAAATTTCAATCGAACTTCAGTGGTGAAGATGATAACTTACCGTTTTCCACATACGGATGACACCAATTCCACATTTTTTCCGGCGAGAAAAACAGAGAGAGAGAGAGACTGGGAGAAAAGGGGCATGGTGGAGATGATGATGAAAACTGATACAGAGATAAGTATATATCGATAATCGAGGGGCGTGGTAGATGGAGATTAGACCGATAAAGTAAATGAAATAATCATGATTACAAGCGCCGTCGACTGTTTGTCTTCTTTTAGCCACCTAAAATTAATATACCGTGACCATTTGTCATCATTTGTCACGCAACCAATGTTTAATATGAGTAGCCATATCACAAGATAATAAAAAATGATAAACATATAAACACAAATCTTCTCTTTTTCGCCACGCGTTTAATATTACCGTGACCATAAAATAGATTTTTGTCACTCACAACCTACCATTTAGTCACGGTTAATATATGTGGCCATAGGTAATAGATTTTTGTCACTCACAACCTACCGTGACCATTAGTCATCTAATATTTAGTCACACAACCTAATAACAGTGGCCATATGTACTAACTTTTAGCCACATAACTAAGTAAAAAGCGTGGTCATTGCTCACATTTAGCCACACATAATATATACTTAATAGTTTTGTTTTCTTTTAATTTACTAAGTAATAAAATCTACTCTTTCGTCACACAACATTATTTAAGCGTGGCCATACATTCCTTTTTGGTCACACGAATAAAGAATCATAAAAATTCTGTCGCCGTTTGGTGCATTTCGCCACTCTTTTATAAGTGTGACAAATAAGTGCCACATGTTTTTGTAAAACAGTGGCTAAAGCCACTGCACCTGATTGTTGTTGTCACATAAACAAAAAAATACGTGGCTAAAAGGGTCCAAAGGCTATATATTTGGCCACGGGTACAAAATATGTGTGGCTAAAACGAGAATTTCTTACCTTTGGCCACGCTTTTTTCAAAACAGTGGCTATGCATTATCAAAAAAACCGTGGCCAAAGCCACTTTTTGACGTAGTGTAGTGAAAGGTATATTTGTAAATGTAAACCACAATGATGGTATTTTATGTTTGCTAAATCATAGTTTTGTACAAAAAATTTCTGGGACCGGTTTTTATGACATAAAACGTTAAAGTTTGACACTAAATTGTATACGGGTGTTACAGGTTGATCTGGGTTTAAAGATATTTTTGATCCAACCCAAAGGATACAGGTTCAATTTTTTTTAACACAAAACCGAACGGGTTGGGTCGGGTTTAGTGGATCAGAACAAACCGAATTAACCATTTTGGGTTACGAGTTAAACGGGTTATCTTCGTGGGCTATTTTTTGTGGGCCATTTAAATTTGTGGGCTATTTAAATTCGTGGGTCATTTAAATGTTTAATGTGGTTATCTTCCTAGGCTATGTATATTGTATAATTGATAAAAAAAACATCCTTATTCATGTGCCGCTACAGGCCTACAGTACACAGTGAATCAATTTTGAAAACATGAATCAATGATGAACGAAAACATGCATTTTCAAAAACATGAATCCATTTCAAAATGAATAAAAATATCCCTTCAAAAATGACGTATGTACTGTTAGACTATTAGGGTTTTTAAATTAATTAAACTAAAGATTAATATAACATGTATTATATAATATATATATATAAATTACAAATAGTTAAACTTAAGATCAATGGGCCGGTCCGGGTTGAACCCGTGTTTTAAAATCCGCAACCCGGACCATTGGACCCGGGTTTTAAATTTTTGACTCGCAGCCCCGATCATTTATAAAAATTCAAACCGAACCCGTATTTTTTGTCCGGTTTAAACAGGTTGGTCTGGTTCTTCGGGTTTATGAACATCCTAGTTTTAGTTAAACAAAATATTTTAACCCAAGCCCAGCCCACTCTTTCGATTTTGTCCGAAAGCCCATTTGGAGCCCAATGGTGTACATTGATAAACACCACCGCAAGGAAAGGGACGCCGGTTGTTCAGTTGAAAGCGAACTCAAAATCAATATTAGGGTTTTCTGGGCACAAATTCAAAATCGGAGATGGAGGACAACGCCGAGAACCGCCCGTTCTTAGATCCATCGAGAGATAAATGTTGTAGATGGGCTTGTCAGACGCCTCTATTTATTCAAACTTCTGGTAGCGTGTGTATTAATGTTGTTTGATTGGTATAAAATTAGTTAGTTGTATTACGATTCTACTAATAACGGAACATGCAGATGATGATGATGATGATCGGGGGCTTAACAAGAAGATATCTTGTGCGTTCTCCGGTGTGAAATCGTTTCCCTTCGAGAGGATAATTTTCCAGTTCTGGCGGCCGCGAGATGAAGGCGGAAGGCTGGCACTTGAATGTCTCCGTAACCCTTTTTCCGCAGCGCGCTACGATAAGCTTCTCTGCGATATATATAGGCCACGTAGTCTCAAGTATCGGTATAGCATCGATGATGATGATGATGGTAACCCTCCTTGGATTATAAGCGGAGGTGCAGTCGCTACTGCGTTTTTGAACCAATTTCCAGAGGTTGTTCCGGATCTCACGCTTCACCGGGGGTCTGATCCGTTGATTGATTGTGGTCTTAAATGTGATTTGACCTGTTGTGTGATGCTGCCTGTTTTTGATGATGGTGATAAATCATGTTTGGGTGTTGTTGAATGCTCTATGAGACGTCCTGATCTTCTTCTTCCAATTTTCAGTGTGTTGAAACGTGAACTAGATGTAAGTATGTATGTTTTAGATGATTACATTTGTTATTCATCAATCATCATTTTTAATTTTTTATGCAGAGAAAGGGGTTGAGTATCTATCATCTTCAGGGAAGTTGGCCCTATAAGGTATTTAAATACACGTAAGCCTGCCTGCCTGTTAGGTTCTTAATCAGTTTGGATATAATATATCTAAACACTTTTAACAGACTATAACAGGTAATCTGGAACTTGCTAAAATCGAAATTGAAAAGGGATTAAAGATAGCTTGCGAATCACATGACTTAACTCTGGGTCAAGTTTGGGTCTCCTATGAGAAGGGCGAGAACGATCCAAGGAGGTTCCTGGTGAAATTGAGTGGGTATAGTGTTCAATCAGATGACGGCCCTCTGTCTTCTGTTAAAGATTTTTACAATAAGCTTGATGTGATTTCTCTGGAAAAGAATGGGGAGGGGCTGGTTTGGAAGTCACTTCAAAATCATCAACCATTTTTGTGCAGAAACATCTATAAGCTCGGTGATAATAAGGGTTTATTGGCGCTACTCTCTGCCAATACCAAATGTACTAGTCTTGTAATATGCTTGAGGAGCACTCACACTGGAGAACTTGACTATTCGTTTGAGTTTTTTTGGCATTGCAACCGTAACCATTCGATCTTGTTGGAGACTCTGTTATTGATGTTGAAGAAGTATCTGCCAAGTTTCAAGTTTGCCTCCGGGGAACAACTTGGTGATAAAGTCTCTGTTGTAGATGTTGAGAATGCTTCTTCCAATCTCGAAGGTGAAGATGATTATGATCTAGCTGTAATAGCCACTTTCAGAAACAAAACTTCGCAATTCTACCTCCCAAGGTTATCCACAGTCGAAATTGTTATGGAGACACTTAGAAAGGAGTTTGAGCTCGATCCAGCTCAGACCTACGCGGTTGAGTTTGAAGTTTCTTCGGGCCAATGGTCTCGCTTGGTATGCCTAGAGAGTTGTCGGAGAATAGGAGACATGGGTGTCATCAAACTTCGTGTGCGAGCTGAGGGTAGAGAAATAGCCTTGAAGTGGATAACTAATTGTTAGTTTTCATTATGAAAAGAAAAAATCTTTAAGTTCTATGTATTTATTCCAAGTTTTCAAGACAATGAATCCTGATGTATATTTGCTAGTGCTTTAAAATGTGTCATTCTAGTTTTTGGAACCTGATGTAGACAATGAATCCTGATGTAGATTTGCTAGTGCTTTAAAATGTGTCAAAGTTTGAAGAAAATGCCAGGAATAACCTTCTACAAGTTAGAGGAATAGGGCCACTCCAATTGAACATTAATCAACATCTTTAACTGTGAAAATGAGGTTCTTTGGAACCTTGCACAATTCCAACACTAAACTCGAAATCGTACTAGCCCTACCAGATTGTATAAGGATATTATCCGGTGATTCTTGATTGCGCTAACATAGAGGCATACCGGATCGATTGCCACCCCACGTCCACATGTTGGCGCAGTCTTGACGGGATACGACCCAACCCGACCCCCCATGCAAAAGCATTAATCTTTATAGGGATCCACCGGTTCCATGGAATGCTGAAGGAGTCTCGAAGCAGCAGTCTACCTTCCACCATCTTCCTGGGCTCCCTAACAGAAAATTCTTCGAAATTCCTCGTATCCCAACTCCATTTATCCGGCCCCTCCGACAACTAAATGGACTCAATGAACACCTGGAATCGGGGAGAAAGCAGCTGAGCGGTCTAAGCATGCCCAAGTAACCTAATCAAAGTCATGCAAACCGCCCACACGATCCGCCACCAAACAGTTTCTAAAAGGCCCATGTTTGAAAATATTTGCAACTGACCCATCAGTAGTCCTATGACCCCGTCCAATTGTCAATCCAAAAAATGAACCATGACTGCACCTGCTCAACCTTAACATTCAATTTGTCTAGATCATTTTTGGCCTTAAGGAAGTTTCTCCATGGTACTCCGGCTGCAATTCGTTTGTCACATATATGTTGGAATTCAAATTGGTAATCAAGATCGCATGAACACCGAATTAACAAACCAGAGGAGAATTTTATTGAATTGAAAAGAAGATACAAGCTGGAATCAAAGATAATCAAATACAAATACGCCTAAAACACTAATCTTATACTAATCAGCTCCTAACAACCTCTTAACAACTTTCATACACCGTCCACCCTTCAACTTTCACTGAAATTACATATCCTACCCAGAAACTTCCAACGGCTATATTTCCTTTAATGAAAACTTTCATTTTCCACCCCTGAAGTAATATTAAAATTACAATCCAACACTTAACTTTCTTTAACCAGTGTTAATAAGAAATTAACTCCATTCCTCAACATTCTCCCCCCTAATTTTAATATTTCTCGTTCAAAGACCAATCTCAAATTTTAAGCTTTGTACAAAATCACATTAACACCACAAGCCAGTGACCCAATGGGTTTACACTTGCTAGTGTGCAATTTTGCCATCACTTAAATCAAAATTGACCCATTTGTTTAGTTCTGAAAATCTGCAACTCCAAGTTGCAGTCTCATTTCAGCAAACTTAACTCTAGGCAGTGCTTTTGTAAGTATATCAGCTTTCTGTTGACTGCTACCAACATATACCACCTTAATTTGCCCTCTTTCAATACATTCCCTAATGTAGTGAAACCTCAAGTGGATATGCTTTGACTTGCCATGAAACACAGGATTCTTCATGAGTTCTATGGCTGACTTATTGTCCACTTTAATCACAACAATTCCTTGATCCTGCCCTGTTATTTCTTTTACTAATCCTGCCAACCAAACAGCCTGACAAGCTGCACTTGTAGCAGCCATAAATTCTGCTTCACAAGAAGACAAAGCCACAGTCTTCTGTTTTTGTGAGTACCATGAAACAATTGATCCATTATAGTAGAAAACATTACCTGCAGTGCTTCTACCATCATCATTGTTCATCATATGATTACTATCACTGTAACCTTCCAAACCTCCTGCCACTCCTTTCTTATAAAATATCCCATAATCAATTGTACCTCTCACATATCTTATGAGATGTTTTACTGCCTTCAAGTGAGCTTCTCTTGGAGTTTGCATGAACCTGCAAACTATGCCAACTGCATAACTAATGTCTGGTCTTGACTGTGTGAGATACCTTAAAGAGCCTACCAATCTTCTATAAAGTGTAGCATCAACTTCATCTCCACCCTGATCCTTGAATAACCTCAATCCTGGCTCCATGGGTACTTTAGTTTCATTGCAGCCTTCCAAGCCTGCCAGCTTTACAACCTTTTGAGCATATGCTAAATGCTTCACATATATGCCTTCATCTTTCTGCAAAACTTCAAGACCAAGATAATAACATAATACACCTAAATCTGTCATATCAAACCTTAGCTTCATCTGTCTTTTGAACTCTTCCACTTCAGCTTGGTCACTACCTGTCACAATCAAATCATCAACATACACACCAATTATTAAAATTGACATACCTTTGACCTTTGTATATACAGCTGACTCATGTTGACACCTCTTGAAGCCTATCTCCTTAAGCACTTCATCCAATCTTGTATTCCAAGCTCTTGGAGCTTGTTTCAATCCATACAATGCTTTAATCAACCTAAATGCCTTCTGCTCTTCTCCCTTTTTAACATAACCTTCAGGTTGTTGCACATACACTCTCTCCTTTAAATCTTCATGAAGAAAAGCAGCCTTTACATCAAGGTGATATACCTTCCATTCCATTTTTGCAGCATGAGCTAGTATAAGTCTCACAGTCTCTATTCTTGCAACTGGAGCAAAAGCTTCCTCATAATCAACACCATATTGTTGAACATAACCCTTAGCTACTAATCTAGCCTTATATTTGGTTATATTCCCTGCTGCATCTTTCTTAATCTTAAAAATCCACTTTAAACCAATAGGTTTACATCCTTGTGGAATTTCAGACAAGACCCATGTGTTGTTTTTCTCTATGGTTCTCAATTCTTCTTCCATAGCTTTCCTCCAACAAGACAATTTGCATGCTTCTGTGTAATTCATAGGTTCTTCTTCCTGAGTTAGCAACAGCTCCACCATCTCAAGATGTTCCTGTCTTCCCAGATTGATTCTCTTATCCACCACATAATCATCAAGTTTTGTTGGTGGCCTACTTATTCTCCCAGACCTCCTAACTTGATCTCCTTGATGGGCAGTTGAAGTTGTTTGCTCAGCTTCAACTGGTTCTTCTAGTTCAAGATCTTCCTGCATATGATGACCCCCCTGCATATGATAATCTTCATCCTCACTATCACTGCTATCTAGGACATCTTGTCTTCCAACATTTGAACTTAAACTACCTTCCCAATTTGTATCCCTTCCTTTTTCGCTAGACTTACTCCAATCCCATCCTCTCCTCTCATCAAATCTAACATCTCTGCTAACAACAATCTTCTGATTAGCCACATCCAACATTCTATATGCTTTTGTGCCTTCCTGACTACCCAAATACACCATGGGATGGCTTCTACTATCTAGTTTCTTCAAAGCAAGTTGAGTACTTTTCACATGGCCTATGCAACCAAAAACCTTAAAATGGCTAATGTTTGGCTTTCTACCTTTCAGCACCTGATAAGGTGTTGTATTATCTAAAGCCTTAGTAGAAACTCTATTGAGAATATACACTGAGTGCCTCACTCCCTCAGCCCAGTACTTCTCAGGAACATACATTGCTTTCATCATGCTCCTAGTCATATCTAGAATAGTTCTATTTCTTCTCTCAACTGCTCCATTCTGTTGAGGTGAATAAGGAGCAGTTAACAGTCTTACTATCCCATTCTGATCACACATATGATTAAACTCTTTAGAAGTAAACTCACCACCTCTATCAGACCTTAGACTCTTTATTTTCAAGCCTAATTTGGTCTCTATTTCAACTTTGAAATTCAGGAACCTATCATAAGCTTGATCTTTGCTACTAAGCATGTGCACCCACATGAACCTAGAGTAATCATCCACCAGAAGTAAAAAATATCTATTCCCACTCTCTGTTGTGGGTGTAATGTGCCCACAGAGGTCCATAGACACCATCTCCAAAGGTTGCTTAGATCTATACTTAGACTCCTTTGGGAATGGTTGTCTAACCTGTTTCCCTACTAAACAAGCATCACAAAGTTGTGTAGTTTCCCTAATTTTTGGCAAACCTATCACAATTTCTGCTCTAGCCATTTGGTCCAAAGTTTTAAAATTGATATGGTCTAACCTCCCATGCCATAACCATGTGTCATCATCAACATTATTCAAATAACATGATGCTAAACCAATTTTCAGATTAATTTTGTATAACCTGTTAGGTGACTTTTTCACTCTCATTAGTAAAGTCCCATTTCTCTCATATACCCATAAATCATTACCTTTCATAACCACCTCACAACCCCCTGCAGTTACTTGACCAAGACTTATTATGTTACTTTTTAAATGTGGGATGTAATACACATTAGTTAACACTCTTTGTTTCTGATTTTTACTCTCAAGAACAATTGACCCCCTGCCCTCTATGTTAACCCTTGATCCATCCCCAAAAGTAACACCTCCACTTACATTCCTATTCAATTCAGAAAAGTAGTATTCATTACCAGTCATGTGGTTTGAAGCTCCATTATCAAGATACCACAAGCCTTCTTGATCCCCTTCTGTTGTGAACTTCTCTGGTAAGATGTTAGTTTCATTCAGAAAGACAACCTCCTTCTCTTGACTTTCTGAAATCATGAGCAAAACTGGTTCCTTCTCATCACACTTTGACAGCATGGCTTCTTGAGATTTTGTACCTGTTTTTGAACATTCAGAAGCATAATGTCCATAATTATCACATTTAAAACATTTTATATGTGACTTATCTTTCTTTTTCTGAAAAGATTGCTTCTCATCCTTTGGTTTTACAGCAGTCTCCTTTCCTTTCTTATAACCTTTGAATGATTCCTTCCCAGCCTTCCAAGATTTGTTCTTATCCCAGTTAGACTTTCCTTTTGATTCCTTGTGCTTTGAATTCCACTCTGTGTAAGTCATCAAGAGTTGCTCTTCCTTGTTCTGACTAGACTTTTGTTTCATTCATGTCCTCTCCTCAAAAGCCTTGAGTCTTCCAACAATTTCTTGAAACACAACAGTGTCAAGATCCACAAATTGCTCAATTGAAGCAATTATGTGTACAAACCTCTCTGGAACTGAATCCAGGAGTTTTCTAACCAGAACAGGCTCCTTGATTTCTTCACCTAAACTTGCAGAATTTGATGCTAATGCTGTGATCCTTCCTGCATAGTCATCAATACACTCAGCCTCCTTCATTTTCAAACCTTCAAACTCCACCTTCAACGTTTGAAGCCTTGCCTTCTTTACTCTCTCAACTCCCACATACCTAGTCTTGATTGCATTCCATATATCTTTTGCAGTGTCAAGACTTGCCACTTGTAGTATAAGATCCTCCGGAAATGATTGAAAAATGTAGGCAATTGCAGCCCCATTTTTCTGATCATCAGCGACTACAGCTCCTTCTGCAGGTTCTACCACACTCCACAATCCATGAACACGGAAGATTGCCCTCATCTTCACAGCCCATATTGTATAGTTGGTTTGCGTCAACATTGGACATTGCAGAGGAATCGTAGTATACTTTTCTCTAACCCGATTTGTTTCACCTGGACCACCTTCAGCCATCCTTGGGAGTTGCGTACTTCGCGGAGATGAAATCGGTGATCTCCGAGGGGAGGAGACTCGTGATCGATGAGGCGAAGTCAAGAGACGATAAATCTTGACCTAATTCAGTAGAGGATCAGAAATCCCCTCTCAATTTTGAGCAGAGAAGATCACACAAGGAAATCGTTCGATTCGGCGATCACGAACCCTAGAAGCTCTGATACCAATTCAAATTGGTAATCAAGATCGCATGAACACCGAATTAACAAACTAGAGGAGAATTTTATTGAATTGAAAAGAAGATACAAGCTGGAATCAAAGATAATCAAATACAAATACGCCTAAAACACTAATCTTATACTAATCAGCTCCTAACAACCTCTTAACAACTTTCATACACCGTCCACCCTTCAACTTTCACTGAAATTACATATCCTACCCAGAAACTTCCAACGGCTATATTTCCTTTAATGAAAACTTTCATTTTCCACCCCTGAAGTAATATTAAAATTACAATCCAGCACTTAACTTTCTTTAACCAGTGTTAATAAGAAATTAACTCCATTCCTCAACGGGAATGATGGATGGCTTTTATGACCATGCCCCAGAGACAATTATTCACACTTTTATATTTTGGAAAAATTCTACCATTTTGCCTAACTGGCAAATAATAATCCATGTTTTAGTCTTGGTAACTTGCAGTCCCATGTTGTCATTCATTTGTTTTTACCGGCTCCTTCGCTAAAAAATATTAACACCGTTAACTCATAATGACGTGGACACTGATGTGTAATTTTTTTCTTTTCTTTTTTCTTTAATCCACATGTTAAATTACGTGCCGTCGTGACTACCTTTGACTTTCCCCCAATTTCTTAAGCCCTTAACCAGACATTTCCCAAAAATTAATCTAAGACTTCAAAACCTAAATTCCCAAATTCCATCGGCTCTAACCTAAAACCTCACATGAAATCAGTAAAATCGATCATTCATCATCCACATTGGTGATGCGGTGAGTGATTTCATCTTCATCAACTTACACTTTTGAGGAAAATTTCAACTGAAACCACAAACCAAGTATGAGGGTGGTGAATTGAAACTGTTCGAGATTGAAATCAATAAAATTGCCTATTTGAAGCTCGTTGATCTTGTTATGGAGAATGTCCGCTACTCATACAAATCAAAGATGACGTTTACCTCTATTGGCACCATCCGGACATGAAAATTGAAGATTATCTATTTCGATTAAGTGATGACAAAGATGTTGGTGAAATGCTTCAAATTGTAGGTGAGTTTAATGGAATTTTGGATGTATATGCATGTATTAGTGATAGTTCATTGCCCGATGTGTTGTCTTCTTCATCAGACACTTGTAACAGTCAAGCCCAATCCAGTGAGTCTGAGGCCCAACCCATTATCTCTGGAGCCCATGAAATGGACAACTTGAGCCCAGTTGACGTCTAATTTTGTTGCTGCTAAGGAAGAGGAAAGTGAATCAGGTTCTGAAAGTGGATCTGATTTTGTTGCTGCTAAGGAAGAGGAAAGTGAACCAGGTTTAGATAAGCCAATTGATGAAGATCCCGAAGAAGTAAGAAAGGATGTGGTACTTGGATCTGATTCAGACTCAAATGATGATGAATGGAAACAATCTACAGCTGCTATACACACTGTGAATCATAAAGTACAACAGGAAGAGCAAGTGTTCCTTGCAAACTTTTACAAATATGAAGAACCTAGATCTCTTCCTTTAGTTGAAATCGAAGGTGATATTAGATCAGGGGTTGAAGGTGGCTATAGCAGTTATGAAAATTCCGAAGCTGAAATTTACTCATTAGATGATTCTGAAGATGATGATATAAGAGGTAAAAAGCACATGTTAGTGGTCCTAGTAGTTACTGAATCAACTGATTGGGAGAATTGGGATTGGCAGTCTTGAACCAGAATTCCTACAAGGAACTAGTACAAAGAAGCCATTAAAAAGTATGTTGTCTATAATGGTAGATACTTGTCAATAAACACTAGTAACAAGAATAGAGGTGGTAGGGTAGGGGCAACTTGTGCTGAAGGCTGTCCGTTCAAGATATATTGTTCATGGCATGATTCTAGGTTTTGTTACATGGTTAAGAGTGTAGTCAAAGAGCACACTTGTCAGAGGAAGATGAGTAAAAACTGACAATTGAATGGTAGATACATAGCCCAAGAAATGTTACTAGCCTTCAAATAAGGCCACATTGGCCTACAAAAGAGATCCAAGATACAGTTAGAGAGAAGTTCAATAGATCCTGGATTAAGTTACTTTTTCACCAAACATAAAAGAGTTAATGTACATTTTTCTAACGGATGTTCATTAAAAACTAACGAGTAGCAAGAAGCAAGGCAACAAACAAAAACATCAAATGGAAAAATAAAAATTACACCAATCATTCCACCTATATAGTTAAGATTACTGCGATTGATCAACCAAAGAAACGACAAAGTCTTGATATTCTCCAATACCTCCTCAGCCCAAGATATCCTTAGCTTGAAAACATGTCAGGTCTTAGGAGACTTGGTCATGGCAGGGTTTTAAGTATTGTTGTCATATAGGGGCATATCTACAAAATACTTGCAGCCCTCTTTAGTGCAACCAAATAATTGCCTGTCATTTTAAAAAACTTTAAATAACTGCATGTTTTCATGTACTATTATAGTTTTTCAAAATGCCTTTGTTTCAGGTTTGTTGGTGACTTATATTCTTCATTTCTAACCTCTTTGTTGATGTTTGACTTTCCACCTGCAATATGTCTAACTAATGTAAAAGGTATTTGGCAAAAAAAAAATAATAAAATAAATTGGGTGTTTTGTGAAGATTTTACCTATGTTTTGGAACAACTGCCTTTTAACTGGTTAGTGTCAACTTTCGGTTATCGGTGATTTGCTTGCAGCTCCACCGATCTTTGAAGGTATTACAGCCTTTTTGTTGTAACTCTTGATGCCTTCAGTGGTCCCATGTGGTATTTTTTGGCTGTTGTTGTTGCTCTTTCGGTGACAGATTGAATTGTGCTTGATGATGTCTCTAATGGTCTCTTGTCGATTTGCCTAAAAACGCGGTGACTGGGAACTTCAAGTTTCCATCAAAATCTCTCTCTACATTTTTCAGCTGGAATATTTTTGACTGGTGCATAATACCCTGTAACGGGTCTAGTATCTTAACAACATCAAAGTACCAGTGCACCTTAACCATGTCGTTACACGATATTCCGATTATCGATGCGGCTGGTTGGTTAAAGAATGCTATTGAAATGGTGCATGATTCGTCTGAGATATCTCTCTTCACGCAGTACCTGTTTGAATGATTTTCTGTTTAGTTTATTGATTGAGCGGAGTATTTTATTTTTAGGTGGTGGATAAGTATTTATACTGTGGTTCTTGTTGATGGTGTTTAGTGCAGACGTAACCTCCTTCTAGATCCATGGTCTTGTTGCATATTGGGCACGTTCCATAACGCCATGTCTTGCCCTTTGTGAATGTGGTAAGGTCAGTTTCACATGTTTAGATCATTCTTTGCAGGTATCAATGTATCATATATGTATATAACTGGATTTTATTACGCGCATGTTGCCGTGGGGAAAATGCGGGTATACAAAACAATTGTACTATTAAAGCGCAACATGCAACGAAAAGGAAAAAAAAACAACACGATAACGTTAAATTTACAAGTCTCGTTAAATATAACACTAAACAATTAGATATCTAAAGGTAACGTCGTGAAAATAAAATTAAAAACCAATGAAATGCTTAGATAATGATTTAAAAAAATGAAAAAGTACTACTAAAGGTGTCGTCGTGCATATATTGAAGAGATGGATTTGAATTGGCCAATGACTATGGTTTTCCTTCGTGCTAAAAGATCTATGGAAAGAACGAGAAAGAAACAATTGCTAAACTCTTCATTGGGATTTGACAAGTCAAAACTTAGATGCTACAATTGTTAAGAATATGGTCATTTTGCTCGTGATTGTTCTATAAATAAGAAAGGGCAATCAAGTATTAAAGGTCCATAACTGAAACTTGTTGAAATAAGCCCTGAGAAATCAAATGAGGAAAACAAGAAGAATGAAAAGACTTCAAAAGCTATTATTAGTGAAACCGACTTCGACTCGAACTCGGAAATAGGGGAGTTTGAATATGAAGAGGCTTTGATGGCTGAGTTGGAGAGAAGTCTGTCTGAAAGTGACAATGAGAGAAAGAGGAAAGAAAAAGTGGTGAAGGTTGAATTAAATGGTTGTGAAAAGTGTGAAGGTAAGAAGGTTGGTGCTGAAAAAGCTGGTGAAGATGGTCGAGATTACTCCCACTTCTCTGCAGCGTATTCTGAAACGATAAATTATGGTTATTGCTCTATTTTATGTGCTACTAAATTTTACAGATGCAAGGAGGAAAATGAGTCACACATCTATAAAAATGAGAATTAAAAAGATTATTAAAATCTTTTAGAAAAGAATGAAACTGAATTCAAAACAAACTTTATTCAACTCTATTTGAAAACTTAAACCTAAAAAAAATTTGTTGGAAAAAAAGATTCTCTTATTGATAAGTTGAACATGAAGCTTGAAAACACCAAACATGAAAGGCATAATCTTGAGTTTCCTAGCAACACAAAGAGGTATTCCGTATATGGATACAGTTCGAGTGTTCAGCGTGGTTCGAACTTGGGTGATAGTGAGCAAGGCGCATCCTGGATCCGGCTGGCTTGAACGGCTTGGGATGCCGGTTGGTGGTGGTTTTCGTGAAAGCGAGTTTAGTGGTGGTTACTGGAATTAGCAAGTTATATATGTGAAGTTAGTTTCACTTGAAGGAGTAGTTGGAGTGCCATATCAAAGTTATGATGGTCATTTTGTGACTTTTCTCTTTGTTTAGGGGTTGATATGAATTTTCTACTGTAGATGCAGTGTGATTTTATTGTTTTTTTTTTTTGAACGATCACATTTATTAAAGAAAACACTACCAAGAAGCTAGGACATTGCAACAAAACGAGAAGTATTAAAGTTACACCATGAGTCCCAGTCCAACCCATTTAATCTACCCCTATTTTTAATCCAAAGATAACTCGAAGCTCTAATTTCCAGAAACAATTCTTCCGGCCGTTGTAATCTCCTATTGAAAATAACATCATTTCTAGCCTTCCACACGTACCACATTGTAATGATGAAGGTTGCATGCAAAAAGATTTTGTGCTTATAAGGAAACGGCCAAGTTTTGTAAACCTACAAAACATATTGGACCGACAAGAGGAGTTCATGAGGAGCTTTTACCCAACCAGAAATTAACTCCCACGTCGTACCCACTCCCTGACAAGTCACCTAGATATGGTCCATTGATTCATCCCTCTCTTTACAGACCTCGCAGATCACCTCGGAGACCCCACCTCTTAACCGAAGATTGACTTTGGACGGGATCCTATCCAAACTGGCTCTCCAAGCAAAAGTATTGGCTTTCAACGAAACCTAATTTAACCAAGGGATGCTTAAGTGTCACCTTTCAGAATCAAAATGTTCAATTACTTTATAAAGCAGATTTACCTCAAAAATTTGGACTTCCTCGATTTGCAAATCCCATATGTCTTCGTTATTACCAAACTGGATTGGCCCAATCAAAGTTTCCAAACTATGTATTTGAGCAAGTGCTTACCAAGTCAAGAATATTGTATTCCAATCCCATCGGCCCACTAATCGGTTGTTAACATCCTTATAAGTGCGAATCTCCACAGAAACATTTTTGAAGTTCTCTAATTCCCTTATATATCATTTTCCATAAACTGTCAGTCTCACAATGAGACTATTCCTTTAGAGGCGTTTTTTTTCTAATTCGTAGTTGTTGGAGGTGGGTGATGACACTCTTTAGCTCTCTCTACACGTGTTTCTGTTTCTCTCTCTATTACTTTTAATGGGTTGCTTCTCTCTCTCTCTATTACAGCTCATGACAACTCACATGATTTGAGTTTCTTTCTCTTTTAATGTTCTTTGTATACAAAGCTTTGTCTCTCTCTCTCCCTCTTTATTAGCTCATGATATCTCTCTCTCTCTTCCATGGACATACGATTCCGATATAAATAAAAGAGGGAAAACATCTTTTATAGCTCCCAAGCCACTCCAATTATCCAACCAAAACTGGACTTTAGACCCTTCACGGCTTCACCAACAATGCATCTTTTCAGAGAAGAAAAAAAATATTCCTAGAGAATTCATTTCATTTGTAACTTTCAATATTTCCTTCCAAATCCCCGCCAAGAAATGCTTGCAAGGAAACATCTCCCACTTACGGTTTGAAGAATGAATAGACCTTATGACGCGAACCCATAGGTCTCACGTGATTCGTCTTAAAACGAAAAAGCCATTTGCAAATGAGAGCTATGTTAGCACCTTGGATAGACCCGATACACATGCCACCTCTCTTTTTATCTTTAAGCATCATTTTCCAAACCACCCAAGAGATTTTATTTGTACCCGTCACCTCCCCCCAACAAAACTTCCACCTAATAGATTCAAATTTTTAAAACTGTTTTTGGAGCACGAAAAAAAGAGAAAGGTAATACATAGGAATGACACCCAAAACAGATTTTGCCAAGGTCACTCTTCCGCCAAAAGAAAGTGTCCGCATCTTCCATCTGGAGAAACGTTTGCTTACTTTCTCCACCACAATACTCCAACTACTAATCTTATTCATGTTCAAGCCAAGTGGAACCCCTAAATAAGTACATGGAAAATTACCCACTTTGTGTGAATTGTAGTGTTCAAAGACTTATCTTTCTTATTGATTTTTGATTATGTTATGAAGGATTGAGCTCACTAAGTTCTCAAGTTCATCGAACCGCTGTGGCTTGTGCATGTTTAATCCTTTGTGATATGATTGAGAGTTGATAATGTTGGTTTGAGTTCGTTGGTAATGGTTAAATCTAATGAATTCTGGTTCATTAATAGTTTGGGCAGAAATTGACAAAACGGTGAAACTTAAAGGTGCAGGGGGTTAAGTGTACGAAATGAAATAAGTTTCGTTTATATCTGTTGAGGTTTCGTATTTCAGTTGAGCTAGGTATAATAGAGGGATTACACCAGAATTAGGCATTGATTCAGTTTTCATTCTTGTTCTAATTCCTTCTCAATTCTTGTTTGTAATAAGATAGACAATCGATCTGTGATAATAAACTTCTCGATTCCTGTCCACATTGTTGTGATTTAGAGTGTTTACGATTTGTGTTCTTGTGTGTTATATTCCGCTAATTTCAACAATTGGTATCAGAGCACCAGGTGCTCGATTCGAAGGTGTTTTCTAATCCAACAGTAATCGCTCTTCGAACACAGAAGAATGGGATCAGTCGCCAAATTTGATATCGACAAGTTCGATGGAAAGAATGACTTTAATCTTTGGCGGTTGAAGATGCGTGCCATTTTCGTTCATCAAGGTCTGGTTGATGCATTGAAAGGGGAAGAGAATCTACCGGAAGCATTAACAGAAAAGAAGAAGAAGGAAATGATGGAGAAGGCGCATAGTGCCATAATTTTGTGTCTCGGTGATAGAGTATTAAGAGAAGTAGCAAAAGAAGGTACTGCACCTGAAGTTTGGGGAAAACTTGAGAAGTTGTATATGACTAAGTCTCTGGTAAATCGACTCTACATGAAGAAGAGGTTGTATACTTTTAAAATGGCAGTAGGAAGGTCAATTGAAGATCATATTGATGAATTCAATAGAATTGTCATTGATCTAGAAAATGTGGATGTGAATTTATCAGAAGAGGATAAGGCCATCTTGTTTTTGTCCTCTTTGCCATCAGCCTATGAACACCTTTCAGACACTCTAATGTTTGGGAGGGAAACATTGTCCATGGAAGAGGTGATGTCTGCAATGAATTCAAAAGAACTTCAAAAGAGGAATTCAGAGGTCAAAGATGAAGGGCCTGAGGTGTTACAGGTCAGAGGTAGGCAAGAGAATAGAGGTTTCAAGAATAGAGGAAAGATGGGTGCAAGATCCAAGTCAAGGCCCAAAGGTAAAAGGAGATGTTTTGTATGCCAATCTGAGAGTCACTTCAAAAGGGATTGCCCTGAATGGAAAAAGAAAAGGGCAAAATGGAACAAGAATAAATCATTTGGAAATAATTCAACTGATGAGTCTCAAGATGGGTATGATAGTGCTGATGTGCTGTGTATTACTTCCACAATGTGTAATACAGAATGGATAATGGACTCTGGATGTTCATATCACATGTCTCCAGTTAAAAGTCACTTCAAGAAACTTGTGTACAAAGACCTAGGACCTGTCAAACTTGGTGATGACAGACTATGTAATATTCAAGGGATAGGCACCATTAGTCTCAAATTAACTAATGGTTCTATTTTTGAATTAAAGGATGTTAGATACATTCCTGCTCTCAAGAGGAACTTGATTTCATTGGGTACATTGGAGAATGAAGGATATCAAGTTAGTTTAAAGAATGGGAGGGCAAAGGTTATAAAGGGTAGTTTGGTAAGTATGACATGAACTAGAAGGGGAAATCAAATCTATATTCTAGATGGAGATGTTCTTGAAGGAATAGTTGCTGTATCAGAACAGGAAAAACAAGAAACTAAGTCAATGCTATGGCACAGGAGATTGGGGCATATCAGCAGCCAAGGGTTGGTGGAGTTAAACAAAACTGCAGCATTTGGAAGGATAGATACCTGTGAGACAGAGTTTTGTGAAGGATGTATTATGGGAAAGGCACATAGAGTAAAATTCAGCAGAAGTCAATCTAAATCAAGAGATAGATTAGATTACATTCATGCTGGATTTATGGGGTCCTTCAAAGACAGAGTCAATGGGTGGAGCAAAATACTTCCTTAGCCTCATAGATGATTACTAAGGAAGGTATGGACATTTCCATTAAAAACTAAAGATGAAACTTTTAGAAAATTTCAAGAATGGAAAGTACTAGTTGAGAATCAATGTGATAGAAAAATAAAAAAGTTAAGAACTGATAATGGGTTAGAGTTTTGCAATGCTTTATTTGATCAGTTTTGTGTTAAACATGAAATTGCAAGACATCATACTATAGCCTATACCCCTCAACAAAATGGGCTTGTTGAGAGGATGAATAGGACATTGCTTAATAAGGTCAGGTGCATGATCTTGAGTGCTGGAATGCCAAAAACTTTTTGGGCAGAAGCACTTGCAACTGCTACATATCTTGTAAACCTTTCACCCTCTTCAGCTATTGATATGAAGTGCCCTCAAGAAATGTGGTCAGGTATAAAACCAAAATATGATCATATTAGAGTATTTGGTACTGTGGGATATGCTCATCAAAGCCAAGGTAAATTGGAAGCAAGGGCAGTAAAATGTGTATTACTGGGATATCCAACAGGAGTGAAAGGTTATAGACTGTGGAAGATGGAAGAAGGCAGTCATAAGGTTGTTATCAGTAGAGATGTAACATTCAATGAGCAGGTGTACTATAAAGATATTGTACAAGGAGGTTCAAGTGCAGGTGGAGTTCAGATGGAGGTGGAGCCTAAGCAAGACTCCACTATTGAACAGGCAGCTGAACCTCAGGAAGTTATACAAGAAGAACAAGTGTCACAAGGATATAGTATTGCTCAGGGTAGAACTAAAAGACAAATCAACAAACCAATGAGGTTTAGATATGTTGATGATGTTTCTGCATTTGTATTCAATGTTGCAGAACAAGAAGGTACCCATGATCCTATCTCTTATAATGAAGCAATTAGTTCAGAGAATAAAGAGAAATGGATACAAGCAATGAATGAAGAAATGTCATCATTGGAGAAAAATAAAACTTGGGTTTTAGTGGATCAGCCTAAGGGTCAAAAACTGGTTGATTGTAAGTGGCTTTATAAGGTAAAGGAAGGTCTTGAAGGTGAACCTCCTAGATTTAAAGCCAGATTGGTTGCAAAGGGTTTCACCCAAAAGGCAGGAATAGATTACAATGAGATTTACTCACCTGTGGTAAAACATAAGTCAATCAGAATTATGCTTTCTTTAACAGCAGTGTTTGATCTTGAACTTGATCAAATGGATGTAAAAACAGCATTTTTACATGGTAATCTAGATGAGATGGTGTATATGAAACAACCTTTGGGGTATGTAGAACCTGGTTCAGAAAATAAGGTATGTCTTCTTCAAAGGTCTTTGTATGGGCTTAAGCAGTCCCCTAGAATGTGGTACCAAAGATTTGATCTTTATGTTGTGTCCCAAGGTTTTCAAAGAAGCAGCTATGATGTGTGTGTGTATTTTAAATACTTTGATGAAAGTGAAGTTGTTTACTTATTGTTATATGTAGATGATATTCTACTTATGAGTAAAAACAGGAAACTAATAGATGACACTAAGGCATTGTTGAGTGCTGAGTTTGAAATGAAAGATATGGGGAGAGCTAAAAAGATCTTGGGAATGGAGATAGTTAGAAACAGGGCTGAGGGAACTCTTAAGTTGTCACAAACAGGATATTTGAAGAAAGTGTTAGCTAATTTCAATATGGAGAGTTGTAAGCCAGTTACAACCCCTTTAGCTATGCATTTTAGGTTCTCATTGCAGGATTGCCCAAGTACAGAAGAAGAATTGAGATACATGAGTAAGGTGCCTTATTCTAATGCAGTAGGAAGCCTTATGTATCTCATGATTTGTACCAGACCTGACATTGGAAATGCTGTGAGTATGGTTGCTAAATATATGAGTAATCCTGGAAAAGTCCACTGGGAAGGTGTTAAGTGGATACTCAGGTATCTTAGGGGTACTACAGGTCATGGGTTGATGTTTGGTAAAACCTGTGATAGTATGTCAGTGATTACAGGCTATTGTGACAGTGATTTTGCCAAGGACCTTGATAGAGGCAGGTCACTAACAGGTTACCTTTTTCAAGTTTATGGAGGTACAGTATGTTGGAAAGCATCACTTCAAAAGGTTGTTGCTTTATCCACAACTGAATCAGAATTTGTAGCCCTTACAGAAGCTGTAAAAGAAGCAATTTGGTTAAGGGGTTTTTTAGCAGAAGTAGGCTATGATCCTGGCACAGTGATAATTAGATGTGATAATACAGGTGCTATTCAACTTGCTAAGCATCAAGTGTTCCATGAGAAATCAAAGAATATAAGTGTGAAGCTGCATTTTGTGAGAGATATTCTCAGCACTGATGAGGTGAAGGTAGAGTATATAAGGACTCAAGAAAATGCAGCAGATTACCTTACAAAGTCAGTGCCTGGGGTAAAGTTCAAGGAGTGTTTGAAGTTGCTTAATATGGAATAACTGTGGGTTTG
The DNA here is from genome assembly GCA_039602395.1 of Deinandra increscens subsp. villosa. Classification (NCBI taxonomy): domain Eukaryota; kingdom Viridiplantae; phylum Streptophyta; class Magnoliopsida; order Asterales; family Asteraceae; genus Deinandra; species Deinandra increscens. The sequence continues at coordinate 12,798,523 of JBCNJP010000003.1, forward strand.
CAGTTGCAGTTCAAGTCTTTTCCACTAAGGTGGAGATTGTGAATTGTAGTGTTCAAAGACTTATCTTTCTTATTGATTTTTGATTATGTTATGAAGGATTGAGCTCACTAAGTTCTCAAGTTCATCGAACCGCTGTGGCTTGTGCATGTTTAATCCTTTGTGATATGATTGAGAGTTGATAATGTTGGTTTGAGTTCGTTGGTAATGGTTAAATCTAATGAATTCTGGTTCATTAATAGTTTGGGCAGAAATTGACAAAACGGTGAAACTTAAAGGTGCAGGGGGTTAAGTGTACGAAATGAAATAAGTTTCGTTTATATCTGTTGAGGTTTCGCTTTTCAGTTGAGCTAGGTATAACAGAGGGATTACACCAGAATTAGGCATTGATTCAGTTTTCATTCTTGTTCTAATTCCTTCTCAATTCTTGTTTGTAATAAGATCGACAATCGATCTGTGATAATAAACTTCTCGATTTCTGTCCACATTGTTGTGATTTAGAGTGTTTACGATTTGTGTTCTTGTGTGTTATATTCCGCTAATTTCAACACTTTGCAACCCAATCGTTTAGCCAAGAGAGAATGAATAGAATGATTGAGACTAAGCCCAGAAAGCAAACTTTTTTGACATTAACCTTGAGCCTCGAAGCTAAATGAAAGCATCTCAAAATTCTACCAAGATTATCCATATTGACGCAAGAAGCTTCTCCCGAAAAGATCGCATCATCTGTAAAAAAAAAATGAGAACGAGACATCTCATTAGGCAGATTAAGCCCCCTGAACAACCCCAAAAAGTTTGCCTTGGTCGTGATGACATGAACAAACTCCATAATATATGGCAAAAAGAAAAGGAGATATGGGATCCCCTTGACGAAGGTCCCTTGACATGTTAAATTCTAAAGTAGGAGAGCCATTAACAAGCATCAAAGCCCTCTCGCACTCCAAGCAACCCATAATCCAAAATCTCCAACACCGGAAACCCCATGTGAGACATGATATTTTCCAAGAATCGCCAATTAATAGAATCATATGCTTTTTCAAAGTCGACTTTTTGAATATACAAGCGTCCTTCTTGACATGTATATGCCAATCAATGACTTCATTCACAATGAGAGGCCCATCCAAGATAGAACAACCTTTGACAAAAGCAAATTACAGTCTCACTTATGACATCCCCAATGACGGTACTTAAGCGATTAGCCAAGGTCTTGGCAGTCACCTTATAAATAGAACCCACCAAGCTTATTGGTCGGTAGTCATTGAGGAGCAGGGGGCTCTCAACTTTGGCAATTAAAGCAATGAAAGACGAATTACATCCATGACTAATCATACTGGTGACTGCAAATTGATTCATAAAGCCATAAAAGCCCGTGACGGAAATGTCCCAATACCGCTTAAAAAAACCAAAATTATCCATCCGGTCCCGGGCTTTTGTCGCTACCACATACCAAACGACATTTTTAATTTCTTCCAACGAAAAAGGCCGAATAAGAGAAGCGGGGACCTGCCCCAAGTCTTTTAAAACCATGCCCATCCTGAAGGGGCCGTTCAACGATTTTTTCATCAAAACGGTCCTTAAATTAATTAAAGACTTCCGATTTAATAGTCATTGGGTTCCAACACCACACACCATTGATCTTCAGCCCTGAGATACAACGAGAAACCAAATTTTTATAAAGAATTCCATGAAAAAACGCAGAATTATCATCCCCGTCAATAGCCCACTTAAGACGCACTTTCTGCTTCAAGTCTAAAGTATATTTGTTCTCCAAGTCTACAAGGTCGCGTTTGTATTTTCTAACAACACAAGTTCTTCATCATTCAAAAATCTAGCCTCCGCCACCTTAAAAAGCTAGGGAGTTAATTTGCTCCTTGAAAGAATTCATACATACACTACTCCTCAACATTACGATTATCCACCATTCTTCACCTTTTGAAGTGTTCTTTTGTTGTTATCAGTTTAGCCAACAGAGAGCGATCCGGCGTAATCCCCTCAACATTACGATTATCCATTCTTCACCTGACACCGCCACCGCAACCGCAACGCGAACCACACCATCGAAACCATCCTGATCCATCTAAGAGTTGAAAAGGCGAAACGGGATAGGCCCGAAGTTAGGGACGAGTTAGGGACGTTGACATCTAACAACACCGGAGAATGATCGGAGCAATTGTGTGGGAGGATGACTCCAGAAATCGACGGTCGAAGTCGAACTAAATCTGCCCCCACCCGAACATAAATCAAACAAGCACATGGAGTTTAGGATAACCTTAGAACTCGGAGTTAAGGCGTTCCGAGGGGTCCTAACGTCCTTGACAACGTTAAAATCCCCCGTAATAATCCAATAACCATCCAAACCCTGTTTGATGTTCAGTAATTTTTCTCAAAGAATACGTTTATCACCTCTACCTGTTGGACTATAAAAGTTAACAACCACCTTTACCTTGTAAGATTTTATATCCGTGTGCTTGAACTGTGGATTGGATTAATATATATATGGTATCAACTATCAAAGGTAATCATTCGTTGCGATCAAACAGCTGGGTTGACCAAGTTTGGTTTCTTTTGGACTATAATTTTTTTTTTTAATTATTTTTTTTTGTAATTATTTTTTTTTTTTTTGCCATTATTTGGTTGTGTACTTGTCTTTAGTGTTTGAGCGAATGAAAAGATATGATCTTTTTATACGATAACTAATATTAATATAAAAAAAAGTTATATTACTATATAAAACACAGGACAACATTTTAGTGCATAAAGTGGTTATGCAATACCACAATTTAATGCATGTCTTTTAAATAATTTTATATAATATTCTTCTATGTAGAGCTTTTCAAATTGCTCGGCACTTGAAACTCTTTCAATGCGCGTTCGAAAAATACTCGGAATATGCTCGTTTGATTCGACTCGGTAGAAAAAGCGTTCAACTCGTTCGTTGCTCGGTTGGTTGGCTCGATTTATTTTCTAATATTAATTTTATACACATATATAGCTATATCACTTCATATTAGTGTTGCTTATTCCAATAGAGTCCAAAACAATACAAAAGAACATTAACTAAAAACTAAAGTAAAATAAACGGTGAAATAATTCTTTTCATCTTTTGACTTCATCATTTCGTTTTCTACTGGTGGATCTTGAAGTTTTCTTATGAATGTATGTGATTCGTAGAGAGACAAATAGATGGGCTTAATGTGTTATGTCAAATCACTACCTATCGTCACTTTCCTTTTTTGTTCTGCGACGCTTGAAACTCGCTCGAAAAATGTTCGGATCGGAAGACGCTCGTTCGGTTTTAACTCGGTTAAGAAAAGCTCGGTTCGACTCGGTTCAATTTGTATACAAACCAAACACGAGTAAAGGTCCATTCTTCGGTTCACCTCGTGAACAACCCTACTCTTATTTGTTATATTTTCTTTTATTCTATTCAATTTCATAATCAGAGACTAGCCGTGTGCCCGCGCGTTGCGGCGGCGACAGTGTATAGCGTGTTATTAGGCTTCAGTTCGCGCGTTGCAACGGCACAACAAACTACAATGCGGTATTTGTTTATTTGTTCGCTTGATATGGCGGCACGACAATTTACATCGAGGTATTCCGGATTAAGGCATTGTGTAAAAGCAACGGGAGAAAGAACATGAAAGCTATACCGGAGTTGGGGAGTTCAAGAGCGGGAATACGTTAGGGCGGACGATTATCGTCGATTGCCACTGAGATAAAGAGAAGAGATAAAGAGCATAGCTGACTTACTTGAAATAGGTTAGGCCGCGAACAATTTCAGATTTGGGAAGGTTTTCTCTATGACCGGGAAGTTTATAGCGCCTTATTTGTTTTCTGTTCGCGCATTCGGCGACAACAAAAATTTACAAAGCGATGTCCGTTTCTGTTACCGCGTTGTGACTTATGACGTGCGGATAGGTTACCAACTCGTAAAAATATATAACATGGATCTCAAATGAACCAAGACGTTTACAAAATGGTACACTAAATGACAGTGCTTGCTCGATTCTTCAACCATTTTGGGTTAGATTCACCTCATTTCTATTCAACATTTAATCTATCTTTCTAACCACTGTATACTTAGTACAAGTTTGAGTAAACCGATGTTAATGACATTGTCTTTATATAGATAGAAGCATAGAGCCGGAAGAATTCAAAGACCTCAACACTCATCCGGGCAAGATCGTGGAAGAGATCAAAACCGACGCTTTTTTATGGCTCAAACATCGTGCGAATATGTTTGACTTAGATTGGAATAGTTTTTGTATCTCTTTCCATATGTAATCTCTTTTTTTGCTATCTCCTTGCTACTCTTTAATAATATCGTTGCCGTTCAAAAAAAGAAGCATAGAGCCGAGAGGCCAACCAAGACATGAGAATAAAACATCAAGTACGTGATGCTCATAAAACTGTTGTATTTTTATCACGTGATATAAAAATAACCTTTACCTAAAAGAAGCAAAAATCCATATACAAGAGTTGTCGCCTAAAGGGTTTTGAAACCAAGACATCATGCAGGTGGGAAAGGAAACAATTCTACATCAGAAACTAACAACAATTTATTTAGCCTAATGTTTGCCTTTGAGTTGTTAACCTAAAGTTCATACATCTGATTTTGAGGAGTGGAGAAGTACAAACCTATGTTCTCGATGTATCCTTGGACGTTACCTGCATAAACATTTTTTTGTTTTGTTTATATGAGTGAGTATGTCATAGAAAGGAGAATGGAGGTTTTACACCAATACTTGAACTTTAAACAAATTGGTAAAAGTAAACATTCCATGAATACAAACATCATGATGTCAGACCTTCCATACATATATATTAACACTTAAAAGAAAAGCTAATACCTTCACACGACCCGCTGCCCGAACAACTATATTCACCCCTCTCTTCAATTCAACGATTTGAGAAATAGATGATCCTCCACCATGCAAATAACATGATGCCAGGCCCACTGCAGCAAAATATCATCTACCTTCACTGTTCAATGCATAGACAGCCAATTCAATAAGCATTAGCCAGATTTAAGAGCGAAATATATGAAAAAGCACAAAGCTGATACTATTTGGTGGCATGATAAAAACTATTGATCCCATATTTACTTATCAGCTACTAATTTTACAACATCCCCTGCCATATAAGCAAATCAATACACATATCATATAAAATTACTTTTGGATTCATCAATTGGAATTCAAGATGAGGCATTTGAGACTTGATACACAATCCACCAAATGATACACGTAAACAAAAAAATTGAACGGACACTACCTGTATATCTAGCAGCGTAGCATAAAACAAACAAACCTGAAATAAAAAAGTATGAGGAAGTAGTAGCAATTCCACAACCTGAGAAAATTGATAAATCAGAATTTTTAATTGAAGGAAATAGATGGCGATGGCTGCAGATCAGCAATAGAACATAAATCAAACAAACCTATAGCATCAATGGCTCAAGAAACACTACAAAATTAAGATCTTCCTCTAGCATCAATAGCAACAGGTGTCATTGCTGCAAACTTGGTATCAAATTAGAAGCCTTATGATAAATTCAAGGAACAACAAAGCTATGCGGCATGTTCATCGAGTTGAGGGAACTTGGTTGGGAAATTTAAAAAATATAACTATAACTCGAAGTAAATATAAGTAATGAATATCATGTGTACGCCACGTTTAAACAGTCTCCGAGACAAAATAATCCTACAACCAAGAAAAGAAAACCAGATTCATGAGAAATTGTTTTTATCATCTTTGTTTAAATGATACCTCCACACACACCATCGATACAAATGACTTACAATAGGTAAGAGGCTGCCAACATTTAAAGGAGGATTCAAAGCCATTTCATGAACCCGCTGACCTACAATATTACTCGTTGCAATCTATCCACTCTGTTCTCAGAAGTTGAAAGAAACGTAGTCAGTAGTTGTGTTACACTGCTTACACTACATGGACAACATCAAAAGTGGTGTTTGTGAACTTTGATTGCTTGTTCATGAAGTCATCTACCTAAAAAAACAAAATAAAATAGAAATAAATCAAAAATAATATAATCTGCATGATTTCAGTAATTAAATTGAACAATATATTTGATATTAATGAAAATGTTATACATGGTGTGCAGATTACAAACAAAGATGCAACTACAATAATTCAAAACAATCATGTATTAAGTAAGTTGAAAAATTGAAGAAAAAAAAACTCAATGCTAATTCTTCAAGTATTTAAAAACTCAATACTTTATATAAGATTTGTATGAGGTCTTTAAGTAATTACAAAAATAAACAAACTATAAATATATTAGAATAAAGTGTTATAATAGAAAAAGAGGGTCAGATAGAATATTGTTGGTAACACCTAGATATTCATAGCTAAGGAAACAAAAACATATTTGTAGAACATATATTTGTGGAAGTTCATATTGCTATGTGTCAATCAATTACAAATATATATATAGGGATTGATCAGAATCATAGGTAATCAAATGCCCAGAGTGTCCCACAAACCAAATAAGTAAAATAAGGGTGGTTGGTTTACCTGGATGGCACAGGATGCGCAGCCTCTGGTCCCTGCCAATGTAATCAACTGTAAAACATAACAAATAAGAGATAGGTCAGTGTTGTTAAGGATCTATTAAAATTATGGAGACCAGATATAGAACAAAAACAACAAAGATACAACACAATTTGTGTATACCTTTTTACAAATCCCTATAAGTCAAACATCAAACTTTTGGTTAAAACTACACAAGCTGTTTTTTCGTCGGTGGCCTCAATCTTTTTTGCATACGTCAAACACATGAAAATAAGGAAAACCTTTTGGGGCTTGATGAGAATGGAAAACAAAATAAAAATATTGATATAAAAAAATACTAAAAAGTTTACTAACCTTGATAAGAACTCTATCATTAAGAGGCTTTAAATCCTAAACACATCATTTTGAAGGATAGCAATAATGTCATCCTCCTTTAGTATAAGATAGTTTAATCCATTAAACTCGACCTCAATCCCTGCATACTTGGAATACACAACTGGGGTGCCAGTCTTCAATATAATCATATATACAGAAGTAGCATGAGGGAAGATATATTTATCTGGTCACGCTTAATCTCTATTAAAGTGAAATATGCATCATAGTCAGCAAATTGACTTTATTAAAATGAAAAGGTTGCAATACCTAACAACGAAACAGAAAAACGAAGTTAGATAAGAATCAAAAGACAATAGTTAAGAAATGCAAGGTAAATCGCCTCAGATACAAAGAAGATCATCACAGCCAAAAAAGCATCACATCCAAAAAGCCGTTCTAATTCGGCTCAGATACAAAGCAGATCGTCAAGGCCTTAGAGGCTCACATCATATAGAAGCCCGAGGCCAGACCCACGAATGTGATAAACAAATACGCCGTAAGGGCTGCCGTCAAAGTCAAGTAGGAATAGCCAAATAAAAATAGACCTTATGACAGTTCATAACGGAGGGCGAAATAGCCTTGATCACAAAATTGACATCCAAAAAAGAAAATTGTAATTCAAAAAACATCAGAAAGCTAAAACATAGCAGTAACAATATGGATCTTTAGAAGAGGTAACAAAAGTAACAAACATAGAATAAGCATACTTAAAAGGGATGTTTGAACCAAATAACTTATACCATACGGGCCATGAATCAGAACGTCAAACAAATGTAACCGCAATAGCCTGAAAGGTTAAGGAAGGCTCAGAACCAAAGAGTTCATGAAAGCTAAAAATAAGTTCAGGTCAAAGATAAAATTTTGCATACCATCAGAAACGTAAACCGCAGCAGATGATAGTCTCAGAATCGACCGGCATCAAAGGCACCAGAAACATTAACATCGCCACCGCCACATTAACGTCGCCACAATCGAAAACTGGCAGCAAAAGGGCATAATCTAAAAATCGTTAGATGCAGTTACTGGAAACAAAATCCAACGACAAAGAGATACAAAAACACTAAAAAGAAATTCATCGAAAACATCGCAAGGTTTCATCGGAAACGGAATGAACCACCGCCTTCATACATATATTTAAAGAGGAAAACCGGTGACGCCGCATCAACGTTTCATCGGAAATGGAGCAACAACGTTAGACAGGTTTGTGGTCGCCGCCACTGTGAACCACCGTAGCTCCGCAGGTTGATTTGCAAATCAATCATCGTTTAGGGTTTCTGGCTGGATGAATAATGAGAGAGCGAGCTTCAGTCGGGTAGACGGCTGTTCAAATGAGAGTAGATGTCTTTTATATCTAGGGTTTTAAGTGGGGTTTTAATGAGTTTCTGCATTGAAGCATTGTACATCATGCTTTAAGAGTAGTACGCGTCTTAAAATTAAGACATTATCTCTTTCTCTCTCCAATATGTATTATATATAGTAATAGATAATTTTAACGACATAAATACACCTTTTGTGAAAAGCATGTATAGACTTTTAGACCAGAGATTACCTGCCCTCCTTGAAAATGGCCATCTAAGATAGCGACCAGGTCATGGTCCATTTTGACTAAACTTCATGGAGAGTTGAAAATTGAAAAGGACCTCAAATCAAATACTTTGATCATCAAAGACTTGGTAAGCGATGTTAAAGTGACATGTCACTGTAAACGTAAACTTAAGGTGTCAGTCTCGAATCGATTAAACAAAAAAACGATATTGGTGTATAACTTATATTTTTTTTAATAGCAAAAAGAGATTGTATTAGCTCTCACATAATTTATTATATAAGAATACTAGTTTTTTATCTCCGTTTGTTACATGTGGTTAATTCAAAATTTTGTGATGACGTCAAGTTTATTTTTTTATTAATTAAACTATGACTAAACTTTTTATTTATTATATAGTATAGAGTATAGATATATATAGATATATGGGGTTAGGTTCAAATGAGAACTTTTTGTTTTGAGAACTTTTGAGAACTAAATCTCAACCACAAATTTCAGGGGGACCACTACAATTCATGGGAGGGTAGATACATGTAAATAAACTTGTGGCTCAAATTAGTTTTTTTTTAGTTCTCAAATCAAATTGGTTCTCAAATGATCCTCTCCCTAGATATATGTAACTTAATATACTATATTATATATTAAATTAAATAATTAAATAATTGGTTATTAAATAATTTAGAAGACAAAAAATAAATAGTGGATATATATATCTAAAATTAGAAGATCCGCTGTAATTAATAAACAAGAAATTGACCGAACCGCGCGTTGCGGCGATCACTCCTTGAGAAAACACTTTGTGATATTTAGATATTTTTTATTTTCTACTCCATGTAGTATTAATGTGTGTATTGATGAACTAAATTGCAAATTGTAATATCCAATTTGACAAACTGTGAACTTTATGTTTCACAAATTTATTAATTTTCCCAATTTCTTAGACTTGTAAATGGGATTATAAATGACCGTGAATAATTAGAGTAAAATACTAAATTATCAATCTACTTCCAAACATATAATTTTATGAACTTTGTTGCCGGTTTCAAAATAATAAAAGAAATAAAAATGTAACACTTAGTTTTGTGGTTTTAGATGAGTACCTAGTTCTCTAACTGAGAGAAGTCGGTGCAATTTTTTTAGTTTAGGGCTAAACCCCGCCGTCATATCCCTTCCTCTCTACCTCCGCCACAAAATGTACAATCTGCATCATCTTCATCATAGATCTCACACAACCACCGCTACAACCGCTCGAATTTTACGATTCTGGGCTTCTTTTCTTTAAATTCGTCGATCAGATTGTTTTGAGATCCTCTCATTCATGTAGATCTGAAGACAACTAAAATGAAAATCTACATCTTAGGTTTAATTAGTTCGGTTCGGTTCCATCTGGTTCTTGAAAAAACGCCTCTTTGTACCTTCTCACCTCTTGAAGGTCTGTATCCATATCTACTCTTTCTATTGTACCATAAAACGATTCTTCATTCTGTAAATCCCAGCCAACGCAAACAGCCACTATAAATCAATAATGCTCTTATACGGTGAGTGAGTTCGCCAGATCATATAGTCTTTTGTACAGGAGATGAAGTTCTTAAAGATGGAACATAAAAGCATCTGTAAAACAAAATAGGAATTTGAACAAAAGTATGTAAGAAAATCACATTTTTTACAGACCTAATACATAAGATCTACTCTTGTTTCATTCAAAATACCCGGCTTCATTTGTTGTTTTGGATATCTCTGTGTTTTTCTATGATTTGGCTCACCTTAGATGAGAGAAGAAGGCAATAAAAAGGAGAGAGAAATGACAGAGAGAGAATGATCATATTGAAAAGGTAAAAGAGATGAACTCAGCAAAGACACGTGTGATAGATTAATCTATAGGTGGCACATAGAGTGAAAAACCAAGAAAATGTGGCGCAATATAAATGGTGTAGACGATGTACAGTAAAAGTGTGTCTAGGCTGAGCAATTAGTTTTGTTAATATATATAATAGTGGATATATATATTCAAAATTAGAAGATCTGTTTGTGAATGTTTATTGGCGGAAAAATTGTTGAGGATGAATGTGGTGGTGCCACATGGCAAATTGTGGTGTCAAAAACTTTTCTTTTATTATATACTAGATTAGAACCCGTGTATTACACGGGTTTGAAATATAATAGTAAAATCGATATAATTCATAATTCTCTATATATTTTTATATTTTTAAGCGTATGTTTAAACAGTAAACAGATACAACCATCTTATATAACAGAACATGTCGCTTTTAATAATAACTTATAATTATTTTTATAATAAAAATTACATGTGCATTAATGACAATAAAAAGCTGTAAAATAATAAATTTTATATACAAATTTATAAATATTTTCTTTAAATACAACATTTGATGTTTTATTATTCACACTATGTTAGAACCCATATAATACACAGGTTAAATAAATGCAACATATTATAAACAACAATTTTCATTAATATTTGTCTGTTAGATGTCACCGTCTATTTCTGAAATAAGAAATAATTAATATTAAAAAATTATAATTGAAAATTAATAAAGATTTAAAATTATAAAATATATTTTAAGATTAGATATAATTAAAATGTTATTCTAATTTATTAACTTTTAATAAATTTGGGAATATGAATATTTTTTTTTATATTTAGTTATATAAATATGAGATATAATAAGAGAGAATGTCGAAATTTATTAAGAGGGAGAGGCGGGAAAACCAAAATAATGATCAATATGAGAGTGACATATGTCATGGAACGTAATTATTTATTAGAACTAGAAAATTGACCGCCCGCGTTGCGGGGCGGTGAAAGGTTATTCAAAGTACATAAATGTAGGTTTATAACCTTATCTAACGTTGCGTGGCGAGAAAAATACCCGTCCGCGTTGCGGGGCGAGAAGTTACATGCGGAAATATTAAACACATGTAAATCAATAGCATTTAAGAAGGTATGTACAGTGAGCTAATGAAGCATATCACATAAATCAGTTTCAAGGAAACTTACATCTTTAGTAAAACATTCTGACAATCAGTTTTACTTAATACATATATCAAAATATACTAAACGGAAACATATACATGCAGAGGTGTAAACAATATTAGTAAACACACAAACCTGCAGGAAATAAGGAGATAGCAAGAATTTGTTTTTCAAAGTAATCTTAGGTGCTTACACATACACTACTCACGAACATGGGGTATTTTACATATCGTACATGTTGCTGCACACCTGACCCATGTTTTCTTGTTAGCATTTCCGTTGTGCTGTGGTTAGCCTGGAGATTCCACATCTACATTCATAGAACATACCAAGGCTACAAAATGATTGTTTTTATACAGTGTGATTTTTATAGAAATTGCATATTAGCATCCTGTTCAAAAAGCATTGTAGCACATGTATCGGCAACAATAAAGGCATATACCAATAAAACTACAACATAGGAACATAAATCATAACAGAGACAAAAGTATATGTTAACTGATAACAAAGACTATAATAGCAACAACAACTATATCACAAACTACTAAACTTGTAAAACAATGAAACATAAAGTAAAAGGGGAAATAAATATACCTACAAAGATTGGAGGACCACACAAAATCAGTCGAAAAACAACTGGAACTTGCAAAAAAAATTCAACAGAGACATATTAAGAAATTTGTTGTTACTTAGAGTTACATGTTAAACATAAATCCTATAAATAACACTGCAGTAGTAAATACTGGTACAAAAGATGGTAAAATGATTGACTCAAACTACTATAATGTTGCCTAGCCAAGTCTTTTATCGTTTTAAACTATATCCATTTAGAGTAAACATTATTACGTCGGATGCTAGGTTTAACACATAATTCTCAAGACAAAGAGAGGAGACTCACAACAACGACAACACCAACTCTAGAACGCAGAAAATCAAAACAAACCAGCAAACAAAACAGAAAAGGATACAACAAATTAACAAAACCCGAAAATTCAATCAATGCTCATCTTCTTAGACAAATTGTTGTTGGCTAGATTCCTATAAATACTGGTAGAAAATATAGTAAAAAAATCGACTTAAAAACATAATATTAACCAATACAACACCCACTAACACAACAAAACAGACACATGGAATAAAAAAAGTTGAACAGATAAAGTTGCAAGTAGAAATAGTGTAATAATTTAATGTATATAGTAATTCTATAAACTATGACCAGATTGACAATAAACTGATACCAAAACTAAATGACGATTAGCAGACTAAAACAACATGGCTAAAAACATTTTAATCCTATTCATGCATATTCCACTGACCAACCCCAAAACATATACCTAATTATAAGAATCGTGTCTAAATATAACTGACCATCACCATTTAAAGCCATTTCCAATCCTATTTAGAAAAGTGTATTAATGTTTTAAAGTCAATCCAAAGACAAAGAGAGAAAACTCACAAAAAATGACAACTGCAACTGGAGTCCACAGGGAATCAAGTTAAACCTGCTCAAAAATCTGTATCCAGTTATATAGAGAAGAGTAACAAAAAAATGTTTTTCTATCTAACATAATAAATCAATATATTTATCATACAAAAACATAATATAGTCCGTAACGACATAATTTCCTAATTTCTCTCTTTATATCACAACCCCAAGAACAACCCTACCCAAAGAAAACTTCATGAAAATAGGGTTTAAACTTGTAGGCTAAGGAAGCTTTTAATCTATGGATGACTCTTTGAGAACTGTGACAAACATGTAAGCAAAATGTATTAATGACAAAACATTCAATTTCATGATTGAAGTTGAAGATATAACAGAAGTTTCATCATGTATATATATATATACCTGTAACCTTTTTATGTCATTTTAATTCTTCTCAGGTCTTCTAACCTTTTTGTTATCTGGTTCCTTCCTTGAAACCCTATGGCTCCCGACATCTTGCATATTCATATTGAACACTTTCGAATTTGAACCTTATTGTTCTTTCCTACCCGTTAAATTTCTCATCTTACTTTCCTTTCTCCAATTACCCCCAAATTCTCGCTGATTCAACCCATTCCTATCCGAATCTGAATCCGAGCTGGTTCGAAACTCTCCCCCTACTATCCCCAATTGCATAGATTTCCCAAATGCATTTCTTGATTTCTTGACATACCCATATCTCTGACCCAAACCCGAATCTTGCCCTGAAACCCGAAAGTTCTCACCATCTGAATCTCTCTGAAATAAATCGGACACTTGATTCGAACTACCATCAGTGATTCTCCCGTAGGGTTTGATGCTATGAACAACTCCTTTAGGGAAAAACCTAGCTGAAATCATACAATCAACAGTCCAAAACAGTTCGGGCCTTTTTTTCTCTGACCATAAATCGAGCCCACCGGTTTCTAAAACCGGTTAGCTAAAACCTTCAATTGCTCATCGGTGGTAACGGAAAAAAATTCGGGGGCTTTATTGACGACTTGTCACGGTTGCTCGAACATGGAGACCAAAATAATGAAATCGATTACGGAGAGTAGAGAGGCTTCTGCATGTACAGAGAGAGGTCCATCTTCTTCTTTGGAGGCTAGGGTTTGCCGCTACGGCGGCAGTGGCGTGTTCCTAGTGTGTTGCGGCGACCAGAAGGTAGCGAAAACCGCCGTTTCTATCTCCCCTAGTGGTGGCTAGGGTTTCACGGGTGGTAAGCGACCACCGTCGCAACTGCAACGACGCTCCTCGTGGCGACTCCGACCTCCCAGCCACCGATCGGTAAGTGGTAGGGTTGCCTACGCCTCAATCGCAGTAAAAGACGGGGCAGCAGCGCCACCGTCGTCTGGAAGTTGAAGAGAGAGAGAGAAATGGTCGCCTCTGTGTGGGTAGTGAATGCCATAAGAAAGAGAAGAGAGAGATATATCTTACACGTATCTCATCCGGTTCCAATCAGAAAATAACATGGGGACAGAATAGTACACTTCATGAGTACAACTAAGCAATTGAAAATGTTATATTAATAATAATATAAAGATAAAGATAAAGATAAATATAAATAGGAAAATTGGAATTAAATAATACAAGTTATGCCTTATTGGCGGATAATAATATGAGTTTTGACCTTTCCTCACAATAATACCAATTAAACACATAGGTGATATCAGTGATACGCCGTTAAAATTAATTTAACGGGGTTAGTGAAATGGATCTTTTTGTCATTTTGGAAAAATCAGGGGATGTTTTGAAATTGTTATATATATATATAAACAAAAAAGAAAAAAGAAAAGTGTGTGTTTCACGGGAGAAGAGACCGAGAGGGGGGAAGCCCCGGTTTTCCAGCCGCCGGCTCCGGCAGCCACACGGCGGCGTTTGCCGGGGAAAGGTCGCCAGGGGGTTCGACGGTGCAGGGGTAGGGTCGATCGGAGAAGCAGTGTTGCGAGGGTCGACGGCGTTTGATCGGAGGTAGGAAGGATGGGTCGCTCAACGCCTCCCCCTCCTGCCGTCCGCCTCCCATCTGCAAAACCCTACCCTTCCCCTGCCTCCGCATCACCGCCCCATTCGGCAAGCACCAGCGCTCCAGCTACCCACAAAACCCTAGCCCCCTCCCCTGACTCGAATGCTTAAATCAATGGCCGATGGTGGTGGACAGGTGCGTTGCCGACGATGGTGGTGAAAACGAAGAGGGCTGCTGGGTTTGGCCGGAGAATGACGGCTGAGAAACCGACCTGTGGCCCTTCATCAACCCGTCATCTTCTTTTTCGCTTTCGGCGGCTGAGAAACCGCCTCCGGGAACCCTAATCCATTCCTCCCCCGTTCTTGAGAAACTGCTGGGTTTGGCCGGAGAACGGCGACTGAAAAACCCTAACTCCGTCGCCGGTAAAACAGTCGCCGGGGGGAGCTCGGAAAATAGTCGCCGGGGGGAGCTCGGAAAAGGATGGGTCGCCGGTAAAACAGTCGCCGGGGGGACCTCCATCTTCCTTTTTTTCTCTTTTTTTTTTATATAT
>JBCNJP010000003.1:12814447-12962075 GCA_039602395.1 Deinandra increscens subsp. villosa
AGGGTTATTGGATTTTAATAATATGAATTAAGCTCTATTGGCGGATAATAATACGAATTCAGGAATTTCCTTACAATAATACGAATTCGTCACTTAGGTGTAAAAAATGATACACCGTTAGTTTTTCACTAACGGTGTTAATTTTTGCTGACTGGACTGATGACGTGGCATGCCACGTGGCATGTTTAACCAATTTTTTAAATGGTTATTGGATTTTAATAATATGAATTAAGCTCTATTGGCGGATAATAATACGAATTCAGGAATTTCCCTACAATAATACGAATTCGTCACTTAGGTGTCAAAAATGATACATCGTTAGTTTTTCACTAACGGTGTTAAGTTTTGCTGACGTGGACTGATGACGTGGCATGTTTAACTAGCTTTTTAAAATGAGGGACTATTTCTGTAATACCTTCAAAAATGTGGGGTTAATAGAAAAAAAAGAAAAAAAAACCTAAAAATCTAATCATCGTCTTCCTCATCCTTGTCACCACCATAACCTGTTCGCCGCCACCAAAAAGCATGTCATTATCCAGAAGGATATTTACTTAAACCTCGGTGGTGGCAAGGATGAGGAAGACGATGATTAGATTTTTAGGTTTTTTTTTCTTTTTTTTCTATTAACCCCACATTTTAGAAGGTATTACAGAAATAGTCCCTCATTTTAAAAAGCTAGTTAAACATGCCACGTCATCAGTCCACGTCAGCAAAACTTAACACCGTTAGTGAAAAACTAACGGTGTATCATTTTTGACACCTAAGTGACGAATTCGTATTATTGTAGGGAAATTCCTGAATTCGTATTATTATCCGCCAATAGAGCTTAATTCATATTATTAAAATCCAATAACCCTTTGAAAAATTGGTTAAACATGCCACG
Source organism: Deinandra increscens subsp. villosa (assembly GCA_039602395.1). Classification (NCBI taxonomy): domain Eukaryota; kingdom Viridiplantae; phylum Streptophyta; class Magnoliopsida; order Asterales; family Asteraceae; genus Deinandra; species Deinandra increscens. The sequence goes on from JBCNJP010000003.1 coordinate 12,815,331, forward strand.
TGGCATGCCACGTCATCAGTCCAGTCAGCAAAAATTAACACCGTTAGTGAAAAACTAACGGTGTATCATTTTGTACACCTAAGTGACGAATTCGTATTATTGTAAGGAAATTCCTGAAATCGTATTATTATCCGCCAATAGAGCTTAATTCATATTATTAAAATCCAATAACCCTAAAAAGAATAAAGAATATAGATAAGAAAAGAAAGATGATAGAAGAGAGATGAGAGAGGAAAAAAGGTAAAGGTGTCATAGATGAAAGATGAGAGAGATTGATTGTGACATTTCTTTAATATATTATATATTTAAAATACAAATTTAATACAAATGATATAAAATAAGTGTACAATCACATTCTCTTTTTGCAGTTCATCGATTTTGTAGCAGAAGACATATTGCATTTTAGTTTTAGCAAGCATGAAATGACCAAATAACCCTTTTGGGTATGATGCAATTTGATGAGGTGGTTCATTCTTGACCCTTGGATGGGTTTTGAAAGTTTTCCCAACTAGATTGGGTTTTCATACTAACCATCCCCTATATATATATAGTCAAAAGTTCATTATAGACCCCTTAAAAAGTGTAGACCCCGTAGACCCCTTTATTGTTCTATAAAACTCACTAAAATTATAAAACTCATTGTTGTTGAATTTGGTATTTATTTTTTTATTTTTTTTATTTTGTCATATTTATATCTTTATATTGTAATTTAAGGTTTATTTCTTATGTCTTTTAGTTTTTTCTTTATTTTTTATTTTCTTAATTTGAAATTATAATTTTTAGTAAGTTTTATAGAACGTCGATTTTTTAAGTTGCAGTGAGTTTTAAAAACAACGGTGAGCTTTAATCTAAAGAGTGAGTTTTATAATTTGTAATGAGTTTTATAATTTTCATTGAGTTTTAAAGAACGTCGATTTTTAAAGTTGTAGTGAGTTTTAAACACAACAGTGAGTTTTAAAACTCAGCAATGATTTTTATAATTTCTAGTGAGTTTTATAGAATAATATACTTTTTTCAACAACAATTATATTTCATCGTCTCCAACAATTTTCTAGGTTTTCTTTTTTATTTTTAAAAACTTATCGCATAAAAAAACCAAACCAACAGCAATGAGTTTTATATTTTTTAGTGAGTTTTATAGAACAATATAGAGGGGTCTACGAGGTCTACACTTTTTAAGGGGTCTACAATGAACCTCACCTTATATATTATATATAACCCTATATATATATATATATATATATATATCTATCTATCTATCTATATATTATATAAATGAAAAGATGGATGCTGAGTGACATCACCACAACCCTCCCCAGCATCAGTTTCTCGCCTAAATGCACCCCTACCTAAAAATCACGCGGATCCTATTTGATCACACGCGGATTCTTTCTTAAACCCGGCCCACCTTTTGAACGGCGTATAAATCAAGAAACCCTAATTCCAAATCTCATTATAATCTTCTTCATCAAACTCTCCACGTTTCAGAGCTCCTCCGATCAACCGCCGCTCTCTCTCTCTCTCTGTCATTTATCCGACCATCAATGGAATCAGGTAGATGCTCTCTCTCTCAGCTGATCTTCAAGCGTGCATCGATCATCATCGGAATCGCGTCTTTACTTTATCGAAGGTATTTGTTCAATCGATTACATACTTGCTTTATAATTATCCGTATTTGTTCAATCGATTACCCGTGGTTGAATAGATCACGTTTGAAGCCCTAATTTTGTTTATCAAATTCTACTTGATTGAAGGTATGTTGTCGATTTCAGACTTACGTTATAAGGATCCGTATGTGTTCAAATACACAATCATCTCTCTGAATTTTAAGTAAGTTTATTATTTTTGCAACAATCGTCTTCGGATTTCAAGTCGTCTTCCTTCGATTCAGGTATAACACTTCCTTAATCCATCATCGTCTTATATTCGTTCGTTTTTCGATCATCCGGGAAACCCTATTCTAAGATCTGTGTTTTATTCCTCAAAATTGGTAGCGATTTGATTGAGGAATCATGAATGAATGTCTAAGATTCATAAAATTCAGTGTTCGTTTATGGGTTTCTGAGATTTCTAGGTTTGTATTTAAAGAATTTATAAATAATTTTACAGGGCAGTCACAGTGTTGGTTTACGTTTTTCTTTTATTAGTTTTGCATGATTTGGGATAAACATTTGAAGGTAATGCTACTAAAACCACGATCTTTATTTACTTTCATTACCATTTTCACGAATTGATATGTGCAAATGGATGTGGGGATCATGTAATGAATTGTTTATTTCCCATATAAACAGCAATGCAAATTGAAGAAAAAATATATGGGTGGCACATGATGAGCTGGTTAAATTTTAAAAAGAAAAACAGAGAAGCTCAAAACTAAGATTATTGTTTCTCATTACTCCATACCTATAATCCCCAAATATTTACATTTATATTTAGAAGGAACCTCACTATTTCTGAGTTACCCAGGGTCATTAAACAAGTCATAAAAGTAAAGTTTATAACTGTTATTGTTCTTTATTTGATTATATATGCTTAGATAACTCACAAACATATGTTCCAAAATTTAAATTTCTAACTTAAGATCATAAATTATGATAATTTCTAATTACAAATATAACATTAAAATCTAGAGTTCATATGGGTCATATTGACCCATTAACAGTGTCCTTTATGGTAGATAATATCATCCTAAATTCTTTCCAAATGACACTTTTTAATCATCCGGAGTTATATAAATATACCAAACTATAATATGAAACAGACTAATTTGCATTCTGAAACTCAAATATTAATGGATGTGGAGACTGGTAATTTTGATTAGGCAATGACGGGTGTAATTTTGATAATACTTTTTTTAGCAGGTCTGAGGTTTTATGCGTTGTTTTGTTTGTACTTTTAGTCTTTGTGAGTATCTTTATTTTCCCTTTTGAGTCGGTATGTTTGCAAGTATTTTGCTCGTTATCCCAACATGAAATATAATTGTTCATTCTTGAAAATATGTATTTTTTCGTTAACTCATTAGGAACAACAGTTGAGATATCTCATAATTGAGTCCCTTTGATGTTAAGAAAGTGTATATCTTTTCACCATTATGTGAGTAATTTGTGCTTCAATTTATTGAAATAATATGTTATTGCGGGAATTAGTTATACCAATCCACCATTTCATAATGGGATTTTGTATTTTAGTTATACCAATTCACCATTTCATAATGAGATTTTGTATGTGTAGTTCAAATTTTTGTCACTTCATGTATTATCATCAATCTGAACATATTATCATTTCAATACGAATGGTTCAAAAAAGAATGGATTTCGTATTCATGTATTTATGTCATATTTTAAGTTCAATTTATTGATCTTCTTTTTGTTCATGTAGAGAAATTGAGTTCAGATTTGACAAGGATTTCAAATTTCAAACACTTTCCTTCCATAATTGTGAACCACATGACGACTTGAATTTGCCTTACTAATCCATGATCCTATGAAATGTTATTCAAGACCGTAGTGTCATCATTGAAATTTTGATTCATCATCCGCCTGTTTTTGCTTTACAAACATTTCATCTTAGGGAGGGGGGAGTGGTAGAATTTTTAGGATTTTGAAGAATGGGTTGTAACCAATAGGAGGGTGCCACGCAGGAAAGAGAAAAAGAAAGAATTTTGAAGAATTTTGAAGGATTTTGGGAGGGAGTGGTGAGGATTATGAAGAATTGTAGGTTAATATATTTTAATGTTTTTGAGTTATATTTATATTGTAATTAATCTTAAAACACTATATTTATTTAAAAAAAAAACTAGTAGATTAAAAAAAAACATTACATTAATATAAAAACATTACATTACTTAAAAAAAAATTACATTACTTAAAAAAAAAACACACACACTACGTTACTTTTATTTAAAAAAAAAACACACTAAAAGTCACACTCCCACCCATATCTCTCCGCTATCTTTCGTTTTTGGGCGAGTTTGACTTGCAAAGAGGATCCCCTCAAGTGGTCGTGTGGAGTTGTAAAAGTCTCCACGTCGCGGTCGAATGCTTCTTGTTCGAGCATTGCCTTTTGCGCCTCTAGCATCTCCACGTGTCGGTCCATTGCCAACTTAAACGACCTCTCGTTCAACTTTAGCCTCGCGTGCAACTGCTTTTTTTTCCAAATTCGTTTGTTTGAGGAGGTTGAAATTCCTAACCTCGTCAACCAAACTTGTGGTGCTCGACGCGGAATCGACTGACTTCTTCCCCTTTCTAGTTGGCGGTGTTGGATTGGAGTTTTCATTTAAGTCGGGCATGTCATGCCTAGGAGAGTCGTTTGAAGTCGAGTATTGGCCCGTCTCGGTATTCTTCCTCCGTTTGGAGGACGACTCGTCAATCTGACCGCAAACCCTCTCAACGGGCGCCCACTTCAAGTGGTCCTTCATTTCGTTCCACGCTTCCATGTTGGTGAAACCTTTCCTCTCGTAAAGCAGCTTGTATTGGGATTGAGCTTTATTCAAAACATCGGCATCCGACGACCCGCTTGCCCGAGCAAGAACCTGCATTTATATAAGTATATAACGTCAAAAAACTAGAAAAGTAAAAAAATAAAAACTATAAAAGTAAAAAAATAAAAACTATAAAAGTAAAAAAATAAAAACTATAAAAACTATATATTTACCAAATTTTGGTAGAGACCGTTAAAATTGTTAACCTTCGTTAACATCTTGTTCCATTTTGAGTTCAATTGGTGGACGTTTCTGTTCGTACCACCTCTTTGTTGCTTGAAGTGTTTGAGAACTCGAGACCAAAAACGATCGGACTTTTGTTGGTTTCCGATAATCTTGTCTTCGGAAACGAAGAGCCAAGCTTTTGCCAAACATGCCTCTTCGGCAGGGGTCCAGGTGACACGTGTCGCTCGACCCGAAACATTTTGTTGAGTTTCGGGTACGGTTTCATCATCATCATCATCGTCGGCTTCGTGATGGGGTTGTTGGTATTGTTGTTGGTTGGCGAAATGTTGATGCTCCCGAAATTGTTGGACATTATCTTCATCTTCGTCGTCGTCGTCGTCGTCTTCATGATGGGGGTCACGGTATTGGTCACGAAATTGTCGGCTTTGGTATTGTTGGTGGTGGACGAAATTTTGGTATTGGCTCGATTCGGGTAAGACGAATCATCCGGGTTCGATTTGAATCGGCATACCCGGAGAAGGTGGGTAGAAAGGGTAGTTCATCGGGTTTGAAGATGGTGGTGGCATCGAGTCTCTTTGTTGTTGCGGGTTTAACGAACGAGGTCGTATTTTTTTCTTGGCTTGACCCTTCGAAGAGCTCGGGTTTGATCGATCCATTGTTTGAGTGAAAGAGTTTGATTATTGGAGTGGTAGAAAATAGAAATGGTGTAGAAGAGAGTGTAGAAGAGAAGAGTGAAAGAGTTTGATTATATAAAAAAAAAATTAAATTTTTTTTTTTAAAGTTTAAGACCGTTCAACGGTCAAAAACCTTGAAACCAACAAACAAAACCAGCGGCGAGAAGTAGATTCTCGGCCTCGCTTTCGCCGAAGCCGCTAGACCGGCGGCGGTGTTTGCCGCGGAAGTTTGTGGCGCCGCGGCTTTTTTGCCGCCCACTCCGCCCCCCCTTATGGATTATTAAATCTGCTATTCAAATACTTTGTTTTCTATAGGCTGAAGAAGTCTTTGACAAAGTTGGAATCTTCAGATTTTCAAAAGGCATATTCCTATCATTGATTATGGTACGTGTCAAGTTAGATTTTGGTCTATATTTTTATTGTCTCCGTTTTCTTATCATTTTCTTATTTTGTGTCATTTGGTTTGATCTCTTGAAATTTAGTATTACATACCATTCATCAGTGGTTCATATTGCCAAGATTAACACCTAAAAACATGCTCTGCAAGGTTAATGTAACTTCATGTGCACTAGAAACAACATGCATGAATTTGATTGATTATGGTTTTCTTTACAAGAACAATGTCCAGGTGTGGACTTTATTGTCATTTAATTTTGCATTTTCTTTATATTTTTTGTTGAATTTATGCACTACAGTTGACATGTTATTTATTTAAAACTATTTATGCTTAAGTTATTACTTCAGCTTGATGCTTTTCTAACATGAAACTGGTTAAAAACTAATTTGTTTGCCAAATTTTTTGTTAGGGTAATTGATATTGATCTAAATTTTATCTATAAAAAAATTTTGGTTTTTTATTTATATTATAAACTTTGCACCAGCAGCAATACATCTTGATATGTAAATATAAAGCGAGAAACATCTTTAATTGGCTTTTGGCGGTCCTATGATTGTGGCATCAGTAAAAGTTGCTATAAGTTGCTATGTAAATATAAAATTAAAACTATGTTTTATTAGTCTTTAATTTTTTAACCCCAGCCGTGCGATGCACGGGTATCAAAGACTAGTATAGGGTAACTTTCTTGGAAAACTACTTTTATTTGGAAAACTGAAAAATAAAGGAAAATTATATTATATGAAGCCTATTTGGGTAATTTCACATTCTTTATTTTTCCTTTTTTCTAATTACACATATATACACATGATAACTTTATAAAAAAACAAAAAAATAATAATTAAAAAAAAAAAAATTAACGTTTTTTTGTTCATCTTGTCTGTCCGACTATGTTGCATATATGCAATATGGTTTGTTGCATATGTTAAATATATGCAACATAGCATTTTGTATATATGTAACATTGTATAATTCATACGTTGCATATATGCAACAAAGTATGTTGCATATATGCAACAAAGTATGTTGCATATATGCAACAAAGTATGTTGCATATATGCAACATGCATATATGCAACATAGTCAGACGAACCTAAAAAAAAAATGTTTTTTCTTAAATTTTTTTTTATGATTTTTTTTTTATTTTAAGGTCGTTAGGTGGCCATTAGGTGGATAAGCACGAAAATTTAAAAAAGAAACAAAAAAAGAAGCACCAAAATTACTTAAATAGTCTTCATTTAATATAATTTCCTTTGGTTTTCCAGTTTTCTAATTAAAACTTAGTTTTCCATTGAACTTAACCCTATGTATATATATATATCTATACTACCATATAATATATAATGTATATTGGTAAAAAGGGTATTTTCGTAATTAAGAGCGTCTTAATTTTAAGATGCATTCCTATTTAGGCCGGAGTCTTCTTCTCGATCCATCCAACTGACGAAAACACTGCCCTTTTTATGTCTCTTGCATCGACTCCTCCAAATTGAGAATTTCTTCCTTTCTCTTTTGATCTTCAAACATCACGCCATCCATAATAGGAAAAACCCTTCTCTCTTAAACTTGGCGGTCAGATTAATAGATGAAAGAAATTTGAATTGCAGTACGTTTTCATCTCTTCTCTCTCCGTCACTTTGGTTTCTCCACCAAAATGCATCTTCTCCGTATGAAAGCTATCGATTTCTTCCTTTATATTTACATATGTTCCGTTTATTAGGGTTCCTGATTCATAGTTAACTTAGATTTTGATTTCTTTATTTTAGGGTTTCGAGACGAATCGCAACTATGCAATAGAATGATTATCGATCTGGACTTTGCTCTGATTTTGGTTTTCAGTACATATATCGATCGTTAGATGTCATCTTCGTACACAAGGTTCGTTTCTTTATTACTATCCCTGCTTGAGGTTCGTTTCTTTATTATTATCCCTGCTTGAGGTTCGTTTTATGATTAACCGGGTTTTGGGATTTTTTATATGATTCACACTCTGATGAAACCTTTTGCCGTCTCTTTTCTTCTTCACATAATGTATGCTTCAGCCGCTCCAATTCCTCGGAGGTATGTTTATTGGTTCTATCGGCCTTTTCATTCTTTCAGTTGTGGGAGGATGCTGAGGTCTGCGTTATATCTATATAGCTTATGTTCTTGAATTTTTCCAATTGTTGAGGTTTCTAGAATAATTTATTTGTTGTTTGTTATTTCAATTGTTGAGTTGTGATATGGATTGTATTGATTTTCTGTTCTTTCTTTAGGTTTTTGTGTTTTGTTTTACAACCTCAAACTTGATTTTATTGTTTGTTCAAACCTGAATTTAGTGTTTGTATAGTCATTTAGCTGCTTTTTTGTAATTGAATGCTATCAGGTTCATCCCTCTGGCTGTACTTGTGTTATTGTGGTCATATGGTTTTTTTGTAAAGGGTGGCGTAGGATACTTTATCAACTGAAGATGTGAAGGGTGTAAAAAGCATTTGGTCGCAAGGACGGTAAGTGTGCATTCTGTAAAAAAAAATTCATAATGGGATTAACATTTTATTCTAAAATATAAAGATTTCTTTTGTGTTATGTCGATGCATTTTATTAAACGTTTTATTAGCTAGAAAGTCATTCCATGGCGTATACATGCTTGCTTTTATAGGGTTGGACATGCATCTAGAAGTAAATGAGCGCGACGGGAATGGTAGTGAAGTCGAGCCTGTTTCTGCTACTCCTGCAACTCCTTCATGTTTTGGCAGGTAAATAAACATCACATGTTAGCTGTTACGTTAGAGTTACAATAATAGTTGGAAAAGTGGGCTAGGCCAACCCACAAAAACATTCTGATTCTTTATTTTAAAGATTACACAATACTGATTTGTTATATATGATAAAAAAGACTGTTTATTAGTTTGACACCCTGAAGCTTTCTTTAATTATATATTTATTTTCATAGTGCGAGGCTAACCACCACGATCATTTCTAGCCATCGGATCATCCTCAACCCAAAGATTTGGAAAGCTGAATCCTTTCTCAGGTGGCGGGAGTAAGCTGCAACGACAAAGGGTGGGAGAAAACGAGATGCCCGGTATTCTGGAAGAGAAGAATGGTTCACCAATCAGTGATGTAAAAGTGTAAAACCTTGTTCACCAAACAGCAAGAGGGTGTCACCCCCACACTCTATCATGGGAAAAAGAAGCAGCAGAAAGTTAATTTTGCAATCTATTCCTTCATTTCCATGTCTCATCCCCAACCCCAACCAATGATGCAAATAAAGCCCTCTAATCTATAACAATTAACATTTTGCAATCTATTCCCACAACCTGTCAACAATGCATAAAATCCCCAAAGGTTTTTATTATGAAAATTAAATTATCATTGTCCCATGGGGTCTAATTATCCTTTGGTTTTCTTTCTTTAGTCATTTGCAAACGAGATTATCATTGTCCCACAATTATACTATAATAACATAATACAACCTATGGTACTAATTTTAAAACATAGTGTACAAGCTGTCAATGCATAATTTATAAGTTACAATACTTGATGCTCTCGGTACAACCACTCACTGCCGGAGAGAGCTTGAGGTTGTTTTTTCTTCTTCTGGCCCCACCCATGTTGCTGCCGTGTAGATTTTCTCGGGCTCCCTCTGCGTGATTTCAGGGAGAGGTGAGGCTGGCCTATTCATTACTGTGGCACATGGAGTAGTTGAATCCCTGGGACACGCTAACATTAACAACATTACACACTTTGCTTTCTGCCTGTCTCTCTACTCTCTCTCTAAAACTTCTCTATGATATATTTTTACGTTACCGTCAATGATGGATCCGGTAGGTTCAGACCGCCGTTCGGCGGTAGAAGAGGCGATGAGCGCCTTAATAGCCACGATTTTCAGTGGTAGAGGTTGTCTCCGGTAAAAACAACACCTGTTGACCATCATCTTTTGATTTAGATGCTACAGGTGGCTATGTTGCGAGTTTGGTGGGTTAAAACCCTAGATCTGCGATAGTTTTTTGTGGCACTCCGGCTAATCGATATTCATTAACGCCGGTGCTGCTCTTAACGGCTTGGTGACGCCGCCGCTCTTAACGGCTTGGTGTCGCCGCCGTGTCGCCATTGACGACATCGGTGCGATGGTAGTGTATCGATGTTGATGGGGTGGTCGTTTGACCAATCGCTCCCTTTGCGACACAGATTTGATGTTGGTTTGCCCCCGATTTTCTTGGCTGCTACTTTCTATGGTGGTTTTTGATGGTCTTTTGTGTACAAACTGAGTTTTGGGATGCAAGATCTAAAGGGGGTTGAAGAGTTGTCGTGATGGCAAACTCGATGGTCTGAAAATCACAGGTTTGATCTTCGGACTTTCTGTCTCATCTAATCCACCGGTTGTTCTTTGTGTTGGTGCAGAAATTGGTTCCGATTATAGATGGATTTTCATATTTTTGTTTTTTGTTGTTGGTGATGAATCTTTGATGTTCAAAGAAAGTGAAATGGGAGGTTGTGGGTTTCTTGGTATGCAATTTTCTGTTGTAATGTTAAATGAAACTCAGATCTGTGATGTTCGACTGCTGCTTTCTAGATATTCCATTTGTGGTTGTCTAAAAATGCAATGGCAGTGGTTATCTTCACGATCTGCGTCTTTAACCTCTGTTGGACTGTTGGATGATTGTTATGCAATGTTTGGTTGTCTGACGATGCTGTGGCTATGATGATCTGCATGATCTGAGCCAATAGTTATCTTCAAGATCTGTACTTTTTCCCTTTGTTACTATAGTAAGAATCTGGTTGGTTAATCTGAGCCAATAGCAAGATCTGTTTTCTTGCTATTCCTCTTTTGGTTGCAGTGTGGTCGCAATTCTGATTAGGCTATGATGAATCTCGGGTGACAAGGAGGCGTTGATCGCCACCGTCATGCAGATCTGAGCCATATACACGTTCCATTCTTTGTGTTCTTTGACATTCTGATTAATAGAACTTTTTTACCCATGCAGGAGCTTCGGTGCGTAAAAAGAGTGGATATATTCTGGCTTCTCGGTTGACTATCAGGTTTAAGGATTAGAGTTTGTTTGTTTGGCTGCTTCGCTTAGGCGTTAAAGCACCGATGGTTAGTTGCTCTGTGTGCATATTTAATTTCTCAACATACTTTTTTTGTGAAATCGATTGGGTTTAGTGTTGCTAGGTAACACAAATGGTATTCAAGTAAGGTTTGAAACGCTGGCGTGTGTTGTGGTGCTCAATTTGTTTGATGATCCTGTGATATTCTCTAAGCCCGCTGTTTTTCGGTAGGTTTTCATGGTTTTCGTCGGTTAAGATCAGTGTTTTCTAAGCATCTTGATTTTCTGATTTGATTCTGTTGAGAATGCTTGGTTTCTACGGCCGTGGCTGTGATTTCATCTCAAAAGTGGGGTATAAATAAATTTCTGCTCGGTTTCTACGGCCGTGGCTGTGATTCTGTTACGTATCGCCCATAGGTTCTATCTACAGGTAAATGTTAATATTCAATTCGGATGAAGGGCAAACAGAACATGAAAAATGTTCTGATGTTAGGTTAGTTTTTATTTAAAATGATGTATATGATCATTAATGTTTATAATTAGTTGCATATGTTGATTGTCCTGTTATTTATGAGATTATTTACCTACTTTTTATGTTTGCACAGTTGTTTAGCCAAAATTTGTCATAACAAAAAAGGTGCTGAAATAGTCTGACCTAAATATTAAGTTAAGATGATTCTTACTTTGTTTTGGAATTGTTATAGCTTCAAGATGATGTGGGATGATGGATTATGTGGCTTTCTTTTTGCTATTGTAGTCTGAAGTCTAAGACCCATTTGATTTAGTAATGGTCTTATGAAGTTTTATTTCATTCTATGCTCTTTTTGTTGATGGGTCTATTTGCAGGTCAAGAACTCTTTTTGGTATTGAATCTAGGTCATCGTCTCTTTTTGTTGATGAGATTTTGTTTTGTTTCTTCTCACCCTTTCTTCATCATGTAATTTTGCTTTTTATGATTCTATTGTTTGTTTTTTGGTTTGTTGTATTGCATGTTGTTTTAGTAAGATTTTGTTTTGTTTCTTCTATGATTGCAGGTTTAGGGATTGTTCGCTGTGTATTATGTGCGTTGACCAAGCTACTTGATATGGAGTAAAACATATGGTATTACTTTTCTTTTGATAATGTTGTTTCTATAGATTTACTTCTGTAAAGGATCATGGAATTTTTCATGATACTTTAACATGAAACATGATAAAAAGAAATTTGTGTGCCAAACTTTTTGTAACATTAAATAGTATTAATCTAAATTCTATATAATTAAAAACTTCTGATGAAGGTTTTTTGTTATTTGTTTCTATTAGCAAAGTGGTTTTAGAGTGCTTGCCAACATAAGTGAGATGATGAGCATAGCTTCCCTAATCGGCCTTTTTAAACGGGTCGGCTCTGCGGCAGCGCGCGGGTCGACCCACTTGTCTATAACAATTGACATTTGCTCCTGTTATTTATCATCAGGTGATATCCAATTTGTGACTACCCAATTTGATAACCAGTGACATTTCCCCTGTTATTTATCATCAGTTGATTTTGAAAGTTTTATCATTTGATGATGCAGAAAATTAGGACTTTGGAGCAGGATGGGAGGTCTTTTGATACGGATGTGGGCACATGTGTATGTGTTCAAAGCTAAGTACATAATACTGAAGCAATTTTATGCTCCTCTATATTGGTTTACTTAAAAGTTAAAAGAGTATTATCTTATAATACATATTACCTAATGTTAGATACACTGAAATGACACTTGACTAAAAGAATTTCAATATCTGACTGCATCTACAGAGTATCCAAAGATGGGAAATGGTCTTACATAGTGTTGTGGGTGATCGGAAAATCAGGTACAATCTAGAGTATTTTGAAGACAAGACTATTGGAAGCATGTCCATCTGTTTCTTCTGCTACTATAATTGGGGTCATGTGAGTCTTTGATCCCTTTAGTTTGACATTCTTGTGTTTTTTTTTGCTTTTATATTTTTCCGAGACTTATTTGTATTACAAAATAATTTATTATCAAGTTTGATATTTTATTGTCGGTATCTTTTTTTTCTTTCTGACTTATTTGTATTTATTTACAAGATCATTTATGTATCAGGTTGGGTTTTTGCCATCTAATAAAAGATTTTAGCACTGATGATATCAAACTTTAAAGTGATTCGTTCGGTCTTTTATTCTACAATTGTAAGGCTATCCGTAATGGGGCTCCATGGGGGCGCCATGGAGCCCATAGCGCCTCATATAGCGCCCAGAACCACCCCCTAGGGGCGCCATGTTAAGTGAAACCGGGAGGGGCGTGATGTACATGGCGCTCCCCCATTTCTTGTTGATTGGTTTGTTTGATTTTTTCTTTTTTTTAATTGGAGAGATTTTATTAAGTGGGGGTTTTTAAATAATAATTAGGTAATAATTAGAGGGGCGTTATGGGGGGTTACCACTACACCACTTTTTCCATGGAGCCCCTCTTGATGACGTGGACGCCACATGGCGCATAACGCCCACAAGGGGCTCCATCCACTACGGATAGCCTAAAAGAGGGACTTTGATGGCATAGAAAAAGCTTATCTTAATTTTATAATAATTGACAAAAAAAACGATTCTATATTTGATCCTGATTCTAGATTAGTTTCTTCTTTTGGTAGAAGCGAGTCAAGGGTATTCATCCATCTAAAGACGCGAGTCAAGAAAATCATAGTTATATAGTATAATTGTGTTTATTTAATGGCATAAATATGCAGTTGTTCAACAGTTGTAATAGTAAAAGAACAAAATTATAAATAATTAAGCAACAGAGTTTGTGCATAGTAAATTATATTTTTCTAAAAGTTCTTATTTTTTAAATATAGCAATACAATACCCAAATTAAAAATAAAAATGCTTGATTTTCCGTGAAATTTTAAAAAGATAAAATCATATAAAATAGTTATTTACCTTTAAAGATTAATAGAACTTGAATGTGGATCCTAATTTGAACCGGCAAGTCATGTAAAAAAACTTACTTTTAGGGAGCTATTACATTCCAAAAAGATGATAGAATGTGTATTATTTTACTTTCAGTCGGTAACTTATTGGTTCTACACTTGAGCTTTTTTCTTTTAAGAATCACGTATGGATAGCAAAGGCGAACGTAGATGTACCACATTATAAATTGTCGTCGCAACTCATCATACTAACAGAACGAATATCACGTTGTAGCTTTTTGTCGCCGCCGAATAGGCCTGTAAATGAACGGAACGTCAATGAACAGTTCAAGAACCGTCCGGGGGAAGTTTATTTATGTTCGTTTATTTAATAAATGAATGAACACGAATAATTTTTTTTGTTTATTTAATTAAATGAACGAACATTAAAAAATGTCTCATTCGTTCATTTATGCTCGTGAACGTAAGTTTATGTTCGCTTAAACTGTCACCCGTCAGAAAACAAATAACACACTATAAACTGTCACCTGCCGCAACGCGCAGGTATCCCACTATATATATATATAGGAGGAAGATCAAATGCGAACAACCCTTAGCGTACGAACGGTGCGAACACGCAAACAGAAGACAAATAACACGCTATAAACTGTCGCCGCCGCAACGCGCGGGCACACGACTAGTATATATATATATATATATATATATATATATATATATATATATAGGGTTGGGGTAATTTGGAACCCACGTTGAGTTGAGGAAACTTTGGAACATCGTAAAAAACGAGGTTAAAAAAACGTTTTTTTTCTCAATTTTTTTAGGGTGGTTCTTTAGGTTATAGACTACTCTTATATGAAAAAAAATAAAAAAAACGCCTAGTTAGTAGATTTTTTTAAAAAAATCTCAAAAAAAAATTGTTACATATGTAACTTTCATGTGTAAACTGTATATATATGCGTTTACACATGAAAGTTACATATGTAACCACTCTTTTAATAAAAATTTTAAAAAAATCTAATAGGCGGTTTTTTGATTTTTTTTCATATAAGAGTAGTTTAGAACCTAAAGAACCATCATAAAAAAATTGAGGAAAAAAAAACGTTTTTTTAACCCCGTTTTTGACGAGGTTCCAAAGTTTCCTCAACTCAACGTGGGTTCCAATTTACCATTTCCTCTGTGTGTGTGTGTGTTTTAAAGTATATATTGAAAACAAAAATAAATCGAATGAACATGACATAGATTGACTTAAGTATATATTAAAACAAAAAACAAAAAAACTTGTTTTTGTTCCTATATTTTCTTCTTGCTTGTAAATACCTCATGGGTAGTGTAAGTTGTTGTTTGTTTTTTTGCTAAAAACATTTTCTTGTCCTCTTATGTCTGCGTCATGCAGACAGACATTGTCTTTTGTAGAGTATTTGTTTTCACAGACATTTCATTAAAAATCATCTGTGCGTCCTCTTTTTGATACATACGTGGGTTTAAGTCTTCTATTGTTCCCTTTTTATAAATTGTTGTTCCAAAAAAATGAAACCGACCTCAACTCTTTTATTAGAAGTGATCAAAGCCGAGGTTCAAACTCTATGCTCAATTCTACAGTTTGCTATATTAGTTCCTGTCCATTAAATCTACAGTTTGCTATTATTCTGTTGTACGTTAGTTAAATAATAATTTGTCCCTAACATTTTATGTCAACTTAATTGTTTTATGAGATGAGCACCTCTAGAAAAAGTATGGTATATTATTTAGCAGAAGCCTGATATAGAGTTTATATACTTTGCTGCTTTTAGCCTCCAACATGACCGATATTAAAAGTGGTTCTTGAAACTTTGTAAAAAGTCAACATAGGAAATGGAAACCATATTTTGTAAATGGCCAATATACGCCACATATAAGTAGGTATGCATCACAGTACAAATGTAATTAAAATGCCTATCAACTTGCTTATTTAACATTGTTTTCTAACTTCACAGGACAAGCGGCTCTCACAATGATCTATAACACAACCGGCTAAGTTTTTGTTACCTCACCTTAAAAACACTTGCTTGTATAATCTTTAATTTCTAACTACCCAGTGAACCTTAAAAACCGATGGTTTGTATGATTTCCTCATATAGCTTACCATCCTTTTCTTCACTATTACGCAGTTAATCTCTAGTTAAAAACAAACAATTTTTTTCTTTTTAAAATATCCTAACAAAAATAAACTAAAATTTTACTGGAAACAATTTTAAAGAAAATTGTTCCGTAATCATTCTAGCAGAAACATCGTTTTTTTTTTTCAAAAATAAAAAAACAAAAATAATAGAATATGTGCATTTTGCTTCATTTTAAAATTTAATTGAATACTTATAATTTCAAAAAACTAATCGAATGTTTTACAAAAATTAAATATATTTTTAAATAAGGAATCATTTATTTGATAAGAATAGGAGTGGGAAGTCAATTTTTTAAAAAAACGCCCATTTTGATAAATATTTTTCCAATTACACTAGTTTGGAAATAAACTCGAAGAAATCAAGACGTGGGGTGTCTTGACGTTCTAGGACGGTGAAACAATTAATCTCCGCTAACCACGATTCTAACTGAATGTGTGCTATTCTTGATCACGCCTCACCAATGGTGCCGTCTCACAACAGTATAATTAGGAGACATCTTGCTTGTGTGATCAATAATCCAATGTGTCGATTCCATCTTAGTTTTAAAGATATCCCATTGATGTCCTTTTGTTAAATTCATTTACACTTAGTAGCAATCCAGCATAGCTAAGTTAAAGTAACTAAATCACTTGAACTTGTATGCGATCAGGGACTACGGATTAGCCACCCTCCTTACCTTTTTTTTGAACGATCTGAAACTTCACTACAAAAGACCCCTGCCTTGAAACAAATACATAGTCCGAACCAAAACAAAACGACAACAAACCTACAACCCAATAAGAAGCACCAACAAAAACGCATTACAACGCACATACATACACTTTTAAGACTAACAGAAGTATACGTGGAGATCTCAAACAAGTCAACAAAATCACACTAGTGATGATCACTCTAGGTCGTCCCCATCCCTGCGCAATAAGCCCCAGCCAATAAGCAGCTGCAGCATATATCAGCCATCTTAACCTAGACTTGGTATTTGAAGAGGAAACATTGGTCACTAAAACTCTTAACCTAGACTTGGTATTTAAAAAGAAAACCTTGGTCACTAATGAGACTGTCCTCCAAGGATGGAATCTCCATGTTATCAAGGTGGAAAGTTGTATGGGTAAATGTGAAGGCTGCTGAATTCAAGATGGGTAAAGTGATGAAGCCTGCTATATTTTATACCTCACTTTTTATATGACCTATTTGTGATTTTGTAATTCACCGTGCAACTCTGTTTCCAGGAGATTACTGCTAAATATGCCTACATATTTACTTACAAATTAACAACACATCTTTTAGATATTGACAGAAATTAGTGCAGAACAGGGTTTGTGTAAATTCATGTACCAGGACTAGAATGTCATGTATAAAAAGAAAAAGAAAAACACAGCCTACTAACAAAAAAAGATTAATGTCAGCCAAATGCATCTCCATAGTTGGATGGGAAACACAAACCTAAGCGTTGCTCGTCACAAGCAACTCTAGTCGCGCCATGTTATCCTCTGTATATGCATTTTTGCATAGTGCCCAATTTTCTTCAGTTGTAACTGGAAGATACTCATTTTGACGGGCGTACTGAATTGTGAAAGTTCCAACAGCCGTGTTACACACACGCGCTACCTGATCCATAAACCGCATGAAATTTACAGTCCTTCGAGTGTAGAAGAGAGTATGGAAGCCAGAGGTGAATAACACCACAACCGGCATCGTGTGTATATCGCCCGTTCGAGGCCATTGCGGTCTGTGCACACCAGGATATGCTTCACGCAATCTTGATCTCAACACCGTCTGTGTAACTGCAGAAGAAATAAGTCAGCTTCTAACACAGCACATATAAACATATTATAATATTGACAAAAAAAAAACATATGCGAGTACTTAACTATTTGCGTGGTCCCGAACAGCTTCGCTAGGTAGGCCATAATAGTCTGATAATTCATTCTCAATCAGAGGGTACCTCGACGTAGTGTGTAGTCTTTGTGACAACATCTCAAATGAATGCGAGATGTTGTCAAGTGCTTTACGAAGATGCAATGGAGGGTTGGGCCCCAGAAAATTACGCAATGTGGTTACGCCTTCTCGGTGTCGCAGTACCGAAGCAAAAGATCTTGGGGTGAGTGGTTGATCCGGTGGCGGTAGTGGTTGACCTGCTGGCGGTTGCTTAAGCAGCCGTGCCCCATTTAGTAAGATAGGGCCATAATCAACATCAACATCATCTTCATGGGGGACAGCAGCGTCCCCATTCAATTCAGCACCAGCAGGCTCTTCATGGTGAGCAGCAGGCTCCACATTCAAGTCAGCACCAGCAGGCTCTTCATGGTGAGCAGCAGGCTCCACATTCAAGTCAGCATCAGCTGCCCCAGCAGGCTCTTCGTGTTGGGGATCAGGTTGCCCAATCAAGTCATCTAAAGGTATCTCCTGTACATATATTACAACTGGTTCCTGGTTCTGAATTTGGGGGGAGGCTTGGCCGGTAAGATCATCAATGTCATCAAAAAAATCATGGGGTGGAGTTTGAGGTGGAGGTTGTGCATTTACTGCCACTTCTTGATGTTGATGTGTTTCGTCAATATCCCTCTTTTCGAAAGAATCATAATTGAAAAAATTATCAGCTATCTGATTAGCATCATCATCATCCATCTCTAAAAGCACAATTCAGAACATAAAGAAAGAAAAAAAGTTAGCTATGGATGGACATTTTACAAGCCGAGTAAAACTTGAATCAATTGCCAAATCAGATATACGCCTTCAAAACTCAAATCAAGTGAAAAACTGGAACTTAAGCACTTTACATACAATTGCCAAATAAGGATGTCAGATTGAACTTACAAACCGTGTCCTTAGAAATTTCAAACGAGTGATATCAAACAGAAACCTTCAACATTTAAATCAAATGGAAAAAATGAAACTAAAAGCACTTTGCTGCTGTGGTTCTTGTATTTTATTACTATATAGCAAACTATATATACATATACAACAGCAGCAAAATCACTAATAATCTGTACAAGAACAGCAAAATATCAACCTTAAAAGTTTCATATCAGATATAAACCTTCAAAACTCAAATCAAGTGAATAACCGGAACTAAAAGCATTTTACATACAATTGCCAAATCAGGATATCAAATTGAACTCTACAAACTGCGTCCTTAGAAATTTCAAACGAGTGATATCATTGATAAACCTTCAACACTAAAATTAAATGGAAAAAATGGAACTAAAAGCACTTTACATTGTGGAAACAAACAAGAGATGTATGAGAAATTGAAAAGGCAAAATCAGAGGTTGGATGCGACTTTGAAAAAGAAAAAACAGAAGCAATGAGATAGATATTACCTTTAGCGATAGAAAACCCTAACAATTGCCAAATATCAGATATAAACTTTGAAATCTTCAAATCCTGATGTATGAAAAATTGAAAGGTCAAAATCAGAGCAGCGACTTGGAAAAGAACAACTAGAAGCAATGAGAAAGATAGATTGATTACCTTCTTTTGCGATAGAAAACCCTTGAATTTAGAGAGAGAAAAATCTAGAGAGAGAAGTTCTCTCACAACCGAATTCGTTTTGTTAATTACAGCTTAATAATAGTTAAAATGACGGAATGTAGGAACCCCGAATTTCGGAAGTGAATGTTTAGCATAAGGAAAACTACATTGTCCAAAAACAAAGCTAATTAGGGTGGGTATGGGTTCGGTTTCACCCCCTAGGCTAGGCTTCCGCGGCTTCCATACTACCTAATTTGGCTCCGGGGTGTTCGGTTTGCATATTCAAGCCGATGATGTTTTTTGACCGTTGTACCCTACCAAGCCTAACGCTTCAAATTCTCTCATGCCCTTCTCTCTCATTTGGTAACATAATACTATTGGGTGAAAATTTTGAAGCCTTTTAGGCATGAGATGAGATGGAGACAATTGTGTTGGTTCACATGGTATCAACTATTAAGCAACACCCCTTTATTCAATACGGTTTAAAAACATGGATCTAAGAGACTAACACAAGGGATGCAATGTACTCACCAATTCTAGCTTCTTTTTTCTTTCAATAATTATGCTTGTTCTGACGGGATAGGCTAGATATTGTGGATTTGGCCTGCAAAAATATTTTTTAGTCAGACTTGGATCATCAGTTTAATAAAGTCAAACGGGTCAATGGTCTAATCATCATCATGGTCCACACGTTAGTTAGTCATCAGTCAACCCACACATCACTCCCATATTTAAACCTCTTGACTCATTTATACCTTACTAGTATTTCCTTTTCTAGTTTCATGTTGTTCCTCCAATATGGTCGTATATGTATTATGATGTAATTGGCTTTTTAACAACTCATCAACTAATAGAATCCTTTTACCTTATTGTAATTTATACACTTAAAATATTCAGTACCGAACAACTTACTTGGCACATGATTTGTTACAGGGACTGTCGATCAAATGACCCGGATGCCTTTGTTGACGACAAGTTATGGGATAAGCTAACTTCTTTTAGTTTCTTCAAATATGACTCCATGAGTTGATTACACAACCCCAACTTCCTTTCTGGTCCCTCTTTCACAGCTTTTACAGGGTTAGATTTCATGTTCTTGGAAAGTTTCCCCTCATTCCCATCTAGAACAGCAGAGGCCTTCGGGTCCTCTATAATCAAACCACCTTTGACTTCAATTTGATCATTTTTTATATTCTAACAAAAAACAAGCTTTCTAATGGGACAATCAACTATAAAATGAAACATATTAGTTAAAAAATGAACTTTGTACTCTAAAATTGCTAACAACTTACCTGGTGCTTGCTTCTTTAGCCCACAATCCATGCTTGCCTTACCATGGTTAAACTCGGATTAGGCAATGAATCTGATTCAAGTAAGAGAAGCAACCTGGTCTTATACGCGATCTCTTCATGCAGGTCCCAATTCCTTGACCGGACAGCCCCCTTTGATTCGGTTTTGGACTTCATGTGCTTACCTGAGGAACCGAGACTGATCAAAACCAATACCCAAAATGCATTACCAGGTCCGGTCTTTGGTCTTAAAACTCTCTCACTGAAGAAGATAATCATGATAAATGGGTGGAGAAAGGGCATTTCACCAAGATGGTTCTCTTTAACTGTCATGACAGACAAGGAGCCAAAGAACAAAATACAGATGTTTTTTAGCTCAATGATAAGATCTTGGAACAAATGGTGGATCACTAAATCCTAAGAAACATTTTTAAGAAGATTTGGTACCATTTGAAGTAAGAACATAAAACCTGAAGTACTGCTTCTGTTGGAAACATACTGACTACTTGCTGTTCTGTTAAAAAAAAAATATGCTTTAATTTTTTTAGTGTTAAATAGATACGATTTGATATTTTATTGTTTCATGGACAATCAGTAAAAACTGATTAAAGATTCTAAATTTCTAAGTACCAGGAATTAGTATGATTCGGGGAGACCATTGCAGACAACAGCATTCAAAGATAAGATAATATGCTGAACTTCTCTGTCTGGATAAAACTGCCCACTTCACAAAATCCCATTCATCAAACTCGACTCGCCGCCATTTTGAACCGAAACCACTCACGAAAGCATGCGGATACTTCAGAACCTCTTTATGACCCAAAATACTCCTTGAATCCCTTTGACCCGCTTTTTTGGCTGCACATGAGTACTCCATAAAACTCATCACTTGTGATTTCTAAAGGGATCCACGTCACACCCCCCCCCCCCAGCATATCAGGTTCGGCATTATTAAATTTGTGAGTCTCTCTCAAAGACGACCAAGTGAGCATTGCTGCTCTAGTAGTACCACAATCTGTCAAAACGGCTAAATTATAAATAAATAAATAGATAAATAAACTTTAAAAAAAGAACCAGAAATACCTCAGCTATGAAAAAAACATATGAAACAGGACATGCTGATTTATATCGCCACAAAAGCATGCGAAAGGAACTAAAACACTTAATGTGCAACTCATTTGGTGAGAAAAACTGTTTTCATGCTACCTTTTGCACTAATATTGGGTATGTCAATAACTTCAAAAGAAACAATTCAGAAAGTTAAAAATTAAAAGGATTTTGGCGGCCTTACACGTCTACCTCTCCACCTACTTTGACCCATTACCGGACTCTGCTAGGTTTCTACCTATATAATCATTATGAGTTTTAAGTGTGGGACATAGGGTAAAGTTCATGTATGAACCATTATCTATTGTAAGAACTTAAGAACCAATTTAAATGAGGGATAATTAAGTAATTTTGTCCTTTCTTTTTAATTCCTTCACTACATTCTATTGTACAAACTTGTAAAAACTAAGGGAAAATTATTTCAAATAAAGTTTTTTTAGGTAATTTGATATTTTTTTTAATTTAATTTCACATATATCCACCCATATCCACCAGATGACTTAAAAAAGTTTTTTTTTTTTGTTTTTTGTTTTTTTGCCTGTCCGACTACAATGTTGCATATATGCAACATGGTATGTTTCATATGTTGCATAAATAACATTATATGTTTCATATGTGCAACATGGTATGTTTCATATGTTTTATATGCAACATACCATGTTGCATATATGCAACATTATATGTTTCATATGTTGCATATGTGCAACATTATATGTTTTCATATGTTGCATATATGCAACATTATATGTTTTCATATGTTGCATATATGCAACATAGTCGGACTTACAAAAAAAAATGATTTTTGTTTAGTTTTTTGTTTTTTTAGGTCGTTAAGTTGCCATCATGTGTATAGACACGAAGGAAAAAAGAAGAAGAAACATAAAAATTATCTAAATAACCTTCATTCAATTGAAATTTAATGGTTCTTACATTAGTTCTTAAGTTCTTACAATAATATTGGTTTGTACTAGAACTTTACCCGTGGGACATAAAAAGTCACTTCTTGTTTGGGCTGATCCGAAAAACACTGTTTAATATGCCAGTTAGTTTTTCTCGAACTCTATTGGGCTCCTAAAAAGGTCCTTGTTAAGCTTGAAAAGATAAGGTTCGATTTTCTATGGGGAGGGGGTGGCGAGGGGACGACACGAAAGATTCATTGGGTGGGTCGAGACTCGAGGCAGAACTTTTAGACCGATTGATGAAGGGGGCCTTAGTCTTGCCTGGAAATCTCGAACTCGTGTATGCTTGCGAAATGGTTTTGGAGGTATCTTAATGAACCTTCTCGTCTGTGGAGGAGGGTCATTGATAGTATCCATGGCGATAGATCTTGTAATATTTACATTCCAAGAGGCCCGTCTTTACCCGGGGTTTGGAAGGCTATTTTCAAGGTAAGTCTGATTTGGAAGCTTGGAATATCGACTTTCAGAGTTTGCTCTCGGTTTTTAATGATCAGTGGCATTGGAACGTCTCGGATGATGGGGTTTTTTCTGTTAAGAGGTTGCGCTCTTTGGTTACCGATGCTGCGTCCTCGACTCCTCCGATTTCTTTCCAGAGGTGTCCCTGGGTTCCGATGAAAGTGAATCTTTTTGCGTGGCGCACCTTCCTGGATCGTCTCCCGACTAGAATGGGTTGGTTCGCCGTAATATTCATATGACATCGTCTTCCTACGCCCTATGCAAGGGCAATGATGAGACTGTGATCATATTTTCACGCCTTGCCCCTTCCCCTTCTCGGATCTGGTTTGGACGGTGATCGGTTAATGGTGTAGAGTGCAGTCGATGTTCTTTTTTTCTATAAAGGACATCCTTTCGGGCAGCGGGGATCGGTCATGTTTTGGTAAAAGAGATAAGGCGTTAAGAACCATCTTTTTCACCAGGTGTTGGTGTCTTTGGAACGAGCGCAACAATGCCATATTCAAAGGGATACCGCCTTCTCCGCGGAGGGTTATTAACGAGATTAAGTCATGGGGTTTCTTATGGTTTTGTAATAGGAGTAAGGGTGACGGGGTGGATTGGGATGTTTGGCCGTCTTTCAATATGTAATGTTTCTTCTTTTCCCTTTGTAATCTCCGACGGCCCTTAGCTTCTTGCTAAGTTGCTTTGTGTTTTTTTCTTAATGCATTAGCCGTTCCAATATATACATATACACATATATATATATATATATATATGTGTGTGTATATGTATATGTATATGTATATGTATATGTATATGTATATGTATATGTATATGTATATGTATATGTATATGTATATGTATATGTATATGTATATGTATATGTCAGTTAGTTTACAGCAACAGACATCAAGGTTACTCTGGATGGTCAGGCGTTATTAATTGGCCGTTCAAAAAAAAATTAGTTAAATCATTATCAGCTCATTTGACAACAAAGATGTAGATAAAAGGGTCAAACTAAGGCCACCGGTATACCCTGCACGAAGGGGGGAGGGGTATCGCGGTGAGATGGCGTGTACAATTCCGCGCGCGTGAAGCTAGAGTGTATTTTGTATCCTCTAGTAGCTTGATGCCACCTTTTTTTTTTCATTTTTTACATGTAATTAAAAATAACCCACATCACATAACACAACCACACCACCATACCCCTCCTAATAAAAGCCCACATGTTGGTCTAGTCATTGCCTACGTGGGAGAACCACCACACCACAACAGAGGGTGCCTTTTTTTTTAAATAGCTCTCAAACACTGTAATTGTGACAATTTCTTTTTGTTTGATTCACAGTATTTAGGTGCCAAACGGGATGTTGTGTGTCTCTGTTAAACATTTGATAACATTTAACAGCGATGGGAAGTGTGAGCCATCGTTTCTCAAAAAAGTATAAAAAACCTGTTGCCAACAGCATCACTGTGTAAGTCAAAACATAACTAACCATCCTCTTCAAAATCACATGCCCGCAAAAAGCTTGGAAATATATCAGCTCTGTTTGATCACTGGATATACAAAAGAAAATATCAGGTGATAGTGGTGGAGAGCTCTTAGTCTTGGGTGTTATTCTAGTTTGTTTGAAATTTATCACATTAGTCATCCAACTACCCTTTTCATTCAAAAAAAACCATTTAGAGGTCTTATCACACTAACCCAGTTCATGACACACAACCCAAACTAACCAGTTTTTGCCGTAGATATATAGGTCAGACTGCGGCTACAATATACAAAAGTCATCTTAGGATTTGGAACACGGCGGTTGTATTACAAGAGATATTTAGACTATGATTAACAGAGACACACAAGATCCCGTTAGATGTCGTACATCCTGAACTATAACGACGTGGGAATCTTCAAGTATAGCATGAGATGTGGCGGATCTATGAGATCTGGTGGATCTTAAACCACCAAGTACAAATTATTCAAAATTAAAAACAAGAAAGTTCAAACCCCTTACCTCGCATCTTCGTCCTTAGAATCCCTCATCACATCATCTCTTTGTGATGAAGGGTCGAGGGTTGTAAAGATCCTTCCAAGATTTTTCAGAGAGTTTAGATCCACAGCCTCAGCCTCAGCCTCGGTCGGTTACAGAGACTTTTGAGAGAGTTTATGCCTTGGTTCGCGTTAAAGCTACAGCCAGTTGCAATTACTCGATTTCTGTGCAAGTATGTTTTTTTGTGTGGAGTTATTATTTTTATTTTATTCTTTTCTAAGGATAATTTTTTTTTAACTGCAATCTAATTAATCAAATAAATTAGGAAAATTGAATTTTGATAAATAAAAATGATCATACTGATCATTTTTAGGATCAAAATAATACATTAACTTTCTTTTCTTTAAAATAGCCACTCAGCTACGGTCTAGACGACCGTTGGTCGACCGAGCCAGGCACAATTCTCATCACGTATGGTCTTGATGACCGTAGTTACGGTCTTGACGTCTATATCTTGACAATTGTAGGTCCGTTTCTCAAAAGGTTTGCCGGAACCTTCCCCGATCATCTTCTTCGACAGAACTGTTTGTTTATCGTTAAGTTGTCGATAACTTCACATGAATAAACATGAAAACCCCTGATTTTGAAAGATGAAATTGAATGAATTCCGCTACCATTGAATTAAAAAAATTACAAAAAACCTGTTTGTTTTAATTTTTTGTCACTAATTAGGGTTATTGTTCGCCGCTAATTTGTGAGAGTTTCTAAAACGACATCTTGTGTAGAAAAATACAGCATTTTTAGTATGTGGTATAAAAATTAAGAGAGAGATGGTAATTACATAGTAGTTGATGATGAAGTTTTGTTGCGGTATCAACCAAGAGATAAACCCATCATCTTCTTCTTGAAACGATGGGGGGAAAGAGACAAAGTGGGGGAGGAGTCGAATCATCCAACTTAATAGCCACATTTTCAAAGAGTGAAAGAGAAAACGTTAAGAAGTTTCGTTGGAGAAGGGTTCCAGCGAACCTTTTTGGGAAACGGACCTACGGTCATCAAGATCGTAATCATGATCGTCAAGATCGTAATTACGGTTGTCAAAACCGTACGTGGTGACTTGGCAAACTTTGGTTGGCTCGGTGGACCAACGATCGTCAAGACCATCACTACGATCGTCAAGACCGTCACTACGGTCGTCAAGACCGTAGTTGAGTGGTTATTTTGAGGAAAAATAAGTCAAGGGACTATTTTGGTCTCAAGAATGGTCAAATGGTCATTCTTATCTTTTTCCCTTTTAATAATCCAAATTTTTTATTGTTGGCCAGCAATAATCTCACCTTTAAATATCCTTGTCACCAGCCCCAACTTTCAACCTTATTTCTTTTGTTGGACCCTCCATTATTATTTTAACTCCGTTAAACATTTTATGACGTGGCATATAACATAACATGTAATACCTTTTTAAACACCCTCATCCCATCTGCAATTGATATCCCTCGTTATATGTTCAAGGGAGTTAAAAAAAGTAATGGAGGGTCCAACATAAAAAATAAGATTGAAAGTTGGGACTGGTGGCAAGGATATTTAAAGGAGGGATTATTGTTGACCAATAGTCAAAAGTTGGGATTATTAAAATCCAATTTTTCAATAAACAAAAACAAAACTTGCAAGTTTTTTTATACCATGAATGCCGAGTCTAAACGGAATTTTCTGTTTCAATTCTAAGGATAACTAGGTTAGGAGCTACCCGTGCGTTGCAGCGGGTGTAGTTGTGAACGTAAAGAGCATAGGTTTCAAGGTAACAAGACTAACCACCAGGGCATATTTCATTTTGTTAAAAAGAAGTGTTAGGAACATCATCAAGAGTAAGAGATAGTTAAGTAAGACATTTATATTACAAAACATAAAAAAAAAGAAATTAAACACCTGCAAAACATAAAGTTTGTTAAGCGGGTTAGAAAATATATGTACGTACATACAGAAATAATATATAAATGGAAATCAGGAGTAATGTAAAAAAAAGTGTCTACAGGTGTCGAATATGGATCTCTACCTGGTTCGAACCCTTATATTGTATCTAACTATTCCGCCAAAAATTATGTTGTGAACAAATTATGCTTCTTATATTAAGAGATTATTATATATTAATTTATGATATATTAATAGAGATTATTAAAAAATTGACGAAAACGAATTTCCCAGATTTCAAACCCAGGATGAAACCCCAACCCCCAGCCCACTACGCAACTTCTACGGATGATATTGAATCTGTTAAACAAATCATATATGCTAAACAAAAAGTCAACAAATTAAGTAAACAAGTAGAGGTGTTCCGTGTTTGACCATCGCAATGTAATATATATAAATGTAACACCATTAACGCACTTTGCGGCCTTGCTGACTTGGACAGTGGTGGCCTGCGGGAACATCAAAATGGCCCTTGCGGCGTCGCAGTTTGTGGTGGAGTGCGGCCACCGTTCACCGCGCGGTGAGCCCCCTTCAAGCATTCATTTTTCGACTGTTGGAGAGAGCCCCACCCTTTCCCAACGGCTATAAACCCCATTTTTTAAAAAATATATGTTTAAATACCTATAAGTACCCCCCGTCTCCTCCACCCACTTAACCACACCAGTTTTCTATCTCTTCTTCTTCATATTCTTCCACTTTCTATCAACAAAAGTACAAAACCCACAAAAATGAATCCCAACTATTTCTTGAACAAAAATAAACAAGATCCTCAAACCTCGACCTCTCAACAAAACCCGTTTCAGACTAGTGGTTACGTCTCGTATGTGGCGTCACCACAACTAGTTAGCGCATTCACAACTAGTTGGTTGGAATCAAGAATATATTACCTTCCTATCTCCGTAACGACTCTCAACCCGAATTTGTCATGGAAACACAAGCTGAACCTCACCCAAATAAGGGGCAAATAAGAAGCCAGCCAAGAAAAGGGGGCAAACTTCCCAACCACAAGAACGAGAGGGACCCCGAATCTCTATAACTTGGCAACCCGAGGAGGAGTTGACAATAACTAATTGTTGGATCAATGTTTCCGAGGATCCCGACAAAGGTAAAAAAAATAAAGTTTATAACTTTGCTTGTTTTTTATGTTTATAACTATTATTTTTTTTAAAGTTTATAATTTTTAAATTATTTATTTTGTTTTAGGAAATGTGCAAGGCAAACTTCATTTTTAGGCTACGATTACCACGAGGTGGCATCATGAGATTAAACAATTCAATGAATCCGACTATCGAACCAAGCACCAATTTTGCTCGAAGTGGAAAGATTTGAACCCGAAAATAACGAAGTTCAACAATATTTTCAACAAACTCTCCAATCAACGGAAATGCGATCAAAATGATGCGTACGTATTAAAAATGGCGCAACACCGTTACAAAGTGGAAAATATGGGTGCTACTTTTGACAAATTTGCATGTTGGGAGGTTGCAAGATTATCTCCAAAAGTGCGAGCGTGGACCAATGTGGTTTAAGAGGGTAGCGCAAAAAGAACAAAGACAACCGAGTCAAAAGATTATAGCACTAGTGCTTTGGATGCACGAGCAACCCAATTCAACCTCAACGACGAGGACGAATTATCCGCCGAAGCCCACTCGAATCGCAAAGGCCCGTCAGAAAACAAAAGGGAAAAAGACTAACCCCCCCCCCCCCCCCCCGCGGTGACAAGGCCAATCATCTCAAAGCAGCGGTTAGAGGAATGGTTCAATAAGTTCAATGAGATCCAATTTGGATGTCTCCAATTACAAAAACGTTTTGAGGAGTGCAAGCGAAGAGAAGAGGGTCGGAAGGAACGAGAAAAAATATGTCTGGATCTATATGTCATTTTTAAACCTCTTCGCAAAATGGATGAGGAGGGTAGTAGTTTGGCTAAAAGTATACCTACCCGTAAAACATTCGACTAAATGACAGAAAAAGAAGTGTCATTTATGTCTTGTGTTAATAATAGAACATGCCATTTAAGTTACGAAACTAAAGTTAATGCTCCTTTTTCATAAATTGACTTACAATTATAGTATTTTAAGTAACTTAGGATAAAAGAGATAATTTTATAATTTTTTCTAAGGACGAAAAGTGTAATTCTTGCTTCTTCTTTTCTTTTATTTTTTTTTATAATTACTTTAGTTTTGTTTTTTTTATTAAAGTTTATATGTATCTTAATATGTCCACCTATTTGTGGCCCTTGGAGATAAAAGTGAAATTGCACTAACTTAACGATATCTTACTAATTTTGTGAAAATAACGTTAAAAATGATGGACGGTTGATCATGCATCATGTGATAGAGTTGATAGCCAGAAGACAATGGGTACATGCATCAATCGGTCTTTATCCCGATTTGCCAAGTGTTATATGTCTTATGTCCAAGGCTTGATGCAAAACTACGGAGGCGGGGGGGGGGGGGGGGGTCTTACTGAAAGCAGCTTCTCTACTCCTACGGGCTAGAGGTGTAAGATTTGCATTTTACCCGGTTGTGAAACCCGACCCATTTTGAAATTTTGCGTTTTTCCAGTTTATGAATTAGCGCAGTACTTGTTTGATTCCCTTCATATGATGTTCTTTTGGTTCTTGCATGAATCGACTAAGTAGATTAACTGAGTAACTCGGATGTGGTCTTGTATGCAGTAAGTACCTTAAACATCCTATTAAGCTTTTGTATTTGGTTGGTTCACTAGGTCTCCACCTTCAGTCTTTGTGAGTTTAGTTCCCGGATCCATAGGAATCTTTGTTTCGTTGCAATAAAGCATATTTGCATTTTTTAAGGATCTTGTTGATGTATCATGTTTGCTTGATGGATATTTCACCCCCCGCTCGGTGACTTCTATACCAAGATAGTATGCTAGGAGTCCTAAGTCGCTCATCTCAAATCTTTCTTCATTTGTGACTTGAAGTGATCGATTTCCTTCTTCAGTGTTCCAGTAGCTATGAGATCTTCCACGTAAACTCCGACTATTATAGTTGACACGTTGCTCTTCCTTATGTAGACTACATGTTCTAATGTACATTTTCGAAACTTTCAGTGTCTTCAGAGTATGATCTAATTTGACTTTCCATACACATGGTGCTTGTTTCAATCCATACAATGCTTTATAGAGCTTGTATACTTTCTTCTCGGTACCTGGTTTTATGAACCCTTCTGGTTGTGATACGAAGAATTCTTCTTATAAATATTTGTATAGGAATAAGACGTACAATCTATATTCGGGCTACTGGTGCAAAGCCTTCGTCAAAGTCTATGCATTGTTCTTGCACATAGCCTTTTGCTAGTAAGCGAGCCTTATGCTTTGTAATATTCCCATTAACATCTCGTTTTGTCTTGAACATTCATTTAAGACCTATTGCTTTGTGCTCGTCGGGTATGTTGGTTAGTTTCCAAGTATTGTTATTGATAATGGATTCTAGCTCTAACTCCATTGCTTCAATCCACTTCTTATCTTCGACAGCTTCCTTGTAATTTCTAGGTTCTTGTTCTGCTAGAAGTACTTCATTTACAGTCCTCGTGTATTTACAAGTAGTGCATTGTATTTGATCTCTCTCAAATCTCTAAAACCTTGTTAAGGTGAGTGATCAAAAGGTCTTAGGGTGGGCGGTGTGGGGGATAAATTATTTAGGATGAGTAAATTGGGATAAGTTTTTTGGCCAATAGGAGAGTGCCATCAGGAGAGAGAAAAAAAGTATATGCCTTTTGTGTTTTTTGCATGGTATAGGTGGGATAAGTAAAATATTTTTTTGGATTTTTTTTATTTTATTTTTTATATGTTATATTTAAATTAAAACTTTAAGACTTGCATCAAACATAAAACTAAATTTTCCATTCAAATTAAAAAACTTACAAAAAAAAAAACAAACATAGAAATAAAAAAAAACAACTTTCACAAATCTAAAAATCACATTCCCAATTATGCAAAGCGGCGATTTGACATTTCTCGGCGAGAAGGGTCGGTAGTAAGCTCGGAGGGACGTTCTCGGTCGGTCTTAAAAATATTTCAAGATCGCGAGCTCGTTTTTCGTTGTCCATCGTTTCTTTCACCGCCGCGTACATCATCGCCTTTCTCTCATCGGTTTTTTCTCGAATCGCCGCATTCGCCTCTTTTTCTTTCTCCCATTTGCTTTCAAACCAATTCATCACCTCCAAAACATTTGAGGACCCATCCTTCGACGATTCACCCGACTTCATTCTAGATTTTCGTTGTGGAAGTGGAGGCGTCGAGTCCTCGTTTAAGTCGGGCAACCGACTTGGCAATTGGGTAGAGTCGACTTCGTTTGACGTTGTGTAGTCGCCCGAGACCGAGGTCTTTGTCCTCTTGGGCTCACTAAGCCCACCAACCTTCCTCCTCGGAGCCTTCCACTTTGGGTGAGTTTTCACAACTTCCCAAGCCGAAACGTGAGTAAAACCTTTCTTTTCATAGTTCGTTTCGTACTCGATGTTGGTTTCGGTTTGTCGAACTTTGTCCGGTATTCGACCGGACTTTGGGTCGAAATTTCTTCGGGGCGGATGTGGAGGCATTCTTTTTCCGAGGATCCATTGTTTTTTTTTAGAGAAAGTAGATGAGAAATAATGAAATGTGGTGTAAAAAGCTGAGTTTTTGGCTTTATATAGGTTGAGAACTTGTAAAAAAAATAAAAAAAAAAATAAAAATAAATGCTACAACGGTCGAAAACCCCCAACGGTCCTCGGCAAACCTCGGCAAGTAAATGCCGTTTTTTCCAAAATGGTTGCCGAAAATGTTGGTTGCCGAGGATATGGTATACATGCCGATTTTGCCGATTTTTACCCCCTTGCCGAAAACCACTTTGCCGAAAAAATTAACCCCCCATACCCCCCACCCTTACTGAACTTCTTTGTGAGTTATAAGCCGTAATTTGTGATGAGTTAGGCTCATAGGTATACGTATGTGGAGTATTTGACTTCTCCGAGTGATTATGAGGTGATTGATGTTGATCATCCTCATGTATACCCTCATCTTCGTTTTCTTCTTCTGAGTTGGATGATTCTTCCCTTTGAGTGACTTGAGTAGTCTCTGATGCTATAAAGTCAATCCATTATGGATTTCTGTTATCCATATTATCCAGGTATTCTTTCCAGTTCCAATTCTCATCTTTCTTGAACTTAACGTCTCTGCTAGCACATATTTTATTGTTGACGGGGTCATAAACTTTTCAAATGATATATTGATTTTTCCAGATGTTCGACACATATGTAAACATCCATATGCCGCCATTCTTTTTGAATCGACGTGATGGTAGTTTTGACCAGTTATCAACTTTGAGTTTGTACAATACATACCCTGAACTAAATACAATAATACATAGACACTAAACCTTGACTTTAAACATTAACACAATTAACCCTTAGACTTTTCTTAACAAGATGATTGTGATTAATCTCACAGGCCTATAATGCTCTGATTACACCAACTGTCATTTTTTATTTCTTCAAATGTATACATCCAGGTGAATCACTGCGCACACGCATATGTATATAGATAGATCTGCAAAGTATATTTAACATTTAGTAACTGAAGTTTTTAGGCATTTGATTTGTCAACAACCATTCTTAAATCCTAAATTATTGAGTTCAAATCTCTCTACTGTGTGTGGACATCTGCTCAACTTAGAGAATGATATCATTGTAAGTTTTTAAATAAATGATATCATTGTAAGTTTTGTGAAGTGAGACCAGTGACATGTATTTTAATGAGGGTTAATTACACTAAGATGTAACCTGCTTTCACTTGATTGCCACTGAAGCTAAGAAAAAAACCTTTTTTTCTCATTGTACGTTGCATACTTTCAGTTTTGTCACCTTTGTATGTAAATAACTTTCCATAGTTTTTCGATGACATGATAGGGTGTTGTGCCGGCATTTTACCTGCTATAGACGGCAAAATAAACAGAAATTCTGCTTTTAAAGAAGGAAAGGACTCCAATCGACTTGTTTATTTTGCAGGACTCCAGTTTATTAAAAAGAATTTCTCGATTCCTGCTTATTCTCTCTATATAACAAAATTCGTCCAACCCCTGGTCGTCAAAAGGGGGCTATTTTGAGACCATTATTTTTCAAGCAGTCATTCTCAGACCAAAGGCCGTTCAAACGGGTCTTTTTCCCATTATTCAATATATTATTTGGTACACTATGTCCAAAATAGACAAGAGCTGGCTCAAATTCGGCTTGGGCCATAAATAGGTTTGGTTCCTAAGGTATCACATGATTATTGTATACATTCACAAGTATTATTATTATAAATATATATAATTGTCATAAGCAGGCTTTACAAAGAGATAGATATCATCATGTTCACACATAATTTGATGATTTAAATTAGGTATCTTGGTAGAATCTCCAGAACTATAAACTAAAAATGCCATTTGTATAAAACGTAATAGTATGCCACCAAATAATAATTTGACAACCAATCTTGGTTTAACAGACCAAAAGTAATATCATAAACTTTTCTTGAGCAAATCCTATTGATATTCACACACACTACTTAAAAGTATTAAAATTAAAGCTTCTGCCACCATCCAGGCACAGTTGCAGGAGTTGAAAACATGAAATAAATACAGAATCTAAAGTTAGACCATCATGAAAACTAACCATTCATTAGCCCTCAACCGGCAGCACATAGAATTTAATGTAATCGGTGTTCTTTGATGACGAAATGCAGCTCTTTAAGCTCGTGTCATCTGTTAGACCATACCATTTCCCAGGAACAACTTGGTACTCGACCTTGTACGTCCCAACTGGATCCAACTCATGCTCAAACTCCAGCTTAATTTTGTCCATAACATCTTCAAACGTAGCCGATCTCGGGAGGTAGAATAACCTTTCATCCACATTATAAACTGCTAATATAACTAGATCATCATCGTCATCCTCCTCCTCCTCCTCATCTTCTTGATTGCTGTTGGTCAAGGAATTTTTATTACGATCATGGAAGTCACTGAAATTTCTCTTCGTACCCCTTGAAGGTCTTTTTGATACTTGGTTTCCCGGGAAAATCTCGATTGTGCTTTCACTCCCACCCACATCCCCATTCCCTGAAGAAGAGTTGTCTGCATCTACAACAAGTAATTCATCACCAAGTTTCCCCCCAGAGAGATAGGTGAAACTTGGCAAATGCTCCCTAAGTGTCAATAACAGCTCCTTCACCAAGGCCAAATGATTACGACTATGGGGCCAAAAGAACTCGAATGCGTAGTCGAGTTCTCCCGAGTGAGAGCTCCTCAAGCATATAACAAAACATGCATACGATTTGGCATTAGCAGAGAGTAGCGCCAACATGCCCCCCCTATTACCACTCAACTTATAGATGTTTCTGCATAGGTACGGTAGACGATTGTCGAGTGCCCTCCCAAGGAGCCCCTCGTTGGTTTTCAAAGGAACCACACGAAGGTTGTCATAAAAAAGCTTAACGTAAGATAGATGGTCGTTGCCATCTTGACTAAACGATCTCAATTTGGCTAATAACCTCCGCCTTATTTTCAGCACGGGATTAAGATTTTCATACGCGTACCAGACTTGACCAAGAGTTATGGCATGTGATTCAATAGCCACTGATAATGCCGTTTCAATTTCACGTGCAGCAGGTCTCACATAACCTTTTATACGCTGCATCATCATGTATAAAATAATAACTTAAGTAGTTAAACCAGGAAAGGAATCATATAAACTATTGAGTCAGAATCATTATTATTTCTTTACCTTGCATGGCAGCCATAGAGATTGTGGAGGAGTGATTCTCAGACCCAATTTCTGCAGACAAAACAAAACTCAATTAATAAAACCACCTTTTTTTTTTTTTTTTTTTAATCAGATGAGCAATAGTAAGTAATCCTATACCGTTAGTTCAAGGTTCAACGCGTTGAATATGACAGCAAGATCAGCAACTCGCCTCGAAGAAATTTCAACGACACCTTCACAGTTAACTTGATTAAATACAGGCAGCATTATGGAACAGGTTAACTCACATTCCAAAGCAAGATCCACCAACGGAGTCCCCCGGTGATTCTTAAGATCTAGAACCACCTCTGGAAACTGGTTCAAGGCTGCAGTGGATGCTGGAGCACCGATTATGGTCACAGGGTCACCTAAGCCGTCAAGACTGTAGAAATAGTTAGCACAGCCACGTCTATATTTCCAGAGAAGATGGTTACAAGGCGAAAGGGCTAAAGGCAAAGCTGGACATGAAAGGAATCTCCTGCCGTTGGCTGTTATTGCCGGTTTCCATAACTGAAGGATAATCCTTTTCAAGGGAAACGATTTTACATTATTAAACGCCAACTGGATTTTGTTGTTGATCTCATCTGCATGTTCAATCATTCGAAACCTTATTATTATTACTGTAATCAATCGGAATACAATTATTATTATTATTATTATTAATACCATCTAAACATCAAATTCTTACCGGATTCTTCAGATCCCCACCAAGCACCTCTTCGAGCAGGATTAATTTCGGGCCATGGATTCTCCCCCATCTTCGAATTTCAATTTCAGTTGGTGTTCAGAAACCCTAATGTCGAATTTGGGTTCGCCCTTGTGTGTGTGAGATATTTATTCATATATGTCCGGATACCCGACCCGCGTTCCTTCAATGAATTCACATCGACCCATCGTCATTGGGCTGGGCTGCAACCAATTTCCTCCTACCACTCTTTGTAAATTACTAAATTTGCCATCGGACATATTCTCTTATTCATATTCATATTACCCTATATATTAACATAACATAACCTGTGGTACCATTTTTAAAACATAGTGTACAAGCTGTCAATGCATATTTGATATGTTACCTTATTTGATGCCGTGGGTACAAGGACTCGATGCGCGCTAACCACCCCACATGTCACTCTTTTTCCTTCTTCTGGCCAAACCCCAACCATTTCAGACAAAGAGCGGGATTTCAGGGAGAGGTGAGCCTCGCTGATTCCCTAAACAATTGAAAAGTATTCAAAGACCGGGATTTCAGGGAGAGGTGAGCGTGGACGATTCATGCGTTTGTCCTTCTGTGATGTGGTTGTTCGCAACCTCACTGTAGAGTCACTGTACAGCCATGCCTTGCTTGATTGGTGATTGCTTTATATACATCGTTCATGGGTATGTGGAGATTAGTCGGTGCGTTAGTTCAATTTGGTTAGTTTGCTTTCTTCTCCTCCCTCCATCTTTATACGTTTTCTAGGGTTAATTTGTTGTTTTTCCTTCTGTTGTGGTATAGCCTATTTCTTAATAGATGTTTCTTTGTTGGTATTTGGATTTGCTGGGCTTCGTTTGCTTGGTGTATGTTTCGAATGTTTTTTCTGATTGTTTTTCGGTTTAATGATGATTGTTGTTTTTAACATGTTTATGCTTTTTGGTTTAAAGATCTTTGTTGTTAAATATGGTTGGAATGTTATTTCTGATTGTTTTTCCGTTTAAAGATAATTGTTGTTTCTAACATGTTTTTGATTTTCGGTTTAAAGATCTTTGTTGTTTTTAATATGTTTCTGTTGTCGGGTTCTGATTAGATAATTGTTGTTTTTAACATGTTTCTACTTTTCAGTTTAAAGATATTTGTTGTTTTTAATATGTTTCTGCTGTCGGGTTCTGATTTATAAAAAGATGCTTGCTAGAACAAAGTAGGAGCAAAATTTGCTCGATCATAGTTTAAAGGTTCTTCAATAAGTGTGTTGTGTTTGCTTTGGGTTTTTGTCTATGCTTGGTTGAGATTTTCTTCTATGTTTTGATGTTTAAGATGTTGATTGTTTAGAGCATGTTTTTGGTGTTTAAGATCTTGATTGTTTAGAGCATGTTTCTGGTCTTTATTTTGGTGTTTAAGATCTTGATTGTTTAGACCTGTTTTTGGTGTTTAAGATCAGTCAGGTCGTGATTTATAAAAAGATGGTTGCTAGAACAAAATAGGACCAAAATCTGCTCGATCATAGTTTAAAGGTTCTTGAATAGGTGTGTTGTGTTTGCTTTGTGTTTGTTTTTGGTGTTTAAGATCTTTATTGTTTAAGATCTTATTGTTTAGAGCAACAGCAAGGACCAGCGTTTCATCAAAAAGGGTTATGTTTGTTTTTTATTTGTGTTTGATTTTAATTTCTGCTAAGCTTTAAATATTTTCCATGTTTTTGCAGGTTCTTGCTCTTGCTGTTTGTCTTAGAGGTTGTGACTTTCGGCGTACGGTGTGTTTGTAGCTTTGTTTAATCATACCTGTTATCTGGTGCTTTGCATGTCCTAACTTTTTTCAAGCATGGGTGTTATCAATTGTTTTGGCTGATCATGCATGTTTGCTTTAAATATTTTCCATGTTTTTGCAGGTTCTTGCTCTTGTTGTTTGTCTTAGAGGTTGTGACTTTCGGCGTACGGTGTGTTTGTAGCTTTGTTTAATCATACCTGTTATCTGGTGCTTTGCCTGCCCTAACTTTTTTCAAGCATGGGTGTTATCTATTGTTTTGGCTGATCATATAATTTCCTGTGCAGGTTGTGTGGCGTTGCTGTGTTTTCTTCTGCTCTTTGTAAGTTTGTATTGTTTGTTGTTTACTGCTTTCATATGTGTTGGGTTTGTTTATATTGACTTTAGGCCTTTCTTCAGGTTCTGTGTTTAATCTCTTTTAAGTGTTGCGCTTTATAGGCG
The DNA here is from genome assembly GCA_039602395.1 of Deinandra increscens subsp. villosa. Lineage (NCBI taxonomy): Eukaryota > Viridiplantae > Streptophyta > Magnoliopsida > Asterales > Asteraceae > Deinandra > Deinandra increscens. The sequence goes on from JBCNJP010000003.1 coordinate 12,853,045, forward strand.
TGGCTAGCCCCCCTTTTGTTTGTTGGCTACCTTTAATCTCTTTTAAGTGTTGCGCTTTATAGGCGTGCCTAGCCCCCCTTTTGTATGTTGGCTACCTGATTGTTATAGTTATTTAGCATTTTTTATCCTATAGTTATTATGCTATAGTTATTCTGTATGTGCATATATTTATATGTAGCTATATTCTGTTACTTGCGCAACGTTTTGAGCCATGCCTCTTACCCCTGTCACGCGTAAACGCCCACGTGAGCCTGTAAGCAGGGGCTTGCCCTCCTCATCGTCACCTTCGTCTTCACGTACTGAAATTGGTGGCTCTGCGTCGCCTGCTACTTCGTCGCTCAATGCTGAACAAGATTCAGCTGGTGTCACCCCTGTCTTAGGCACACATGGTGCCTGCTCATTGCAAGCCACCAACGCTACTCCTAAGAGCCGCATGCCTAGATGCTCCCGTGTAAACACTGCGACAACTTCATCAGGCGTGCCTGCAGGTGTGAATGTTGTAGCCAGTGTCTCTGCTGACCTTGTGATAGCTCCTTCAGTGCGTGGGCGTGCGTCTGCGCGGGCTATGTGTGAAGGATCCTCTGTTGCCTCTTCGTCACAGGGTTCCCTTGGTACCCCCTGTGGCCGCTGCTATCAGCCGGAAACGTGGCCGCCCACCTGTCAATAGCGGTACTGTCTCAGCGACTTTAGTTCCGGGTGTTGTTAGGTGTGTGCCGCGGGCGGCTGCATCTTCTTTGCGCTCTAAGACTGTCGCCTCTTCTAGCAATGTTGTTGTGCCTGCACCATGTACACATACACCTGCGCAGGCTACACTTAAACCCACACATGCTGCTTCCTTATCGCATTACAACGCTGATACCTCTGCTGCTTCTGTCTCTGCTTCAGCCAAGCGTGCGCGTGGTCCTACACAGCCTGCCTGTGCATCGTCGGCGGCAACTTCCTCTTCACATGCTGATTATGATGATTATGTTGACCTAGGCAGCTGTGACCAGGTATGTGAATTATGTGATGCCACTTTCTGGTATGCAGAGAGACTGTTGTCTACGCCACTAGGAAGACGTCCTAGGTATAGCATCTGTTGTAGGGGTGGGATTGTGAAATTAAACTATCCGATAAACCCCCCTGCGGGCATTAAGAGCCTCTTCCAGGACCGCTCTTTCCTTGCGAGTGTGCGCGCCTATAACTCTATGTTTGCCATGACTTCTTTCGGCGCTGAGATAGATGAGTCTGTCAATGATGGAAAGGGGCCTCCTGTGTTTAAGGTTGGCGGACAAGTTTCTCATTGGTTAGGCTCATTATGCCCTGACTCTGCTACAAAACCTTCTTTTCTTCAGCTCTATATATATGACACTGCTAATGAGGTCTCTAATAGACTTGATCCATTTTCTTCGCCTCACAAGCAGAAATTGTTGCCAGATACTGTTGCCATTCTTATAAATATATTGGATAATTGTAATTCTTTAGTGAGGTTATTTAGAACCACGAGAGATATGTGTGACTCCAGCACAGCGCCTGAATTTGTTGTCCGTTTATTCCATTCAGCTGGTATGCATCCTTATCAGCTTCCCGCTGTAGGCACGCTTGGTGGTATCGTCTATGACAACGACCCTGCTGCGAAAGACTTTGACATTATTATTCGCACAAAAGAAGGCAGCCGCCAGCGTGTTAATCACCTGCACCCATCATACATGTCCCTTCAATACCCATTGCTTTTCCCATATGGCGAGACTGGATGGTGTAAGGAATTAAAACAACGGCCTCCTATGACGAGGAACGAGGGGCGTCTCACTTCGCCTTCCCCTGTGCTTCCTCCTGCAAAAACAGATAAGCGTGTGTCGATGAATATGTATTATAGTTACCAGATTCATGACCGCATTGGTGTTTACACTCTGCCACTACACGGTGCAAAGCTTTTCCAGCAATACTTGGTGGACGCATACATTGCTATTGAGCGCAATAGGTTAGATTACTTTGCACAAAACCAAATTGATCTCCGAACTGACATTCTGCGAGGTGTCGAGGATGCCATCAGTAGAGGTGATACCGAAGGCCGTAATATAGGGAAGAGGATTATTCTTCCTTCTTCTTTTACGGGAGGCCACAGGTACATGTACAAACACTACCAAGATGCGCTCACCATTTGTAGAGTGCATGGGAACCCACAGTATTTCATCACCTTTACATGCAACGCAAATTGGCCTGAAATTAAAAGAGAACTAGAAAAGACACCATTACTTTCAGCCCAGGATCGTGCTGATCTCATTGCTAGAGTCTTTGAGATGAAGGTAGATGCCTTTGTTGCTTTTCTTAAAGAGGAGAGACCCTTTGGTGTTGTTGCAGCAGGTATTAAAAAATTTGTTCGTTTCTTTCCGTTTGACAAAGAATGTTCTATAAACCCTTATCACAAACATATTTTTCCCTTTTAGATCTCTACACCATAGAGTTCCAAAAACGAGGCTTGCCACACTGTCATACGCTTTTACGAGTGACAGAGCCATTTAGGATTCGAAGTGCGGACCAGATTGATGCCTTCATCTCTGCTGAGTTTCCTGATAAAGAGTTAGAGCCTGTTTTGCACAAGATTGTATCGGACACCATGATTTATGGCCCATGTGGATTGTTGAACAGTGGTGCCCCTTGCATACAAAAGGGCACGTGCTGTAAGAATTTCCCAAAACTATATGAGAATGTTACAAGGATTGACGATAAAGGTCGTGCCTTTGATAGACGGAGAAAGGGTAGCACAAAGATTGAAAGGACACGGGCTTTTATTGACTGCGGGTACGTTGTTCCATATAATAGGCACCTATCATTACGCTTCCCTGTGCACATAAATGTAGAGCATTGCGATTGGAGCATGATGATAAAGTATTTATTTAAGTATATTTCCAAAGGTCCTGACCGTGTTAGGTATTCAGTGAGCTCTAACAAAAAAAAAAACAGCAAGCCTAGGTCGTCATCCAATGATGATCTAAAAAAAACTTTGTTGATGGTCGCTTTATCTGCCCGCATGAGGCAGCATGGCAGATCTTAAACTTTCCTATACACCATAGGGATCCCGCTATTCAAGCTCTTTGTGTCCATCTACCAAACCAGCAAAATGTGACATTCAGGGAGTGTAGAGGCTAGATTATGAGGCTTGTAATATTAAATAAGTTGGGCTGGGCATAGAGGGTTTCATTAGAATTATAGGCTAGTTTGCTATTGTATTTAGGCTAGTTTATGATTGGGTTTGGGTTTACTATTGGGTTTATGATTCACAAGGGGCCCAATAGTAAACCCATTGGGTACCTATATAAACCCATTTGTGTTTATGATTATCTAAGCTTTCCATTTACTATTTCCGATTTCTTCAAGCAAGGAGGGTTTATGATCAGCAAGTGTTAGCTTCATAGTAGTTGTTCTTCATTCAAGATTCAATCTTTCTCATAGATTGAATCTCTTCTTCTACTATTTTCTTGAATCGATCTCTCACGAGGATTCCGCACTCGTGTTTGATTAGTATATCGTGTGTTTGGGAGATTTTCGGACCTACAATTGGTATCAGAGCCAAGAATCTTAGATTCGAGGCTCTCACGATATAGATTCAAGTGTTTTGCTGGGTTTTTGTTCGAGTTTTGTTGAAGATTTGAAGGTTTTTGGTGTTTCCGATCGTAGCTGCTGCTGTGTTCTTCGAGTTTTGGAAGTTTACGACTGCATTTTCTGGGTTGCTGTTGAAGATTGACTGTTTACGACCCGGAGAAAACAGTTTACGATTGTACTTGTTGGTCGTAATCGTGTTTACGACTTTGCAGAATCGTAAAAGGAGTTTACGACATTTTCAGATCCGGAACTGGTGTGTACGACTCCGGAGGTCGTAATCGGGAATCGGAATCACGTTTACGATTTATTGAGGCGGTTAAGGTGTTTACGATTTGGGATCGGATCGGAAACAGTGTTTACGATCGTAATCAGCTTGTTTGGATCGTAATCAGGTTGTTTTGATCGTAATCAGAATTTTTGATCGTTTGGACTTTAGTTTTAGGTTCCCTAAGCTTTCGTAATGGATTCGGTTGAGAACAAGGATGATTTCGCAGCTGAAGTTGACAATACTGAGATATGCCCCAATCCTACATGTGCTCGTATAATTCCTGGACTTAGGCAAATCTGTAAAAAATTTCAGTCAGAATTGTTTGAGACAAAGTGCGAGAGGAGTTCTTTTAAGGGTAGATGACAAAAGAATGAGGAGAAGGTAAAAGCTCAGAAACTAGACATTGAGAAATATCGGAAGCTAGCAACGGAGAAGACTATCTTACATGATCGGGCTAGGATTGAGATATCTGAGCTTACACAGAAATTAAATGAACTGCAACAAAAATTTGATGAGCTGCAAGTCAAGTTTGATTGCAAACAGGAAAGAAATCAGCGAATGCTCGATGCTGGAAAGGAATTGTCACATGCTGTTGTGACCGGACAAGTTGGGAAACACACACCTGGATTTGGGTCAGAAAAGACTGATAAGGCCTTGGCTGCAAACAACATTATTCCTCCACCAGTTCCCAGAGACATTATCGGAATACTTCTTAGTGAGGAACAGGTTGAACGAACCAAGTCTGATTATAAAGAAGATGCTCCTCCTATTGATAGTGTCTTGGTTGGAACTACACCAATGACTCAAGAAGAAATTGACAATGAGACAAAAATGACTTATGGTGAAGGGAGAATAGAGGACGTATCAAGAAATGATGCTGAGTGTCAGGAGTATAACAGATGTCACAACTCTAATTCTGATGAGGCTGGGATAGAGTTGAAACCATACCCTGAAATTGAAACCCCATACTTCAAGGTAATTGACAAAGTCGAAAGGGAAAAGGTGATCTTGACGACACGGCCTGAGGGGAAGATCTTTATGACTTCTGGTTCAATGTTTGACCAAGAACCAGATGTAGGATATGAATTACCGTCCTTCTCCTCGAAGTTCAAGGGTATAACCGATGGTGTGATAAGCGAACCTAAAGTTGAGAGGCCAAAGATCACCATCAAGCATCCAAGCATGAAACCAACAGCTGGAGTGAAGAAGGAAAAACTCAAGGGAGTAGCTGTGTCTCCCATTTCTTCAGTTGGATCATGCAGTTGCTGTTGTAATTGCAAGAATGGTGCTTCAACATCAGGAAATCCAGAGAGCACAAAGACAGTAAAGACAGGTTCGACACAGGCTTCGACAAACCAGCAGAAAGTCAAATCTGAAGCAGCAGTCAAAGCAAAGAAGCGGACACAAGGCAAACCAGCTCCATATCAGCCACCAAAGACAAATGGGTATACGTCTGACTTCTATCTAAAGAAGCAGACTTGCTTTAATTGTGGCTTCGCTGGTCATATTGCTAGAAACTGTCTTTATCGCCCCTATGAACCCTATTTTCCGAAAAGTCAAAGGGTTTCATCTCAGGAGTCTGTGAAGTCTAAGCCGATGATGGTGCAGAAACCTAAGGCAATGAAGACTGTTACTCCTAAGGTTAAACCCTCTGATCAACATTGGGGCACTGCCAAAGCTGAAAGAAAATCTTTAAATCAAAAGAACAGCTTTCCAAGTTACCAAAATTTCCAAAAACAGGTGAAGAAACAGTTTTCAAAACAACCAAAGTCTGAAAAACCCAAGGTTACCCCTCCCAAGGTAACTAAAAATGTTTTGAAAAATGATTCTAAAATGCAGAAGGTTGAAATACCTAAAGTCACAACTCAAAAGGTGACTAAAACAAAAACTGTTTTGAAAAGTGAACTCAAAACGAAGAAGGTTGAAATACCTAAGGTCGCAACTCCAAAGGCGACTAAAACAAATGTTAAATCACCTGGAATTTGGAAACCAAAAATCAAGGCAGCTCCATCACAACTTCCTGATTTTTCAAAAGGAATGTGTTTAAAAGAAGTTTCATTCATTGATTCCTCAGGTGTACCCAGAAAAACAATGGCCTGGGTACCAATGGCTAACTAATCTCTCAATCTGTGCAGGAACGATCATGGAGGATTATCACTAACGTTTTTATTACTAGTTTGTTTGTTGATAAGTGATTGTTCCAGGTACAGTTTAGGAGACGTATCTTCATGACATGTCAAGCAATCTATACAATGGAAGGTATGTCTCTTTGAGAGGTAAAAGGTAAAATTCAGCGCGAAAGGTACTGTTCTTAACTTGGTTGTGTGAATGAAGCGGCAAAGGGTGTTTGGAGTCAAACCAAATTCCTAAAATTTTCACTTGGTGATTGATTGTTGAAGTGTTTTGACTTCAGATGCAATGAAGTGTGCATGTCATGAAACCCAATTTTCAAAAATTTTCAAATCAATACTTTGAAAGTTAGCTTGGCCGGATATCTTCAAAATTTTGTGTTTTGTTCTTTTAAGTGTGTTTGTGTGTTTTATTTAAAAAAAAAAAAACTGAAAAATGATGTTCACAAGATTGTGACATTAAAAATCAAAAAGCAAGGGGAAGAAATGTAAAGATGAAGAAAAAGTTGACCCCTCAAAAATAGTGTGTTTTTCAATTTTTAATTGTTTGTGTCTTGTTTTTGAGAAGTTTAGGGGAAGTAAAATGAAAGTCCGGGTTGGAGATGGCTGACATGCGTAAGGCGGAAGTGAAAGGCAAGCTCCACGGTGATATGCTCGGTAGGCTCGACCTAATCGTATGACCACCAATGTAAGTGCAATGAACTTAAAAGATATATATGTTTAGTTTCCCATACCAGGTTGCATGGTTTAAAAGACTGAGTCCCGGCAAAAATGAGTTGAGAGTGGTAATTACCTAGTATTCACTCTCTCACACGCCATGTATCTACTGTTATGACTACACCACAGAAAAAGAAAAAGAAAAGGAAATGAAAAAGAAATGAAAAAGAAATTAAAAAAAAATGAAAAAGAAATTAAAAAAAAAATTGAAAAAGAAAAGAAAATGAAAAATAATCACTCAGTTGGTCTTCTTTGTGTGCTTAGCGGCCGACCTGATCACCAACTGATGGTTAATGAAATAAGTGGTAGTCATAACGGTGTTGCATGGTTCCTCAAGCTGGGGGTTTGTGAATCCTCAATAAACTCTGAGGTTGGGTAGGTTTTGCTGTGTACGCTTGGGTGTGGGGACAATTAAACATGATGGTAATATTGTACTATATTAAGCATGACGCATTCGGTTGGGATTAAACGGGTTTGAGTTTAAAGCGGACAAACATACCGGCAATCACCTGGACTAGTCGAGTAACTGAAGCTGAAAAGGGTTCCTCAGTCAGATTCATACGGTTTGATCCCTTGTAAACTTTCTCATGTTTGGTTTGGTAAGTATTTGTTTAGTTTTTATCTTTCGTGTGTGAGTCATTAAGTTCTTTTTGGTGTGTTTTCGTCTTGGCCAGGTTGATTTGAGAAGTCAAAATATGTTTTTCAAGGGTTTTAATGCATGAAAATATGCCCCCGACAGATCTTGCCAAATTTTTAGGGGAAGGAGTATGGGATAATAAGTATTATCCGAAGGGAACTCGAGGATGATACTTATTATCTAATGGAAAAGACTTCCTCCGTCAGATCTTGACAAATTTTTAGGGGAAGGAGAGGGGATAATAAGTATTGTCCGAAGGGAACTCGAGGATGATACTTATTATCCGAAAAGACTTCCATAATACATAGTATCCGAAGGGAACTCGAGGATAATATGTATTATCTCAGGGGAAGTCCTTGGCTGAGGGGAAGTAATCAGCTAAGGGGAAGTCTTTAGAGGTCTTTGGGTTCAGGGGAAGTTTTATAGAAAACCCGTAATCTATATTAGGGTTTTTGGTTAAAATTATGTTAATTTGAATCAACTGAACAGATGATAATTACCTTCTAACCCAAAGACCAGTCATCACATGTCTGGTAGTGTATATTTTTTCAAATGTGTGTCAGACAGGTTGATGATAGAAAGATGTTGCTACTGCTCAAGTTAAAGAACCAGCCGGACAAGACTTCCATCTGAAAAGCAACTGTTCAGGGGACGTTGTTGGTGTCTTTACAAGTATCTGTTGGAACAAAAATCTATGTGACTGACGCCATCAAATCTGTTTACCGAAGCATTCGACTGAAGAATCCATGTGAATTGATTCAGAGACTGAGTTGTGATGCTCGAGGCTTGCGAGATTGGACCGAAGACCGTTTTCCGGAAAAGTCAACCGTTCGGGTCAACGGTCAACGTAAAAGTCAACGGAAGATCGGTTCGAGCGAGTCAAGCTTCGGATTAATTTAATCAGCTTTGATTTAATTATCAATTTATGTTATTTACTTTACTTGTAATTTTGTTCATTCAGTTATGTTTTTCTGTTGTTAGTCACCCTCACTATATATAGTGAGGGTGCCCATTACAAGTAAAGGAGTCTCCGAATGTGGAGATGATGAATTTCTTGTAGAGTGTGAGATTTCCATTCTAGAGAGAGAGTGAGTCATGGATTTTAGAGAAAACGTGTTCTTCATGATTCATTGATTGTAATCTTTCGATTAATGAATCATTCGATATGTTCTTCATCTTTCTTGTTTATGATTATTCATGATTCATCATCATCATCTTCTTCATTTGTTTTGAGTTTTTCTCATCCGAACATGTTCTTGCTCAAGATCGAGATTCTCGTAGTGAAAATCGGTCCTAACAAATGGTATCAGAGCGGGTACCGATCAGATTCATCTCACCGTGAATCTGGTCACTCGAATCTGAGATTTTGAGCTTGAATGGTGAAGATGAGAAAACTTATTTTTTAGAGACTTTTTCTTATTTTTTCTTCATTTCTGGATGGATTCTGATGATATGGATGATGGATTCGTGTTCTGGAGTTCATCTTTATGTTTGTTTATGTTCTACATCTTCAGATCTGGTGGAGAAATGAAGATCCGAAGTTATTTTTGGAACTTTGAAGTTTTTCCCGTATTTGAAGATTTTGAAGATTTTTAGCTTTGATTCTTCGTTTTCTGGGCATTTCTTCATGGATTTGGATGATATGAGGTATGATTCTCAGTGGAAAACGCGTTCCGGATCCATTGGAAGCATCCATTTCGTCTGATTCTCAACGGTTTAAGCGGATCTGGAAAAACACACACTTAGTGCGTGTTTCATGGTGTTCTTCGTGTTCTTGAAGATTTGCAGAAATTTGAAGGCTGATTTGATCCGAGTTGCTGCTGTTTATGTGTTGTTGGTGGCCACAACAATAGTCTCGTGAATGGTTTAGCTTCATATCTCGTGCATCATTACGGGTTTTCTTATCGGTTTTGGGCAGATTTCAAGTTCACAAGTAAGTTCTTCATGTTCATCATAATTTCCAGATTTATTCAACTGTTCTTGAAGTTATGAAGATGTTCTTAGCGAACTTGTACATGTTCTTGAAGATATGAAGATGTTCTTAGCGAACTTCTTTTCTTCTTAGCGTACTTCATCCATTTCTTAGCGAACTTGTTGATTTTTAGCGTACTTGAGGTGTGCTTTAGCGAACTTGAGGCCTTAGCGAACTTCATGTTCGTCTTAGCGAACTTCTGGTGGCTTTAGCGGACTTGTTTTCTTAGCGGACTTGTCAACTGGGTTTTCGTTCAAGTTCGTTTCAGAGATTTTTGTTCGTCCAGGTTTGTAGAGAATTGGATTACGAGTTCGTGGGTATAAAAATCACCGAGTTTCGTTGAAAATCGACCGAGATATGGGGTAAATACGCTTTTCCAGCGAATGGGGTTTATTTTTCCGGCGGGTTCGTGATTTCTCTGGTTTATTAGGGTTTCGGGATGCTGGTAGAAGAAGATGGAGACCAGAGGTGACGTGGCAGTGCTTGATTGGGCTGCATGGAATTGTCTCTCTCCTACTTTTGTCCCCATTCAAACATTCCTTTCCTGTTGTCGATTTTCTACTGGAGGAAAGAAGTCTTGTGGGTCCCACCTGGCAATGCAACCACTGAAGGCTATGCGCTGTTGTTGTTTTTTAATTGGCTGAAGAATTCTGGGTGGGACCACATGTAGAAGAGAGCCGTTGGGCTTGAGTGGTTGTCGCCAATTAATTGGCTGATGCCAATTCTCGTGGGCCCAGGAGAATTCAAAAGAACCGTGGGTATGAGATGGCTGTCAGCATGTGATTGGTCCAGCGACCCTTCACGCGGATGAGCATTCCAGGCCCTAGGATCCTTTTATTCTCGGCCGTAGGATGATGACGGTGCTTGATCCTGATTGGTGCTATCCATCTCACACGGATTATGGTTTTGTTTGGCTGAAATATGATTGGCTGCCACCATAAATTCGGATTTTGAATTTTTTTTGAGATTTAGCCACTAATGAATTATTTTAGCATTTCTCGTTAAACGCGGGCGTTTTTCTTATCAGTTTTTCAAGACGAACAAGATAATGCAGCGACGGAATTTCAGAAAAATATTTTTATTAGTCTCGGATTTATTCTATTTTATTGGGGTTCTCGTTTATTGGCGTCGCGCGTAACGTTTGCTATCGATCACTGACGGGTTAGCTTTATTATCCGGTTAATTACTCAGCTTTCTCGTTATATCTCACGGTTTATTTTTAGTGGATGCAGCGCTGTCGTCAACTAACCGGATTAACTGGAATCTCAGTTAAATATTGGAATTTATCCGATTAAATCTCTCGGATGACCGTTTATTGAAGAAATTTGACATTTACTTTAATTTTCGCATCCAACCTCAGTCACGCGGATTATTCACAACTGTCAGCATCCGGCTTCCGGTTTTTCGCAAGATTGTCCGATTTCAAGATTTTTTATCCGGTTTCTCTAGGCAACCGATCGCGACGGTTCGACTCTCCACATCTCATTTTTACGCTTCCGACTTGATGTTTTTGGAGAGATTTAGAGAAATAGGGGGAATTATTATGAATTTGGATATCGGTTCGATTATTCGGAGTTGGAGCATTTTCAGTGTTTGATTGGTTTATCTGATTCGGTTTGTTGCGGTTTTAACTCCGAGATGTAGCATTTTCTCAGTATTGTACCCGACCGTGTGAACCGAGTGAGTCAGAACACTTGGATCTCGAACTGGAGCAACGAGAACAGAAGAAGCTTAATCAGAGGGGGAATCTCTACGACAAATTGCTTCGGGTTTATCAGTTATTCGTTGAAGATGTACGACAGAGCGATTCTTTAGCAGTTGAACAGATTTGAAAGCATCAGTCTAGGGGGAAATTGTTGGAACAAAAATCTATGTGACTGACGCCATCAAATCTGTTTACCGAAGCATTCGACTGAAGAATCCATGTGAATCGATTTAGAGACTGAGTTGTGATGCTCGAGGCTTGCAGTTTGGACCGAAGACCGTTTTCTGGAAAAGTCAACCGTTCGGGTCAACGGTCAACATAAAAGTCAACGGAAGATCGGTTCGAGCGAGTCAAGCTTCGGATTAATTTAATCAGCTTTGATTTAATTATTATTTATGTTTATCTCATTTACTTGTAATTTCGTTAATTCAGTTATGTATTTTCTGTTGTTAGTCACCCTCACTATATATATAGTGAGGGTGCCCATTACAAGCAAAGGAGTCTCCGAATGGGGAGATGATGAATTTCTTGTAGAGTGTGAGATTTCCATTTTAGAGAGAGAGTGAGTCATGGATTCTAGAGAGAGAGAGTGTTCTTCATGATTCATTGATTGTAATCTTTCGATTAATGAAATCATTCGACTATGTTCATCATCTTTCTATGTTATGAATTCATGATTCATCATCATCATCTTCTTCATTTGTTTTTTTGAGTTTTTCTCATCCGAACATGTTCTTGCTCAAGATCGAGATAAACATAAATTGATAATTAAATCAAAGTTGATTAAATTAATCCGAAGCTTGACTCGCTCGAACCGATCTTCCGTTGACTTTTACGTTGACCGTTGACCCGAACGGTTGACTTTTCCGGAAAACGGTCTTCGGTCCAATCTCGCAAGCCTCGAGCATCACAACTCAGTCTCTGAATCAATTCACATGGATTCTTCAGTCGAATGCTTCGGTAAACAGATTTGATGGCGTCAGTCACATAGATTTTGGTTCCAACAATTTCCCCCTTGACTGATGCTTTCAAATCTGTTCAACTGCTGAAGACTCGCTCTGTCGTACATCTTCAACGAATAACTGATAAACCCGAAGCAATTTGTCGTAGAGATTCCCCCTCTGAATAAGCTTCTTCTGTTCTCGTTGCTCCAGTTCGAGATCCAAGTGTTCTGACTCACTCGGTTCACACGGTCGGGTACAATACTGAGAAAATGCTACATCTCGGAGTTAAAACCGCAACAAACCGAATCAGATAAACCAATCAAACACTGAAAATGCTCCAACTCCGAATAATCGAACCGATATCCAAATTCATAATAATTCCCCCTATTTCTCAAAATCTCTCCAAAAACATCAAGTCAGAAGCGTAAAAATGAGATGTGGAGAGTCGAACCGTCGCGATCGGTTGCCTAGAGAAACCGGATAAAAAATCTTGAAATCGGACAATCTTGCGAAAAACCGGAAGCCGGATGCTGACAGTTGTGAATAATCCGCGTGACTGAGGTTGGATGCGAAAATTAAAGTAAATGTCAAATTTCTTCAATAAACGGTCATCCGAGAGATTTAATCGGATAAATTCCAATATTTAACTGAGATTCCAGTTAATCCGGTTAGTTGACATCGGCACTTCGTCAGCTAAACAACTTAGAGTGAGATATAACGAAAAAGTTTGCATGCTTAACCGAAAAACGAAACTATCCCGTCAGTGATCGTTAGCTAACGTGGTCTGAAGTCACCAAAAACTTGAACCCAATTAAAATAGAATAAATCCGCGACCAATAATTTTTTTTTTTGAAATTTCGTCGCTGCGTCATCTCGTAAGTCTCGTTGAGAAACTAATAAGAAAATACCCGCATTTGACGAGAATGCAAAATATTTAATTAGTCTTAAAAATCCCTCAAAGAAAAATCCATAATCCCTTAAAAAAAAATATGACCAATCAGAATTCTCTTAGCCAAGACCAAAATCCGAGTGAATAAAAGCAGACCAATCAGGTTAGTCTTTCAAAATGATCCTACGGTGGAGATCACTTCGATCTGATGGCTGTGGAGGCTTTATCCGCGTGAGTGGCAAGACAGCCAATCAGGAGCAGCTAGCTCGAACCATTTCAACGGTTCTCTCATGTGGGCTGGGACCCACGAAAAATTCTCCAGCCAATTAAATGGCGACAACAAAAAAAGCTCCAACGGTTGTCTTAAAGAAGTGGTCCCCACGCGCATTTGACTTCTCCCAACACATGACAACAAACGAATTCTTCAAATTCAGCTGGGGCCCACGCGCTTTTAATCCCATCCAATGGAGAGTAGACAACAATAAAGCATCCAACGTCTCTTATTTCCAGCATGGCCCACACGTTGAGCATGCAGCCAATTAAAATGCAACAGCAGAAAAGGATGTCGGGTAGTTGACGACATACCAGGAGAGAGAAAATTCCAAGCAGGCCAATAGGTACCTGCCACGTCGTCGCCTCCTTCATGAATTCGTCTACAACCGAAACCCTAATACAGACTTGCCGGAAAAACGATTGCTCACCGGAAAACCGTAAGAAGCCCATAACTTCTTCAAATCTCGACCAAATTCAAAGATTATTATATCAACGGACTCGTAGCGACGTCCTCTACAACTCTTAACGATCAAAATCATCTGAAACGAACTCGAACGAAAACCCATTAAACAAGTCCGCTAACCCCAGAAGTCCGCTAAAGCCTTCCAGAAGTCCGCTAAAGGGTAGAGAAGTTCGCTAAGACACTTCTCAAGTCCGCTAAGGACTCAAGTTCGCTAAGGCATGCTTCAAGTTCGCTAAAACTGATAAGTCCGCTAAGAGGAGAACAAGTCCGCTAAGACTTGAACAAGTCCGCTAAGACAATCTTCAAACCTTCAAACACAGTTAAGAAATCTGGAAAAATGGATGAACACGAAGAACTTACTTGTGAACTTGAATCTGCCCAGAAATGATAAGTAAACCCGTAATGATGCACGAGATATGAAGCTAAACCATTCACGAGACTATTGTGGCCACCAACAACCCATAAACAGCAGCTAATCGGATCAAAACAGCCCTTAAATTCTGGAAATCTTCAAGAACACGAAGAACACACACTTACACCGTCAGTGTGTGTTTTTCCAGATCCGCTCAAACCGTTGAGAATCAGACGAAATGGATGCTTCCAATGGATCCGGAACGCGTTTTCCACTGAGAATCATACCTCACTTCATCCAAAAACATGAAGAATAGCCCAGAAAATGAAGAATCAAGCTCCAAAATCTTCAAAAAACCCCAAATACGGGAAAACCCCAAAGTTACGAAAAAATGAGCTCGGATCTACATTTTCTCCACAGATTTGAACAAGTAAAAGATAAAATCACATCTAAATGAACTCCCAAACATGAATCTATCATCCATATCGTCAGAATCCATCCAGAATCGAGGAAAAAATAGAAAAAAGTCTCTAAAAATAAGTTTTCTCATCTTCACCATTCAAGCTCAAAATCTCAGATTCGAGTGACCAGATTCACGGTGAGATGAATCTGATCGGTACCCGCTCTGATACCATTTGTTAGGACCGATTTTCACTACGAGAATCTCGATCTTGAGCAAGAACATGTTCGGATGAGAAAAACTCAAAACAAATGAAGAAGATGATGATGATGAATCATGAATAATCATAAACAAGAAAGATGAAGAACATATCGAATGATTCATTTAACCTCTAATTGTTTTTCAGAGAAAATGATACAGAGAGCAGTCAGAGTTCATGAAATTTGAAGTTCAACAATCAAGGTCTTCACAGTTAGAGGTTTTTCAAAATTTAACCTCTAATTGTTTTGGAGATTCAAGATAGTTACCGAAGATTCAACAAGAACCAATTCTTTCAAGAGAAGCAAGTCAATGAGAATCCTCCTCTCACTAACTTGTTCATTTTAAGAAGTTCAAGCTGATGCTGATCAAGAGGAAGTCCCAAGTGCCCGTCACGAAACCCAATGAAGATTCCTGCGGAAAGAATCTTCATCAACATCTATGCAAGCCAGTCAAGAAGAAGAATTTCAAAGATCAAAGACATTTAATATCACAAGCCTAGGGGAAGATTGTAGAGGCTAGATTATGAGGCTTGTAATATTAAATACGTTGGGCTGGGCTTAGAGGGTTTCATTAGAATTATAGGCTAGTTTGCTATTGTATTTAGGCTAGTTTATGATTGGGTTTGGGTTTACTATTGGGTTTATGATTCACAAGGGGCCCAATAGTAAACCCATTGGGTACCTATATAAACCCATTTGTGTTTATGATTATCTAAGCTTTCCATTTACTATTTCCGATTTCTTCAAGCAAGGAGGGTTTACGATCAGCAAGTGTTAGCTTCATAGTAGTTGTTCTTCATTCAAGATTCAATCTTTCTCATAGATTGAATCTCTTCTTCTACTATTTTCTTGAATCGATCTCTCACGAGGATTCCGCACTCGTGTTTGATTAGTATATCGTGTGTTTGGGAGATTTTCAGACCTACAGGGAGCACGCTTTGCTGCAGGACGTGGTAGCAAACCCTATGTCGAGGAAGACAACCTTGACTGAATGGTTGCAATGTAACCGAACAAGCTCCGCTGGCCGCCATCTTAGGTATGTTGAATACTTGAAAGAGTACAGGTGGGATTTTAAGTGTAAGACCTGGATTAGACGGACTACAAGAATAAAACCAAGTATTGGTAGGCTGGTTTACATACATCCTACCAGCGGTGAGTTGTTTTATCTCAGAATGTTGCTCAATCACAAAGCTGGTTGCACATCTTTTAATGACATCAGGACTGTCTCTGGTGTCGTTCACGAGACATATCGTGCTGCCTGCGAGGCCATGGGCTTGATTGGGGATGATACAGAATGAGCGCTAACGTTTGAAGAGGCGACGCTATGGGGGACTGCCACTGAATTAAGGTTCCTTTTTGTGCAAATGCTTCTTTTTTGTGAGGTAGCAAATCCTGTTGTTTTATGGAATGAACACTGGCCTGCAATGGGTGATGATATTGTAGAATGTATTTGTAAGCAAACGAATGTAGACCCAAAGTCCGTACCTGAGAATGATGTTCAGTAGCAAATCCTGTATGAGCTAGAAAAATTGCTAAACACCAGCTCATCTTATTCAACACTTTCTAATTATGGGCTACCTATGCCTCAAGGTGATCTTCTGGAACTTATTAATAATTGGGTGTTAATGGAGGAAAGGTGTTATGACAGAGAATTTCTTGCATTGGAACACGAGAGGTCTAGAGCTTCCATGCATCCAAGACAGCTGCAGATATATGAGACGGTCATGCAATCACACCATAGCAAGACCCAGGTCCTTCTTTTTATTTATGGTCACGGTGTCACCGGTAAAACATTTTTATGGAGCACCATCATTAGTGCTATCATATCGACAGGCGACATTGTCCTTGCTGTCGCTGGATCAGGCATTGCCTCACTTCTATTACCGTCAGGCCGCACGGCACATTCAAGATTTCAAATACCCATTGATGTTACGGATGAGTCTGTGTGCAATATAAAAAAGGATAGTCCTCTGGCAGGCCTCCTTCGACAAACATCTTTAATAATATGGGATGAGGCCCCTATGACAGACCGACGATGTTTTGAGTGTTTAGATAGGACACTTCAGGATATACTGGACAAAAGAGGTGTCCCATTTGGTGGAAAATCTGTCCTCCTTGGTGGCGACTTCAGGCAGACATTGCCAATAAAGAAGCGTGCTGGTAAGGCAAAAGTCATAGCGTCGTCCCTGCCAAAGTCATATCTGTGGCCACATTTTAGGATTATCAAGTTGACACAAAACATGAGGTTACTAAGGCATGGAATGTCGGATGAGGAGAGAGAGTCAATTGGGCACTTTTCGCAGTGGTTGCTGGATGTTGGTGATGGCAGGCTGGGAAATGTTGTAGCGGGTTCAAACATAGAATGTAGAGATATCGAGATACCACACGAGCATTTGATAGATGGTGGTGCTGATCCATTGCTACAGCTAATCAAATTTATATATGATGATGACACATTAAGTGCTCCAACAGCAACGAACCTTTCTGATAAAGCGATTGTTTGTCCTAAAAACGTCACGGCTCATGAGATTAATACAAAGGTATTGCACATGTCTCCAGGTAACACGTCCACCTATCTGAGCACAGATTCAATAACTCCAAGAGCAAATGACGGTGGTAACAATGAAATTTTGTATCCTGAGGAGTACCTAAATAGTTTGTCATTCTCAGGCCTGCCTTCCCATTCCCCGGAACTAAAGGTCAACACCCCAGTCATTCTTCTTCGAAACATAAATTAGACATGTGGTATGTGTAACGGTACTCGCCTAATTGTCACACAACTATAACCAAGGGTAATAGAGGCGACAATAATAACCGGCACATCCATAGGAAAAAGGGTCTATATCCCAAGGATTACTTTTCTTCATGACGATAAAGAGCTGCCCTTTATATTTAGAAGAAGACAATATCCCTTGAGGCTTTGCTATGCGATGACAATTAATAAAAGTCAGGGTCAATCTCTATCGAAAATAGGTGTTTACCTCCCTCAGCATGTATTCGGACACGGACAATTGTATGTTGCTTTTTCAAGAGCCACATCACCCGCATCTTTGAAAGTCCTAATAGTACCCCAGGAAGGCTTTTCAAATAATCAAACCAGAACATAGTGTACTCAGATTTCTTACAACAGATAGAAGATAATCAGGTTTTGGTAATGGCTTGCCACACATTGATGATCACTTATATATTATAGTCAAATTTTTTTTATGATAACCAATAGATTATCTGTTTAGATTATTTATATCCTTGCTGCCTATATACTAATACAATTAATATCGCAGGCAACAAATGGACAATAGCAAGGGGATACCTCAGATAGCTCCAGGTGACGCACCAATTCCAATTGAAGTTAGGGTCCTGAATAAGTGGAAACCATATAAGGACGGAGACATTTGCAGCTACCTGCTGGTTGACAAATTGGTTAGTATCGCAAACTAAATCATCAAGTGTATTTTAACAGCCAGTGATCTTTGTATATATCTAATATGTTTCTCATATTAAATTAACAGGGTAATGGTGTCACACCCCCAAATTAACGACTAACGGAGTTTATACCGTTAAGGGGTGTGAGCAAACCAGGACCACAACCATTAGTTACAAATACTAAACGAATCAGAGTAAAGTCCAATCATTCATCATAAAACAGTTTAAGAGTTTGCAGCGGAAAGAAAAACATGAGTATCTTAGCACTAACCACGTGCTTAAATTACAAAACATAAGTTATTGTTCAATTCCCAAATTTAAGTTCAAAATGTAATAAGTAACTTCGGGTGCCATGCCAACCTCCGGTGGATACTCCTCAGCGATCTGCAAAAGTGAAAACCACACAAGTGTCAACCTAACGGTTGGTGAGTTCACGGTGGGCATGTCATGCAGTGGCCCGGTCTCATAAGCGTATGTATCAACATATAAATAAGTAATAGTTTTGCAAAACATTTGCCAAGTGTTGAATTATTGAATATGCACTAGTTAAGTAAAGATTAAAGCGGTCAACCGATATCGCGGGTAGCTAATCCGGTTTCCATGCACTAAGGAAGTTCGTACCAAAGCTGACGTAACAGAGTTCAGCATTTGCCGATGGTTTGTGCCTCCAGTTGTGTTCCTCATGGGACCCACAACTAAAATAGGCTGATATTGAACTCCGTTCGGCCTCCAACCGGTTGGCTACACATTTGTGTACCGCGGAGCAGGGTTTGTCAAACCCTCAGTAGATCTACCCAACATCCCCTCGCTTCGCAAATTAATGGTACTGAATTGTTGAGGACTTTCAAGTTTTAAGGCATCCTTAAAAATCATGTGATATCATTTGGTTTAGACTTTAACCTACACTAGTCATATTAAAACCGTTTATTCTGGATTTCATTTGAAATCCCAAAAAGAGTTCAAATGTCAAAATGGTTGTTCCGGATTTCATTTGAAATCCCAAATGAGTTTAAGTATTAAGTAGTTGGTTGCGGATTTCATTTGAAACCCCAAGGATGGACAGTTGCAAGTGCTTCCCATAAAACACTCCAACCTCCATAACAGATATCCCATTTGGCAATACCTCAAAATGTCAGCGTTGTTTTCCGTTAAGTAATTTCGTTGTGACCCAAACGGGCTCACAGTTAAAGGGTTAGTGAAACTCACCTTAGGTTGCACAGCTTACACTTCAAATAATCCAATTATGATTGCTAACGAAGACCTAATAATCACATTAAGGTCTTAGGTGTTAGGTTGTGTCTAAACTTTAACTACGTCACTATGGCCCATAACATTGCACGTTGGAACTACGACTCGACATACCGACACACGATACCGATGGTTGATCATAAACGAGGGTTCACATCACTCAGAAATCAAAGCATGTTTCGTTATTGCATAATCATGTAAGTCATGGCATAACATTCAAATAAGTTGCACAAGTTTGGGTTTTGGGTCTGGCACAGTTTCGCTACACAGTTTCGCTAGCTAGTTTCGCTCGAAACTGATGACACAGTTTCGCTAGCATAGATTCGCTCGAAACTGGTTTGAACTTTCGTTCATAGAAGGCACAGTTTCGCTAGATAGTTTCGCTCGAAACTGATGACACAGTTTCGCTATCTAGCTTCGCTCGAAACTGATTTGAACTTTCATTCAGGAGTCTATGGTTGTTTCACTCGGTAGTTTCGTTCGAGCAATACACTTAGTTTTCACGGTGACACTATAGTTTCGCTGTATAGTGTCGCTGGAAGGATATTCAAACAGTTTGCGAAACTACAGTTTCGCCTGACGAATCTGTTAGTTTCGCTAGTCGTAGAAAACTCGTAAATTTGACCAAAAATCAATCTAACAGCTTCCATACTTCATATAATTCAGTATCTAGCATGCATAAACATTTACCAATATTACACAAGCAAATTTAACACCTTAAACATGGATTTTCACCATCAAATCTCCAAGAACACTTTCAAGCATAAAGTGACCTAACTAGAATGGATCTTCATTATGGCATGATTTTACACGTAAAGTTGTAGACTTTAGGCTAGATCTAACATTCCTAAGCATCATATCAGAAGATCAAACGATTCCATGAAGGTTTACACATTCTTTTTAAGAAAACTCAAAGAAAAGCATAGAAATGGTCATGGAACTTACGGGTAGCTCGATGGATGATCTTCAAGGCTGAGATCACGGTGATCCTTGGTGGTTCACGGCTGGCCAGAAGTGGCTAGGTGGTGGCGGTTGGGTTCCAACGAGAGAGAGAGAGAAATGGAGAGTGTATGTGTGTGTTTTGTGGTGATGTATGCAAAAATGACCATTTAGGGTTTTATTTTAGTTTATATACTAAAGCTTTGGTGGGCTTTCATTGGGATTTGGGCCCCAATGATTAGTCCATCATTAGCCCATGATTAACATGCATGCATACACTCTAAGTACTCGATTAATCATTAAACTAGGCAATTTAAACAATTTATCACATAATCAAGAATTTACAATTAGTCATGCTATTAATAATACTAAATCATGCGTTTAAATCACATTGCACATAATGACAATAAATAAATAAACACATAACACATATGGACGGGTTCGGTGATCAACCAAAGGTCGTGGACGTATTCGGCCCAGTTAAGCATTAGTTACTAAGTTAACACTCATAACATAACTAACGGAGATTGTCTAACGGAAGTTAACCTTGGAATTCTCAGATGTCACAAATGGAATCCAAGCTACGTTTGATCTAGATCAGGAAAAATACATGGACAGCCTCATTAGTGTGTTAAGGTGCTATCTTCTAGACAGGTATACATGTAAACATGCTCTGACCCTGCTAAAGGTGACCCCCCACCCTGCTTCCATTAAGCTAGGCAAAGACAGTTTGATAACCGAACTGAATGATGATGGAGGCATACCAACTCATTACTTCAACTTCTACCCATTCGACCAGCTACACTATCGAAAGAGTTGCCACAAGATACTGACAGGTGTACATACAGATTGGTTTTGGTTGCTGTATAGACCTCTAATTTCTTTCCACTCAGCATTGGCTCTCTCTTACTTTTATTACCCTTATATAGATGTGATAGGGAAGGTTGAGGATTTGGAGCATGTGGAGATAGGTGCTAACAATAGCCTGGTGCGGCTAAAGCTGATAGGCATGAGGTATCATAAAATCATATGATACGTATACAGAATCCTATTATGCTACATACAATAAATGCTTTTGAATCTCAATGATGTAGTGATGACTTTGTTGTTGTGGCATTATAGAAGGAGATAGCAAGCATAGTTGATATCCAGGCGCTTGCAGAAACAAATGAACCTGTGATCGCTGCAATTGCAGGGCTAAAAGTGGTGCCCTACAAAGGTGATACAACTACCGAAATTAATATTGGGTTTATAATCTAGGATTACTTAAGATTATATCTTATAACAGAGGGGGTTCAACTGCAATCTTGCTCGGGGACAAGGGTGTGTATTAATCCAAGCATAGACCTCACAAAAGAGATGGCAATCCAGTAAGCAAATGAACCTTGCACACACACCCACCCGAAAAAACCGCCTATGCAAATAGCGCTAACATTTTCACTAATTGCAGCTTCAAGGGTACGCCGACACCAGATAGGGTTCGTTTCACACCTAGGCTGGCAAATCAGAACCGAGTCACCCTCTCTGCTTTGTATGAAAAGGATATGGAGACACTGGCTGTAAGTGGTGACGGCGCCCATTTATATTCAATTAATAATTGCAGCACTTTAATAAAGATATAATTATTTGTGCAACACTGCAACGAATTAAATTGCAGAAGAATAAGTACACCTGGGTGGCAACAATTACACGGATCACACAGAATCGCAATTGGTTCTTTGTAACCTGCAGTGAGTGCAAGATTACTTTGCCAAGGCAGGCAGACGGATACACATGCCCTGAACATGGCAAGGAGCATCTGAAATACATGTACGCATTCCTGACTGTATGCTACATTTTATATCAATAGCTAAGGCTAACTAAAAGTATCCCAAAGCAGGTTTTGTGTCAACTGCACAATAGAAGACACAAAGGGCCTGGCTGATGTCACACTGTTTGAGCATGCCATGGCAGGCATAGTTGGTGTAAGCTGTGAAGACATGGTCCAAACACAAGGACACACAAACCCAATGCAGCTGCCTGATCCAGTTAAGGCAATAAAAGGGATGAAAAAAATTTTCCAGCTAAAAAAGTTTGAAAAGGCATTCAAAGACAAGCTACAATTTGTGGCCAACAGGGTGTTTGATGTTAGTGAGGGCATGACGTCTTCTTCAGCTGATGCGACTGATTCAATGACCGTTAGCTCTGGCCCTGCTATCGATGATGGGTTCAAAGCTGAAGGGTCTCATGCAAAGAGGAAAATACTTGGGGAACTTGGTAACCTTCTTCTGTATTATCTTACACTATATGCCTAACCTAACCAACCATGCTGATTTAATTTATGTTAAACAGAAAATGCAGATGCTGCAGAAAAAAAATGAAGGGTAAGGCTACCAACTGATCGGTGGTTAGCTAACTCGCAGGGCTCAGTGTTTTGGATGTTATTTTGTAAGCAGCCTATGTTTTTGGGCATCACCACTAGGTATGTAGGAAAATATGTAAAAGATATCTGTATATATGGCAGGTTGCTTTAGTAATGACATGTATGAAATGCCCTCTACAAACATATTCCCAAAAATAGCTTTTGGCAATCGCTTAGGGCAATATGTAAAAGAAACCTATGTATTGGCAGTTATTGCCTTTGATGCTATAGGAATGGTTTTGTAAAATTACTATCCTTGCCTACATCTCTTGGTAGGTTCTTTATGTTTTGGAACTACATTTAGCACCCCAACAGGGAACTCATAATATGATTTCTAATAGGTTTGGCTTCCTATCCTTTGCCTCTCTTCATCTATGTTCTTTTTTGGTTGTAAATTACGAAACTTCTACCTCTATTTATGCTTGATGTATTATTGTGATTTGCCACGTCGTTGTTTGGGTGTGTCATTTTCAAATTCATCATCCATATATAATTGCAATTAAGAGGAGAACCATACGAACAATAACTAATAATGGCTATTAAGGGTAGCAACATGGCTAATAAAGTTAGCACAACTACTTCTATATAACATAAACGCACTTCATTTTGGTTATTATTTTCTAAGTTGTATTGAACACGCTATTTGGATAATTTTCAGTGATAAAAACACAATATTTTGATGCAATAAGAGGTATTTGATTCTAAGGTAGGTCTATTCTTTCTTTGTGTCATGGATTGTTGGGTTTTCCTATAGACCCAATCTGTATGGTAATAATAATTGGAGATATGTAAAAACAATCAGTTGCACACGTTCAAATTTACATTAGCCCAACTCCTGGTCCAACAAAATATTAGTCTTAACGGTGTGAAAGAATAGTAACATAGCTTACAAGATCTAAAGCACCGGGTACAAGTTACTCATGCCTTTTCTCAGTTTACAAAAAATGAAGCACTAGGTACAATCTCCTTTTACTTTATCCAAAGTTATGAGGCAGGTGAACCGTACTTACTCAGAAGTCGGACGGTCGGGTGGTTCATCAACCATACCTCTCCATAGTTACTTCTGCATTACACACGCTACCGCCATACCTCAAAAGATCAACAACCGATTTCTACTTCAGCGACCCTATTGAGAGAGATTTGCTTCTACACCTATCCATGGCCGATCAAATGCTTCTGACTACGCAGCCTCTTCGAGTAGAGGTGATCCAATACTATCTTTGATTTGCATGCATTACCTGTTAAAAAAAATAATTTGATTTGAAGGTGCCCTAGCTTGCTTCCTCTCTCATGCATTGCGATTTGTATATGTTAATGCCTGTTTACCTGCGCCTCCGGCATCGGTTTTAGTCATAGGTTGTTCATTTGTTGATTCTCTATGTCTTAATAGTAAGGATTATAAGATTATGTGTTTAGAGTTGACCAAATTTTTGGTAATTGTGGTTTTAGATTGCAGAGATATATATCTATTTAGAGTTAGAACAAATTTTTGGTACACGCACATAGATGTAGTAATATTGGAATTGGCTTAAAGCAACAATTGACTTTTGCTGTTGACTTTTTGCATCAAATGGTTGTTTTCTGTGGGTTTGTTTGGTTTAGATTGGTGAGGTACATTAAGCTCAGCTTTTTTTTTGTCTTGAACAAGTTTGTTATGATCTCGAATAGTTTACAGTAGGAGAACGATGGGCAAAATTTGGAAAGGGCTGACTGTTTGTCAATGGTTGACTTAATTGGTCAACAGTCAGGTCTGGGAAGTGTTATGAAGTCTGGTATACAAAATTTGAGTGAGAATTTGATTAAGTGGTTGAAGTATATACATGCCAGAAAATTAAAAAATCTTTTGAGAAGTGATTTCTCAGTCAATGGGGTGGTCTGATTTCGAGTATTATGTGATGACTGGTATTATAAGATTGAGTGTCTTGTGCATTTGTTGGATCTGCTGGGGTCAAAAAGGGAATATGATCAGAGTTCACTTCTCCGGTCAGAATATTCACTTTTTTGTTCAAATTATAGATTTTTATAGAGCATGCATGTTTTGTTGATCTCAGTTTGCATAAGTTATGATTTACATTGAGAGCATCTTTAATAGGGTACTTATGAAATTATTCAAACACATAATTCTCTTTAATAGGGTATACCTATGAGGATCGCTGATATAACACTCAACAGCACGCCTAGGCCACTGGCGGTTAGAGTGTTAAATATGTGGAAAACCTTTTGTAGGGAGCCAACAATGACTTGCCTCTTGACAGACAAATATGTAAGGCTTATAATGCCTAATATCTATTAAGCACTAAAAACAAAAGGTAATATATATAACATATGTTTTCTCGCAGCACGACACGATTCAAGCTGTCTTCAATGAAAGTGAATATTCACAAGTGGAAAAAAAAACTGAAGGTTCATAGTGCATACATAATAAGCAGATATACTATCACCCATCCTCCAAAATTTGACAAGGTTCAACAACAAATTCCTAGATTTGTAACTTTGCTTCAGTCGGTAGTTGATCAACCCTGTAAAATGAAAATAAAGTCTCCTTATTGGGTCAGGTACATGCATGATAAGCAAGCTTTGATTTGGATTTAGAGAGGTTAAAATGTATTCTATTTGACTACATAGCTGCTGCTCATAAGGCTGGTGTTTTTTTCCTTTCTAAAAATGTCCTTTTCGTTAGACCACTCCTCTAGACTTGGGATTGCCTGTGAAGCAAATGTGGGTGTAAAGTTTTGGCATATTCAAAGGGAGTTATACAGATAGAGAACTAATCAGGGGAGCTGTTGTGCTTTCTTATTATATGTTTTGTTTTGGGTTGTTGGTGGGTTAAAGTTTGTCGTCTGTGTGTTCTTCTTTTTCTTCTTCAATGAATTACCAACGTAGATTAGTCCTACATGTGTAACACTCACTGTAATTTCGATACAATTTGCGAACCGCTGCAACGCGCGGTTGACACCTCGTTATACTTATACATTTGACAACAGATCGGTGAAATTAAAAAGAAGACTAAATTACAATTTTTAACCTTTATACTTTATAAAACTTTGGATTTTGACTTTTTTTAAAAAAGCTTTCAAGTTTACCCTTTATTTGAAAACTTGTTTCATGTTTTAACCTTTACACTAACTTTACACTAACCCAGTTAAATTTCTCCGTAAGTTTTCTAATAAAGGGGGTAGCATTGTAATTTTACAAAAAAAAAAAAAATCCTTAAAACTATTGAACGAGAATTGCAGCGACTTCACTCCTGCTGAAATTTCGATCAAATTTCGTTCTCGATCTCCATTCTCCTGCTGTAATTTAGTTCATATGTTTTTTAAGCAATATAATTTCCATTTGAATTTTCATACGTAATCTATATATGGTAATTCAACATTTATTCTCAAATTATTTAAATATGAAAACTATTCCCTCCTATTACACAATTAAGAACTTTGGCATTCCCTCTCCCATGTGTAATTCCAAATGGCACGTCCCCCATTCACCTTATATACGTATTCTTCAAATCACTTGCTTCTTCTTCTCTTTTCCATAACCGCTACTCTGCAATTTCCTCTTCCTCTCGCACTCTACTATCATAGGTTTATCCAGTTTCTTATTCATAGTGCTCTCCTAAGATTATGCAAAATTTATTTTAAACCATTTATTTTCATCGTTTTTTGGCCATTGAAATAACCATCCATGTCTTAATTTGAGAATCTGTTGGAACAAAATTCTACAATTCCATGTGATATGATATATTATTATTATTATAACAATTTGAAATTTGCTGTCAGTGACACAAAAGATACTGTACATAACACATGTTAATTTTATGTTAAGTCTTTTGGCTGGTAATGATACTTGCTTTCTCTCTATTCGCTGATTATGGCGGTGACACACACGTGTGTTTATGTTTCTCCCTAAAAAAACGCGTGTACATTCAATTCTCTATAAGTGTACTACACGCTCCTTGACCCGATTCACTTCCCAATAACACCTTTCTCTCTCCGCCATCTCTCTTAATTCTCTCTCTCTCTAAAAATCGGAGAAGAACATGGGAGATGTCGACTGTTTACTTCTCGCCGGAGTTGGGTTTGTGAACCACCGGTTTATGGGTTTTTTTTCCGGGTACCTTGCCTCACGCGGCGGAAGTCATAGGGTTCGCTGACCCAACCTCGCCATATCCGGTGAAATACGACTCCCATCGTGTTCCTCTCATATCTGAGAGTTTTTGGTAAGATCTTGAGTATTTATTTTGTTTTGTTGCTCAATCTCTTGATTAAACACTCGATCTATCTTTGCATGTACACATCCATACCAGATCTGTGAAGATGATGACTTTTGAAGATGATCGGTGGTGGTCGATGGCAGCTGTGAATAGCATCTCTCTCTTTACTTTCATCCTCTTGGCATTTCACAAACCGTAAATTCTCACGGCCTCCTCTGTGATTAAATCGTCGAAAAAGGGGCTTTCAGCCTGTGATTGAATCGTTGAGAAAAGGGGTTTTCACAAACCCTAAGTTCTCACAGTCGCCTGAGAAGAAATCGGTCCCGGAGTTGCTGTTCTATGTTATGTTTTTCAATCTGAGAAACAATTTGTTACTGTTTTTGGTTGAGTGGTAGCCGCCGGCGTTATGTTTTAGTGCGGTGGCCGCTGGTGATGCTACCGGAACCCTACCGCCTTCGATGTTTTTGATTCGGTGGTAGCGCCGTCGCCTATACAAGTGTATCTGGGTTTCTATTCGATATGTCAGCAAAATCACAGCAAAATCCTCTTTTTTTTTTTTTTTTACTTCTTTTAATCACTTGGTCAAAACCCTGATTTCATTCTATTTTATTTGGTTAAGTTTAGGGAGACTGCATATATAAATTATTTAAATTGAAACACTATTTCTGTAATTTCATCAAAATAATTAATAATTCATTTAATTAACTAATCAAAAAATAAGACTCATCAACAGTGATTTCATTTCACTTTATTTTAATCAATTAGTGTTGTTCAAAACCCTGATTTCATTCTTTTTTTTTTACGGCAAATTTTGACGGGTATTACTCATCAACTCGATCTATCTCTAATCCTCATTTAGAGGAAACTTACCGTATGTGAGAAAACCTCTTGACCCTACATGTAATCCCCATTTATTTTATTTTTGTTATAATTGAGACTTAAACCTAAAACTTCTTATTTATAATGTCTTGAATAACTTCCCTTAGCCAATTGAATTCTATTTTGTTTGATATTCTTTTTTTTTACCTTCTTTTAGTCACTTGGTCAACAGTGATTGATAATATTAAAGTGTCACGTACATAGCGTGTCTTTGGGTTTTTGTTCAATATGTCAGCAAGTGAAAAAACGTATGTCTATGTGCATTAATAAAACCGATTGATGGTTTAGTTGCTGCAGTCGAAGGTTGCGTTGTTTAAAGTCGTTCTACTATTTTAACTAAAGTAACTAAATATAAACATTAATATAAAAAAAATGAAACACGTTACAGGAACGAAATTTTTAAGAACCGCTAAAAAATACTTATTGTAGAAATCAATATAGATTCAAAAGACTTCATATTACTTGGTAGAAATGTTTAAAGTAAAATAAGTCCATCTCTTTTTAAGTTCTAGAAAGATTGCTCGCGATAACGTTTGCTCTCGATAATGCAATGAAGAGAAAATATCAATTTAAATATTCTAGCATGATAAATATTCTAGAGAAAATATCAACTTAAATATTATATAAATATACAAAACAAATTGAAGGTGAATAGTATACTTTTAGTTTCTTCGAAATTGACCACAACTCTTTACTTTTGTTGACAGTTTTAGTCCTCATCTTGGTACACGCGTACACTTACTTTTTAACACTCTTTTTTCTTATTGGCAGAAAGAGGAGGTGGCCTCCGGTTTTTATTTTTTCTGTGTACTCCTTAAAGCCTTAAAGAGATAGATTCCTCTATCTTGAAATTGCTGAACCACTTTTGTTTACGCCTTAAAGAGAGAGAGTTCCTCTCTCTTGAAATTGTTGAACCACTTTCTTCTTGAAATCTCTGGCCCCTTGAAATCGCCGGCAACGAGGGTTTGGTAATCAGGATCTATTGTGTGACGGTGGCTCGGTGGTGCCGCCGTTTTTTTCGTCGGTGACTTGGTGACCGTCTGACGTCGTCGCCACCGGTGACGTCGCCTTGATGGTTTCATGGATGGTGGCCGCCGGTTTTGCCTTGGCGACCGTCGCTGTGACGTCGTCGCCGCCGGTGCCGTCGCCTCGATAGTTTCGTCGATGGTGGCCGCCGGTTTTTTGTAGTCTGTGTCCGGATCTTAGTAAAGATCTTGGCTCCGGATATGAGCGGTGTTCTTCATATTGGTCCTTAGCTTCAGGGCTTCCGATCGGCTATGATAATATGTGGATTTGAGCTTATCATTGTGGGTTTTTCACCAAGGGTAAGCCAAATTTTAGTTGTTTATACTTGGACTAATTGTCCATCTTCAATCGAAGAACTATTGATGTTCATGATGAAATCTGATGGGAATGAAATGGGGGCAGACGGTGAAGGCGACGGAGGCCCGTTGGTGTTTGGGTGTGGGTAGTTGGCCGATTGGGTGAAATAACACATGGGATGTTTTTAAATTTTTTTGTTTCTGCTTGGTGGCCACCGATGTCGGTGTGTCGCCCCACTTAAGGTTTGGTGGTGTGCTATCTGATTGGTTTGGTTGGTGCTTGATCTGAGTTTTGGCGCTGTGATGATCCATCTAGGGTCTGAGCTATGGCTGCTTCTAATCTGATTTTTATGTTGGGCCTAATACACGGTATAGTTCATGTCGGTTTATTGATCTACGGCTGTGATGATTAGAATAAGTAATTTGGCGAGGCAATAGCCATGGGTTTTTGCAGCCATAGACTATATAATCTGAGCCTTCTTATTGACATTCAGTTTGTGAAAATTTTGTTTTCGACCTTTGATTTCTGGGTTTTTTAACTCTGAGTTGATTTGCTTAATCGATTTCAATACTATATTTAACTTTAAGATTATATGGTTAATCTTACGGGTTGTTTGAGGTTATATATGATTTACATAAGCAAACAACAATGGAATTTTTATGAGTTTCAAAACTTTCACACACTTCGGTAAATTGTATACTACTCAACTAAAGAAGAAGTCTGCTTGAATGTAAAGGAAATGAATTTCCTTCGACCTAAAGGCTAACTGGACTCTTAAACAAATTTTCATACACATTATTAATATAATTGTGATTTATATGATATTTTTTATTTATTTTTATGTTACAGAATCACATAAATTTATGAATTAATAATTCATAATCAACTCATATACTTGAGTTTTACTTTTAAGTTTGCTTACCAGTCTCCTTTTAACTTAACTAAGACTTCTAATTTTGCAAAATAGTTAATATTTACCTAAAATCCCATCATATACAAAAGGAAAATATAGGAAAGGTTTTAAAAGGACAAGCAAAGTATTAATAAAATCCCACACAATGTCATATTAAAGAAAATTTACATGGCAATGTTGAAAGCAAAATAGAAATAGAAAATGTTAGAAAAACCATCTGCATACAATTTATGTCGAAACACACAAAACGTTAAAAAAAGAATGTGTTTTAGGTATGTGTTAAACGGCGAATTCGAGCTATATTATTATTGATATTTAAATGCAAATTATTTATATAGGCTAAGCTTGCAACTGACAATGATAATGAAATGCCAACCGTATCACTCTCTTTTGTTCCATGTTTCTGTGATGTTATGTAAACAACAAACTAAAAGTACGTAACTCCTCACCCCTATTTTGTATGCTTCACTATCGTTTCGTTCTTCGTCTTTGGTGGTACATATGTTGTTTGCTGTTTCGGCTTCATCCTAGATCCATATGTTTATGCGTACAGTTAGTTTTACGTTTACTTACCTTTGAAAATGCCACTTCAAGTTTTTCATATACAGTTTTACATTTACTTACCTTTGAGGTTGCCAATTCAAATTATTCACATACGATAAGTAAACGAATTCAACCCCGCAGCAACGCGCGTGGGGAACATCAATTGTCCCCTTAGTCTAGCTAACTGGGACAACTTCTTTTGGTACAGGGCGGTGCACATATCTAATGTAATCTGATGAACTCACTCGAACTTGCTTCTGTATTTTGGAACCCTTTTGTAACAAGCACCGTACTTTAGTTTAGTATATTTTCACCGAATTGCTTAGGAAGGTCATCATATCACCAGCACTCTAGCACTTACAAATCGCTTACTAAGCCCCGCAGCAACGCGCGGAAGGGGTCGCCCATCTTGTTCTAGCATGATAAATATTCTAGAATGCTCGCTCGCGATAACACAATGATAAGAAAACATCAACTTAAATATTATTGAACATCAACTTCCGTCGTAACGCAAACATGTTTTCGACCCGCCGCAAGGCGCGGGTCGATTTACTCGTAATAGACAAAATCTAAGCATGTAAGAAGTAAACATGCTGTCATAAAAGAATGAATTAAGACATAAATGGTTTAGAATAAATTTTGCCAAAAACGATGAAAATAAATGGTTTAGAATAAATTTTGTAAAATTATAATACTATTCCTTTTATTAGAAACTAACGAAGAAATTTAACTGGGTTAGTGTAAAGGTTAAAACATGAAACAAGTTTTCAAATAAAGGGTAAAATTTAAAAGTTTTTTATTTAAAAGAGGTCAAAATTCAAAGTTTTGTAAAGTATAAAGGTATAACGAAGAAATTTAACTGGGTTAGTGTAAAGGTTAAAACATGAAACAATATTTCAAATAAAGGGTAAAACTTAAAAGTTTTTTTAAAAAAGATCAAAATTCAAAGTTTTGTAAAGTATAAAGGTTAAATATTGTAATTTAGTCTAAAAAGAAAAGCTCCTCTTTATATATATAATAACTAGTTTTTGATACCCGTGCCACGCACGGGCGGATTTTTATAAAATTAATAATTATAATAACATGATATAGTAAATATAATTCGATAAGTGTTCAAAAAAATAATAATAAAATCTACGAAGTATCTTTCATTTTTTTAGCAATCTAAATTAAGAAAAGAAATAAACTTTAAAGTAATACAAATCATGTTTAAAAAGAACAAATTATATAAAAGTTATAAATTATAAAATACAGATGTATACGCGCTTCAAAAAAGAAAATAGTAAGATTTATACTTGGACTATAGTAAGATGTATACACATGCTGTTGCAGTTCTCATTATGCTTGAAAGCAAGCTACAACAACATTATTTATAAGCAAGAATACCATTTGCTGCAAAAGATCATACTAAAAAGTTACATTTAAAGAATTAAACTCCACTAAACTCACCATTCACTACTTTCCCTAATGCATATTTTTGCAAATCTCATTTTTGTGATAATCTTAAGCCACTTACCCATAATCTGATTTTGATGAACGGTTTGTCAAGCTCCTCTTAATGAGATCCTGCATACATATTTAAAAAATACATTATAGAAAAAATAGATGAACAGTCAATGTATCATCAACATAAGACCAATGTTCCAAACATTAGACCAAAGGTTAAGGACTTACTAAATGAATGAAGGATACGACTATAAACATCATCTAACTTATTAAGAACATCTCAAATCTAACTTATTATGATTACAATCAACTGTAGTATTGCATTTTTGTTTAATAATGCTTCAACTGTATGAATTTAGAATTGCAAATTCACAAATTATAATCAAATGTAAATGAACTAAAACTTAAAACATTTGCAACATGAATAATAATTTCTATATACGTGATATGTAAACCATATAGACAATGGATACAAAATAAATGCAGTCAAGGTTTTAGGTTTAAGGTTTGTTTCCACTTTGTAGTGAACAAAGTTAACGCAATACACTGGCTTAGAACTTCATTTTACCTGTCAAAGTTGTAAAAACCTGCTTCGTCGCCTATATGTAAATTATTCAAAGGCATATACCATCCAACATGCTTTGCATCTTCAAGCTCCATATGGGTTGATGTTGTTTTCTTTTCAGCATGATCTTCCTCTGCAATGTTGCAATCAATAAGACCCAACATGGAAATGGTTATAAAAACATCTGAATCCCACATCTGATCACGAAATAGTGCAAAACTAATAGTACAGAAATTGAACAATGAAACATGTGAGTGAATTGCAGCCTGCCAGTTAGTAGGTATGATGACAATCTTTGAAGAATTTCATTCACCTGAAAGCTGAACACAAAATGCCCTGCTTTCTTGCTTACGCCTACATTTGGATGAAACTGCAGCATCTCATACATAACGCGAGCTTCATTGGATCTGTCAACACACAAACGACTTAATAAAATACATGAAAATAACAACTTTTATATGAAATTTCTCATATTAGTTGGAATGTTATCTTATGATAAACAACATTGAAAGAATTTTGATAAAACGATTAACAAAATAAATAAAGAACTAACCTTGATTCGAAAATCGATCACGATGTTGATTCGGAGACTAACATAATGGTATTAGATGAATAAATGAACTTGTATTCTTTTTTAAAGTTCAATTATTATTTATTTATTTTTTTGCCTTCTTTTTTATCTTTTAATTATATTTTGGGCCAAAATGTTTGGACAAACCAGGTTCAAACATGGGAGAACTGCAACAAAAATTAAAAAATATGCTCAAACATGTAAACAAAAAACATTTCTCAAATAATTAAATTAAAACTAAATAGAAATGCATAACTTTAACATCAAAGAATTTGAACAGATATGCAACTAAGTAATCAAAGCAACATGCAATTGGGCATACAAAGGAGTTGCTAATGGTTCAGTTCTTGAATGTAATTCATGTTTAACTAATTGGTTATCGGTCCACATTTAACTCTTAAATACCAAAAAAATTATACCAAATACCTTATAAGTAAATAAAGCAAAAATGTTGTGGAAAACATGCATTACAATTTAGACACAGAAAGATAAATGTGTGTGGTTAGTCTCACACATGTTCAAATCAATATACTCACCTTATTTGTAAAATAATAATATCTAACTCTTTCTCTTTGTCTCTAAAATATCACATATGAGATCACGTGTAGCAGTAGCTCTGCTTCGCCTACTTGATCGACAGCGAACCGTTTAACCCT
This sequence comes from Deinandra increscens subsp. villosa, assembly GCA_039602395.1. NCBI lineage: Eukaryota > Viridiplantae > Streptophyta > Magnoliopsida > Asterales > Asteraceae > Deinandra > Deinandra increscens. Next base: position 12,886,753 of record JBCNJP010000003.1, read on the forward strand.
TAGTCTTGCATTCTTATTTATTTTCCTAGTCAAAATTAAGAAACTATAACTCAACCAATATGATTTATATATAATTTGTAACATTTTGTACTTGTACCTGTGTAAAACAGCACCCACGAAGAGCAATAGTTAGTACCAACGAACCCAACATCTTCAATTGTTACAACAACTCTTTTGCCACAGGTTCTATATACCCAGTGAAAGTCCAAATGTAGAACCTATAAAAAAAATTAAATACCATTTTTATTTGTTAAGAATACTCCAAATAAGGAGGCTACAGAACTGACATCAAAAGTGATTGCTTTTCTTTCTGTTTCAAGTCAGTTTTGTGTTGTTGAGATCATCAGGTTGAATTAGTATATGATTGAGCTCGCAGCTTCATTTTTCTATTTGATGAAGATATTTGAAATCCATTTCATGCTTTAGCACATGTAACAACCTTGTAATTATTGGATCAAACAAAAAGGCACCCGAATAATAACCTGCAGGAACAACAGAGATCAATTCATTCAAGTTACTATAAGCTATCAAAACAAAGACCACAAATAACACACGCATAAGCATGTGAGCTAAAATAAAGAACTTGAATAAACAATTCTTGAAGAACCTAACAACATTTGATTGAACAACTTGGTTAAAAAAAACAGCATCATAAACAACAGAGGTTGGTTCTTCAAGCATCGAACTTAGACATTTCATCAATCAGGTGGTGTGCATCATTGTATAAAGCAAAAATATAAGAAAACTTATCTGATTCGATCCCCAAATTCACAACCTCTAAACAATAATGAAGATGTAATTAGTTCTATAAACATAATCCAATAATAAAACACTGCTGATAAACATCAATGAAAGATAATTGAAGACCTGCGATTATGGTTGCACGGAGAACCAACAGAGAGAAATGACACGAAATTGAAATGATAAACATAATCAAAACTCAATAATCTAACCTGAATCTTGATTACTGAAGAAAAATATCGATTATTAAAGATCGGTAATCACTGGATTGAACAACTTGGAAACCGATTTTCTTTGATGCGATCTCGATCAAGGAGTGTTGGAAGCGAATGGGTAGAATCATAAAAGAAGATGTAATTATAAAAGAAACTTACATTGATCCAAACTCCTTCGGATTATACGGCGGCGATTTGAGTCATCGGAGATGAGGAAGGGGGAGATTGGCAGGTTTGACGGCAGATGAAGTGGGAGGAGAATGAACGATGGTTAAGCGAAATTAGGGTTTTTAGGTGACACCGTATGCGATATATGGGTCGACATATGGGTCGGGTTATTGATAGGATTCGCGAATTTCTAAAGGGGAAGTGATTTAGGCGGGAAAATGATGCTGAGGAGGGTTGTGGTGATGCCACCTCAGCATCCATCTTTTCTTTTATATAGTATATAGATATAGATGTTCTCCGCTTATTCTACATTTGACAACTGGTCGGTGAAATTAAAAAAAAAAGCTCCTCTTTATATATATAATGTTCTCCGGATTATTTCAAGAACGACCTTCCAGTTCAGCTGGTTAGGGCATGCTTTTTGTTTCAATATGCCCGGGTTCGAATGTTACATAATACAATTTTTTTTTAATTTTTTTCTTTTAAATGATGATACTCGTGTGAGCAAAAAACCCGCTGAGACGTGTTTTCTTTGAAAGGAAAGGAAATGGTGGAAAGGAAAAGAGAGGAAATGGGGAGATAACTTTCCTTTCCTTTCTCTCCAAATTGGAAGAAAACAAAAATATAAAAATTTAGCCTAACTTTCATTCCCTTTCCTTTCTTTTCCTTCCTTAAGTGGAACTCGAGAACACCCCATACTCTAACTTCCTTTCTTTTCCTTCCTTAAATGAAACTCAAGAATACAATTTAGTTTTTATTTCCTTCCACTTCCTTTCTTTTCCCTCTTTAAATAAACTTGGGAACACGGTGTTAGTGTTTCTTTTTACCATTAGTAGCCCTAGCTTCACATAGTCATCACCTTTAGGGGTGTTCATTATTCGAGTTGGACTCGAATAATTCGAAATTCGATTCGAATCGAATTCGAATAACTTATTCGAATTCGAATGTGAGTTATTCGAGTCGAATCTTGATTCGAACCAAATAACTTATTTGAATTCGAGCCGAATTTGAGTCTGATTTTTTAAAACCAATTCGACTCGAATAACTCGAATAAGCATTATATATATTTTTAAATATATTATTTTTATATATAATAGATTTGTTTTTATGATTTACTCATTATGTTTGGGCTTGTCTAAGTAAATAAAGATTTTGGGCTTTTTTTAATGGATATTATTCAACCCAACCGTAGGTAAAAACTTCACATCTTAATTCAAATTTCCTAATTTCCTAACCCTAGAAGTAATACGTCTCCGCTGCTGGCCTCTTGTTCATCCCATAACCACGATTCCACCACTGAATCGTAACCCTACAGCCGCATACATCTTCCAAGTTCTGTCAGTTCACTACAGTCGCTAGCCGCATACATCGGTTCCGTACAGTCACATCATCGGACTTTGGAGGTTGCCGGCTTGCCGCTGATATTACAACAAGTATATGTCTAATTATGCAGCAGGTTCTTGGCTAATATAGTAGCATGTTGTTGGTTAATATAACAGGAGTTTTCTGGCTAATATAGAAGAGGTTTTTTTTCTAATATTTGCAACATTGTTTGGCTAATTTTTTTTCTTATTTGGTTTATTCAAATAGATTCGAATTCGACTCGGATTCGAATAAGCTTATTCAAATTGGTTTTGGTAAATCTTATTCGAATTCGAGTCGAATTCGAATCCAATTTTAAAATTTTCAAATTCGAATAACTCGAATTCGACTCGATGAACACCCCTCATCACCTTCGATCTTTATCCCTCTCCTTTTGCTTTCTCCGCTTCAATTCCTCCTGCTCACCGGTTAGTTCAACGATTGCTTTCTCTGCTTCAATTCCCTTTGCTCACCAGATAGTCATCAACGAAGTTCAACTGTTAGTTCTTTGAATCAATTTTGTTTGATTTATGCATAATTTACGTATCCGACCTTTATATGTTCCATTGGAATCTCTGTATTTGTATATGATTGATCAATTTTCAATCGAAATTAAGTTATTATGCCTGATTTTGTACCGACTCTGAAATTAGCTTACCGTTTTGTTTCATCATTTTTATGCCCCGTTTCTCGATTTTGATTGTTCTAAAAATCTCTTTCTTTTTTCTTTATTGTTTTATGAATCTACCTATGTTACGCAACTGTTTCTTTGTTTCGTTGTTAAAGGTTGGTATTTGGTTACCTATATTTGTAATATGTTTTAGTCAGGCAGGTTGTTTTTGTCTTGAGTTAGGAGGTAGGGATTTTTGAATTTCTGAAATAAGTTTCTTGGTTCTCATTAGTATTTGATACTCACTAATATCATATAGGATAAAGTCCTAGCTTTACAATTTTTGATTTAGCTTTAAGGATAATATCTGTATTACTATGCTGCTGATTTAACATCTTCTTAGATGTACACTTCATGAAAAATATATGTACGAAATATAGTGTTGTAGAAAATATTCCTTGACTTGAAACTTCTTATTTGACCCTATGGCTTTCAGACTTATTACAGTTTCTTTAATATCATGTTGCATGACTATATAGCATGACCTGTATTTCAACTCAATATACATTTAAAGTTTAACTGCGTAGGTTTTTATAGGTTACAGTTTACTAGCCATTATTGATTTCTGTTCAAGATATTCCTTTGTTCTTAATGGATTCTTCTTCTTATGTGTTGGAGGTAAGAGATTGAGAGGAATTATTTAATGACTTTTTAATCATTTTTCGTAGTCTTTACTGGCTGTGATTATTCTTTGATCCCTACCAATCGTACAGGAACTACCTCTGACTTTCAAATATACTAGGTATAACAACTGTTTCCCTCCAACAGTTGTAACACATTTGATTTCTAAGGCCTTAGTACCTTTTTAATGCAATTATGGTTTGAATTTGCTTCTCAGGTTAAAGGTTATGTAATTCTTCTAAAATGAGCTCATTAGTATATGTTATGTTATTATTGGTATTGTTTTGTAATTATATTTTCTAAAGACAACATCTGATATATTCTGTTTTATAAATCGATGCTTAAATTTATCAAATATACTAGGCATTGGACGAGAAACCGCCTTGACTATCTTGTTAAGCTAAAAGAAGACTGAGAACAATTAGAGTTCTTTGAAAGGTATTTAAAATTATGTTATTAAACATTTCACGTGTTTCTTCCAACGTGTATTCGTTGGCACACTCCAATTGACGATGAAATATGTCGTGGTGCGATGATTGTCTAGATGCACACAACACAAATTTAGGTTGCGATATTCTTAATTAAGCCCATTTCATAAAACATAGATCAAGTGTCATTATTCCATATATACAAAGACCAACTGATAGTACAATCTTTTAAACATAGAGTACAATTGGTAAAGCATAAGGTATAAGGCACTAACCTTTTTGGGTACAAGCATTTGTTGCACACATATTGTTGCGTGTATATCTTTCTCTCATATCTCAAGGAAATCACAAATCGTCTTTTTGCTCTCAACTTGCTGCCCTTTCTACCGGCTTTCTTGCCGGTGTCAGCGCAGGCTAACCACAACACTCTTCCTTTGAGTTCTTGCAGCGTTGCTCCGCCTATGGCGTCGAAGTGGCGGTGGTGTTTGGTTGCAGCCGAAGCAGCAGCGGTGTTTGGTTGCGGTCGTTGCTCCGCCTATGGCGTCGAAGCGGCGGCGGTGTTTGGTTGTAGTCGTTGCTCCGCCTATGGCGTAGAAGCGGCGGTGGTGTTTGGATTCGGTCGTTTGTGGTTTTATTTCAGATCCGATGTTTGGCCGCCGTTCCTCCATCTCTGACGGTGGAGCGCCTACGGCTTTTAATCCTCTCTCATCGTGGTTCGCCGTTGTTTGGCTTCATCATCGACGGCGTTTGGGTTCATCATTGAATACAGATCGGGATGTATAAGGTAAAACATCAAACCCTAATCGGATGTTTGGTGTATCTACACTATTTTGGTTGTTCATGTTGCTTTTGATGAATCGATTTTGGGATTTGGTTGATTCTCTGTTCCTGATCTGAAAAAGTATACATTTTGGTCCGTTTTGGTATCGATGGGGTATCAATTTGGTTGTGTTTACTGCTTTTACTGTTCGATCTCTACTATTTTCGTTGTTCATGTTGCATTTGATGGATCCATTTTGGCGTTGCTAGGTTACATTTGTGATGGTGGTGTTTAGGGATGTTGACTTTGCTTTTGTGATCGTTCTGGGCCTTTTTAGGTTCTCTATACAAATATTTTTAATTTATTTCTCTTTCCGGTGTGGCCTTTAACTTCATTGGCTTACTTGGTTGTGATTAGTGCTCCTAGATCAGATTTGTTTGATCATGTTGCTGTGATTTGAGCCTGATTTCATTCCTGTTGTCCCTGTCTGATGCTCTTGAAGTTTCAGGTGATTTGAACCTCTTCGGATGGTTATATGTTTGCTGGACGGTGGTTTGGTGGCTGCCAGTCTCCGGTGTGTCGCCGCCAGTGGTAGCTTGGTGATTGCCGGTCTCCGGTGTGTCGCCGCCACAGGTGGCTTCAAAATTGGTTGTGTTACCGTTCTTAGACCAAATCTTTTTGATCATGTTGGTGTGATTTGAGCCTGATTTCATCCCCGTTGTCCCTGTGTGATGCTCTTGAGGTTTCCTTAAAATGATCTTAAGGCGATTTGAACCTCTTCGGATGGTTATATGTTTGCAAGACGGTGGTTTGGTGGATGCCGATCTCAGGTGTGTTACCGCCATTGTTGTTATACTTTATGTTGCTTGATGGACCCATGGTTAATGATTGTGGGTTTACTTGGTGCTTCGATATGGTTGGCTATGATGATCAGCCATGACTGCTCTGAGCCTTATGATTAGCCAAGAACGGTTGGCATTTATGTTGGTTTGTTTTTCCTGATTTGCAGCGATATGGCGATGATGTTAATCTGGTGAAGGCAGGGCGTTTATCGCAGCCCCCAGATCTGAGCCATATATGGGTTGGTTACTGATTATAGATTTAGTTGGTGCTTCGATATGGTTGGCTATGATGATAAGCCAATCCGAGCCTTATGATTAGCTATGAGTGGTCTGATCCTTTGTCATGCTTGACATTTCTGTTGGTCTATTTGGCAATGATGATCAACATGACTGGTCTGAGCCTATATCACGATGGGCAGTTTTTCTGGTGAGGGCATGGCGTCTATCGCAACCCCCAGATCTGAGCAATTTATTTTGATATAAAAAATTCTTATGCAAAGATATTGAGGCTGTGATGATGCTTATTCTGAGCCTTTACTTTGATCTCATCCTCCTACTTAGATGGATCCTGATTCGCATTGTCGATTCATATGGTGTTCATTCTTGATCAAAGGTATGTAGAATTTCAATTTTATTTCCCCTTTAAACAAAATGTTCATAAGATTGAAATGGTGGTCAACTCGCCGCTGTTCTTTGTAACTTTTTTAGATTTTATCGTTTTAGAAATTAAATTTCTTTTGTCTAATGACAGGTACTACGTAGACAACCTATCATTTCACTGATTGCAGATTTGCAGGTAAAATAGTTTGCTGGATTTTCTTTCAGGTTAGTTTGTTTTCAGTTGTATGACTATGAATTGGACATTTCAAGCACTTTTGATTGTTTTGAGTTGTTCATTGTTGGTATGTTCGGATTTTAGAGTTTTGATAGTCTTTTTCTTTATGACTAACGTTCTATTGTGCATTCAGTCTCTTCTTCCAACATTAATTGCAAAGGTTAGTGTTTCCTTATTTGTGCATTTATATACTCAATTGCTATTGTTTACTTTAATAGTAGTTTCCTTGCATTTAAATGGATCTCAATAAGGTATCATGATGCTTTTGCCTGCTGTGTACAGGTCCATTACTTTGAAACTCTGACAAATGTAAGAATAGGTTATTCCATCTCAAATGAATACGATATCATCTTGCATTGTTTTTAGCATGGAGACAAGAACATATACTACAGGAAGCACATAAGAATCGGGATATAGTTTCAGAAGAATTGCCTACTAATCGGTATGTCTTTAGAAATTAGCGGGTCACTAATTCACGGCACGAGTTTCACACAAACCGTATGTCTAATGTTTTAGTTAACCAAGTCTTTGAAATGGTCCGACTCCGCGGCGAAGTGCGGGTCGTCCCACTTTGTTGGTTCGGCTTATAGCTTCCCTAATCGCCCTTTTTAAACGGGTCGGCTCCGCGGCAGCGCGCGGGTCGACCCACTTGTAAACATACATAATCCAAACATAAACAACTTAAAATAATCATAAAGAGTCTTTTATTTAATTAGGTCTCTCTAAAGTCCATAGCATCCTATGGTGATAACATCATGCATGATCAAACTACAACACCTACAATATGTATAACATACGAGTCAACTACAAGAGTTGGTGAGTAAACATAGGTTTTTAATATGTATATAGTTTAATGTAAAGAGATTCATGTGTTAAGTGTTATACATAATCATGATCAACAAGTTATGAGTGATGTGCACCAAACCTAGAAAGTAAGGGAGCAATCACTCGGCGCCAAATACCAGGCAGACCAGGTGGGTTGTCAGCCAATTGATTTATCATTGTTGCCACGGCTCGATGGTTAATGGTACATATGCGATTAAAGACTAGTGATTAAAGACTTCCAACTAAGACTTCCACATAGAATACAACAAATATCACACAACTAGAGTATCATATATTGAGCAACATGGAATTGCATAGCATTTTGCATAAATAAGAATTAGGTTTTGTATACTGATATATGTTATACCCCAAAACATCAAAATGAAAGAGGGGATATGAATACTCACATGATGATGAAGATGTCGAGAATAAAACCAAAGATAGCTGCGTAAGGTCAAACCTGGAGATCACCTTGATGATTGAATGTGGTATGGAAAGAAATCAACGAATATATAAATAAGTAGATAAATAAACAAAATTTACGACTCGAAACGTCATGATGGGCATGATTGAATACACGACTCGTTGGTGGTTCGGTAGGATGATACGTACATTATGGGCAAATCCTAGAACTAAGGACATAATTTGTCACACCCCCAAATAACCACTAACGGAGTTTATACCGTTAAGGGATGCGAGCAAACCAGGACCACAACCATTAGTTACAAATACTAAACGAATCAGAGTAAGTCCAAATATTTATCATAAAATAAAGTCTCAAAATACGCAGCGGAAAAATATATCGTCTTAGCACTAACCACGTGCTTTACAATCAGTGTTTTAAATTCCCAATTAAGTTTAATCAAAAATAAAAGTCTTCATGTGCCATGCCAACCCGCATCCGGATACTCCTCAGCGATCTGCAAAAGTTTAAACCACGCAAGTGTCAACCTAACGGTTGGTGAGTTCACAGTGGGCTTGTCATGCAGTGGCCCGGTCTCATAATTATAATCGTGTCAACATATACTTATGAAATATTTATTTGTGGAAAGCAATGCTCTGTAATGTCCAATATCATAGTAACGTGGTTTAGAAATATTAATGTCCGTAACATACGTTATCGGGTATGAACTAGTTCTGTATAGTTAAAGTGCTCAACCGATATCGCGGGTAGCTAATCCGTTGTTCCATGCACTAAGGAAGTTTGTACCAAAGCTGACTAATATTGTAGTGGCAGTGCCATCATGTTTTGCGGACCTACGTCATCGCGGATTTGCCTCCCCCGTGTCCTCTCGGGATCACGGTCAGATAGGCTGATATTGTACCTCCGTGCACTCCCCGTGCCACGGGGCGGAGTTTGTCAAACTCCAGTAGATCTACCCAACATCCCCTCGCTTTACAATTAATGGTACAATTTAGTTGATGACTTTTTCAGTTATAAGGCAATCCTTAGAAATCATGTGATATCATGTGGTTTAGACTTTAACCTACACTAGCCATATTAAAACGGTTTTCCTTTGGGTTCTCATGAATCCCGAAAATATTTCCAGTTTCGTTTTAGAAATAGTTATTTAAGTATTTCACAAGTGTCTCCCATAAAAGACTTCAAGTTCATCAAGTGGGTGCCGAGCACTCCTAAGTTTTCAAGTCCATCAGAGAGGTGCATAGCACTCTTAAGGTTGTCAGCATTGTTTTCCATTAGGTTATTCAGTGTGACCCAACCGGGTTCACGGTAAATGGGTTAGTGACACTCACCTTTGGTTGCACTGCTACTCTTGCTAAGAAATCCAAGTATTGTTTGCTTATCGAAGACCTAAGAACACGTTTAGGTCTTAAGTATTAGTTTTGTGTCTAATCTTTAACTTAACGTCACTATGGCCCATAACATAGCACGTTGAAACTACGACTCGACATACCGACACACGACACCGATGGTTGATCATAAACAAGGGTTCACATATTACAGAAATCATAGCATGTTTCATCATAGCATAATCATGTAAGTTATGGCATAACATTCAAGTAAATTGCACAAGTGTGGGTTTAGGTCAGATCATAGTTTCGCTAGTATAGATTCGCTAGGCAGTTTCGCTGTGTGCATGGGCAGCACTTTCGCTAGGCAATACCCGATGACACAGTTTCGCTAGGCTAGTTTCGCTCGAAACTGTTGGCACAGTTTCGCTAGCCTAGTTTCGCCCGAAACTGGTTTGAACTTTCGTTCAGGGAATTTCGCTCGGTAGTTTCGTTCGGACATGTCTGGTTGGTTTACCCGGCGACACTACAGTTTCGCTACATAGTGTCGCTGGATGAAGATATACATAATTTCGCTACATAATTTCGCCCAGAGAACACGCAGTGTCGCTGGTCGCGAAAAACTCACAAATCAGCCTAAAAATCAATCTAACAGCTTCCATACTTCATGTAATTCAATATTTAGCATGCATGATCATTTACCAACATAAAACAGTAAGCTTTAACACCTTAAACATGGGTTTTTCATCATCAAATCACCAAAAGCACATTTTAAACCTAAAATGACTAAAATGGCATAAATCTTCATTATGGATGGATTTCAAACGTAAAGTTGCAGACTTTATAACAGATCTAGCATCCCTAAACATTATCTCAGAAGCATACACGATTTCATGAAGGTTTGGTCATGCTTTAAAGTAAAACACGTAGAAAACACATAGAAAACACATAGAAATGGTTTATGGGACTCACGGTTTGATCAATGATCGATGGATGATCTTCACCAACAGGAGTGATGGCTGATCTTGGTGTGTCTTGGGGCTGGTCCAGAGATTTTAGGAGAGTGTGGGTGTTTTTGGAGAAAATGTGCAAGAAATGGGGCTTCTAGGGTTTTATGTCCTTATATAACAGAGGCTAGTTTCGCTGGCAGTTTCGCTGGCCAAGCGAAACTGGCTCTGTAAGTCCAAGGTTAAGCTAGCCGGGCGACACTATAGTTTCGCCCGGTAGTTTCGCTGAAAGCCAAAAGTGACCAATTTACATTCTAAGCAAGATAAGCATGGTTCATGAATTTCACACAATTACCCAATTAATTAACAAACATGTTGCTCATACTTCCTCATAGAGGCAATTCAATAAATAATCACATATGGACGGGTTCGGTGATCAACCAAAGGTCGTGGACGTATTCGGCCTAGTTAAGCATTAGTTACTAAGTTAACACTTATAACGTAACTAACGGAAATTGTCTAACGGAAGTAAACCTTGAAATTCTCGGATGTCACATCATCCCCTTGTAATTGGAATTTTCGTCCCGAAAATTATTCTTGCGTTGTAGCGTCCGCAGCCTCGGCTGTCGTTGTTGTTGTTGTTGCTTGAGTTTCTGTGGACGTTTGTTCGAACAAGTGAGGATACTTTTTCTTCATTTGATCCTCTCGTTCCCAAGTATATTCAGGTCCACGCTTTGAGTTCCATCGGACCTTGACGATCGGAATCTTGCTACGTTTGAGGGCTTTCTCCTCGCGTCCCATGATTTCTACTGGTTGCTCGATAAATCTCAGGTGTTCGTCGATTTCCAATTCCTCCAAAGGAATTATTTCAGTGTCTTCAGCCAGACATTTCTTTAGGTTAGAAACGTGAAACACGTTGTGAACTCCATCGAGTTCAGCAGGGAGTTTTAATCGGTAGGCCACCGGGCCTACTTCCCCAATAATTTCAAATGGACCGATGTAGCGAGGATTCAGCTTTCCACGCTTTCCGAAGCGTATCACTCCCTTCCAGGGAGATACCTTCAATAGTACCTTGTCGCCTACTTCGAACTTCAAAGGTTTACGGCGTTTGTCGGCATAGCTCTTTTGCCTGTTGCGTGCTGTAGCTATCCGCTTTCTGATTTGAATAATTCGTTCAGTCGTATCATAAATGATTTCTGGTCCAGTGAGTCCTTTCTCACCTGTTTCGGCCCAACACACGGGCGATCTACATTTTCTGCCATAAAGAGCTTCAAAAGGTGCTGCACCAATACTCGTATGATAACTGTTGTTGTAGGAGAACTCCACCAACGGAAGATGAGCCTCCCAGTCTTTACCGAAGTCGAGAACGCAAGCTCGGAGCATGTCTTCTAAAGTCTGAATAGTTCGTTCCGTCTGACCATCAGTCTGTGGGTGATAGGCTGTACTCATATCCAGTCTGGTTCCTAGTGATTCTTGCATAGATTGCCACAGTCGGGAAGTAAATCGAGGATCTCTGTCGGAGATAATAGTCTTAGGCACTCCATGACGTGCCACAATTCGGTCAATGTATAGCTTTGTTAACTTATCCATATTATCATTTTCCCTCATTGGAATAAAGTGTGCAGATTTGGTTAGTCGATCGATGATAACCCAAATCGCATCCGGTCGGTTCGACCGATGAGGTAGTCCTGTTACGAAATCCATGGAGATATCCTCCCATTTCCATTCTGGGATCTTTGGTTGCTGTAATAATCCGGAAGGCTTTTGGTACTCGATCTTCACCCTTGAGCATGTTAAACACTTAGCCACATATCGCGCGATGTCGGCTTTCATGTTCGGCCACCAATACAAATTTTTCAAATCCTGGTACATTTTGTCTGATCCTGGGTGCACCGAATACCTTGACTTGTGAGCCTCATCCATCACGAGCTCACGGAGGTTTCCAAGTAAAGGAACCCAAATTCTATCATTGTAGTATCTGAGTCCGTCGGACTTAACCTCAGAGTTCCCATCTACACCACGCAGTGCTTCAGCTGCGAAGTTTTCTTCTTTCAAAGCTTCTCGTTGGGCATCGCAGATCCGATCCGGCAATCCCGTGTGGATGGTAAGTTGCAGCGCTCGTACTCGTCGAGGCTTTTCATACTCTTTGCGGCTTAAGGCGTCGGCCACAACATTGGCTTTTCCCGGGTGATACTTAATCGCTAAGTCGTAATCATTCAGTAGCTCGACCCACCGTCGTTGTCGCATGTTGAGGTCCTTCTGTTCAAAGATGTGCTGTAAGCTCTTGTGGTCGGTAAATATTGTGCACTTTGTTCCATAGAGGTAATGTCACCAAATCTTAAGTGCAAACACAACGGCTCCTAATTCCAGGTCATGCGTTGTATAATTCTTCTCAGTATCCTTCAGTTGCCTGGACCCGTAGGCAATCACTTTGTCCCGTTGCATCAACACGCAACCGAGTCCTTGGATGGATGCATCACAGTAAACTACAAAGTCGTCAACCCCATCGGGTAACGCGAGAATCGGAGCTGACCACAACATGTCTTTAAGAGTTTGAAACGCACGTTCTTCTTTTTCACCCCATCTATATTGCACTCCTTTGTGCGTTAAAGCTGTTAAGGGCTGAGCTATTTGCGAGAAACCCTTAATGAATCTTCGGTAGTATCCGGCAAGTCCCAAAAATTGTCGGATTTCGGTCGGCGCTCTCGGGGTAGACCAATTCTTGATAGCTTCCACTTTAGCCGGGTCGACATGAATTCCATTCTGATCAACAACGTGTCCAAGAAACTGGACTTCGCGAATCCAAAAATCGCACTTCGAAAACTTAGCATAAAGCTGTTCCTTGCGGAGTAATTCCAAGATAAGTCGTAGATGTCTCTCGTGCTCTTCTTTTGTCTTGGAGTAGATCAAAATATCATCAATGAAAACTATCACAAACTTATCGAGGTACGGTTTGCACACTCGATTCATCAGATCCATAAATACGGCCGGTGCATTGGTTAGCCCAAATGGCATAACCAGGAACTCGTAATGACCATACCGAGTTCTGAAAGCAGTCTTGGGGACATCCTCATCACGAACGCGAAGTTGGTGATATCCAGACCGTAGATCAATCTTTGAAAAGTAGCTCGAACCTTGCAGTTGGTCGAAGAGATCGTCGATTCGAGGAAGTGGGTACCGATTCTTGATCGTAACCTTGTTAAGCTCTCGGTAGTCAATACACATTCGGAACGTTCCATCCTTCTTCTTAACAAACAATACCGGTGCTCCCCACGGAGACGAACTTGGACGAATAAATCCTTTGTCGAGTAACTCTTGAAGTTGTGCGGAGAGTTCGTTGAGTTCGCTTACCGCCAAACGGTAAGGTGCGCGTGCAATCGGAGCGGCTCCGGGAGCTAAATCGATTCCAAACTCGACTTGTCGAAATGGAGGCAAACCAGGCAAATCTTCAGGAAATACATCTTGGAAGTCACGGACTATCGGGTAGTCGTCGATCCTGCGCTCGGGACGTGTTGTGTCGGTGACGTTTGCAAGGATCGCGAAGTGACCTTTACGAAGGCACTTTTGAGCTTTAAGAAACGAGATAATGCCGGTGACTGTTCCACCCTTTTCACCTTGAACTGTTAACACTTCACCGTCTTTGAGTGGGATACGAACCACTTTTTCTTGACATAAAATTTCAGCTCGGTTTTCAGATAACCAATCCATTCCTACTATAACATCAAAACTACCAATCGGGAAAGGCATAAGATCGATTCCTAATGTATGGCCAGCTAGTTCTAACTTACAGTCCTTAACTATCTGAGTTGTATCATGATGTTTACCATTCGCTAGTTCTACCACATATTTAGCGTCTAGGGCAATTGGTTTAGCATTTATTAGCTTAGCAAACTTAGTGGAAATAAAGCTTCTTTCAGCACCAGAATCAAACAATACAGTAGCAAAGAAACCATTAAGGATGAATTTACCGTTAATCACGTTGGCATCGTTGCGAGCTTCACCTTGGCCCATGACAAAAGCTCTTCCTCTGCCATTTCCACCATTCCCGTTGTTGCCATTCCCGTTGCCATTTCCCCCGACATTACCATTCCCACCATTGTTTCCTTGGTTACCATTCCCCTGTCTTCTCAACTGCGGGCAGTCTCTTTTTATGTGGCCTTGAGCACCACATTCAAAACAGCCACGGGCTCCACCATTGTTGTTCTGATTGTTTCCTTGCCCGTTACGGTTGTTCCCAGAGTTGTTGTTGCCATGATTGTTGTTGTTGTTTTGCCTTAGGCGGTTTTGTTGCTCGGGAAGAATTGTCCAACAATCCTTCGCCTCATGGCTTTTCTTGCCACACCTTTCACAGTTCAAATTCTTTCTACAAATACCAGCGTGATGCCTTCCACACTTGTTACACATGGGCAGGCTACCCTTGTAGTTGCTATGACCACTACCGCCCTGGCGGTTGTTACCACTGTTGTTCCCAGACCTTTTGCTTTGGCTTTGGTAGCTATAAGACCTCCCAGTGCTGTTTCCAACACTCTGATTGTTCATGGAGTTTTCAGGAGCTTCATCATCAGCTTTTCTTTTGCCACTTAAGGCAGTCTTCTCTGTGGCTTTTGCAAGTAGTGTACCCTTCTTAACTTCCTGATCAGTAAGCTTGTGAGCCAAGCGGATGGCTTGCTGCACGGTAGCGGGGTTGCTGGCAGTCACTAGTCCTTTGATTTGAGGCGCGAGGCCTTCCAGATAACGCTCAATGCGTTTGAACTCAGCATCAACCATTGTGGGGCACAAGACCTCGTACTCGTGGTAACGTGCAGTATACTGTTCGATTTCAGACCCAATCATTTTCAGATTCAAGAATTCACCCTCTAACTTCTTCACTTGGTCACGGGGACAGTATTCCTCCATAATCAGCTCCTTAAACGCTCCCCATTCCATGTTATTAGCCGCATCTAACCCAATCATCTGGATTTCGGCATTCCACCAGGAGAGAGCAGCTCCCTCAAAGGTACCAGTAGCATACTTCACTTTGCTCTCAGCAGGGCAGTTGCACATAGAGAAGACCTTTTCAGATTTCTCGATCCACCTGAGGAGTCCTACCGCTCCTTCTTCGCCGGAAAACGTTATCGGCTTGCAGTCCATAAAGGACTTAAACGTGCAGTGAGGGTGGTTTCCTGATGCATAAATAGTTCGGGTTTTAGGTTAAAACAGGTCAAAATACAATTGCTTTGTGCCTTAACCGGCATAATAATTACCCTGTGCGACGTATGCAGCTTGGACGGCTGCCACCGCGGCTTGCACGTGCTCATTAATCATAGCTTGTAGTTGTGCCGGTGTCATGTTAATGTTGCTCCTCCCGTGTCCTCTTCCAGACATCTTGCTGGACAGTTAAAGTAGCCAGTGTTCAGTCACAGTTATACTTTATACATATCCCATAATATGCATATTAACAATTTCCCGTTATCCCACTATTAGTCCAGAAAATTTTTCGTGCAAAATGGAGGCGTCGTCGAAGAACGTCGTAAATCGTAAGTACTATCGTCGAAAGTCGGCTTTCCCATAAAAGTCACCGTCGGCGTAGTCATCGTAGTAGAAATCAGGACGTAGCGTGTAGCATTGTTTCGTTGTCGCTTTCCCCCGGAATAGTGTGCGTATTAGCGTTCGCGTTTCGTATTCGTGTGTGAAAATTTTCCTAAGGTTTTTCCGTTAGACTACTTAGGCACGGTCTATATATATATATATATATATATATATATATATATATATATATATATATATATAAACATACATGCATACGTACGAAGTATTTACTTACACAGCAGAGCGAGTATCCTAGGTTGGCACGTAAAAATTTTGTTTTGGGAATTTGTTCGTTCGTTTGTAACTAAGGTTTTCAAGTTGCAGTTTCCAAATCGTTTTTCAAAAGTGATTCCAGTTCTCTGCAACCTATGGCTCTGATACCAATCTGTCACACCCCCAAGTAACCACTAACGGAGTTTATACTGTTAAGGGGTGCGAGCAAACCAGGACCACAACCATTAGTTACAAATACTAAACGAATCAGAGTAAGTCCAAATATATATCATAAAATAAAGTCTCAAAATACGCAGCGGAAAATATTGTCTTAGCACTAACCACGTGCTTTACAAAATCATTGTTTTAAATTCCCAAATTGATTTAAACAAAAGAAAATGTCTTTGTGTGCCATGCCAACCCGCTCCGGATACTCCTCAGCGATCTGCAAAAGTTTAAACCACGCAAGTGTCAACCTAACGGTTGGTGAGTTCACGGTGGGCTTGTCATGCAGTGGCCCGGTCTCATAATCATAATCGTGTCAACATATACTTATGTAATATTTATCTGTGAAAAGCAATGCTTAGTGATATCCATAATCATAGTATTGTGATTTAGTAAAAGTAATGTCCGTAACATACGTTATCGGGTATGTACTAGTTTTGTATAGTTAAAGTGCTCAACCGATATCGCGGGTAGCTAATCCGTTGTTCCATGCACTAAGGAAGTTTGTACCAAAGCTGACTGATAATTTTCGTAGTGGCATCGCCATCATCTATTTTGTTTTGCGGACCTACGTCATCGCGGCTTTGCCTCCCCCGTGTCCTCTCGGGATCACGGTCAGATAGGCTGATATTGTACCTCCGTGCACTCCCCGTGCCACGGGGCGGAGTTTGTCAAACTCCAGTAGATCTACCCAACATCCCCTCGCTTTACAATTAATGGTACAATTTAGTTGATGACTTTTTCAGTTATAAGGCAATCCTTAGAAATCATGTGATATCATGTGGTTTAGACTTTAACCTACACTAGCCATATTAAAACGGTTTTCCTTTGGGTTCTCATGAATCCCGAAAATATTTCCAGTTTCGTTTTAGAAATAGTTATTTAAGTATTTCACAAGTGTCTCCCATAAAAGACTTCAAGTTCATCAAGTGGGTGCCGAGCACTCCTAAGTTTTCAAGTCCATCAGAGAGGTGCATAGCACTCTTAAGGTTGTCAGCATTGTTTTCCATTAGGTTATTCAGTGTGACCCAACCGGGTTCACGGTAAATGGGTTAGTGACACTCACCTTTGGTTGCACTGCTACTCTTGCTAAGAAATCCAAGTATTGTTTGCTTATCGAAGACCTAAGAACACGTTTAGGTCTTAAGTATTAGTTTTGTGTCTAATCTTTAACTTAACGTCACTATGGCCCATAACATAGCACGTTGAAACTACGACTCGACATACCGACACACGACACCGATGGTTGATCATAAACAAGGGTTCACATATTACAGAAATCATAGCATGTTTCATCATAGCATAATCATGTAAGTTATGGCATAACATTCAAGTAAATTGCACAAGTGTGGGTTTAGGTCAGATCATAGTTTCGCTAGTATAGATTCGCTAGGCAGTTTCGCTGTGTGCATGGGCAGCACTTTCGCTAGGCAATACCCGATGACACAGTTTCGCTAGGCTAGTTTCGCTCGAAACTGTTGGCACAGTTTCGCTAGCCTAGTTTCGCCCGAAACTGGTTTGAACTTTCGTTCAGGGAATTTCGCTCGGTAGTTTCGTTCGGACATGTCTGGTTGGTTTACCCGGCGACACTACAGTTTCGCTACATAGTGTCGCTGGATGAAGATATACATAATTTCGCTACATAATTTCGCCCAGAGAACACGCAGTGTCGCTGGTCGCGAAAAACTCACAAATCAGCCTAAAAATCAATCTAACAGCTTCCATACTTCATGTAATTCAATATTTAGCATGCATGATCATTTACCAACATAAAACAGTAAGCTTTAACACCTTAAACATGGGTTTTTCATCATCAAATCACCAAAAGCACATTTTAAACCTAAAATGACTAAAATGGCATAAATCTTCATTATGGATGGATTTCAAACGTAAAGTTGCAGACTTTATAACAGATCTAGCATCCCTAAACATTATCTCAGAAGCATACACGATTTCATGAAGGTTTGGTCATGCTTTAAAGTAAAACACGTAGAAAACACATAGAAAACACATAGAAATGGTTTATGGGACTCACGGTTTGATCAATGATCGATGGATGATCTTCACCAACAGGAATTTTCGTAAGGAAGTTTGTACCAAAGCTGACTGATAATTTTCGTAGTGGCATCGCCATCATCTATTTTGTTTTGCGGACCTACGTCATCGCGGCTTTGCCTCCCCCGTGTCCTCTCGGGATCACGGTCAGATAGGCTGATATTGTACCTTCGTGCATTTCCCGTGTCACGAGGCGGAGTTTGTCAGACTCCAGTAGATCTACCCAACATCCCCTCGCTTTACAATTAATGACACAATTAAGTTGAGGACTTTTTCAGTTATAAGGCAATCCTTAGAAATCATGTGATATCATGTGGTTAGACTTTAACCTACACTAGCCATATTAAAACGGTTTACTTTGGGTCGAAAACATTTTTAGTTTCGTTTTAGAAATAGTTGTTTAAGTATTTCACAAGTGTCTCCCATAAAACACTTCAAGTCATCAAGTGGGTGCCAAGCACTCCTAAGTTTTCAAGTTCATCAGAGAGGTGCATAGCACTCATAAGGTTGTCAGCATTGTTTTTCATTAGGTTATTCAGTGTGACCCAAACGGGTTCACAGTAAACGGGTTAGTGACACTCACCTTTGGTTGCACTGCTACACTTGTTAAGTAATCCGAATATTGTTTGTTTAACGAAGACCTAAGAACACGTTTAGGTCTTAAGTATTAGTTTTGTGTCTAACATTTAACGTACGTCACTATGGCCCATAACATAGCACGTTGGAACTATGACACGACATATCGACACACGACACCGATGGTTGATCATAAACGAGGGTTCACATAACTCAGAAATCAAAGCATGTTCATCATTGCATAATCATGTAAGTCATGGCATAACATTCAAATAAGTTGCATAAGTTTGGGTTTTGGTCTGGTCACAGTTTCGCTAACAGTTTCACTACAGTTTCGCTATGCAGTTTCGCTGCACAGTTTCGCTGTGTGCACGGGCAGCACTTTCGCTAGGCAATACCCGATGACACAGTTTCGCTAGCGTAGCTTCGCTCGAAACTGGTTTGAACTTTCGTTCAGGGACAAGGTCTATGGTTATTTCGCTTGGTAGTTTCGTTCACAGGCGACACTATAGTTTCGCTATATAGTATCGCTGGAAGGAGAACTATACAGTTTCGCTGTATAGTTTCGCCCAGAGAACAGGCTAGTTTCGCTAGTCGCGAAAAACTCATAAATCAGCCTAAAAATCAATCTAACAGCTTCCATACTTCATGTGATTCAATATTTAGCATGCATAATCATTTACCAACATTAAAAAGTAAGTTTTAACACTTTAAACATGGATTTTCATCATCAAATCACCAAAAACACATTTTAAACCTAAAATGACCTAATTAGCATAAATCTTCATTATGGCATGATTTTACACGTAAAGTTGCAGACTTTATAACAGATCTAGCATTCCTAAGCATCATATCAGAAGATCAATTGATTCTATGAAGATCTAAGCATGCTTTAAAGTAAAACACATAGAAAATGCATGAAGAATAGTTTTGGGACTCACGATTCGATCTAGGGTCCGAATGGATGAGGTGAGATGATGGTTTCTTGGTGGTTTTCTCGGATGGCCAGAAATCTCGAGAGAGCAGATGGAGAGTGGTGTGTGTTTTGTGTGAAATGATGCAAATGGGAAGTAACTAGGGTTTTATAAAATATATATATCAGGGGCTAGTTTCGCTGGCCAAGCGAAACTGGCTCTGAACACATGTAAGTCGAGCAGTTTAGCCGGCTACCGAGCGAATCTACAGTTTCGCCCGGTAGTTTCGCTGGAAACCAAAATGGGCCAATTTACATTCTATTATCAATACTAAATCATGCGTTTAAATCACGTTGCACATAATGACAATAAATAAATAAACACATAACACATATGGACGGGTTCGGTGATCAACCAAAGGTCGCGGACGTATTCGGCCTAGTTAAGCATTAGTTACTAAGTTAACACTTATAACGTAACTAACGGAGATTGTCTAACAGAAGTTAACCTTGGAATTCTCGGATGATTGTTTGTTAACTTTTCGATATTGCCTCTGTTTATGTTTAATATTGATGGATAAATACTTTAGTTAAAGATCCATTTACAATTATTTTGATACGTATGCATGTTTAGATCTGTTTTATTGTTGGTTTGTCTTTCAGTTATGGTAGCACATTAGCTCACCTATTATGTGCTCGTGATTATTGTATGGTTTTCTAGGTGCGATTAAACCATAGGAATATTGATTGATGATTTATTTGATCTTAGTGTTCTGCTTAACCTAGAAATCCAGAAGGTGATAGGTTGGTCATGTATTCTTCTACATTAGGGTTTTTAGGTGTAAATGCTTCGGGAGGTTTTTTTCGTAGATTTCTTACTGTTTTCTATTCGATTCATGACTTACTGTTTTTTGGATCACTTCTTGCATCCTAGGTGATTTATCTGTTCAAGTAGTAGAGTATTGTTGGAAAAATTAGGAAGGTATCCTACTTAACTGGTGGGCGTATTACGATCCTTAGGTTTCCTTGTAGGTCACACCCGAGGAATTATCTGGGATCCACTAGGAACTCCATAGGTCTTGTTGTGTAAGATCCTGGTTCCATCATATTTCCTATATCCGAGAGAAAAACTAAGAGTTACAAGTAGGATTCTTAGCTTGGGAAGTTGTTTTTCATATTCTTGATCGTTCGTTTGGGTTGTGTTTAGTATCCATGTCTTCTTTAGTTTTGTTAATTCTTAGTTTAATTAGTTATATCCTTAAAGTCATTATAAAAATCTGAATTTTGTTTTGTTTTATTAGCAACGTTTCAAATGCTTAATAACCACCAGTCTGTACTGAATGGTTTGGTAAAGACAGTTGGCCAGTTGGAAGCATTATTTCAAATGCTCAATAACACCCGATGTGTTAAAGGTGAAATCTACCGGTGTTAATAAGCCCAGTACCAAGAAAAGATTTATGACTATAAGGGCAAAGGAAAGGCTGAAGCCACTTCCAAACCCTCAAACACCAACACATGTGGCAAACAAGTTGCATGACCACTGTCGCCTCCTCCCAACAAGCGCCAGTGCTTTGAGTACAACCAGTTGAATCACTAGACAAGAAACCGCCCTAACTACCTTTTTAAGCTAAAAGAAGACTAAGAACAATTAGAGTTCTTCGACAGTTATTTAAAATTATGTTATTTAATTTTTCACGTGTTTCTTCCAATGCGTATCCATGACATCTTGAATATCTTGCAGGAACCTGAAAATAAGAAAAGCTGAATCAAGAGACACATGAAGCACATTACATTTAAGGCAACTTGGGTTTCGCGCATGTCTTGCACCCCTTGATAGTATTTAAAACAATTGGTTGTTTTGACCTAGCTCAAGTATGATAAATACTTTGCTTTTCTTTTGGTTTTTAACTAAATTCCAAATGCGCTTTGAATGGCATTTCTATTCATGCATACTTGGTTGATATATTTTATATTTTTGAGGTTTTCACCTCAATCGAGTTTACAAGATTAAAAGTTCAAAACAAATAATAACATAAATAATGTTTCTTTACAAAACATACATGGTTCTAATGATTCTTGTTTATGACTTAGTTATATGAGCAGGACATGCATAAAATGATACAATCCAACTAAATCATGTGATCCAGTAAGGGATATAGATTTTCTTAATGATTGCGAGTCATGCTTAATGATATACTCATAAATAATTCGTTCACTCATTCGAGTGAACTGATGAATGTTCTTTCTAGGGTTAAAGACTTTTGTTAGATGATGCATGTCAGACTATCATTGAAAACCTGCAATATAGACCTTTAAATCTATAAACCTAAATAATCTACTAACACAACATATAGGGATAACGGACCTATTGAACAACAACATTAGTAAGATGACCTAGGGTCGACCTAAGGAGCAACGGTGTTATCGTACTAAAGATTAGCTAATTTCACTAACTAACTATCACTTATCTTAGCAAACAGAATGAAATGACAAAAACCAGGAATGAGAAAGAATATCATCTAAGAACCATTTCTTCACCAGTGAATCTATATATACCTGCTTAACCAACTAATATGACTTAACTGTTCTAATGGATAAAGGTCTCGCCAGAGTTACCTAAATCGAGCAAATGTTCACTCACGGACTACCCCAACGATAGCGATATTGTAGAGTCTAGAATTTTATGAGGCTTTTGCATTAGAAATACTTTTGGGCTAGTTTATTTGTAAATGGGTTAAAACATATTAGTGGGTTATGTGGGCATGTGAATGGGTCGTGTATAGGGCCTATGGATCGATTTTCTTGTAGCTTGTTTAACAAGCATAAGCTTTCCTATATAAGGATAGCTAGACTAGGAGATTACGGTTGGTTGCTATTTTGGTGTTTTGCGAATTGGTGTTTACGAAATTCTTTAAAGAGAATTTCGATCTGTGTATTGCAATCAAGGTGATTAGTAAAGTGTTTTCTTCTTCTGGTTTATGTTCTTACTCTTGTTCTTATTGCTTATTCATATTATTTTCAATTAATCTTGAATCACCTATAATCACCGGATTTCGCACGGTGGTTATAGACTTTGATGTCGCGTTAGGGTTTGATTTGATCCTTACAATTGGTATCAGAGCCAAGAAACGCAAGTTTCGAGGCTCTCGCGATATCCGATTCAAGTGTTTAACAACTAACGGTTTGAGTTTTTGTGGTGATTTTCAGCATTAGCAAGTTTCGGAATAACTTTTTGCAGGTTTCGAATTGAGACAGAGGTGTTCGTGACCAACTGCTCGTAAATTTGTGACTTTTCGACCCAACAAGAGACTTTTCGATCAGCCTGTCTGATCGAAAACCCTTTCCTGTCGCCACACTGTGATCGAGAAAGACCCTCTGTGTCTTTTCGGTCAGGCATTTTCAATCGGAAATTCCCCATCAGTGACTTTTCGACCAGCAACTCTTAATCGAGAAGTCCCACTCTGTGATTTCTCGATCAGAATTCTCGATCAAAAAGTCCCCCCTCAGTGACTTTTTGATCAATCACCTCTCAATCGAGAAGTCCCTTCTGTGACTTCTCGATCTGTCATCTTGATCGGAAAGTCCCCTGTGACTTTTCGATCCACTGCTCTCCTCAATCGAAAAGTCCCCTTTGAGACTTTTCGATCCAGATCCAACTTTTCGATCGTTCCTACACTTTTCGACCACTTACTTTCCGATCGAAAAGTACTTTTCGATCAGCCTAGTTCGACCGAAAACCCCTTTTCGACCCATCTTTTCTTGATCGAAAATTTGTGTTTCTTGCCTCTCTGTGTTAGCAATGGCCTTTGATATGTCCAGCTTGTCAAGTGCAACTCTTGAAATGGATGTTAAAATCGGAACCAGTGCCAGACCACCTCGTCTGATGTCTGGCAAGGACTTCATGAGTTGGAAGTACCAATTCGTGAACTATATAAACTACCACGATCCCAAGATCATGCGATCGGTTGAGGTGGGAGACTTTGTCCCATCGACAGTTAGAGAACAAGGTCAGCCACCCAAACCTAAAGGAAAATCTGAATGGCTTGATGAAGACTGGGAAAAGGTGGAACGAGATAGAAAGGCACTGGCTGCTCTAACCATGGCCCTATCTCCTGAAGTAGTTGAAGCTTTCAAGGAGTATACCTCTGCTAAGACCCTTTGGGATGCTCTTGTGGCCGCATATGAAGGAAATGATGATATAAAGGAATCTCGAAAAGAAAATCTAAGAGAGCAGTTTAATGAATTCAATTACATCCCTGGTGAAAATATTGAGACTCAACTTCAATGGTTCATCAAAATTGTTACAGGAATGAAAGATGCTGGAGTCATATACACATAGGTCGAGGTCAACAAAAAGCTGGTAAATTCTCTTCCGCCAAATTGGGACAGCACTATTGAGTTGATAGAAAAGACAACGCAAATGTCCACTTCACCGCTAAGCGAGCTTATGTCCACCATTAGAGCATATGAAGAGAAGAAGTAGAAGAGGGCCAGAAAGCTCGGTAATGGAGCATTAATGAATCAACTTAATCAAGCCTTCATCTCACAGCCAGCTGTTGCACTTAACAACCCACAGTCTAGTCCAATGGGATTTATTGCTCAAGCCATTGGGTCGAGTACATCTGGAACATCAAATTTTGTCTCTTTAGATGTTAATGCTCTAACCAAAGATCCCAGTTTTGCTCTTGGGGTAGGGATTATGAGTTGCTACCAGGCACTCGTTGCAGGTTCACTTCTGCCCATTGATTTAACTCCAGATGATGTGAATCAAGTCAACCCAGAAGACCTGGAGCATATGGATATTTCTTACCAGATGGGAATGTCAGCCCTGAGAGCTAAGCAGTTCATGGCAAAGACAGGAAAGAAGGACTGGAATGGCGGCAAAGGGATAAAGCTCAGCTTCAACAAAGCAAACCTAAGGTGCTACAATTCCAATGAGTATGGGCATTATGCAAGGGAATGCCCCAAACCAAAGGTTGATAGAGAGAGTAAGACTGAGAACAGAGGTGAAAGTGTGAAGAAGGAGACAGGGAAGAATGACAGGGCGCTGGTTGTTCAACATACACCAGGATACGACTGGACATCTCAGGTGGAAGACTTGAGTCTGACACTTGATCATGTAGCCCTTTTGGCTGAAGAAGAAACTCAGAAAGAAGCTGCTGAAGTCTTTCATCATACATTCATGGCAGACATAACTCCAGGGTCCCCGACCAGCAGCAATGAGGTATGTTCTAACCCTAAATGCCAAATTACATATAATGAATCTCAAGACTAGCAACGTAAGTTCTTTAATGAAACGTTAAATCGTGAACTATCTGATAGAAACCTGGGAGAATACAAAGGTAGGAGTAAAACATTAAGTGAAAAACTAGAAGCTGCCAAAGTCGATATTAAAAATCTTCAAAGGCAATTGAGTGATAAAACTACATATCTTAAAATTACTAATGAAGAAATTGACACATTAAAATCTGAAGTTGAACAACTTAAAGTCAAATTAGAAACTTCACAAACCAAAGTTGAGCGAAAAGATAAAATTGTGTCAGAAATGATGAAGGCTAGCTCTCTTTTCTATAACACAGATGCTCGAATGCGACATCTAAAAGCCAACTCTGGTTTGGGTCTCGAAACTGAGGTAAAAGATGAAAAATCCACTCATACAGTACCGATGCCTTTGATGCATGAAATGATATCACCCAGACTATGAATGTCCAAAGAACTCCTTAGAAGCTAAGGCTGAAATAGAAAAGAAACTTGCCAGTTGTCCCATTAAAATTTCTGCTCCTGTTTCTAACATTACTAACACTTTTACTTCTTGTGCAGATAAAGGTAATAAAGAAGCAGGGGTAGTGAATTGCAAGGAGTCCCCTAAAAGTCCCATGAAGTCTGATTATGATTTTTGTTTTAAAAACTGTGATTTTGAGAAACCTGAAACTTCTGTTAAGTCTGAGTCAAAAATTTCAGCGTCTGATTTGTGTGACAAACTTTCTGAATGTGGTGTGTTTAATTTTGGTAAATGTGATGATAAACCTGTGAAACCCTTAAGAACTGTTAAAATTTTAAGAAGGGGTAAGGGACCACAGGTTGATGGTCCCAAGTCCATAGGAGATGTGAAAATTTCTGAGGATAAGATCAATCATACTGTCCAAAATGTGCAGTAAGTACGGGACACCAGACCCTATGACTTTGTCCCGTACCCAGAAGTTAACTCTGCATATGACCAATTCAAGCCAATACAACGGGAGTATATTTTGACCACAAAGCCCCAGGGTAAGGCCCTTTGGATCCCTAAAGATTCTTCTAAGCCAACTTGGATATTCACTGGGCGTAACCAACAATAGGCTCCCGTGTATCCAAAGAAACAGTCTTGCCATGTGTGTGGCAGACCAGGACATGTGGCAAGAAACTGCCTGCACCGCCCTTATGAACCTTATTATCCTAAGAAGGTCTAACAAAAGACTGTTCCATTGGGCCAAACACATGTTGGCCCAAAACCAAAATCTGGACCTTCAGATTCCAAGGTGCAGAAGTTGACATCACAACCTCCACAAATAAAGGTGCATGCTAGACCAACAGCAAAGGCTGCACCTTCAAACCGAAAGGTGCAGCAGGCCGTGCAGCAGGCCATACCACAATGCTCCACGGTGCACAAAGGGATTCCAAAGCCCAAGTCACCTAAACAGGAACCAAAAACTATGAAAACTAAAGTGAGTCAAAATGCTAAGAAATCTCCAAAGCTTTCTGATATGTTGCAAACATATCTTATTCATGTTTTTATCTGCTTTTGTAGGAGTTTGATGAATTCCCGAGGCCGCGAGAGAAGCGAAGAAGATTTGACGAGAAAAATAAAGAAGAAGTGCTGGAAATAATGGACTAGGCGTATCGCCTGGTCCCTTTGAGGTTGTACGCGATACGCGAGCTTCAGGAAGGTCAAAGGCGGCTTAAAAAGTCAAACCCGACTAAAGTGTCATCTTGTGAGTCCCAGGCGTATCGCCTGGGAAGTTTTGGGCAGTAGGCGATACGCCTACAGCCTCAGAACCCGCAGATTTTGCTTAATTGGTATGAATTCGATTTTAGGGTTTCCATTCGAGATATCACGACTTGCAGCCGGCTCTGGGCGATTTTGGGACGATTTTCTGAGCAAGAGGAAGGCTGGGATCAAGAGGAAACATCCAAGGACCACAAGTTCATCACAATTCAACATCCGGGTTTCGTGTTTCTGTTTCGTTTCTTGTCTTAAATTTAGTTGAACCAATTTTTTCTGTCAAAGTTATGATTTTTATTTGTTATCTTGACTTGAACATGAGGCTAGGCTAAGATGATTGTATCGCCTAGACCTAATTGAATGACTATTTAGTATTTGCAATTTTACTCGGTTTTCGGTTGATTGATTGATGTTACACTTTTATTAAATTCCATAGATTGCCATGATTGATGTATGTGTGTGTTGAAAACAGATTGCTAGTTGATTTTTAATGCATGATTTACCCGCGAATGTCTTTCGGTTTAGGTAGGTTATCTAAAGTAGTTAACTTTAGGGTTAATTTCTAAAGTGTAGTTTAGGGTTTCCTTGAACTATTGCATTAATTGTGGATTAGTTATTTGGTTGCAATGTGCTGCCTCTTCTGAGACTCAAAAGGTAAAGAATTGTCGGGTAATTGGGTTGGTTAAAGAACTAGGGTTACATTATCTCAAAAGGAAGTGTCCTAGGGATTTGATTAGCTTGTTATTCCGTGTCGGTCATGGTAGTTGTTGGTAGCTCCTGCTAGCCTAGGGTGTCTTAGATTAGGTTCGAGGGTGGTTAGGTTTAGTTGAGGTAGAAAGTACCCAAAAGGTGAACTCATGTTCGGGCGTTAGAAGTGTTAACTAGGAAGGACTCAAAAGGTGAACTAGCCACCATCAGATCGATCGAAGCTGAGTGAGGTTGTAGGTATTAAGTAGGATTTCAGGTCTAGGTGATACTTCTCTCTATTATGATTTTCCCAAAGTTTCCTGCGTTCGCCTGTTAGTTAGTGTTAGTTAAATTAGTTAAATAAAATCCTACATTCCAAAAACCCAAATCAATTTCTCAGTATTTCCAATTCTTAGGTCTAGGTTTAGTTTTGTCTATAGAGTGTCTCTAGGGTTCGATATCTGGTCTTACCTTAGCTTTACTACAATCCGACAGGTTCACTGCCTTAGGGTTCGGTTCGGTTTAGGTTGTTTCGGTAAAATTAGGTGTGTCTTAGGTCTAGGTTTAGTATTTATTTTAGTTAGTATTTTTAGTGTCGTTCCGAGCACATCACTTTCAAAGATATTGACTAAGCCTGCTTGGGCTCCAAAAGTTGTTGAACCTTCAAAATCTGTCTCTCGCCCAAAGCAGGATACCTTTTCAAAATCACCAGCTCATCCAAAACCTGTGTTAAAATCTATTTTCAAATCTTTTTCAAAAACACCTTTCCACCCAAAACCAGTAGGACTCACAAAATCAACCAATTGGTGGGATGATGAAATGTGGAATGTCCCAAAAGTTGTGAATTTGTCCTTCAAGCCTACTGGAGAGTATAAAAAACACTCTATGTCTTTTCAAGAGGTTGAAAGTTCAAAAACAAGTAAGAATAAACAACAGTGGCTTGGCAAGGAAAATCAACCCAGAGATGTCAACAAGAAAGACATTCTCAGTCCAAACAAGGAAAGACCAACATCACCCAGACCAATTAAGGCCTGGGTACCAAAATCTAACTAATCTCCTTTGAATGCAGGAATAGCCAAGGAGGACTGTCAGCAACCTATGGTATGTTGACAGTGGTTGTTCCAGGCATATGACGGGCGACATATCTCTACTGCAAGATTTGGAGAAATTTGATGGAGGATATGTGTCGTTCGCCGGAGGAGTTGGAGGATATATCAGTCAGAAAGGCACAGTACGCAATGGTTGTCTCAGCTTCCATGATGTCAATTACGTCGAGCAGTTAAAGCACAACTTGTTAAGTGTTTCACAGATATGTGATCGGGAGTATCCAGTCCTCTTCAACAATAAAGAATGTCTCATTCTTAAACCTGGATACTCCATCCCTGAGGGTGTTAATGAGAACACTAAGATATGGTAACTCCTATGTGCTCAACATGCAGAAACCCTCCATATCTGAGGTGGCCTGTCTCCTTTCTAAAACGGCTGAGAACCACGCTCAGCTGTGGCACAGACGATTGGGGCACATGAATATGAAGAATCTGAATCGAATTGCTAGAGGAGGGCTTGTTAAAGACCTTCCAATCAAAGAATTTGTGCTCAAGGAGAAATGTGTGGCTTGTGCTAAGGGGAAGCAGCACAAACGTCCACACAAACAGAATTTCATCTGCACTGGAGCTGCTTCACATGGACCTATTTGGTCCAGTCAGTATGTTAAGCCTTAACCGATGTGCATTTTGTTTAGTTATTACTGACGATTTCTCCCGTTTCACTTGGGTGTTTTTCTTGTCAAAGAAAAGTGATGTTGCAGGTATACTGATTGCTTCCATCAAGCTCATCGAAAACAAATTAAAGCTGAAAGTGAAGGCCATCAGGAGTGATAATGGGACGGAGTTTAAGAATCAAAGTATTGATAATTTCTGTGCTGAAAAGGGAATTGAGCATCAATACAGTGCCCCCTACACCCCTCAGCAGAATGGTGTCGTAGAATGACACAACATGACCCTAATTGAAGCTGCTCGCACTATGCTGTGTGATTCAAAGCTACTGACCATGTTTTGGGCAGAGGCAGTTAACACTGCATGTTATTTTTAGAATCGGGTGCTCATCACTAAGCGGCAGCAGAAAACCCCATATGAGCTAATTTTCCATGACAAGCCCAGAATTGGGCACGTTCGGGCTTTTGGGTGTCTCTGCACAGTTTTAGTAAATTTTGAAGTACCTAAATTTGCTGCTAAATATGATGAATGTTATTTTGTAGGTTACTCTGCCAGCTCTGCTTACAGGGTGTTCAACAAAACAACCGGGATTGTGATGGAGTCCACCAATGTGGATTGGCTAGAAGAAAATCCATCAGATGGTGGACTGGGTCCTCCTCAATCTTTTGACTATAATCAATTCTTCCGTCCGTTGGGATTGGAACCAGTCATAGTTGAAGAACTTTTTAAAGATACAGTTTCAGGACCATCATTAACACACTCCATTACCAAGGCTCCAGTCACTGCCCCTGAAACAGAAACCACACCGGTACAGGAGACAACTGATCCTGAGAATAACCATGAAGCAGACGTCAACCCCGGTTCAGACACTCCTCAAACACAGGGAGCTGATGCAGAAGGTGCAGCTGAAACAAATGATGAACCCGATCAATCAAATCTATCTCCTATAATCCCCGTTCAAGCCATTTCCAAAACCAGGATCAATAAATACCACCCCTTGGACAACATCATTGGTCCGTTAGCATCAGGGGTGGTAACAAGAAGCCGGTCAGGGGACATTAATCATTGTATGTACTCCTGTTTCATCTCACAAATTGAGCCCCAACATTACTATGGCCTTGATAGATCCTAGTTGGGTAGAGACTATGCATGAAGAACTAAATCAATTCTCACGGCTTCAAGTTTGGAGGTTAGTAGAAAGGCCTGCTGACAAAAAGGTCATCACTACTCGATGGCTTTATAAGAATAAGAAGGATGACAACGACATCATTGTCAGAAACAAGGCCAGGTTGGTGGTTCAAGGCCAGAAACAGATTCAAGGGGTGGATTATGATGAAGTGTATGCACCGGTTGCCCGATTAGAGGCAATAAGAGTCTTTTTAGCTTGTGCATCCTACATGAACTTCACAGTCTACCAGTTGGACGTGAAAACAACCTTTTTATATGCTGATATGGATGAAGAGGTATATGTCACTCAACCTCCTGGTTTCATTGATGAGGAACAACCGTATCATGTGTACAAGCTGGATAAGGCATTGTATGGCTTACACCAGGCCCCTCGGTCTTGGTACAAGACTCTGACTGATCATCTTCTAGCACACGAGTACACAAGAGGCATAGTGGATCAGACACTTTTTAGAAAGGAGGTCGAGCATGACATAATCATGGTGCAAGTATATGTTGATGACATCATCTTCGGATCAACCAATGAAGATTTGTGCAAAGAGTTTAAGAAGGTAATGCGCATAAAATTTGAGATGAGTCAGATGGGCGAGATGAGTTTCTCCTCGCATTACAAGTGAAGCAAAGTGACAGTGGGATACTTATCCACCAGGCCAAATATGTCACAGAAATTTTGGAAAAGTACAAAATGATGGATGCGAAGCCTGTCTCCACACCTATGGCGGCCAGACCTGCACTCACCAGGGATCCAGACGGTCAACCTGTGAGTGAGCACATGTACCGGTCTATGATTGGGTCTCTGATGTATTTAACCGCCAGTCGTCCAGATATCATGCTAGCAGTGTGCCAATGCGCACGTTATCAGGCTAATCCTAAACTCTCTCATCTATCTGCTGTTAAACGCATTTTTAAATATTTGGAGGGTCGGCCTCGACTAGGCCTCTGGTACCCTAAAGAGTCAGGATTTAATCTGTATGCTTTCTCTGATAGTGATTATGGTGGTCATGAGCTTGACATGAAATCCACATCTGCTGGAGCTCAATTTTTAGGTGATAGGCTGGTATCTTGGCAAAGCAAGAAGCAGCACACGGTGTCCCAGTCGACAGCATAAGCAGAATACGTGGCTGCATCTGCTTGCTGCTCATAGGTGGTATGGCTGCAGCATCAGCTGGGATATTACGGTTTGAATTTTTTCGATACTCCCATTTTCTGTGATAATAATGCAGCATTGCAAATTGGTTAAAAATCCTGTGCAGCATTCCAAGACCAAACACATCGATTTAAAAAACGCACTTCATTCGGGATTGCTATGAACGCATGCTCATTCATTTAGAACGGGTGGCGTCGGATGACAATGTGGCGGAGATGTTCACAAAACCCCTTCCTAGTGCCAATTTTGAAATGTGTCTCAAAGGCCTCCGGATGATAGCCTTTGATGAGTAGTCTGGCAACTGTTTTCATGTCTTATTTATATAAAAAAAAATACTGTTTTGTTTGGTAGTTAAAAAAATCTAAAAGCAAGGGGAAGATATAAGATAAACATCTGATGTTTCCTCTAAAGTGTATGCTTTTAGATTTTTTTATCGGTTTTGGTTGACCAGGTTGGGAAGTGATATAAATTTCCAGGTGTTTGCTGACTGACACGTGTAAGGTGGAAGTGAAAAGCAGTGATTCATGGCCGATATGCTTGGTAGGCTCTGCTGATAATCAATCAAAAGGTATGTTTTATCACAACACTTGAAGATAACGTATGCTGCTTGAAGGGGAGCACACACTTAGGTTAGTACAATTTCTATTTGACTGTGCATCAGGAATCCTGAGACACACGCCCGGTTCTGAGTTTTGATGTCATGCTCAAAAAATCCCATTCCCTCTGCTTTACGTAAGCAATGACCTGGGAATGTTGTACGTGAGTCAGGACTCCTCTGTTCTGCAAAAGCAGAGACCTGGAACCTCCCTGATCCACGTACATTTAAGATCACATTGTACATATATGATAAACCAAAAAGATGCCAATGTGCACAATCAAAAGAGACCCTTAAGCGTCCAAAACCCTCAGCCTTTGTCACTGATGAGAGCATTATCAAAAATGTTTCAAAAATTCAGTTGACTTTGTATATTATCCAACAAAACCTCCTGATCTATTTTTTCTTTTCTCAACCCAGTCTAGAGCATGATGTTGGGCTTAAGGAAAGGTGTCGTGAAAAATGTTGTACGGAAGCCAGATGTACTTGATAGAGTGTACAAACTATACCTAGGACTTATGTGTGTGACCTGGATAGATTTTCATAGTTAATAAACCTGAACATATAAATTAAACTGATGAAACTGCCTGAGTAAGCAAAAGCGACATGAGTTTAAAAAAATGGACCAATAATACCGGCAATCGCCTGAACACGTGAAGTAACTGAAGCTGAAAAGGGTTCCTCAGTCACAGACTATCTGGTATGATCCCTTATAATGCCTCTTCACTCGAAACTCAGACAGTTAAGATTTTTGTTTGTTGATTTTTTAATTTTATCTTAATTTCTGATTTTTTTTTAATTTTTTAATAAAAGTTGCCAGATAATTAAACTCTCGGGCTTAAGTTCAGGGGAAGCTTTCTATAATTAACAGGGTTTAAATTTGACTAATTGGTGATAATGTTAACATAAAGGTTTGTTTGATTAAAGTTTGTGGGTTAAAGGGGTTTCATTCAAATGTTAAGGGGGTTAAGTGATTTTTTTTAAAAAAAATCTTGAAACAAAACAAGGGTGAGCCGGCGGCACCCCTCCCTCATTACCGTCTCCCTCTCTTCTCTCCCAAAACCCTAACTACCACCACCCACCTTCATGATGAGTGGCTTAAAAGTACATTTTATTTATATATTAATCATCCATAACACACTGAGTTGGACGTAAAGCATATAGATTTAGCCGGTTTTTGTAAATAATGTGTTGAGATGAGAATGAGCTTAAACAGTATGATTAATTTAAACTCAAATCATAACATAGTAAATATATAAATATGATAAGTAAACAAGTATTTTGCTTTGATAAGGTTTTGTAAAATGCAGCTAGGAAGCATTACATATGGAGTTGTGGATTAAAATAAATGAAAAGAAGATATGAATCTACATGATCTATTTGATCACGTGAACCGGCAAAGGAAGTGGGCTTTTAGGCCCAACAAGAAAAAAGAAAGAAAGAAAGGGTAAGTTGAAGAATTAAAAAGGAACCGACGTGCAACAATTAGGAGGGGCTGACGACAAAGAAAAGGGGGCAGTCCCTTTAGCTGCTACTGCTTGGCGACCAGGGACAATTCTATACGATTTTGCAAGTTCTTTATATATTTTGGTCATGTTTGTGAGTACAATGATTGTTGGCTAAACCCTTCGTGATTACTTTGGTGAACGGTTAGTGATTTTTGGTTTCAATCTAGGGTTTCAATCATTAGATAGAATTATTGATCTGTGACAATCTGTGATTCTAGTGTGTGTTTGATAAATCATTGCAATTATTTGTCGTGTACGTACCCACTGCTCCCGGACTACCTCTTTGAGCATAGCTCTAGGACTATACTTAGTATGTGCAGGATAAATAATTCTTTCGGTTGGTTAAATAAGAACACAATCATGTCTATGTGGTTTCTAGATTAGATTCCCGACGAGAGAAATCAGTAATTCACTAATCCGGATCCTAAAGTAATTGCCTTTAAGTAATATAAGAACTGAATCAATTGTTAGTTAGCAAGTAGTGATCATAGATTAGGTGTTAAGTGAATCAATTCAATCTAAACAGCTAAGAGGCAATTTCATTAATTTCAGTCATTTAGTTAAAGTAATTTAGGTTTAGTTTAGTTAATCTAAGTTAGTGACAGTAATTTAGATTAAGTAATTAGGATCGCTAATAACCACAACTCCCCTTGGTTCGATACCCTGACTTCCACTACTACAAATCTTAATTCGTTGGGGATTTGTAACGGTCTCGACAAACCGTTATCACTTCACCGACCACCTCATATCACCACTGCCATCACCATCGCAAGCTACCACCACCCTCGCCACTACCCAGTAACCACACCGCCACCATTCCGTCAAAAAAAAAAACCACCACCGAAACACTCCCTCTCTCTCCTATCACCGCCGCCGCTGTTACTCTCATCCGACGCCCTCCGCCACAAACTGTAACCATCCGACTCCTCCCCTCCAGTCGGAATCACCCTCTGAACACATCCCCACCATCAATTTGAGCTACGGCCTCTCGCTTGAAGCCTGCAGCTCAACCCCCACAGGACCGACTTGAGTAAGTGCGATGTTTCTTAATTTTCTTGTGTGTATTGGTTGGGACAGGTGAAAATCTCTCATTGCAGGTGTATGGGAGTGGTTTTGATTGTTAAAACACACAGGAATTGCATAATTGTTTGAGTTGCAGGTTGAAACCGAAGAAGATGAGGCTTTTCGATCAAGCCAGGGGCTTCTCGATCAGGCTGAAAAGCTTTTCGATCGGCCCCTGGTGCTTTTCGATCACTGGTCACCGTTGGCCAGAGGCTTTTCGATCAAAAACTAGGGTTTCCGATTGGCCCCTGGTGCTTTTCGATCAGAAGCGTAGGCTTTTCGATCGGACAATACACTTTTCGATCAATGGTCCCGGGTACTTAGGCTTTTCGATCAGGGCTTCAGTTTTTCCGATCCACTTTCCGATGAGACGGATGCTTTCGATCGGAAAGGTACCAGATGATGTTTCAAATGGTTTTTCAGTTATTGTTAAGCCGTTATGCTGTCCGTTTTTTGAGAAATTCTTAAAACTAATGAATTCTTGTTTGTTTTGGATGTTTATCTGTGTTTGTGAGTGCAGTGACTTAGAATTTGTCAAGGATCACAATACGGTAGCATATTTGCTTGATCCAACTGCAGAGTATCGGGAGAAGTACCGGTCAATGATTGAAGGTTTGAAGAGGTGCTGTTTACACTATGCTCTTACTGTAAATCCTGTTATTTGCAAGCGTATGCAACATGAATTTTGGAAGATAGCATATGTGTCTGATGATGGAAAGCAGATACTGGCCAAGATACAATCAACACCAGTGGTTTTGACTGAAGAAAATTTCAGACAGGCTCTCAGGCTTAAGGATGTTGCTGCTGATCCAATTACCTTGGATAAAGAAATGGTCACTCAGTGCCTAAAAGAAATGGGATATCACACAATATCTCCTCCTACAATGATGGCTCTCCTTCCGCCATACTGGAGAATACTGGCCCATTACTTGCAGAAGTGTGTGATTGCCAAGAAAAGCTCAACAGATCAACTGAACCAAGTGCACACCCATGCTATGGTGTCAGTAGTTAGAGGGGTTCGTTTCAACTGGTCCAGGTTGATATTTGATGATGTGAAGGCTGTGGTGACCAGAGATAAAAAGTTTGCTGCTGTTCCAAGGTTCATCCAGTTAGCTCTGGATTCTAGATATCTAGCCTTGAGGAAGACCAATGATACTCATGATACTAAGCCTATGGGCATTGAGGTTTTCCCGATGATTAACCCAAAGAAGAAACTGACTGATAAGGTACCGTTTGGTAACAAGTTAGGTGAATTTGCTGAAATAGCAAGAGAGGAGGTTCCTGTACAAAGAAATGCAGTCATTGAAGAAGAACATAATGTGCCTGCCTCTCAGAAGCTAGTTACTGAACTCACAGATAGTTCGGATTGGGAAGATTTTGATCTAGAAGATGTGCAGATTGGTGCACTGAATTTTGAAGGTGAAGAGAATATCAATTATGACACATATCTTGATGACATTGGTATTGAGGAAGTTGAGACCCAGACTGCTGAGACGCCACTGATAAGAAAACGGAAAGCCACGGAGGATCCTCCCCTCGGTGCTTCTGTTACAGAAGAACTGACTGAAACTGAGAAGATTGCTACACAACACCATGAAGAAGCCCCAAGTGACCCTAGAAGAAGAAGATTGGATCCTCGTGTGCCACCAGTCACTAGTACCAGTGCTGGTCAACCATGTTCACAACCCACTACCCAAGACAAATGGAAAGCGGTGGAAACACATGAATACAGATTGGAAAAGGAACTTAGAGAAGAAATTGAAATTCTGAAAGCCCAGAATGCAGCGCCCAAAGTGAGATTATTGGAGATTTAATTGATATCCAAAAGATCCACAATACTGAGTTGGAGAATCAGAAAAAGATAAACCGAGAGTTTACCAGACAATTCAGAGATTTACATAAGCTGATCAGGTAGCTTAATTCTGATAAATCAAGAAGGTCAAACCCTAGCCAAGATGATAAGGGTGATCCAGGGAACAAAGAAGGAGGTTCAGGTGCAGGTGATTCCTCACAATCACCAGCATTTGACTTTGAAGCAGATATCCCTGAGGAATCTCACACAGTATTACCCAAAGCCTCTGTTGAAGATAAATATACAAGGGATAGAGACTACATGACAGTACCAGCTTCTGAGCTTGACGGAGGTTGGGAGGCTCAGACGTTTGCTTATCCCCCTGAAAGGCATCTAATCCAGCTGGGAGAGCGTTATCATGATAAGAGGGGAATCAATGCAGAAATCAAAGCCTGGATGTTTGATGGAGAGAAAAATATGTTCATTGTGCGGAGAAAGGGTAAATATCCGTTAGAATACTACAAATGCTGGACCCAGTTTTACTCCTGGACGAATGTGGATCTGACTATGCTTTACAAGGCACCGTTTACAAATCCATCAAACAATGAGCAAGCTAAGTACTTTTACAAGAAATTGGAAAATGCAGTGCGAAGCAAGTTCAAGAGATTTGAAGATTTTCCTCACAAGAAATCATATGTTAAGAAATACAGAGGTGTGTTCAAATGGGATGGAAAGAAGAGTATCCCCGGAAAGGAGGATGTCAGGGAAAAGAAGAGTGTTACGGGAAAGAAGTTTACAAATGTTTTGTATCCACCAACTGAAAAGACAAAGACAATACCCCTGCCGATGAGACATCCTGAAGATTTTCTGCATGACTTCCAAACTTGGGCATATAGTGATTATTCTGGCGAAGCTAAATTTCTCTGCAAATCAAAGACGATGAGTGTCATGGAAGTTCATGATTTGATGTGGTTTCATAAGAAAGATATAATGGTACTGGCCAAGAATCAAATTGAGTGTAACCAAGAAACTGAAGAATATGCAAAGTGCTATACTAGAGCTGTGGCAGAAATTGTGGCAAAGGAGCTGTGGTATGATCCAGCAACAGTGCATCTGTCAAAGAAGTTCCGAATGTGAATGCTGTCTAATGCTAAAGCCTAGGGGAAGATTGTAGAGTCTAGAATTTTATGAGGCTTTTGCATTAGAAATACTTTTGGGCTAGTTTATTTGTAAATGGGTTAAAACATATTAGTGGGTTATGTGGGCTTGTGAATGGGTCGTGTATAGGGCCTATGGATCGATTTTCTTGTAGCTTGTTTAACAAGCATAAGCTTTCCTATATAAGGATAGCTAGACTAGGAGATTAGGGTTGGTTGCTATTTTGGTGTTTTGCGAATTGGTGTTTACGAAATTCTCTAAAGAGAATTTCGATCTGTGTATTGCAATCAAGGTGATTAGTAAAGTGTTTTCTTCTTCTGGTTTGTGTTCTTACTCTTGTTCTTATTGCTTATTCATATTATTTTCAATTAATCTTGAATCACCTATAATCACCGGATTTCGCACGGTGGTTATAGACTTTGATATCGCGTGAGGGTTTGATTTGATCCTTATAGATATCATGTTCAAATGCCTTATGAAGGATCAAAAACGATGAAAAAGTACCCACCCAACCTATGCATGACTAAAGGACAAAGGTACTTGATCTAAGAACTAGGATCAGACCAACCCTATTCTGACTAACCAAGAAGGCTAACTATTACACCCAAACCACATGACCTAGAACTGCAATGCACCAGAGTAACTTTCTAACCCTATGAGATGCTAACACTTAGACAATCATAACGAGATGCTAACAAATGGCCGATATCAAAGAGATCTACCTAGTCTCGCTGAAGACCTAGACACATGTTGTGATCGCTAAATCTACAACTCAGAAACATCATATAAACATAGAGGATATGTTATACCCTGAATTTTCAGCTGGTAATCCAGGGTACAGGTATAGGATTAAGGCAGGATTGACCCAGGAATTATGTGACCCAGAATTTAATAGGTAACGTTGAATAACCCTGAATGCATCAGAACTGAGGTAATGTCCCAGGATGTCATCGTAATTCAGGGAAGCTTATATTTATTTTATTTTTGCCATACATTATTATAGCCCAGGATGAGTATAATCCAGGGTCACCGTTATTGTACAAACGACCTAGCATCTGGAGATGACCCTGCATGCTAGGACGTTGTTACTAATGAATTTTGTGCCTATATCTAATCAAGGACAGGTTGACGAAGTCTACCAACGGTCGAATGAAATGAGCTGGAGACTAATTTTGCACGTGGTCAAAGGAAGTTAGCTAAAAACTCGGTCAACCAACTGAAAAAGACGTTGAAGAGAAGATCCCTGGAATATCAGACAAGTTGTTGAAGAGCTAGGAGTATAAATAGGACATTAGACTTGTTAATCAGCTCACTCGAGCTTTACTCATTGTATTCTCGTATTCAATTCTCTGTTTACTCTCTGTACTCAAACATTTACGTGGTCAATAAATTGTTAGCGTGTGTTATCGCTACCCGGGGTTTTTATACCGGCGGCGCCTTAGAGACATCTAAGGGCTAAGGGCTTTTCCCTAGTAAAATTCTTGGTCTTCCTACTTGCATTCAAGGCTACATTTGTGTTACTAAGTTTCTTAATCAATTTCATAGTCAAACTTATATTTTTTACCCAGAATTTTGACTTTTGTCCCTGGAATAAAACTGTTATCCCAGGATTTTTACGAACACTTTTCATATCTAAATCCGAGGCACCAAACCTCACAATCTTATTTGGTTCAAATCTTGCTAAACTAGCTTAAGTAATTTTTAGCCAAAACAATTTGGCGCCCACCATGGGGCAATTGGTGTCAATTTTTTGTCAAACTCTTTTCAGGTTCACCCTAAACTTGATTTTTACCAAAATCTATCAAAAGATGTCGACACAAATGAACACGTCGAATGCTTCGACTCCTGCTGTGACCACTTCGACAGGCGGAGCCATCCCACCGGCTCCAAGATTCAGTACCTCAACTTCAACCACGTGAAACGACGGATCCACAGTCAACCGTAAATTAATTGGGACTGAAAACATCCGAGAGGACCCTGTCCTAATGTCCAATGACGATATTTTGTCCACACTCACTAAGATGGAGCGCTACATGGAACATCAACAAAAGGTGAACCAAGAAGTCATGGCCCAGTTGACGAGTATGAGATCAGAGATACCCAAGGCTGCACCGGTTCAACCTTCTCCACTTGACCCCAGGATTCTGAATTTCAACACCCATGGGAGCGATTCCAGGTTACATGAAGATGTCACCCCACTAAACGGGAGATTAACGTCCTTCGCTGCTCAAATGACCCATACTGATCTACCTAGAATGTCTACCATCAGAGAAACAGTCGTTAATCCTGGGACAAACATACCACAGGATGTCGGTAACACTCCCCAAACTTTCACTCATTATACTAATACTCATAATTCAGTGCAGGATCCAGGGATCAGCCCATCAGTGGAGCGAGAAATCCAAAAACTCAAGAGGATGATTTCAAGTGTCCCAGGAGTTGTGCAACCTATCCCTGAAGTTGGACCAGCAAGTTACAGAGTGTCCAGGTTTGCTCCACCATTTTGCAACGTGGAGATACCCAAAAGGTTTCAAACTCCCAGCATGAAACCTTACGATGGCATGACAGACCCTGAAGAACATGTGGCACAGTATCGTGAAAGAATGGAGGTTATCTACATGCCCCCTGAAATTAAGGAGGCATGCCTATGCAAAGGATTCGGATCTACTTTAACAGGAGCAGCCTTGAAATGGCTCCTGAATGTTCCTCCTTACTTAATCACTTCATTTTCACATTTAATTAATTTATTTAACAATCAGTTCTCTTGCAGTCGTAGCTTTGAAAAACTAACAAGCGATTTATATAGGGTGACCCAGAATGCAGGTGAAACCCTAAGGAATTTCGTTAGCAGGTTTAGCAGAGAAGCCTTGGAAATACCAAACATGGACATGGCAACTGCAGTCCAGGCCTTCAAGATGGGACTTAACAAAGACTCACCCTTCTATGAAGATCTGGTCATGAACCTGTGTCACAACATGGACGAAGTTCGTCACAGGGCCATACGCTTCATCAGGCTAGAAGAAGACAAGCAAATCCTGGGAAAGGGTGAATCCTCCCCAGGATTCAACAGCTCCAATAGGAAATCAGAGTCCTCACATCCTAGGTCACAACGATCTAAGCCATACTCAAGGCCCGACGAACGTCGAGTGAACAGTGTGGACCAGGATGAGGAGGAAGAAGAATATCCTTCCCTTAATGATTATTGCTTTACTACTGATATTTCTGGTGTAATGTTTGCTATGCAGGACCTTGGAGACAAAGCAAGGTGGCCCAAGAAGAACGATAGACCTTCTACTTGTAAGGATAAGTCCAAGTGGTGTGCCTACCATGAAGACTTTGGTCACCAGACCGAGGATTGCATGGCCCTGAGGAGAGAAATTAGCTATCTACTCAGCAAAGGCTACTTGAAGGAGCTCCTGGGAAAGA
The DNA here is from genome assembly GCA_039602395.1 of Deinandra increscens subsp. villosa. NCBI lineage: Eukaryota > Viridiplantae > Streptophyta > Magnoliopsida > Asterales > Asteraceae > Deinandra > Deinandra increscens. The sequence continues at coordinate 12,927,726 of JBCNJP010000003.1, forward strand.
AGAAGGATAAATCCAGTGAACAGAACCCAAAATCCAGGGACAATGGTGCAAGGTCCCAGGATTCTGAACGCGTTGATGGCCGTCTTGAGAGAGCATCCTCACCACCCCTAGATGCTAAGGTAATCCATTTCATTTCTGGTGGTTCTGATATTTGTGGTACCTCTTATTCTTCAGCGAAAAGACATGCCAAGGAATCCAAGTCAGAAAGAGAGGGAAGACCCAGGAAAAGTTCTGTTCAACCCGATGTCAAGGAAATTACGTTCGGGGAAGACGATAGACTTGATATCATAGACCCTCATCATGATGGGTTGGTGATAACACTTCACATCGCCAACAACATTGTAAAGAGAATCTTAATCGATGGAGGCAGCTCAGTAATATATAATCCAGTTAGAGGCTTTGCAAAAGATGGGAATTCCACATTCAGAGATCATCTCAAAATCCACGGTACTGGTGGGCTTCAGTGGTGAAACAAAAAATACCTTAGGTGAAATCAAGCTTCTAGTCTATGTAGAAGGGCTCAACTCAGTTCAACGTTTTTGTGTGATGGACGCACCATCAGGGTACAACGTAATCCTAGGTAGACCCTGGATTCATGACAACAGGGCTGTACCCTCAACGTACCATCAATGTGTGAAGCTGCCGACGCCCTGGGGTGTGATCACAGTCCACAGCGACCAGCAAGAGGCCAAAAAATGTTACACTACATCGATGAAAATATCCTCCAAACAAAGACAAGGATAGCAATTAAAGAAAAAGGCCCGGGAAACCCTGGAAGCGAGGGAGCAAGACGTCAAAGCTGTTGAGTTGGATCCTTCAAATCCAAGGAATAAAGTCTACATTGGAACAAATATTCCAGGGCCAATAGAGGAACAATTAGTACACCTACACAGGACCAGGATGTCAACCTTTTCTTGGTCCCATGACGACATGACAGGTATTTCTAAATCCATTATTACACATAAACTTGGAATTGATATCTCTTTTAGGCCCATACATCAAAAGAGGAGAAAGTTTGCACCAGAAAAGAACGTCATAATCCAGAACGGAGTGGATAGACTATTAAAAGCAAAGATGATCAGAGAAGTAAAGTTTCCCAAGTGGTTAGCCAACGTGGTGGTAGTAGGAAAGAAAAATGGTAAATGGAGGGTATGCGTAGATTACACGGACCTGAATCATGCATGCCCAAAAGATCCATTCCCACTGCCTCACATAGATTCCATGGTCGACGCAACGGCAGGCCATGAAATGTTGACTTTCATGGACGCTACCTCAGGATTTCAGCAGATCCAGATGGAACCCCAGGATCAGGAAGATACGGCATTCATAACACCAACAGGTATATACTGCTATATAGTTATGCCCTTTGAACTAAAAAACGCAGGGGCAACATACCAGAGATTGGTTAATATGATGTTCAAAGAAAAACTGGGGGACACGATGGAGGTATATATCGACGACATGGTGGTGAAATCCAGGGTCATCAGCGACCATGTCCAGGATGTTAAGGATTCCTTTGACATCCTGGATAAGTACAACATGAAGCTAAACCCAGAGAAGTGTCATTTCGGAGTTGGAGCAGGCAAATTCCTGGGATACATGGTAACTAAGAGAGGTATAGAGGCAAGTCCAGAGCAGATCAGGGCAATTGCCAACCTACAATCACCATCCAACACCAAGGATGTTCAAAGGCTTACAGGTAGAATTGCTGCCCTGAATAGATTTATATCAAAATCCTCGGAAAGATGCAGGGAGTTCTATGACATCTTGAAGAAGAATAAGAAATTCGAGTGGAAATAAGAGCACGAGAAGGCGTTCCAGGATTTGAAAACATACTTGTCCACGGCACCCTTGCTGATGAAACCTAATCCAGGGGAGCCCCTGTCCCTGTATTTAGCAGTTTCCAGGAATACGGTGAGTGCAGTCCTGACCAAGGATGCAGAAGGTCAGCAACACCCTGTTTATTACGTAAGTAAAAGTTTACTTGATGCTGAATCCAGGTACTCACACCTTGAAAAACTTATATTAGCCCTAAGTATGGCATCTACTAAACTTATACACTATTTTGAAACTCATACAATTCATGTTAGAACTATCTACCCTATAAAGTCTGTTTTGAGAAAACCAGAAATGTCAGGTCGAATGGCTAAGTGGTCAGTGAAGCTGAGTGCATATGATTTGATCTACGAGGCCAGAACAGCTATAAAATCCCAGGCTCTAGCTGATTTTGTGGTTGATTTCAGTACTGACATACAACAAGAGGCAGACCATGAATTCCAGCAGCTTCAACAGGAAGAAATTTCAGGGTGCTGGACCTTGTTCACTGTTGGAGCATCAAATATCAGGGGGACAGGCCTAGGAATTGTACTGAAATCGCCACAGGGGGACATGATACCCCAGGCTGTTACATGTGGATTTCAAGCAACTAACAATGAAGCTGAGTATGAGGCCCTAATTGCTGGGTTACACTTAGCATCACACTTGGGAATTCAGCACATTCAGGTATATGTTGACTCTCTTCTTTTAGCTAACCATTTTAACGGATCCTACGCAGCTAAAGGAGAGAAACTAATCAAATATTTGGAGGTGGTAAAAAGAATATCCCAGGATTTTCAAAATTTTAATATTCAACAAGTACCAAGGGAGGAAAATGCTGAGGCAGACGCATTGGCAAATTTAGGCTCAGCATTCAAGGCACTTGAAGACACTCATATTCCTATAATTCATATACTAACAACAGCCATAGACCAAGGTACAGATACCCAGGATTCTGTTACAGCGGATAAAATCCTGGTATCCAGTACCCAGGATTCTTCAACCTAGAAGGAATCCTGGACTAGACCAATTATTCAATATTTGCAGGATGGTACTATTCCAGGGAACGAGAAGGATGCCCGTGCATTCAGAGTAAGAGTAGCCAGGTACGTGATTATTAAGAACATATTGTATAGAAAATCTTTTGCAGGTGCATATCTGAGGTGCTTGGAGAAGGATGAGGCCTAAGAAGTACTCAAGGATATCCACGAGGGTGATTGTGGAAACCACACAGGGGGCATTTCCTTAATGTCCAAGATTCTTAAAACAGGGTATTATTGGCCTACCATGAGGAAAGATTCCCAGGATTTCTCCCAGAAATGTGACGCCTGTCAAAGACACGCCAATGTCCCTCACCAGCCTGCAGAACCATTGTACCCCATTCCAGCATCCTGGCCCTTCATGAAATGGGGAATGGATATTGTTGGAAAACTACCCAAGGCCCCTGGAGGAAAGGTATTCATGCTAGCTGTTTTGGTCAAAAATTCACTTAGGAATCCTGTATTCCAAACTTAGATTGTGAGGTAGAGTGCTTAGCGTTCAAACGAGTAAATGATTCAAGCTATGATGAGAACACAAGGATTTTAGCGAGGAAAACTCCAGAATCCTTTGAGTTGCCTCTCGGAATCCTGGATAAAAACCTCGGGTGCCGGCTGGAAAACCGCCACCAAGTCAATATTATTGATGAACAAGTAATTCGTTACAACGGGTTGGAGGATTGATCGATCAAGACTAAGTGTTACAGAGTTTTTCTATCAGCTAGTGTGAGTATGAGAGCTTGTGTGTGTTCCTATTGATCGAGTCCTCAATTATATAACAAATAACTATCAACTAACTATCCGAGATTCTCGGGATCCTCTTTCCCCACTCCTCTTGACCGTTTGAGGAAGATACGACCCACTTCTCCTCGTGCCAGTTAGTTGTAGACCGAGTCTTCAGGAATTGGTTAAGTCCCTTAACGTCCCTGAAAACGAATAAAACACATGGCAAAAATAAGGGTTAGTCGATAATAAAATTTCAGGATACCTGACTGGACGGGATTCCCAAATCGTAGTGATATTCCTAGTATTGCGCAGCTTCTCTGTAAGCATCCTGAAATCGACCCCTAACAATTGCCCCCGAATCTCGGCTGCTTGTGGATAAGATTTACAGCTGGCGAGATTCGCTCAACTTGAGAAACTTACGGCGTTATCACGGTAAATTCGGTTGGATGGGACGTTTTTTTCGGCGTCCGATTGATGGGATAGCCATCATCACTTCTTCTTTAAATACAAGATTCTGAGATCATAATCTCACCATCTTCTCCAAAAAACCCTTTCGAGCTTCTTCACCGTCGCAGGTCAGTTCTTCTTCTTCTCCTCCGGCACCTTTTCTTTTTCGTTTATTTCGACCATGGCGAAGAAGAATACTCGTTCCGCCACTCCTTCTTCCTCGTTAGGCATTGAGGATTTCGTTGATCAGGGGATTCTCCCCTCCAATGAAGAAGAAACCTGCAATTTTTCCGACAACGACATCCGTCAGTTGAAGGAATCCGGTCTTTTTCCGGCGTCGGCCATCATTCGGCGTTTCGACTCCCGATTGAAAGCCGACTGCATGTCCAACACCTGGGTCTGTTTTCTCTATTACCCTTTTTTGCTTGGGATGTCCTACCCCTTTCCGGCCATCGTAAACGAGTTCTTCAAAATCACCGGCCTCTGTTACTCCCAAACAATGCCGATGGTGTGGAGGATTCTCTTTTCGCTTGATAATCTGAACAATTCCCGGAAGCTTGAGATGGGGATTCCTGAAGTTTGTGCTGCCTACAACCTGAGAACCCACGGGTTCAGTCGTTTTGTTCTTCAAGCCCGCTCTTCTTACTCCCAACTGATTCCTCGTGCGTCACACAATGACCATGATTGGAAAAGGAAATTCTTTTTTGTGAAGCGTGAATCCATTGTTGGGGGTGATTCATTGCCGATGAAATGGGTTTTGAAGGGTAGGAAACTGAATTAGGTTTTATATTTGATGTTTCTCTGAATTTTGCTAACGACATTTTGTTGTTTCTCGCAGCTCCCAAGTTTTCTGACCTTGTTGAAGTAACCGAAGAAGCTGTGGAGAGAACCGCTACCTTCCTGGAAATCCCACCTATTGACAGGACCTTCGCCATCGAGAGTGCCAACAGCGAACAAAGTTTCTCAATCGATCATTCAGAAGCCGTCATGTCTGGTAAGTTGTTGAGCTTCTCGAACATGTGTTTTGAATTAGGCTTCCCAATCCTGACTGCTTTCTTTATTTCAAACTAACAGCTCCCAAGCCTGCAACCGGATTCTCCCTGGACGACCTGACTTCCTACCTGGAGATGAAGGAAGAGAAGCCTGAGCCCCTGAGCAGTATCCGTCCTCCCACAACCAGGGCTAAAGCGGCTTCCTCCAGCAAGAAGAGGAAAGGTTCTGAGGGCACTGTGTTCCTGGAGAGCTTTGATGGTTTGAGCCCCGCGGAGACTGGCAATAAGCTTCTAAGCCTGCATACAACGACAAAACTGGTAAGTGTAAACATAGGATTCCCATACCTTAGCGGCATCCGGCAAATGGCTGAGATTCCTAATTGCCCCCATTAATTCTCTTTTGCAGGGCATCGAGCAGCTTAGCACTGCATGCATTGAGGCTGAAACCAAGCTGGCCATGGTCCAGAAGAAGCTTGATGAGGCAAACAACACCATCAGGGTCCAGGGCGAGTTAGCCGAATGCAAAACCCGGGATTACGAGCATAAGCTGAAAGAACAGAAGCTGAAGTTCCAGGTTGCTGCACAGGTGGAGGATGCTGTCTCTAAGCAATCAGCTGCTCGCAGCGTGCTCCAGGCAATGCTGAGGATGGCAGCGGAAGCTCAGGCTGATGGGTTTACTTGCTCGAAATGGACTGTGGATGCCTGGAAGCTATCCTTGGAGAAGCTGGAGAAGGCTGGGATCCCAACTGGTGGGGACAAGCTTCCCTTGGTCGAGGCTGCTGGCGTTGATGCGGGTGAGAAGGAGAAGTCTGCGGAGAAGGCAGACGAAGAAGATGCTGGCGGGAATCCGGAGGTTCCCGAGAAGGCGATGGGCGATGAGGATATTGCAACGGTCTGAGCCCTCTTTTTTAGTCTGCAGTTTGTTTTGATGTATGTCTCTAGACAATTTCTTTTTCTTGTCTTTGGCTGAAACAATGTTAGAACAAACAACAACAATATTTGGGGATCCTGGTGGAGGGATCTTGCAGTTTGCAAGACGAAACCAGGGTTCCCAATAATCTTTTGACCTGTGAGCTTCCCAAGGGGAGGGATCCTGAGGTTTTCAGGACGAACTTTGGGAAGCTCAAACCCCGCAATCGTTAATAATATTATGGTATTTTGATTATTTTGAGATGTGTTTGTTATTTACTTTGTATAACCTCATAAGTTTGGAATTGGTGACAAAAGTTCGCCTAACTTAGTTATTAATTTGATGGCGAAGCTCAAAATCTCATAGGGTTAAGGCCAATCGATTAAATATACCATTCTACCCTTTAGAAAGTCATTCAGATAATAATTTGTATAAAGTCGAGAATCCTATCAGAGAACCCTACCGGGATCCTGACAGGTTACCTTATAGAATTTCAGACCGTTGATTCCGGGATTCCGACGAGAATCCCATTTTCACCCAAACTTGTGATCTTGGGAAGAGCTTTCCTCATACTCTAACAGGAATTAGAAATCCTGGATACACTCCCTTCAGCGTTTGTCTTAACTGATTCTGGATCCTGAAACAATCATAAGAAGCTTCTTGGCCTCCGGCCGAAGCTTAAGCTTCCGAAAATACGTTAAGTTTAATAATAAGCCAGGAATAGACCTGTGCATTTCTGGGGACAAGCCCGTGCAATTCTGGGGACAAGCCCGTGCAATTCTGGGGACAAGCCCGTGCAATTCTGGGGACAAACCCGTGCAATTCTGGGGACAAGCCCGTGCAATTCTGGGGACAAGCCCGATATCCTGGGGACAAGCCCAAACGTATGTGACATGAAAATGTCAAAACCTTAGATAACACGTCAGTGTTATAAACCTTGAGAATCCACCCAGCAGCCTCCAGTGACAAGATTGTCAGCCACCCCTGGAGTGGACTGGTCCGGCCACCTTTAGCGTACCGGGGGACAACGTGCGCCACTGGCGAGGGTCGTGCGCTACTGGCGATTACCCAAACTTAGAAGAGGTGAAATCCTCTTAAACCTTAGAAGGTATGCAGGATACCTTAAACGGAGGAGAGGTGATCAGCCTCTAACTGGGGTTATACCCAAAATACTTAGGATTCTCAAAATCTGCAAAATACTCAATGCTTGGTGAGGGGTGGGTGTTAGCCTAGCTAACACCACTCCGATGCTTAAGTCAGTAATCTTATTATAGAAATAATAGAAATTTATTGAAATGGGATTAGTATACGTACCTTAGATTATTTGCATAGCGAGGATCCTTGGGATTCTGCCTGAGTCTCTCGATGAGATTCTCACATAAAATACGCTTTAAGGTGGATGGCATTCCAAGCTCTTGGCAGAAGTTCTCCTTCCATATTTACTAAACGGTATGCCCCCTTACCTTCTTCAGAATCTATAAGGTAAGGGCCTTCCCATTTGGGTGCCAACTTCCCGTCAGCAGGGTTAGTGGTATTCTGAAAAGCTTTCCTCAAAACCAAGTCGCCTACTTGGAATCTTCTTAGCCTGGTGTTCTTGTTATAAGATTTTGCTATCCGCTGCTGGTAAGAAGCCATTCGGATTTTGGCCATATCTCTGAGCTCCTCAATCGTTTCGAGATCCTGAAGGAGATTCTGACTATTGGTTTCAGAATCTTGGCAGTTAACTCTGGCTGTCGGGATTACCATTTCTGTAGGGATTACAGCTTCTGCCCCAAACACCAATGAGAACGGCGTCTGGCCAGTAGCATTCTTGGGTGTAGTTCTGTCTGCCCAAAGAACAAACGGCAGCTCCTCAGCCCATTTTCCTTTCTTGGAGCCCAACTTCTTCTTGAGATTGTTGATGATGATTTTATTGCTGGATTCTGCCTGCCCATTAGCCTGAGGATGGACAGGTGTTGAAGTGATCATCTTGATGCCCCAGCTCTCACAAAAGCTTGTAGTCCTTTTACCTATAAACTGGGAGCCATTGTCACATATAATCTCTGCCGGAATCCCAAATCTGGTGAGGATGTTTCTTTTGATGAAGGATATCACTTCCTTCTCTCTTACTTGAACATAGGCTTCTGCTTCAATCCACTTGGAAAAGTAATCCGTCATGGCAAGCATAAATACCTTTCCTCCAGGAGCCTTTGGCAGCTTACCCACAATATCCATGCCCCACTTCATGAATGGCCATGGGGATACTATAGGATACAGATGCTCAGCGGGTTGATGAAGGATATTGCCATGCCTTTGACAAGCATCGCATTTTTGTGAGAAGCTTGCTGCATCCTTCTTCATGGTTGGCCAATAATATCCGAATCTAAGAACCTTAGAGAACAATGCCCTGCCCCCGGTATGGTTTCCACAATCTCCACTATGGATATCTTCAAGTACTTCGAGAGCTTCTGACTTTTCTAGGCACCTTAAGTAGACACCTGCGAGAGATTTTCTATATAGGATGTTATCAATAATAGTATAGGGTACTACCTTTGTGCGAAAAGCTTTGGGGTTTTCACCCTTGGGAATCTCCCCATCTTTGAGATATTTCCGGATCGGATATGTCCAGGATTCCTGAGCATCTTCAGGATTCTCAGCATTTACTCCTACATTATTGTCAATAGCCTGAGCTTCCTGTTGAGCTATTGCTGGCGTCAAGACGTGAGTTATTGGGATCTTGACATCCTCGGGAATCCTGAGCGACGAGGCCAAGTTTGCTAAGGCATCAGCTTCTGCATTATCTTCTCTTGGTACCTGCGAAATGTTAAAATTTTCGAAAAATAGAGACAGTTTTTTAACAATTTCAAGATATTTGCTCAGATTCTCCCCTCTCACTGCATAAGAGCCATTAAATTGGTTAGTTAACAAGAGAGAATCAACAAACACTTGTATAGATAGAATTCCCATATCCCTAGCCAGCTGTAATCCAGCAATTAAAGCTTCATATTCGGCTTCATTGTTGGTAGCCTGGAATTCACAGGATATGGATAGAGGTATTATGTCCCCCTGTGGCGATTTTAGCAGGATTCCCAGCCCTGTTCCTCTGACGTTTGAGGAGCCGTCGGTGTAGAGGATCCAGTCTTCCTTGAGCTTCTCAAGTTGCTGGACTTCCTTTTCAACTTCCGGTTCAATGTCACTGCTGAAATCCGCCACAAAGTCAGCTAATGCTTGGGACTTGATCGCTGTTCTTGGTTCATACTTGATGTCGTAGGCACTCAGCTTGACTGCCCACTTAGCCATTCTCCCTGACATTTCTGGCTTCCTGAGAACTGCCTTGATAGGATAGTTAGACATCACAATTATAGTATGTGTTTCAAAATAATGTCTAAGTTTAGTGGAAGCCATTATAAGAGATAAAATTAACTTTTCGAGATGAGAATACCTGGATTCTGCGTCTAGCAGAGTTTTACTTACATAATATACCGGATGCTGTTGACCTTGATGTTCTTTTACCAAGACTGCACTAATCGAGCTTCCGGAAACAGAGAGATATAGATACAACGGCTCCCCAACTTCTGGTTTCATTAACAACGGGGCTGCTGACAGGTAGTCTTTCAGGCACTTCAGAGCTTCTTCGTGCCTCTCAGTCCACTCGAATTTCTTATTTTTTCTCAGGATATCATAGAAATCCTTGCTTTTTTCTGAGGATCTTGAAATAAATCTGTTGAGTGCTGCAATCCTGCCTGTCAGTCTCTGCACCTCTTTCACGTTCGATGGGGATTTCAAATTCAAGATTGCTTTGATCTGCTCCGGGCTTGCCTCGATCCCTCTTTCGGTAACCATGTATCCTAAGAACTTTCCTGCTCGCACCCCAAAGTGGCATTTGGAGGGATTAAGCTTCATGTTATACTGATCAAGGATATCGAAGGCAGTCTGGAGGTCCTTGGCGTGATCCTCAGCCTTCTTGGATTTCACTACCATGTCATCTATGTAGACTTCCATCGTGTCCCCCAGCTGCTCTTTGAACATCAGATTGACGAGCCTCTGGTAGGTGGCACCTGCATTTCTTAATCCAAAGGGCATAGCAGTATAACAATAAATACCTGTTGGAGTCATAAATGCTGTGTGCTCCTGGTCACATGGTTCCATCTGAATTTGTTGGAATCCCGCTGAGGCATCCATGAAGGTGAGCATCTCATGGCCTGCCGTGGCGTCTACCATTGCATCGATATGAGGGAGTGGAAAAGGATCCTTAGGACAGGCTTTGTTCAAGTCTGTGTAATCAACGCAGACTCTCCATTTTCCATTCTTTTTCTGGACCACCACCACGTTTGCTAGCCATCTAGGATACTTGACTTCTCTAATCATCTTTGTTTTGAGAAGCTTGTCAACTTCCTCCTGGATGATCATATTCTTCTCTGGAGCGAACTTCCTCCTTTTTTGCTGTATAGGCCTGAAAGAAGGATCTAAACCAAGTTTATGAGTAATTACATGTTTAGGGATACCTGTCATATCTTCATGTTTCCAGGCGAAAGTTGAAGTTCTGGCTTTGAGAAGCTGGAATAATTCCTGCTCAACATTTGTTGGGATGCTTGTTCCCACGAGCACCTTGATCTCAGGATTCTCAGGGTCTAGAGGTACTTCTTTGATATCAAGCTCCCTGTTCTCCTGTGCTTCAGGTGCCTTTTTCTGTAATTGCTATCCCTTCGTCACCTTAGTGGTGCTCTTCATTGAAGTAGAATAACAGTTCTTGGCTTCCTGCTGGTCACTTTCAATTCTTACAACTCCCCAGGGTGTAGGAAGCTTGATACATTGGTGATAGGTCGAAGGGACTGCCTTCATCTCGTGAATCCATGGCCTGCCAAGAATAATATTGCAACAAGAGAGAGAATCTATAACACAGAATTTTTGCATAGAGTTTACCCCCTCTATATATACTGGCAACCTGATATCCCCAACGGTGCTTTTAGTTTCACCGCTGAAGCCAACCAGAACTGAGGATCTCGGAACTATTTCCGTTTCTGGGATCCCCATCTTTTTGAGCACATCAAGTCGAATTATGTTTACTGAGCTTCCATTATCAACCAGAATCCTGCGAACAAAATGGTTAGCAATATATAAAGTAACCACAAGACTGTCATGATGAGGATCCTGAACATGAGAACGGTCGCTCTCATCAAAGGATATAAGCTTGTCCTGAGTTAGGGTGGACGTCCGGACAGGTCTGTCACCCTGTTCAGATTTGGATTCCTTAGCATGCTTCTTAGCTGAGGAATATGAAGTGCCGCAGATGTCTGAGCCTCCTGAGATGAAGTTAATAATCTGAGCATCCTGTGGTGGAGAAGCTGCTCTCTGGGGCACCTTGTCGGCTTCTTGAGTCTTGACCTTCTTTCTGCCTAACAACTCCTTAAGATGCCCCTTGCTGAGTAGATAGCTGATTTCCTTTCGGAGCGCTATACATTCATCAGTTAGGTGGCCAAAATCTTCATGGAAGGCACACCACTTGGTCTTGTCTTTCCAGGATCCTTGCTTGGTATCCTTCCTGGGCCATCTTGCTTTTTCGCCTAGATCCTGCATAGCACACATCAAACCACCAATGTCAACGGAAAAACAGTATTCAGATACCTTAGGATACTCTTCATCGTCATCGTCTTGGTCAACGGCATTGACTTTGTGATTTTCCGGTTTGGAATATGGACGAGATCTATAGGGCTTGCCGGGGGATTCCGCCTTCTTGCTGTTAGGGTCATATTTAGGAACCTCTAATCTTTGGTGGATCCTCTTGTCATCTTCCAAACGAATAAATCTCAAAGCTCTACTGCGTACTTCATCAAGGTTCCTGCAAGGAGCCATGACAAGGTCATCATAAAAACGTGAATCTTTGGAGAGCCCCATCTTAAAGGCTTCTACGGCTGCAGCCATATCCAGATTAGGAATCTCAAGAGATTCTCGTCCGAATCTGGCAATGTAGTCTCTGAGAGGCTCATCTGGCTTCTGAATTATCCGGTACAGGTCACCTGTGAGCTTCTCAAAGGTCCTGCTGCAAGAAAATTGATTGTTAAATAAGTTAACTAAATGAGAAAACGATGTAATAGTGTTAGGAGGAATGCTCAGTAGCCATTTCATGGCTGGCCCTGTTAAGGTTGAACCAAAGCCTTTGCATAGACAGGCTTCTTTAATTCCTGCCGGAATGGGATTGATCTCCATACGTTCCCGGTAATGTGCCACGTGTTCTTCAGGATCTGTGGTACCATCATAGAGCTTCATGCTTGGAGTTTGGAAACGCTTCGGAATCTCCACCTGAGATATTGGCCAGGCAAATCTGGAGATCTTGTGGCTTTCCAAAGGAACCTCAGGGATAGGTTTCAGGATCCCTGGAACATTTGATATCATTTCTTTCAACTTCTGGAGCTCCCTGGCGATACTTGGATGAATACCTGCATCATAAGGAGCACCCTGGTTAGAAACAATAGGGATTGAATTGGACATGTTACCTGGGTCAGGAATCTGGACTGGAATCCCGGAACCATATCCATAGCCCGCTGGGAAGCTCGGCTCTGTGGTGGTTGCTGTTTGCATGGGGATGACGTCTCCGTCATGCACTTCTGAGGAGCTGGTCTTAAAGATTCCTGCAGAAACAGAAGGGTTAGAGTATTGATATCCTTGAGGGTTCTGGCTTGGGTTTCCAACAGAAAAAGGATATCCTTGAGATGGCAAGGCCGAGGGTCCCAACAATGGTGGAATCCAAGTACTCTTGTAGCGTGACTGTGAGGATTCTGGTGGGACAGCTCCTGAGAATCCAGCAGTACTTCCCACATATCCAGCGGCCTGAGAAGTCATTATAGGGGCTGTAGTAAAGCCTGATGCTGATTTGTAATTGTAGCGAGACGGATCTGAGGATCCTGAAGCATTGAAATCAAGATGCCTAGGGAACAGAGGACTTTGTTCTTCCATGGGCTTCCTAGATTTCTTTAGATCTTCAATCTCCTTCATCACCGTTAAGTTGGTTTTTTCTTGCTGATCCATTTGATTCTTTACCTGCTTAATCAAAGAAAACAGATCATTATTAGTAATAACAGGATCAACAGATGGAACCTGGGATCCCGTAAAGACAGGATAGTCAGTTTTTCTCGGCTGCTCGTCCACTTTCTTCTGACGGTCCATAGTCTTCTTCTGGCTTCCTGGAGCGGAAGGAAGAGGAGGAATGGAGGACGATGTAGAGGCCGAAACAGATTTCTGTGGGTTTGACATCTTTGGGATTGAAGATCAAGCGAAAAGAATGAGATATGGGATTTCGATAAGATTAAGCACCACTTGCCCCACGGTGGGCGCCAAACTGTTTTGGTCAAAAATTCACTTAGGAATCCTGTATTCCAAACTTAGATTGTGAGGTAGAGTGCTTAGCGTTCAAACGAGTAAATGATTCAAGCTATGATGAGAACACAAGGATTTTAGCGAGGAAAACTCCAGAATCCTTTGAGTTGCCTCTCGGAATCCTGGATAAAAACCTCGGGTGCCGGCTGGAAAACCGCCACCAAGTCAATATTATTGATGAACAAGTAATTCGTTACAACGGGTTGGAGGATTGATCGATCAAGACTAAGTGTTACAGAGTTTTTCTATCAGCTAGTGTGAGTATGAGAGCTTGTGTGTGTTCCTATTGATCGAGTCCTCAATTATATAACAAATAACTATCAACTAACTATCCGAGATTCTCGGGATCCTCTTTCCCCACTCCTCTTGACCGTTTGAGGAAGATACGACCCACTTCTCCTCGTGCCAGTTAGTTGTAGACCGAGTCTTCAGGAATTGGTTAAGTCCCTTAACGTCCCTGAAAACGAATAAAACACATGGCAAAAATAAGGGTTAGTCGATAATAAAATTTCAGGATACCTGACTGGACGGGATTCCCAAATCGTAGTGATATTCCTAGTATTGCGCAGCTTCTCTGTAAGCATCCAGGAAATCAACCCCTAACACTAGCTATGACGGATTACTTCTCAAAGTGGATTGAAGCCGAGGCATACGTTCAAGTCAGGGAGAAAGAAGTCATATCCTTTATTAAAAGAAACATTTTAACAAGATTTGGGGTACCGTCCGAGATTGTTTGTGATAACGGGTCCCAATTTATCGGAAGCAGAACCACAGGATTTTGTGAATCCTGGGATATAAAGATGATAACATCAACACCAGTGCATCCTCAAGCCAATGGCCAAGCTGAATCAAGCAACACGATTATAATAAACAACTTGAAGAAGAGATTGAAAGAGAAGAAGGGAAGATGGGCAGATGAGCTACCCTTGGCATTATGGGCAGATAGGACCACATCCAAGAACGCCACTCGCCAAACCCCATTTTCCTTGGTCTTTGGTACTGAAGCAGTTATCCCAACAGAAATGGTGGTCCCAACATTTAGGGTCAGTGGTCAGACCCAGGATTTGAATAATCAGTCCCTGGTTGAAGACTTGGATACCCTAGATGAATTGATAGATCAAGCGGCATGGAGAATGGCAACCTACCAACAAAGAATTTCCAAGACTTACAACAAACATGTGAGGATCAGGAGGTTTAAAGTGGGAGATCTAGTCCTTAGAAAGGCATTTCAGAACACAACAAATCCAGGGGATGGTAAGTTGGCTCCTAAATGGGAAGGTCCCTACTTAATTGACTCTGAGGCTGGTAAGGGGGCATATTGGCTAGCTAATATGGAAGGAGACCTACTACCGCGACCTTGGATTGCGATACACTTGAAGGCATATTTCATGTAAGGCTTCCTGTCCTAGGATTCTGCTGTCTAGGTATGTATTTAATTTTCAAATTCATGCTGGAAATACAGGTCAGTTTCTCTCACTTAATTTATTTCACTTATTCCCTTATATGTTTTATCTTCTTTATTTGTTTTCTAACATCAGTCACATATCATATATTTTTTAAAAATTGTTATTCAGTACCCTGAATTCGCTAAGATCTATGTTTCGTCAGATGGGTTGCTCAAAATCCAGGGTATCCCAGGATTCAGGGTACCCAAGATGCAGGATGTTTAGAAATTCAAGGTACATGGAACGAAGCATACTCAAGGTACTCCAAGTCGACAACAATCAGCGTGTGTCTCCTAAGTTTGAGACTGGCCATCTCACTCCCGTGTTGGGTAAGGCCTAAACCCATTCCTAAGGTTTGAGGACTAAGCTTCCTCCATTCGAATATAGGCTATCACGCCTCGCCCGGGACGCACGTGGCAATGTTTGCTTCGCCCGAGACGCACGTGATCCAAGTATGAAACCCTAGGATTGTGTGATCATCCGTGTTAATAGCATTGGTGGCAACCTCCTAATCCAGGGACATATGCGGATCCCTTAAGGTTTAAAACGATTAACGTGTTTTCAAGATGGATTGGTGCTGACGTACCAACTTAAGTCTCCGAGGACATGCCCTAGTCAGTCGGTACGACTAAGAGGAAATCCCTAGTTTGCCAGTACAGCACCAGGCATGACCCCATGAATAACTCAAAGGTTACCTAGTGGCCCAGGATTATTGACCTAATCCAGGGTCATAACGGTTGAAACCTGTTTTGGTCAAAAATTCACTTAGGAATCCTGTATTCCAAACTCAGATTGTGAGGTAGTGTGCTTAACGATCAAATGAGCAAATAATCCAAGTTAGGATGGTGACACAAGGATTTAGCGAGGAAAACTCCAGAATCCTTCGAGTTTCCTCTAGGAATCCTGGATAAAAACCTCGGGAGCCGGCCGAATAGCCGCCTCCTAGTCAATTTTATTGATATTCAAATAAATCGGTACAAGGGGTTGGAGGTTTGATCAATCAGAGCTAAGTGTTACAACGTTTGCAGTGGCAATCGAACTATGTCGAGTGTTGTGTGTGTTCCTATTGATCGAATCCTCGTTTATATAACAAACTAAGTACTAACTAACTATCCGGGATTCTCAGGATCTCTTCTCCCCACTTCTCTTGACCGTTGAAGGAGGTTCGACCCACTCTACCACATGCAAGTTAGTTAAGACCGAGTCTTCAGGAGGTAGTTAAACTCTTTAACGTTCCTGAAAACAAATAAAACACATGGCAAAAATAAAGGTTAGTCGATAATAAATATTCAGGATACCTGACTGGACGGGATTCCCAAACTATAGCGAGATTCCTGATCTTATGTAGCTTTTCTGTGAGCATCCTGAAACCGACCCCTAACAATTGCCCCCGAATCTCGGCTGCCTGTGGATAATATTTACAGCTGGCGAGATTCGTCTAAACCCAGAAGTTCACGGCGTGATCACGGTAAAAGCAGTTGCGTTGTGACGTTTTTTACGGCGTCCAACTGATGGGATAGCCATCATTACTTTTCTTTAAATACAAGATCCTGAGATCATAACTTCACCATCTTCTTCGAAATACCCTTTCGAGCTTCTTCGACATTCCAGGTCAGTTTCTTCTTTTCTTCTCCGATTTCCTTTCGCTTTACTTAATTCCGGCAATGGCAAAGAAGAACACTCGTTCCGCCGCTCCTTCATCCTCGTTGAACATCGAGGATTTCGTCGACCAGGGAATTCTTCCTTATAATGAGGAAGAAACTTGCAATTTCTCCGACGGCGATATCGGTCAGTTGAAGGAGTCCGGCCTTTTCCCGCAGTCGGCGGTCATTCGGAGTTTTGATTCCCGGTTGAAGGCCGATTGCATGTCCAAAACTTGGGTTTGCTTTCTCTACTACCCTTTTCTTCTCGGAATGTCCTATCCCTTTCCGGCCATCGTAAACGAGTTTTTCAAAATCACCGGCCTCTCCTACTCCCAAACAATACCGATGGTATGGAGGATTCTTTTCTCTCTTGACAACTTGAACAATTCCCGGAAGCTTGAGATGGGGATTCCCGAAGTTTGTGCTGCCTATAACTTGAGAACCCACGGGTTCAGTCGCTTCGTTCTTCAAGCCCGCTCTTCCTATTCCCAATTGATCCCTCGTGCGTCACACAATGATCACGATTGGAAAAGAAAGTTCTTTTTTGTCAAACGTGAATCCATCGTTGGGAGTGATTTATTGCCGACGAAGTGGGTTTTGAAGGGTAGGAAACTGATTTACACATTGTATTTGAGTTTCTTTGAATTTTGCTAATGAGCTTTTAATATTTCTTGCAGCTCCCAAATTTTCTGATCTTGTTGAAGTGACCGAGGAAGCTGTAGAGAGGACCGCCTCTTTCCTGCAAATCCCACCTGCTGATAGAACCTTCTCCATCGAGAGTGCCAACAGCGAGCAAAGCTTCTCAATCAATCACTCAGAAGCTGTCATGTCTAGTATGTGTTATACCCTGAATTCTCGGCTAATAATCCAGGGGCAGGTGTTACCTAGGAATTGTGTGACCCTGGATGTTGACAGGTAATGTTTGATGACCCAGGATGATTAACATCAAACGGGAAGGTTTACCTTTATTTTATTTTTCACTTATATGATCTAATCCAAGGATTGCCCTTATTTTTACGATGACCCAGCATGTGGATATGACCCTGCATGCTAGGATTTCGTTACTAACGTATCTCATGCTTTTATCTAAGAGACAACAGGTTGACAAAGTCGCTCAAACGGTCGAATAAGGAAAGCTGAAGACTCATTTAGCACGTGGTCAAAGTCAGTTGGCTGGAAACTCGGTCAACTAACGGAAAGAGACGTTGGAGGGAGGATCCCTGGAATATCGGAAGAACAGTTGAAGACCCCTGGAATATCGGACGAGTCCTTGGAGCTCTCGGAGTATAAATAGGACCTTTAGTCATTCATTTTCAGCTCATTCGAGCTTTACTGATTGTATTCTCGTATTATTCTTTCTGCAAACATATTGTACTCGACATTTTTCAGTGATCAATAAATTGGTAGCGTGTGTTATCGCTACCCGGGGTTTTTATGCCGGCGGCGCCTTAGAGACATCTAAGGGCTAAGGGCTTTTCCCTAGTCAAAATCTCGGTGTTCCTACTTACATTTCTGGTTACATTTGTGTTGATAAAGTTTCCCAACTAACTTCATAAATAACCCTAAGTTTTTACCCAGGATTCTAGTTGTTTGTCCCTGGAATTCTGCTGTTGTCCCAGGATTATTTCAAATTGTTTTCACATCTGAATTTGAGACACCTAACCTCACATTCAAAATTTGGTTCAAACTTTGCTAATTCAACCTAAGTAATTTTTAGCCAAAACAATTTGGCGCCCACCGTGGGGCAATTGGTGTCAATTTTTTGTCAAACTCTTTTCAGATTTGTCCTAAACTTGATTTTTGCCAAAATCTATCAAAAGATGTCAACACAAATGAACACCTCGAATGTCTCAGTTTCTGCCGTGACTGCTTCAACAACTGGAGTTAACCAACCAGGTCCAAGGACCAGTATTTCGACAAGTGGAGTCACTTCATCGGCTCCAGGGTTTAATGCTTCAACCTCAGCTACGCGCAGTGACGGACCTGTGGTCAACCATGAAGTGATCGAAACCGAAAACATCCAAGAAGACCCTGTCCTAATATCTGATACTGATATCTTAGCCACTTTCGGTAGGTTGGAGCGCCACATGGAACTCCAACAGAAGGTGAACAAGGAATTCATGGCTCAATTGACTAGCTTGAGATCAGGGTTACCCAGAGCCACGACGGCTCAGCCATCGCCGCTCGATCCCAGAATTCTGAATTTCGATACCCCTGGAACTAATTCCAGGGTACATGAAGCCGTCGCACCACTGAACTGGAGATCAGCGTCCTTCCCTGCTCAAATGGCTCATGCCGATTTGTCCAGAATGACTACCATCAGAGAGCCGATCACTAATCCTGGGACAAACATACCCCAGGATGTTGGTAACACTCCTCAACCTTTCACCCATTATGCTAATATTAACAATTCTGTGCAGGATTCAGGAATAAGCCCATCTGTGGAACGAGAAATCCAAAAGCTCAAGCAAATGATCTCGAGTGTCCCAGGAGTTGTGCAGCCAATTCCTGAGGTTGGGCCCTCGAGCCATAGGATGTCCAGATTTGCTCCACCAATCTGTGACGTAGAGATTCCCAAGAGGTTCCAAACACCCAGTATGAAGCTTTACGACGGCACCACAGACCCAGAAGAGCATGTGGCGCAATACCGCGAAAGAATGGAGATTATTCACATGCCACCTGAAATTAAGGAAGCCTGCCTATGTAAGGGGTTTGGGTCCACCTTAACGGGGGCAGCTCTCAAATGGCTCCTAAACATTCCTCCCTATTCTATTGCTTCATTTTCACAATTAGTTAATTTGTTTAACAGTCAATTTTCTTGTAGTCGTAGTTTTGAAAAACTAACGAGTGATCTGTATAGGGTAACCCAGAATGCAGGTGAAACCTTAAGGAACTACGTCAGCAGATTCAGCAGAGAAGCTCTGGAAATCCCGAACATGGATATGGCAACTGCAGTTCAAGCCTTTAAAATGGGGCTAAACAAGGACTCATTGTTTTACGAGGATCTAGTCATGAACCCATGTCATAAGATGGATGAAGTCCGTCACAGGGCTCTCCGCTTCATCAGACTGGAGGAGGACAGGAAAATCCTGGGAAAGAATGAGTCCTCCCCAGGATTCAATAGTTCCAGCAGAAAGTCAGAATCCACACATCCTAGGTCCCAAAGATCAAAGCCTTACTCAAGGCCTGACGAGCGCCGAGTGAACAATGTGGAACAGGATGAGGACGATGAAGAATATCCTTCTTTTAATGACTATTGCTTTACTACTAATGTTTCTGGTGTGATGTATGCTATGCAGGATCTCGGCGACAAGGCAAGATGGCCCAGAAAGAGCGATAAACCCTCTACGTGGAAGGACAAGTCCAAATGGTGTGCCTACCACGAAGACTTTGGCCATCAAACTGAAGATTGCATGGCCCTGCGAAGAGAGATCAGCTATTTACTCAGCAAAGGCTATCTAAAGGAACTATTGGGAAAGAAGAAGGATAAATCCAGGGAACAGAATCCAAAATCCAGGGACAACGATGCAAAGTCCCAGGATTATAGACGCTCCGATGACCATCCCGAAAGAGCATCATCACCACCCCCGGATGCTAAGGTAGTTCATTTTATTTCTGGTGGTTCTGACATCTGTGGTACTTCTTATTCTGCAGCAAAGAGACACGCCAAGGAATCAAAATCGGACAGGGACCAAAGACCCAGGAAGAGCTCTATTCAGCCATATCTCAAAGAAATTACATTTGGAGAAGATGATAGACGCAACATCATAGACCCTCATCACGATGGGCTAGTGATAACCCTTCATATTGCTAACATCGTCGTGAAAAGGATTCTGATTGATGGAGGAAGCTCAGTAAACATAATCCAATTAGAAGCCTTGAACAAAATGGGAATCCCGCACACAGAGATCATCTCGAAATCCACGGTACTTGTGGGTTTCAGTGGTGAAACGAAAAACACTCTGGGAGAAGTAAAGCTTCCGATCTATGTAGAGGGACTCAATTCAGTCCAGCGCTTCTGTGTGATGGATGCGCCATCAGGATACAATGTAATCCTGGGTAGACCCTGGATTCACGACAACAGGGCTGTACCCTCAACATATCATCAATGTGTGAAGATACCAACACCTTGGGGTGTGATCACAATCAACAGCGATCAACAAGAAGCTAAGGAATGTTACACCACGGCGATGAAGATATCATCCAAACCAAGGCAAGCATAGCAATTAAAGAAGAAGGCCCGGGAAACCTTGGAAGCAAGGGAACAGGACGTTAAAGCTATTGAGCTAGATCCCTCGAATCCAGGGAAAAAGGTCTATATTGGGACAAATATTCCAGGGCCGATAGAAGAGCAACTAGTGAATCTACTCAGGACCAGAATGTCAACCTTCGCCTGGTCTCATGGCGATATGACAAGTATTTCCAAAACTATTATTACACATAAACTTGGAATTGATAATTCTTTCAGGCCAATACATCAAAAGAGAAGAAAGTTCGCGCCAGAGAAGAACATCATAATCCAAGAGGAAGTGGACAGATTACTGAAAGCAGGGATGATCAGAGAGGTCATGTTTCCCAGGTGGTTAGCCAACGTGGTAGTAGTGGGAAAAAAGAATGGTAAATGGAGGGTATGCGTGGATTACACGGACCTGAACCGTGCATGCCCGAAAGATCCATTCCCCTTACCTCACATAGATTCCATGGTCGATGCAACGGCAGGCCATGAAATGTTGACTTTCATGGATGCAACTTCAGGATTTCAGCAAATTCAGATGGAACCCCAGGATCAAGAAGACACAGCATTCATAACACCAACAGGTATATATTGTTACATAGTTATGCCCTTTGGACTGAAAAATGCAGGGGCAACATACCAGAGATTGGTCAACATGATGTTCAAAGAAAAGCTGGGGGACACGATGGAGGTATATATCGACGATATGGTGGTCAAATCCAGGGTCACCAGTGACCATGTCCAAGATGTCAAGGATTCCTTTGATATCTTGGATAAATACAACATGAAGCTGAATCCAGAAAAATGCCACTTTGGAGTCGGAGCAGGTAAATTCCTGGGATACATGGTGACTAAAAGAGGAATAGAGGCAAGTCCAGAACAGATCAGGGCAATTGCCAACCTGAAATCGCCAACCAGCACCAAGGAAGTTCAAAGACTTACAGGTAGAATCGCTGCCCTTAACAGATTTATATCAAAATCTTCGGAAAGATGCAGGGAATTTTATGATATCCTGAGGAAAAACAAGAAATTCGAATGGAAGGAGCAACACGAGAAAGCTTTCCAGGATTTGAAGGTATATTTATCCACGGCACCCTTGTTAATGAAGCCTAATCCAGGGGAACCCCTGTCCCTGTACTTGGCAGTGTCCAGAAATACGGTAAGTGCAGTCCTGATCAAGGATGCAGAAGGTCAGCAACACCCTATATATTATGTAAGTAAGAGTTTACTTGATGCTGAATCCAGGTACTCACACCTTGAAAAACTTATATTAGCCCTATGTATGGCATCTACTAAACTTAGACATTATTTCGAAACTCATACAATTCATGTTAGAACTAACTACCCTATAAAGTCTGTTTTGCGAAAACCAGAAATGTCAGGTCGAATGGCTAAGTGGTCGGTGAAGCTCAGTGCATATGATCTGATCTACGAGGCTAGAACAGCTATAAAATATCAGGCCCTAGCTGATTTTGTGGCTGATTTCAGTACCGACATACAACAAGAAGCAGACCATGAATTGCAGCAGCTTCAACAAGAGGAAAATTCAGGGTGCTGGACCTTGTTCACTGATGGAGCATCAAATATCAGGGGGACAGGCCTTGGAATAGTACTGAAATTGCCACAGGGGGACATGATACCCCAGGCTGTTAGATGTGGATTTCAAGCAACTAACAATGAAGCCGAGTACGAGGCCCTAATTGCTGGGTTACACCTAGCATTACACCTGAGAATTCAACACATTCAGGTATATGTAGACTCTCTTCTTTTAGCTAACCATTTTAATGGCTCTTATGCAGCTAAGGGGGAGAAATTAGTCAAGTACTTGGAAGTGGTAAAACGAATGTCCCAGGATTTTCAAAATTTTAACATCCAACAAGTACCGAGGGAAGAGAATGCTGAAGCAGACGCACTAGCGAACTTAGGTTCAGCATTCAAAACACTTGAAGATACTCATATTCCTATTATTCACATACTAACACCGGCCATAGACCAAGGTATGGATTCCCAGGATTTTGACACACTAGGTGAGACCCTGGTATCCAGTACCCAGGATTCTACTAAGGAATCCTGGACTAGGCCGATTATTCAATATTTGCAGGATGGTACTATACCAGAAACTGAAAAAGACGCCCGTGCATTCAGGATAAGAGTAGCCAGGTATGTAATTATAAAAAATATACTATATAAAAAATCTTTTGCAGGTACGTATTTGAGATGTTTGGAGAAGGATGAAGCCCAAGAAGTTCTCAGAGACATCCATGAGGGTGATTGCGGAAACCATACAGGGGGCAGGTCCCTGATGTCCAAGATCCTAAGAACGGGGTATTATTGGCCAACAATGAGAAAAGATGCCTTGGATTTTTCTCAGAAATGTGACGCATGTCAAAGACACGCCAATGTGCCTCACCAGCCTGCAGAGCCGCTATACCCAATTCCAGCATCTTGGCCCTTCATGAAATGGGGGATGGACATCGTTGGTAAGCTACCCAAGGCCCCTGGAGGAAAGGTATTCATGTTAGCAATGACAGATTACTTCTCAAAATGGATTGAAGCCGAAGCGTACGTTCAAGTCAGGGAAAAAGAGGTTATATCCTTCATTAAAAGGAACATATTGACAAGGTTTGGCGTGCCATCTGAGATTGTCTGTGATAATGGCTCTCAATTTATTGGAAGTAGGACCACAGGATTTTGTGAATCCTGGGGCATCAAGATGATAACATCAACTCCAGTACATCCTCAGGCCAATGGCCAAGCTGAGTCAAGCAACAAGATCATCATAAACAACCTGAAAAAGAGACTGAAGGAGAAGAAGGGAAGATGGGCAGAAGAATTACCCTTAGCATTATGGGCAGATAGGACTACCTCCAAGAACGCCACAGGCCAAACCCCATATTCCCTGGTATTCGGCACAGAAGCAGTCATCCCGACGGAAATGGTGATCCCAACATTCAGGATCAGTGGTCAGACCCAGGATTTGAATGACCAGTCCCTGGTTGAAGACTTGGATACCCTGGATGAGATGAGAGATCAGGCGGCTTGGAGAATGGCAGCATATCAGCAAAGAATTTCGAAGACCTATAACAAGCATGTAAGGATTAGAAGATTCAAGGTAGGAGACCTGGTCCTAAGAAAGGCGTTTCAGAACACAACAAATCCAGGAGACGGGAAATTAGCTCCTAAGTGGGAAGGTCCTTATTTGATTGATTCCGAAGCTGGTAAGGGGGCATATTGGCTGGCTAGTATGGAAGGAGACCTATTGCCAAGACCTTGGAATGCGATACATCTCAAAGCATATTTCATGTAAGGCCTTCTGTCCCAGGATTCACTTGCTCAGGTATGTGTTTTATTTTGAAATTTCACAATGGAAATTCAGGTCAGTTCCTCTCACTCAATTTACTCATTTCCCTTATGTGTTTTACGTTCGTTATTTAGTTTCTGATATTAATTACGTGTTACGTTTCATTTTTAAAACTGTTATTTAATGTTTTGAATTTGCTAAGATCTATGCTTTGCAAGACAGATTGCCTAAAATCCAGGGTATCCCAGGATTCAAGGTGTTCAAGGTGCAGGATGATCGGAAATTCAAGGCATACGAAGCGAAGAATGCTCAAGGTACTCCAAGTCAACTGCAACAAATGTGTTTCTCCTAAGTATTGGGATTGGCCATCTCACTTCCGTATGGGTAAATTTTAAACCCATTCCTAAGGTTTAAGGATTATACGTCCTTCATCCGAATATGGGCTATCACGCCTCGCCTGGAGCGCACGTTGGCAATTTTTGCCTTGCCCGAGACGCACGTGATCCAAGTATGAAACCCTGGGATTGTGAGATCATCCGTGTTAATAGCATTGGTGGCAACCTTGCAATCCAGGGACATATGCGGATCTCTCAAGGTTTAAAACGATTAACGCGTTTTCAAGACGGATTGGTGCTAACGTACCAACTTAAGACACCCGAGGCAATACCCTAGTTCGCCAGTACGGCTTGAGGTGGTCCCTAGAATTCGCCAGTACGGCACCGGGCTTGACCCCAGTATTTAAGGGCTTGACCCCAGAAACAATTCAAAGATTACCTAGTGGCCCAGGATTATTAATCTAATCCAGGGTCATAACGGTCAAAGCCTAAGAAGATTAACTCCTTGTCTAGTTAATTCTGATTGATATGTTCCTATTACAGGAAACATTCACAAGTCTGCTATAGCTACGAGGAATCCTAAGATCCTGGGGGCAGCCCAAGATTACCAAGGTAAACCCTAGAACCATTCCATACATTGCAAATATCATTCAAATATGTCAAACACAGGTATGTAAATAAAGCAGTTATATTAATAAGACCCAACCTGGGCCCGGAAAAGCTCCGGACTTCCCAGGCTGGGACATGTCAAAAGACCCTGGATATCGCATCCAGGGGTAGGTCATTGTCTTAAACAAAAGGTACCGGGAAAACATCATCCGGTAAATCATCACATGCATAAAAATAAAATTGTTTTCAAACAAACATGAACCACAAAACATAAGAAGGTGACCCCTGTTCTTCAAGCTTCATCCTGGGGCACCTCCTTCGCTTCCTTCTCCTCCGCTGCCTTCTCTGCTGCCTTCGGGTCCTGGGTCGGCTGCTCTCCTCCCTTGGGCTGGTCGATATCCATGGCGTGACCAGCAGAGCCCTTGGATGGGGTGCTTTTGCTGGATCCAGGGCCGATTTCAGGGTCACACCCTGCAGGGATGGTGGCGCCTAAGTTGCGTAGTTTCTTCGCCCAGTCGGACACATCCCAGTTGGGGTTCTGAAACCCCAAATCCCTTGCCTCCTTCGCCATTTTCAGCCTGCACTGGAAAAGGGAGATGCGAGCGATGAGCTTGCCTTCATCGCCCTTAGCGGCTAAAGCAGACTCATGCGCAGCCCGTGCCTCCACTGCCTTCTTCTCAAGATCATGCACTAGACCCAGGTTCTTGTTGGCCACTATCCTGAGCGAGTTCAGCTCCTTGGTCAGGGCAGCAACCTCCCTCTTAGCAGCAGCCTCAGCATCCTGGGCTCGCTTCTCAGCGGCCCAGACCATCTCCACGAATCGGCTAGCAATCTGCAAGAGAAGGTAATGTTATTAACAATTATGACCTTGAATTGTTTATCGTGTAGAAAATTCAGGGATACCCAGGATTAACTTACTTGACGGGAAGAGGCCTCGGCATGGGCACGGAGCTCGGCGGCATCCAGGTTCTCCAGAGATTGCACAACGGGAGCAGAAGCGGTGGCAGTAGCCCTGGTCTTGCGCTTAGTACCAGAAGTCCTGGAGGGAGGAGCTTTGGGAGCCGTCATAGGTTCGGTCTTCACAGAGGTAATGACTTGCAGGTCCTGCTCGGAGTCCCCTAGCAGAAAGTCGTCCAGATCAATATTTTCCAGGTTGACAGGAGTGGCAGCAGCTGAAAAAGGCATAAGAAATTAACAGAATCCAGAGAAAATCCTAGGTCCAAAAAGCAGAGTACCAAGATACTTACAACTTGACATGCTGTGGGAGGTAGATGAAGCAGCTTGGTGGAGGTCTGTCCTGAATTCTCGGTCCACTTCGTTGATGCTGAGGAAAGCTTCAAATCTCTCGAACGTCCCGGAATTTGCGGGTCCAATGGAGCTTAAGCTGGGAACTGCAGAACAAAAATCCAAGGTCAGTATTTGAATAGAATAAAATCCTAATCCCTAATGCAGGTAAAAACCTACCATCTACTCTCCATCTAACTGGAAGGCTCATCCCTCCTGGAATTGTGGACCTCTTGACAAAGAAAAATTTCCCTTTCCATTCCTCAAAAAAGGAAGCCCGAGGAATCATCTGAACCTCTTTGCTCAGGGACTTGAACAGAAATCGATTGTTGCCGTGGGATTTGAGTTCGTAACCCAGGGCCAGCTCAGGCAGACCAACCAGGGAATCGAACTCGTTGTTCAGCCGATCGATGGTACCCAGGATCCTCCAAATAATAGGTAGGGTTTGGGCATAGGCAAGACCGGTGGCCTTGAAAAACTCGGCCAGGAGGCCGGAGAAAGGGTAAGAAAGACCCATGGAGAAAGGAGTAAAAGGAAAGCAGACCCAGGTCTTTGAACAGA
This sequence comes from Deinandra increscens subsp. villosa, assembly GCA_039602395.1. Classification (NCBI taxonomy): domain Eukaryota; kingdom Viridiplantae; phylum Streptophyta; class Magnoliopsida; order Asterales; family Asteraceae; genus Deinandra; species Deinandra increscens. The sequence goes on from JBCNJP010000003.1 coordinate 12,954,418, forward strand.
AATCTGATCGAACCCTTTTGTCGAAGGGTCTGATCTCAGCGGATTCCGGGAAAAGGCCCGACGACAACAATGCAGCTATGTCGTCATCGGTGAAGGTACAAGCTTCGAGCGCTCGGCTTTGCAAGTAAAACTGATCGAGGAAATCCTCGATTCCAGTCTCCTCAGCCGTCGTCTCTGCTCGTATTTTCTTACGGGTCATGATCGGGGAATGAAGGAAAAGTTTGGAGCAGAAGTTTACCTGAATGGAGAAAATCGGAAGCTGGAAGCGTCGGAAGAAAACCCTTGCTCTCAAGAAATTTGTGTGAAAAGAGAGGAGGGGTTAAAGGTAGTATTTAAAGAAAAGAAGAAGTTACAGAGGTGATGGGAGGTCGCTCGAGACGTGTCATCGTGGATGCGAAATTAACGGACACGATTAAAGATAAGGGGTGATGTGACCCGAAAATTCAAATTTTCACAGCTGTAAGTTCTATCCACTTGCGAAAATTTGGGGGCAACTGTTATACCCTGAATTCTCGGCTAATAATCCAGGGGCAGGTGTTACCTAGGAATTGTGTGACCCTGGATGTTGACAGGTAATGTTTGATGACCCAGGATGATTAACATCAAACGGGAAGGTTTACCTTTATTTTATTTTTCACTTATATGATCTAATCCAAGGATTGCCCTTATTTTTACGATGACCCAGCATGTGGATATGACCCTGCATGCTAGGATTTCGTTACTAACGTATCTCGTGCTTTTATCTAAGAGACAACAGGTTGACAAAGTCGCTCAAACGGTCGAATAAGGAAAACTGAAGACTCATTTAGCACGTGGTCAAAGTCAGTTGGCTGGAAACTCGGTCAACTAACGGAAAGAGACGTTGGAGGGAGGATCCCTGGAATATCGGAAGAACAGTTGAAGACCCCTGGAATATCGGACGAGTCCTTGGAGCTCTCGGAGTATAAATAGGACCTTTAGTCATTCATTTTCAGCTCATTCGAGCTTTACTGATTGTATTCTCGTATTATTCTTTCTGCAAACATATTGTACTCGACATTTTTCAGTGATCAATAAATTGGTAGCGTGTGTTATCGCTACCCGGGGTTTTTATGCCGGCGGCGCCTTAGAGACATCTAAGGGCTAAGGGCTTTTCCCTAGTCAAAATCTCGGTGTTCTTACTTACATTTCTGGTTACATTTGTGTTGATAAAGTTTCCCAACTGACTTCATAAATAACCCTAAGTTTTTACCCAGGATTCTAGTTGTTTGTCCCTGGAATTCTGCTGTTGTCCCAGGATTATTTCAAATTGTTTTCACATCTGAATTTGAGACACCTAACCTCACATTCAAAATTTGGTTCAAACTTTGCTAATTCAACCTAAGTAATTTTTAGCCAAAACAGTATGTATTTGAACTTCTCGAGTATATGTTTTGAATTAAGCTTCCTAATTCTGACTGCTTTCTTTATTTCATGCCAGCAGCTCCTAAGCCTACAACTGGAATCTCCCTGGATGATCTGACCTCCTACCTGGATATGAAGGAGGAAAAGCCCGAGCCCCTGACCAGCATCCGGCCTCCCGCTACCAGGGCCAAAACAGCTTCCTCCAGCAAGAAGAGGAAGGGCTTGGAGGGTACCGTGTTCCTGGAGAGCTTTGATGGACTGAGCCCCGCGGAGACTGGTAACAAGCTTCTGAGCCTGCATACAACGACAAAACTGGTAAGTGTAAACATAGGATTCTCATACCTTAGCGGCATCCGGCAAATGGCTGAGATTCCTAATTGATTTCACTGTCTTTCTTTCACAGGGCATCGAGCAGCTTAGCGCTGCGTGCATTGAGGCTGAGACTAAGCTGGCGGTGTTCCAAAAGAAACTTGATGAGGCAAGGGACACCATCCGCATCCAAGGTGAGATAGCTGAGGGCAAAACCCGTGATTATGAGCACAAGATGAGGGAGCAGGAGCTGAGGTTCCAGGTGGCTGCGCAGAAGGAGGATGCTATCTCGAAGCAGTCGGCTGCTCGTAGCGTGCTCCAGGCAATGCTGAAGATGGCAGCAGAAGCTCATGCTGAGGGGTTCACTTGCTCGAAATGGTCGGTGGATACCTGGAAGCTATCCTTGGAGAAGCTGGAGAATGCTGGGAAGCCGGCCAGTGAGAATGAGCCTCCTGTGGTTGAAGCTGCTGGTGCTGATGCGGGTGAAAAGGGGAAGTCTGTGGAGAAGGCAGACGAAGAAGATGCTGGCGGGAAGCTGGAGGTTCCCGAGAAGGCGATGGGCGATGAAGATAATGCAACGGTCTGAGCCCTCTTTTTTAGTCTGTAGTTTGTTTTGCTGATGTGTATGTCTTCAAACAATTTCTTTTCCTTGTCTTTGCTGAAACAATACTAGAACAAGTAACAACAATGGTTGGGGATCCTGGTGGAGGGATCTTGCAGTTTGCAAGATGAAGCCAGGGTTCCCAATAAGCTTTTGACCTATGAGCTTCCCAAGGGGAGGGATCCTGAGGTTTTCAGGACGAACCTTGGGGAGCTCAAATCCCGTTTTATTATGTTAGTGACATTACCGTATTTTGATCATTTCGAATGTGTTTTGTATTTACTTTGTATATTTCTAGAAATTCGAAACATAGTTGGTAACAAAAATTCATCTAAATCAATCATCAATTTTGTAGTAAAGTTTAAAATTTTCATAGGGTTAAGGTCAATTGAATCAAACAAACATAATATTCTGGCCTTTAGAATCTTCCTTAGGCAATAATCTTTATATAATCGAGAATCCTATCAGGAAACTTCACAGGAATCCTGACAGGTTACCTTATAGAGTTTTAGACCGTTGGCTTCAGGATTCTGACGAGAATCTCATTCATGTTGGAACTTGTGATCTTGGGAAGACCTTTCCTCAGGATTCTAACAGGAATCCTAACCAAATATAATCTTTCGAAGCTCAAAACCTCAATCGACTTCTCGATTCAAACAATTATCTCTTCTTTCACCTCGTTTGGGATTCCTACGGGAATCCTGAATACACTTTTCTCGGCACTTGTCTCAATTTCTTCCAGAACCTGAAACAATCTTCAGAAGCTTCTTGGCCTCCGGCCGAAGCTAATGCTTCCGAGAGTAAGTTAAGTTTAAAAATAAGCTGGGAATAAACCCGGGACGCTTGGGATTAAGCCAATTCTGGGGACAAGCCCGTGCATTTCTGGGGACAAGCCCGTGCATTTCTGGGGACAAGCCTGTGCATTTCTGGGGACAAGCCCGTGCATTTCTGGGGACAAGCCCGTGCATTTCTGGGGACAAGCCCGTACGTTTCTGGGGACAAGCCCGTACGTATGTGACATGAAAATGCCAAAACCTTAGATAACACGTCAGTGTTATAAACCTTGAGAATCCTCCCAGCAGCCTCCAGTGACAAGATTGTCAGCCACCCCTGGAGTGGACTGGTCCGGCCACCATTAGCATACTGGGGACAACGTGCGCTACTGGCGAGGGTCGTGCACTACTGGCGATTACCCAAACTTAGGAGAGGAGTCAGCCTCTCAAACCTTAGAAGGTATATATGCAGGATACCTTAAACGTAGGAGAGGTGGCCAACCTCTAACTAGGGATATACCCAAAATTCTCTAGGATTCTCAAATTCTGCAAAACACTCAATGCTTGGTGAGGGGTGGGTGTTAGCTTAGCTAAAACCACTTCGATGCTTAAGTCAGTAATGAGTCATAAAAATAATAAGAATAAATTAAAATAGGATTAGTATACGTACCTTGGATTATTTATACAGTGAGGATCCTTGGGATTTTGCCTGAGATTCTCAATGGGATTCTCACATAAAATACGCTTTAAGGTGGACAGCATTCCAAGCTCTTGGCAGAGGTTCTCCTTCCATATTTATCAGACGGTATGCCCCCTTTCCTTCTTCAGAATCTATAAGGTAAGGGCCTTCCCACTTGGGTGCCAACTTCCCATCAGCAGGATTGGTAGTATTCTGAAAAGCTTTCCTCAAGACCAAGTCACCTACTTGGAATCTTCTCAGCCTGGTGTTCTTGTTATAAGATTTTGCTATCCGCTGTTGATAAGACGCCATTCAGATTCTGGCCATATTTTTGAGCTCCTTAACTATTTCGAGATCCTGAAACCTTCGAGATCCTGAAGGAGATTCTGGCTGTTGGTTTCAGGATCTTGGCAATTGACTCTGGCTGTCGGGAGTACCATTTCTGTAGGGATCACAGCTTCTGCCCCAAACACTAACGAGAATGGCGTTTGGCCAGTAGTATCTTTAGGTGTATTTCTGTCTGCCCAAAGGACAAACGGCAGCTCCTCAGCCCATTTCCCTTTCTTGGAGCCCAGCTTTTTCTTGAGGTTGTTGATTATGATCTTATTGTTGGATTCTGCCTGTCCATTAGCCTGAGGGTGGACAGGTGTTGAAGTGATCATCTTGATGCCCCAGCTTTCACAAAAGCTTGTAGTTCTCTTGCCTATAAACTGGGAGCCATTGTCGCATATGATTTCTGCCGGAATCCCAAATCCGGTGAGGATGTTTCTTTTGATGAAGGATATCACTTCTTTTTCTCTCACTTGAACATAGGCTTCTGCTTCAATCCACTTGGAGAAGTAATCTGTCATGGCAAGCATAAACACCTTCCCTCCAGGAGCCTTTTGCAGTTTACCCACAATATCCATGCCCCATTTCATGAATGGCCATGGGGATACTATAGGATGCAGATGCTCAGCAGGTTGGTGGAGGATATTGCCATGCCTTTTGTTTTGGCTAAAAATTACTTAAGCAAATTTAGTAAAACTTGAACCAAATAAGATTGTGAGGTTTGGTGCCTAGGATTAAGATACGAAAACTGTTTGTAAAAATCCTGGGACAACAACTGGATTCCTGGGACAAAAAACAAAATCCTGGGTAAAAATGTAAGTTTAGTTGCAAAATCGATTAAGAAAGCTAATAACACAAATGAAGCCTTGAATGCAAGTAGGAACACCGAGAATTTTACTAGGGAAAAGCCCTTAGCCCTTAGATGTCTCTAAGGCGCCGCCAGCATAAAAACCCCGGGTAGCAATAACACACGCTACCAATTTATTGATCACGTAAACGTTTCAGTACAGTGAGTATGCAGAGAATAAAGTACGAGAATACAATGAGTAAAGCTCGAATGAGCTGAAAATAAACGACTAAGTGTCTTATTTATACTCCTAGATCTTCAACAACTTCTCCGATATTCCAGGGATCTCTTCTCCAACGTCTTTTTCAGTTAGTTGACCAAGTTTCCAGCTAACAGCCTTTGACCACGTGCGAAATAAGTCTCCAGCTTCTTCTATTCGACCGTTGGTGGACTCCGTCAACCTGTCCTTGATCAGATATAGGCACAAAACGCGTTAGTAACAATGTCCTAGCATGCAGGGTCATTTCCACATGCTGGGTCATTCGTAAAATAAGGGTGACCCTGGATTAGATTCATCCTGGGTCATAATAACGTATAACCAAAGTTAATAAAGCAAAGATGGACTTCCCTGGATTACTGCGACATCCTGGGACATTACCTTATTCTTGACGCATTCAGGGTGATTTGAACTTTACCTGTATACTTCCGGGTCATACGATTCCTGGGTCATACCTGCCCCTGGTCTACACCTGTACCCTGGATTATCAGCCGAAAATTCAGGGTATAACAATTGCCCCCAAATTTTCGCGAGTTGTGGATAGAATTTACAGTTGTGAAAATTTCAAATTTTGGGTCAAATCAGCCCTTGTTTCGATCGTGTCCGTTAAATGAGGATCCGTTGCGCCACGTCGTGGGATCGTGTCCCATCACCTCTACAACTTCTAAACCCCCTTAAATATCTGCATTTACCTTCTTCTTTCTTCACCATTACCGTTTTCGGGAGCAAAATTCAATCGTTCGGACCTCCGGCTCACTTCTTCTTCCGATCAGGTAATCTTTTTCTCTCAGTCTTTCCTTTCATTCTCCAATCATGACTCGTAAGAAAATTCGGTCGGAGACCCTGGCTAAGAAGACGGGTGTGGCAACCCTAAAACTTTTGCTTTCTTTCCCCAGCAACTACAGCAACCACGACAGCTGAGGCTGCGAACGCTACGACGCAAGAATAATTTTCGGGACGAAAATTCCATTTACAAGGGGATGATGTGACATCCGAGAATTCCAAGGTTAACTTCCGTTAGACAATCTCCGTTAGTTACGTTATAAGTGTTAACTTAGTAACTAATGCTTAACTAGGCCGAATACGTCCACGACCTTTGGTTGATCACCGAACCCGTCCATATGTGCTATGTGTTCATTTACTTATTGTCATTACGTGCAATGTGATTTGAACGCATGATTTAATATTATTAATAGCATGACAAATTGTAAATTCTTAAGTATGTGACAAATTGTATGTTTTTGGTTGCCGGCGAAACTACCAAGCGAAACTACAGATTCGCCCGGTAGCTAGCCAAGCTGTTCGGATTACATGAGATCAGAGCCAGTTTTGCCTGGCCAGCGAAACTGCCAGCGAAACTAGGCCCTGATATATAATATCTTAATAAACCCTAGCTAGTTTTTCCCATTTGCCTCTTCTACACAAAACACACACACTCTCCATCTTTTCTCCTGGAAATCTGGTCAGCCGAGAATCACACCGAGCCATCGAGATCTCAGCCCCGAACCATCATCCATTGAGCTTGGAGATCGAACCGTGAGTTCCAAAAACCATTTCTATGCCTTATTCTATGTGTTTTCTTAAAAAGCATGCTTAGATCTTCATAGAATCACTTGATCTTCTGATATGATGCTTAGGGATGCTAGATCTATCATAAAGTCAGTAACTTTACGTGTGAAATCAAACCATAATGATGATTTATGCTAGATTAGGTCATTTTAGGTTTAAAATGCATTTTTGGTGATTCGATGATAAAAATCCATGTTTAAGGTGTTAAAACTTGTTGTTTGATGTTGGTAAATGATTATGCATGCTAGATATTGAATTGCATGAAATATGGAAGCTGTTAGATTGATTTTTAGGCTGATTTACGTGTTTTTCGCGACCAGCGAAACTGTACTGTTCTCTGGGTGAAATTACTTAGCGAAATTATGTATATCTTCATCCAGCGACACTATGGAGCGAAACTGTAGTGTCGCCGGGTAAACCAACCAGACCTGTCCGAACGAAACTACCGAGCGAAATTCCCTGAACGAAAGTTCAAACCAGTTTCAAGCGAAACTAGGCTAGCGAAACTGCCTCAGCAGTTTCGGGCGAAACTAGCCTAGCGAAACTGTGTCATCGGGTATTCCCTAGCGAAAATGCTGCCCGTGCACATAGCGAAACTGTGTAGCGACACTGTCTAGCGGAACTATGATCTGACCAAACTCAAACTTGTGCGACTTACTTGAATGCTATGCCATGACTTACATGATTATACAATAATGAAACATGCTTTGATTTCTGTGTTATGTGAACCCTTGTTTATGATCAACCATCGGTGCCGTGTGTCGGTATGTCGTGTCGTAGTTCCAACGTGCTATGTTATGGGCCATAGTGACGTTAAGTTAAAGATTAGACACCAAAACTAATACTTAAGACCTAAACGTGTTCTTAGGTCTTCGATAAGCAAACAATACTTGGATTACTTAGCAAGTGTAGCAGTGCAACCAAAGGTGAGTGTCACTAACCCAATTATC
>JBCNJP010000003.1:12962575-13038659 GCA_039602395.1 Deinandra increscens subsp. villosa
AGGGTATACAATAGTTGTAATGAGAAAATATTTACGAAAACCAACCGCAAGTGACACTCAACAATTGTACGAGTTCCATGAAGATAAATGGGGTTTTCAAGGGATGCTTGGTAACATTTATTGCACACATTGAGAGTGGTATAATTGCCTGAATGCGTGGTGATCACAACATCATTCAATTATACTCGATGTTAGTGCTTCAAATGACATGTGGTTTTGGCATGCACATTTCGGTGTCGCGGGGTCCAATAATGACATCAATGTTTTGGACTAATCACCAATTTTCAACCATGTTGTAGAGGAACATGAGCACGATTCCTCATTTGAACTACGAGGAGTGACATACAAGCATGAATATTATCTAGCGGATGAAAAATATCTTGAATATTCTACCTAGTCAAATCTTTTTACTTATCTCGTAGGTGTGAGACGTACAACGTACAAAGCCACTTGTGATTCCGCTAGAAAAGATATTTAACAAAAGTTTTGTCATTCGAAGGGTAAATGACATATCGTTCAGCATCTGGCACAAGGAGGGGTTGGATACGACCTATGAGCCGCTTCACGAGGACAAAAAGCGAGCTAAACGTATGGAAATATGAAACGAGATATCCACAACCAACTTAAAGCGAATTTGATTGAAAATATTTACGAGCATTCATTGGCATAATTTGACATTTCTCATTAATTGTTGTGTCTTTTTTTGTTTTGTTTGATGTAATGTTTTTTTATGTTTTAATGAATTCTTTTAATTTAAAATTTTCATGTTTTCAATTTTAAATAAAATAATTGAAAAAATAATAAAATATACCAATTCACAACCCCCAACTCATAACTAGCATACCCCTCCTATGTGAGTTGGGGTATGAGTCCAGTCATTACCTGTATGGCAGAACTCAAAACCCCAACTCAAAGCGGTATATCCATGCCCTAAAAGCAAATGAGAAAATTTCATGGCTAATTTAAAGCTTTTGGTAAAATCCGTGAATAATTATTATTCTTGTAATATCCATAGATGGTCCAATAATGTGACGTCCACTCCCAGACTTAGTAATAGGAGGGGTCACGCATCAGATTTACTCATGAACACGTGGCACAACAAAGATAAGCAACGGAAAATTTAAAACTTTTATTTATAATAAAGCCAAGTACGTAAAGTAATTGAGATAATTTACAATCTATCTATATAGCGACTAACTATATACGTCTTTATTTATCTATAACTAGCCAGCACGCTCATCAGCCTTCTCTACAGCTTGCCCGATCAGTCTCTTATCACGAGGGCTCCGCCCTTGCTCCCAGGCGTCTCACCTACACCTGACATACATATGTTTTTGAGAAAATGTCAGTTTACGCTGGTGAGTTCTACATTTTAAAAACTTTACCTCGTTCGTGAGATTAAAACCTTTGGACCTGCAAATTCCCTTTTTACAAACATTTATCAAGTATAACACATAGCAATGTCATACATAATATAACATCATAATCAAACACGTTTCTCTAGAAAACACATCTACCTAACTAACCTTCCTTCTTTATACCCTGAATTCCATATACTCTATACCTTGCCAGTTTCAAATACTGCTCAGGTGACTTCATCTGGAAGCCCCCAACCTCATTACCGACAACCGTTCTATTCCTGTCTACATTCCGTCCTTTCAGTTTCAAATACTATTTAGGTGACTTCATCTAGAAACCCCCGACCTTAGTACCGACAACTGTTCTCGTAACCTTAACTCATAAGATGTTCTATTGTATCGAACATCTCCTTAACCACCACAGTACTACTACCCGCCCCTAGTTAGATATCCATATGACTTAGGTGTGCTAATAATCATGCTAATGAATTCATATACTGCAACAAATAAACATCCCCCAATTTACCTAGGTGTATGTATACAGGATGTACCAGCGGCGTATCCTCCACAATTTCGATATACCGGGTAACTATACTACCATGCTTGTATACAGGATGTACCAGCGGCGTATCCACCACATAATAATATAGCAAATGCATCACATGTTCTCATATAATCATGCATTCTCACTTGTGCGTTTATTAACAATACCTTATCATTTGGATACCTAGTTTCAAAGCAAATATAGCACATAACCCTAATAATCATTTCATATGCATTATTCTATCATAATCATTTCATATACGTTGCTAACACCTATAACCATTCATAAGCATCTTCATAATATAACACGTATCACTTCAAACATTTCATTAATTTATCAATTAAGATAAACAAACTTTCAGATAAAAGCATTTGAATGTAATTTCATTAAACAGTATGTATATCAGCCCGAACACATTAAGACATTTAAAAGTAGGCTCGCAGAAACTCATCTTATCTCTTTACTCGTTAAACTTGGACAAATGCTCCGACGGAATACTCGTTTAACCTAATTCGCGTATTGTATGGCAATAACGCAAGGTTTAATATTATAAACATGTCCTATGTTTATTTATCTCTTATATTAATTTAATAATATCTAATTATTAAGGTTTACTTCTCTTTAAGGTCAAAATGACCAAAATGCCCTTATAGGCATAATATATATCTTTTTACCGATAATACGAAGACGTGCATTCCTATAAGTAAACGCTCAATCCGGGATCGCCCAGTGAGGTATGCCAGGTCCCAGTTGGGATTTATGCGACACCCCTGCTTTGCCAGAAACTCCAGTGTACAGGCGCTTACCCTTCCGCTCCGCACGAACTTCTAAATATCCGATTAACTCGGTATTTTAAATACTTTATCATTTATCCATTTTAACTTCACATATACTTATTATGTATATAAACATGTTACTATACCAAAATTCAAGTCCCCATACCCTCCGGCTTATTTTATATTAAATAATTATAATTCAAAACCCTAATTTTATGTACTTCTCGTTTCTTTATCAAAACTCATTTTCTTTTCAAACCAACTTAACGTATTATCCATTATAACAATTTATAATATAATTTAAAATATCAAAGCTTAATTAACACCGTTTACTCAATTTAGGCAGCACAACGTTACGAAAACCCTAATTTTGAACCGTTAACAAAACCATTACCAAACATTTTCCAAATGTGAAATAAAATTAAGGATTTCTTAAAACACATTATTTTAGGATTACGTACAAAAGTTCAGACTCTAATTCCCACCCGATTATCCAATTTTAGCAAAACAAGCTCACGAACCCTAATTTTTACATAATTTTAGAAATCATACTTAGATATAATATTATCAAAACATGAAAGAGGTTATTGTTAAGCATACAAAATAAAATCAAAACATGAAAGAGGTTATTGTTAAGCATACCAAATAAAGGGTGACTGCAGAAATTCAGCTCCTAATTCCTCACTGTATGATCGAATTGCGCCGACGAAGTTTCTGGTGCGAAATGGGGGTTTTGGGGTTGTAATTCAGTGAATTGGCAAGTTTTTCTGATGAATTAAGCCCCTATTTATACTATAAGGTGCGCCTCATGGTCCTTACACGTCCTATGGTGAGTAATCGGCCTAATCCGAACTGTATGAGGCGAATTCGTGAGCTCCAAGTGTGTTAACGTGGCAAAAAACGGACCTGTTGTGAAATTTGCCTGATCACGCCCTTCGCCGACCGCGACGGAATAGGGGAGACTGAATCGCGGTCCGCGAGCCAGTGATTTCCGACCAGAATTCACATTTTTACTATTTCAACCCTTAAACTTCTCTTTTGTGCATTTTAGCCCCCCGAACTTCTATCCTTTTATCATTTTATGTACCAAAACATTATGAGATATATTTCTAACATTCACTAAGGTTTATAAGGCTAGGGATTCGTACGTATAATATATATATATATATATATATATATTATATATATTTATATTTATATATATCGTTTCATTTATTATGCTAAATTACGTTTTAGCCCCTCAAACTTTACAATACTTATAATTTCATGTTACAAATCATATTAGGATATATTTTTACTAATTTCTAATCCTCAGGACGCGTATAATAATTATAAACACGTATAATACTTGCATACGTTTATATCTTTACATAATTTATGCTTTTAGCCCTTTTACTTTTCTGTTAACTATTTACACACGTATATCCATCAAATGATTCATGTATCATCATGCTATTCATATAAACACACATCCATCTCATATTTTACTTTTTTAACGTTTAAGACATCCGTTTATGCACATTTTATCACATTGGCTATCAAACGCATATTTCTAACACATGGAACCTATCCAATGTATAATCTTACCATATTTACCAACTATACTCACGTATTGATAATATAAACACGTATTTGCTATATATATCTATACATATAAAATCTTTGGGTGTTACAGATAATGAGCTTTATTTTTTTAGTATAGGGTGTAAATTGTAAAACAAAAATTCCCTACACTTGTTTATACTAGAAATCGATACAAAGAAAACCTACAAGGGATTTCCGTAAACCCTTACTTAATATCAAACTAATAAGTCGATTTCCTGTGATCGTTTTTTTGTCCAACTCTTCAATTTGAAATCAAGAGAATCTTCGAAACTGAATGGGTTCGATTTCACACCGGGCCAGCTCTTTAATTTGAATGGGTTCGATTTCAAATTTCTGATAGGAAAATGTACATTTTATACTTTGTATATAGTTAACTAACGAGATGATGACCCACCCGGCCACCCGCGCGTTGCGGCGGGCCACCTAGTTTTAGTTTTTGTAGTTGTGCTATATGAGTACTATCTAAACTGATGTAATTCACTAATAATATGATTAGTGACTAAACTGATATAATTCACTAATACCATTGATGTAAAAGTAGTTCATATCTTACTGGTACTTTACCAAATCAGTAGCTACAAAATGGCTAATTCTATTCAACGGTAGTTAGAAAATAATGATTGATACAATTTAATAATATCACTGATATTCACTGCTATTCTCGATGATTATAAAGTTAGCATTCTTCTTCTAAATTTGACCAGTCTTCTTTCCAAAAGAGAGATGATGCTTCAAAGATACAGTCTTCCTTTTCTTTTGATTTCCTACAGTTGTTTGGTTCATTAGCTGCAATTTTAGTTAATCTAGTGGAAGATATCATTTTATAATTTATATGTTATGTAGTATTCTATACGCTTGTATACGGTATTTTACACGTGGGAGTTGAAGGCGTGATTGAGCAAGTGTGTTGTGTTAGAGACTGGATGTTATTGTTGTTTGTTTCGTCTTACCTAAACGTTAGCATATATCCAGCAACAGTACATCAGTAATCTGAATGAAGCATGAAATCACTAACCTTAACTAAATATATTTAAAAGGCTTAAGCATTCAAAGATATTTCAGATTCTCGAAAGGGTTCATTAAAAACATCAAATATTTCAGCTAAACCTAAAAGAAAGTTAAAGTGACCCAAAAAGAAAATTTTGCCAAATTTCCAAAGAACATCTCAAAAGAATGAAAACGAAATGTTGAGAGCCTGTTGAAGAATACCAGAAAATTAACATCATTTACATGTTTATTTGGGTTTTGATCCTTAATGAGATATACAACTGCTCACACCAAATATAGTGTGTTAAAGGGAATAGAATAATCATAGCAACTCTCGTTCTAAAAAAAGGGGATAGGTACATAAGTTAGTAGTGAACTGGCATGTGTACACACATATTGGTAATTTGCAGGCCTCTAACTAACTGAAATAGCATCACATATAAATGATGAGAAGAGAAACATAATGCAATTCATGGTTTAACTGGCCAATAACATCTATAGTATAGTTGATCCATACATGCATACATACTGATCCAAAGTTAAAAGGTTTCTATGTTTATACTAACAAAAAGGCCAAAAATATATAGCCTACCTAAGTCTGCTATATGTTCATTAAAGGGCCCAAAAACTGAAAGACGAACTAATGGCTAAGAAACAACAGAAAATCATATAAATAATTAAATTAGAAATGGATGCAATTTATAGTTTAACTGGCTCATACTACTTGCATTGTAGTAGATCCATACCTACATACTGATCCAAAGTTAACAGGTTTCTTAAATTCATAGACATGTATATTTTATACTAACCAAAAGGCCGAATATAGCGCCTACCCAAGTCTACATTAGGTTCACTGAAGTACACAAATAAAATATAAACCCAACTATGCAGTTTTTATACTAACAAAATACGTGGGTTGTATACCTAAGTTAGTATTTGGAAAGTACTGAACTGCCATGTATACACTAATGGGAATTATAGGAATATAAGAATCAAAGGAGCTCTTTTTCTGAGTTTTGAAAGTGTAGAGTTATTATGATCTATAAACTTAGATATGTGATGAAGCAATTCTTTTTAGTGTTAGAGTAGCGATTAGATATTATGTTTTGTGGTCACAAACAAAGAGAAAACGAAATCATCCTACACAAACAAATAGTTTTGGAACTGTAAATCCAAGCAAATGCTACTAATGAACCTATCACACTACCCAAAATGAACCCAATGACCAAACAAACAAAGACAATCCCCAAAATCAAACATGCGAGAAACATTTTAAAGTAAAGAATGTAAAATCAAGACATACCTCAATACAGAAGGAGAACTAAATGAGTGAAGAACTTCATAAATGCCTGCGAAACTTACAAAATAACCAAACTTCACAAATGAAACAATCGAAACTCACAAACTCAACACATTTAAAGAGACGATATGGGAAAAATGGAGACGTACCTTACTACATAGGAGAAACAAAATGATTTTAAAACTTCATAAACACACCTACCAAACATACAAAATACCCTATATTACTTACAATCACTACAAAAGGACAATTGACAAAATCGACAGAGTATGGGACGGTCTCAGCGGCAACATAGAGATATGAAAAGGAGAGAAGAAAAGTAAGAGTGGAGAAAGCATATACGATAAGTGATAAACGGAAATTCTAGACACGACTAAACTATTACCCAAATTTGTGGATGAGGGAGAGAAGACCAGAAACACCGGTGCAAAAGCAAGAAACAACGAACTTAAAGAACATAATGATTAGTAAAATGATCAACAAATATACAAAACCGTTTCAATGAACTCAAATTAACAAAATTTTATCAGCCTTTAACCTATCTGACCAACCATTTTACAAATTTTGTTAATAAATCCACAGTCTGTAAGTAAACTCAATCCAAATTACATAATTACCACGAACCTATCTAACCAACCAAACATATATCAAATTAGATTCAAACCTCTGATGATTTAGGTTCAAAATCAGAAAACGATATATCCCGATTTCCCGAAATTCATATAAATTGATTTTAGCATTTGCAAATAAAAATAAACTCTAGCTACCAATCCCATCCGTGAACTTAAAAAATTAAAACAGAAAAAAAATTCAAACTAAAGAATCATACATGCAATCAGCGGCTAAATTTCGTAAATAATTAACATTAAATTGCTTAAAATCTAACAACACTTTCATTCATCAAAAGAAGAAAAGGAGATACGCACACACTTTTTTTACTTGAAATCAGCAAATCAGATCAAAAAGATGAGAGAGAGTGACGATGAAGATGACAAAACGGTGGACATCACAGTAGCGCGTGCAAACACCGGAAAACATCTTCCATCATGGCTGCCGTCGCAACAAAGGAAAGAACGGCCGTTCCAGATCTTGGTTGAGTAAGAGAGAGAAAGTAGAAAAACAAACAAAGTGATAATTGATAAGGCTATCCGTAATGGGGCTTGAAAGGGGCTTGAAAACCCCTTTCGCGCCCCTATAACGCCCCGGTCACGCCCCCACCCACTACGGTGGGGCGCTAAAGAGGAAAAATGGGTGGGAGGCGCCAGATCTTTCACGCCGGAAAGGGGGAAGATTGTGAGAGGTTGGGGGCTTGAAAGGGGCTTGAGGGGCTTGAAAACCACTACACCTCTTTTATTTTCAAGCCCCATGCCACATAGGATGACACATGGCGGATAATGCCCTTGGGTGGGGCTTGAAAACCTTCAACCACTACGGATAGCCTAAGAGAGAAATTAAGTCTTTATCCACAGCTGTACCAAGAAAATGAAAAGTTGTACTCTCAGTTTAACACGCGTGACAAAGGCAGTCTCGGTGGTAAAAGATGATTAGAAAAGCAAATGTGATGGCAACATCTGATTGGAGGAACGATGTACAGTAATAGTGTGAGTAATACCCTCAATTGATATTGTTAATATATATAATATAATATAATAATATAATATAATATATATAATTATTTGAGTCATGAGTTGTTTGTATCGGTTCTCTAGTTGGTATCATTTATTGAAATTCATAGAACATTGTTTTTTAGAAAGTTTATATATTTATTAGTGATAAAGAAAAATGTTCTGTTGAAAGAACATTATTTTTAACCCTTCATTTTATATAAAACGTTTAAAAAAGTTTCATTGTAGAAAGGTAAGAGACTAAATTTGTCATTTTGATAAATATAAAATAAACCTAAAGAACCCATCTTCCCCATTTGAGTTAGCCATTACCTTCATCACATCTCACTTTTATCTTTTGTTATTATATTATATTATATTTATATTCCCTTATATATCAATTTGGTTAGGTGGCAGTCTCACATCAGGGACTATTCCCTTTTACGTGTTTTCTCTCTATTTGTTTATCCTGGCGGTGAAAGGGCGGTGGGGGTGGTGGTATCTTCTGTGGGTATATGCACCAGTTTTTAATTACTGTGGGAGACCTTCACTTTATCTCTCTGCTATTGAATTCTTTATCTGATCTAGGGTTTTGCCCTGACCGCCGGCAAGGAAGCTTGACGGTCTGTCTATGAAGTCGATGCTCCGGTAACGTACTCCGGTAACGTCGTGGTGATCATATGATTGCTCCGTTTCCGTTGAGTTAACGAGATCTACAGCGATTTCCTCTCTCTCTAAAAAAAACCTCTCTCAAGAACCATCATCGGTGGTCTTTGGTTTCTGTGTCGCCGGATTGTTCATAAAGGTAGGTTTTTTTAAGCCTATGTCTACACTTTCTCTGATCTACTCTCTCTGAGATATTGGAAGCGAAAGGCGTTGGTTTCCGGCGTTGTATCTAACTGATGCCCGCCGGCATGGTATCTTTTTGGTGCCGCCGGCGTGGTAGCTACTTGGTGCCGTCGTCGTTGAACGCCCCTTGCGTCGTCGTTTCGTTTTTTACAAGCGATGCTACTGTCTGTTGCTTCAAAAGCATACAGGGTTTTGATTTGGGTTTATTTACGCGATTTCATTATCCATTTCTTTAAAAAAAACCTTGATTCGATTGCTATGCGTTTGTCGGTTTGGGTTGTATTTGAGGTTTTTATGCGATTCTACTGTCTATTGCTTCAATATGAATTGATCTTTGATATGGGGTTGTTGTCGCTGTGCTGGTGTTGAATCTAGGGTTTGGTTACGTTGTTTTTTGGGTGCTTTGTGGCCGCAGGATACCATTTCTGGTCTATTTAGGTTTTCATTTTTCTGATGATAACCTCTGATTACCTTATATATCTCCGGCAGATTCACATTTCATCACTGTTGCTCCAGAAGTTTTTTTTATTTGTTGAGGTGGGCGGTGTGCTGTGACATTAACCTCATCTCTTGACGTTCCACTGATAGTTTTTGTGTTGAGCTATGGTATTTGATCTACTGGTCATATGCTTTAGGCTTAAAAATCAGAATCTGTTTGCTATGATGTTGGTTGCTAGCTATTAGCAGGCTCACATTTGAGCATCGTTCCCTTCAGATTCGGATTCCGTCGATGCTCCGTTGACGTTGAAGCAACGATTTTGTCGCTACGTTAACGTGAAGCAATGACAACCAATCGACGATTTCATTGGTAACGATGGAAATCGTTTGTTTCTTTGAAGCTATGATGAATTTTTCTGAGCTTATGTTGCTACCAGCTGTTCTTGATGGTTTCTATGAGGCTGTGATGAATTTTTTCTGAGCCTATGCTGCTGCTAATCAAATAATTTGTTTCTTAAACCTAGCTGCTGGTTTCTTGGTTGAAAGTTGGTTGGATTTGTTTTTAAATGGTGGTGGTTTGGTTTTCTGCTAATGAAATAATTTGTTTCTTTAAGGCTATGATGATTTTTTTCTGAGCTTATGTTGCTACCAACTGTTCTTGATAGTTTCTATGAGGCTGTGATGAATTTTTCCTGAGCCTATGTTGTTGCTAATCAAATAATTTGTTGCTTAAACCTGGCTGCTGGTTTCTTGGTTGAAAATTGGTTTGATTTGTTTTTAACTGATGGTGGTTTGGTGTTGCTGATGGTTTATTTGAGGCTATGGTGATTTATTTCTGAGCTTATTACAGGAAATTGATTCTTTTACTCTGAAGTTGCAGATTTGTTGGTTGAAAGCTGGTTGGCTTTGTTTCTATTCGATGGTGGTTTATGCGAGGCTATGATAAAAGAATTATTTATGAGCCTATAGGCACTCTATATAATATATATAGAATTGATTACATACTAAACACGTTCAAGTGAATAGTTGTTTTGTGTGACTGACAGGCTATTCATTTTGATATATAAGGGAATATATAATTGATTACATACTCTACTATTTGACTGCTTTAGAATCCTTACAAGCAAACAGTTTGGCTACTTAGAACTTTGAGGGTGAAGATACATTACAGTTTACCATTGTTCAGGTACATTTTCTTGAACCAAGTAATCATAAAACTGCAAAGATAATGTTTGCTATGATGTTGGTTGCTAGCTATCGTCGATGCTCCGTTGACGTTCAAGCGACGATTTTGTCGCTCCGTTAACGTGAAGCAATGACAACGAATTGATGATTTCGTTAGTAACGATGGAAATCGTTCGTTTCTTTGAAGCTATGATGAATTTTTCTGAGCTTATGTTGCTACCAGCTGTTCTTGATGGTTTCTATGAGGCTGTGATGAATTTTTTTCTGAGCCTCTGCTGCTGCTAATCAAATAATTTGTTTCTTAAACCTAGCTGCTGGTTTCTTGGTTGAAAGTTGGTTGGATTTGTTTTTAACTGGTGGTGTTTTGGAAATCTTTTGCATTGCATTTCTTATGATGACTTGAATGCCTAACTGAACGTTCAAGATTGGATACAGAAGCCTGTTTCCATTTAGTTGTCATATAATAAGGTAATATGCTTATACATGTAAATATTAATCCATATACTTTTAGCCTTATTGTGGTGTATTTGAAGCATATAGTGTCTCTTATTTTCTATTTGCAGGTGCTTAGGTGACTCAAAAGTCTAGGTACCTTATTTTTCTCTTATATTCTATTTGCAAGTGCTTTGGTGAAATGCAGGCTGCTATTGTATTGCCTTTACCTACAGGAATTTTAATCTTTTTTTGGTTGTTTTTGAAACTGGCTGATGTATATATTTTGCTTATTTTACTACAGGTTTGATGCTCACTCTTCAAAAGTCTAGGTACCTTATTTTTTCTTATGTCAGCCACTCCATCATTTTACTTTTGTTGATTAAGCTTGCTGATGTATATATTTTGCTTATTTTACTACAGGTTTGATGCTCACTCTTCAAAGTCTAGGTACCTTATTTTTCTTATGTCAGCCACTCCATCATTTTACTTTTGTTGATTAAGCTTGCTGAGTTGCTGATGTCTTTTTAATTTGGAATGTTAATTGCATAAAGTAATGTTATTGCTAAATCGTTTGTTTCTTTAAAGCTATGATGATTTTTCTCTGAGTTATATATCAATTCTGGAAGCTGAGTCACCCTCTGAGTTGCTACTGTTTCGTCCACGTCATGGCTTCTTACATAGGCACGTGGCTATGCAATTGAGTTTTATATTTTTGGATGATTATTCTGAGTTGGGGTTCAAAGTAAATTTTGGTTTACGTTTTAAGGCTATGATGATTATTCTGAGTAGGGGTTCAAAGTAAATTTTGGTTTATTTTGGCGTGGTAATACGTTTTGCAGCCATAGGACCATAAATTAAACTTTTCTTATAAATCTCTATGATGATCTGAGCCTATACTTTCATTTTCTATTTTGGTGATGTGTGGAATGGGTAAGTTTTCTATATTGGTCTTTTGTTGTCGCCAAGAAAGACGATCTGTCAACATGGGACCCAACATAGATCTATGATGATCTGAGCCATAGGACCATAATATGCTTTTTGAAAGATCTCAAGTTGAGTGCAAGTTAGGTTTGGCTGGCTGGGAGAAGAACTTGGACACGGCGGTTGAGCGGTTCAAGCTTGCAGGTGCATCAGAGGTTGACATAGCGACGGTTTTGAAGAACCATTGTTCTAATGCAGAAGCTGTTGAAGGTGTGGACAAAAGGGTAAAAGATTAAACTTTATGCAGACAAGTATTGATTTCCTTTGCGCCGGTAATTTCTCATCGCTGCGATTATTTGTGCTTAATTTTGTTGTTGCCTTTGACCAGAGCTTCTACGGCGATATAAAATGGTACTGCAGTTGCATATAAAATGCAATTTAAAATATAAAATGGTACTGCAATTGCATTTGCTTCTCCGTCGCTACTTTCACTGAGGATACTGTTTCCACAAGTTATTTTATATTTTTTTGTTATGTTTGGCTCCTAACATTTAAGTGATAAAGGTATGGTCATGGTTGCTGTTCTGCATGACCTTTAAGGTGCAGATTTGGACTGCATTTTTGTTAGACCATCATGCTTTTAGTTTTGTTTTTAAGTGTTGAATCTCTAGATTATTAATAGTCTACACTCTAATGTCTTCGTGATAAACAACAAATCCTTTGGTTCATATTTCTTTTAGACATATGACGAATTTTTAGTAATCTTTCATATGGTATATTCCTTCTCGCTAGGCATGCTAATAAGGTAGGCTGCACATTATACACTATCACAAAACTAAGCGAACACATATAAAATCGCTACAACATAATATCAGTAATAACTTTACAAATACAATTTATAAAAGAGACAACCCCGCGCAACGCGCGGGTCGCTTTACTCGTAATATAACAATTTCAAAGGTAAAGGCATAGTGAAGTTTTAGTGTTTCATGTTTTCACCACATTATTTTGGTTTTTCTACCACTTTGCCCCCCTACTTTTATTCATTTCTACCGCAGATTTTGGGTTATGGTGTTTTGTTTTATTTTTTAACCTACACGTGTACTTAAGGATATGTGTCTCCTTCCTCTATTGCCACGACATCCTTTTCTTCTTCAGTTTCTCATTTTCTTCTTCTGCTTCATACGCTCGCCTGCAGTTCGTAGTTCCTTCACATCAGGTTTGTTCTATATCTAGGGTTTGTTATAGGCCTTTGATTTTTTCGTTTCGTTGGAGGTAAATTGACAATTTCTCTTCTAATTTTGCAGCCGGCGCTAAAGGTTTTTCTGTGTGGAAGGTATGATCTCAATTCGATTTCATTCTTAGTTTCTTTCTATCTTTTTGCATGTTCGCCTCAAACCTAGATTAGGATCGCAGATTGCTCAATGTCTTTATTTGGGGAAATTTAATTGCTTTGCGACATTTAAAAACGTTATATTTGTTACGCACACCAACTGTTTGAGTAAATGTCTGACTCAAATTAAATTGTTTTGCTCGCCGTCCTTTTCTTGGAGTGTTTTCTTTAGATCTTTATCTAGGTTTGCTAATTGCTATGCATGCAACCATAACTTTCTGTAAGATTGTTTTTCTTTCAAATCGATTTGATTAACATCGCTAATAATGATGTGGAAATGAGCAATCTTTTATATTTTATTGGGATAAGACATTTGCAACCTCCTTATGCATCTAAGAATTTTAAATTTTACTAGAAAATGGTTCTTGCTTTCAGTCGTGTTTTCAGGGGAGTTTTTGGAGGGTTGAATTCAAGTGTTGATGAGTTTGCTTCTTAAGCTGATTGGGGCAGTGCAACGTTGATGGTGACTCCAACGAGCTAAAATTTTCCTTCGATTTAAGAAACAAAAACAAAAATCAAATCACTAACTTATGCATCTAAGAATTTGAAATTTTAGTATAAAATGGTTTTTGCTTTGAGTCGTGTTTTCAGGAGAGTTTTTGAAGAATTAAATACAAGATAAATTGACTTATATAATACTATCTCTACCTTTTCTTTTAAAGTTTTCTTTTAGTTTTTAACTTAGAGCAAACTGCTTTTCCTTCAGATCACGAATCCTTTTATGTATGCTTTGAGAAACATGTAATTGGGTATGTTTTTTTTTTCCTGATTTTATCAAGTTCAAGTACTTAGTTTTTAACTTAAAGCAAACTGCTTTTCCTTCAGATCACGAATCCTTTCATGTATGCTTTGAGAAACATGTAATTGGGTGTATTTTTTTTTCCTGATTTTATTAAGTTCAAGTACTTGAACCATTATTTTACTACAACTTGGAGCTTCTGACTCTATATTAAAGAAGCCATACTGTTCTTCAAATTGCAAATATAGAGTGTTGTATGTTGTTTTAACTTCTGTTCTTCAATTTGATTTCATTTGTTGATTTTTTTTTCAGTTGGATTAGTCACCGAATGGTGCCAATTTGCTTCTAAAATATGATTACTTATGTTCCATTTCTTCTATGTGTGTGTCATTTGCTTGCTACTTTAGATAACCAAAACAAATTCTCATTATCTTTCTTCATTCTTACATGTAGGTTGTGTAAAAGAGAATTGGAAGCTTTGTTTGAAGGTAAACTTTCCTTTTGATTTTAAGTAATTTGTTACAATCTTTTGCTACTTATTGTTAACTTTTATACCTCTGTAAGGCCATAGTTGTACAAGGGTATGTGTTTTGACTAATATTTACATAAACTCTTTAGTTTAGAATAATAAAATATCTACATATCTACATCAACATATTTACATATATATATATATATATATATATATATATATATATATATATAGGGGAAGGATCCTATGAAAACCCTTTATTTTGTGAAAACGTGAAAACCACTTTAAAACCTACATAACTTCTTTATACGTTAATGTTTATTCATGAAATTTGCGCCAAATGTCTTAGAATTACGTTATCTATAACTCTGGAAAACAATATTTATAAAAAAAAAACGTAAAAAAAAAACGTTTTTTTTTTTCTTTTTTTCCGTTTTTGGTACACATGTGTACCATCATCACTACTACTACACAAAAACGAATTATAAAGTATAAAAACACTCCTTATGTTAAAAATATATTAAAAACATACTAAAAACAATAAAACATTTATGTTACGAATGATAATTAAACATAGTACACATGTGTAGCAATACTTAAAAAATCATAAAATGTTATTTTTTTCTTTAGATATAAAGATAATAAAACTATAATAATTAGGGTGCAATTTCCTTTTAAAACTATTAGTAACTCATATTAAATTTTGAGTTTTTTTATTGTGGTACACATGTGTACCAAAAACGAAAAAAAAAATAAAAAAAATAAAAAAACGTTTTTTTTTTTTGTTTTTTGGTTTTTATAGAATTAAAGATAACGTAATTCTAAGACTTTTGGCGCAAATTTCATGAAAAAACATTAACGTATGAAAAAGTTATAAAGGTTTTAAAGTGGTTTTCACGTTTTCACAAAATAAATGGGTTTTCACACGATCCTAATCCTATATATATATATATATATATATATACATATATATATATACAGTTATAGATGTCTGCTAGAACTAATTCAAGAAGATGTGCACGTGTTGCTACCAACTTATCTTTAACGATGAAATGCAGGATATGCTCGGGATCAGTTGCAAGTAATCATATACAGTTATAAAAATGCAGCTACTGTGTCAACGCAATAATCATGGACAACAGCGGAACCATGCCAGTCGTCTTCTTCAACGATGAAATGCAGGATATGCTCGGGATCAGTTGCAAAACTCTAGTGACTGAAAAGGGTTTCAATGACTCAAAGAAATTACCACCATAAATGCTTCAATTCATAGGAAAACAAATGAATTTCAACATCCATATGCGAAAAAGTGGATCTCAGTTGTTCAGAATGTGACAGCTATGAACACAAACTTACTAGAAAGTCATGAACAATTGCTTCTCACATCCAATGAACCAAAGACTCCTGCAAAGAAAACCCCAAGAGAAAGGGAACAGAAAGGGAACAAGCATCAGGTACATACAACACTAAACACACACAACTAAAACAATTATAAAATAACTCTACACACTAACAAAAAATATACTATTTCAGCCGAAGACGCACCAAGTTTAAAAAAGTCAAAGAAAGCAACCTAGATGTTTACTCGAAGCAGGCGAAGGACTAGGGAAAACATTTTGTGTGGCATGTACAAGACCACAGCTAAAATATGTCTTCTTAAAGAGCAGGGACAACTACATATTTTGTACAACACTATGCTGCTCTAGATAGTCCCATGTCCTAGAACTTTCACACTGATCTTTTTGTACATCTTACTTTAAAGGACTTAAAACTATGTATGTCTAAATTGCTACTGTAATTATCAAGTACTTTAGCAACTATCCTATATGACCGTATTAACACTTAACCGAAACAACGTAAGGGCAGGCCCGCCGCAACGCGCGGGCGGGTCTCCCGCTTGTTTTTTATAAATAAAGGGCTAAAAGTATCAAAAAGAAGAAAAAAAATAAAGGAAACATGGGTGGGTGGGTGGGTGGGTGGGGGGGTTGTCCGCATTCCCAACCACCACGCGAGGCGCAACGGTGGCCCCGCACAACACCGCAACCACATCAATGACGCTGCACCCTTTGGGGCGTCCATTATGTTTTACCTAATACACGTTTAAACTTTGAAGTTAAGTTTCTGTAGAGAGGAAACTACTCTTTTACTACTTACTATTTTTTTTACTTAGTGGTTTGTTAATTTTAATCATTATAGTTTAATAGTTTTAAAATGGTTATTTTAGTCTTTAAATTTTAATTATGCACACCTCATTAACCCGCCATCTTTACGGTTAACCTTTTTATAAATTGACAACCCACATACATGGACCACTAGCATTATGTACTCTTCTATAAATCTTCCTTGTGTTTGATGAATAAAACTAATAAGTCAAAAACCATATATGGGGTATAAGTGTAGAGTTTACGAGAAACTCAATTTGTTTTACGTATACATAAACATAGGTTTACGTGTATATAAACACATCGTACATATAAAAAACACATGGTTTACATACCGCAAATATCAAAGTATGTATTATAAACAGACAAACACGGGTTCAATTTACTTATATGTAATACATGTTTTTCTCTTGATTTTCAAAAAATGTAAGTTTTTATTTGATCATCACCTTTAACTAAGTTTTTATTTGATCATCACCTTTAACTAGAATACCATAAGAATTGAAGACATTTTATTTTATTTATACTAAGGCTAAGTGTAATGGTTAAAGCCCCATAAAGCCCCACAAGGGGCATTATGCGCCATGTGGACGCTGACTGGGCAAAGGGCTTTATGGGGCTTTATGGTGTAGTGGATAAAGCCCCATAAAGCCTCACCATCATTACTTAATATTTATTTATTTTTTATTTTTTTTTAAAAAAAACTACTTTCATAAATATTAAAACTAAAAAAAAATATTACAACTTAATTAAAATAAAACATACAACTACTTAAAAAAATTTGCAACTAATCATCGGATGACACGTCGTCGTAGTCTTCTTCATTTTCTTCATCGTCACCCTCATCTTCTTGTTGCACAACCGGTGGGGGCACGTAATTAATTGGCCTAAACGTCCAAGTGTGTTCAACCAAATCGGCTTTTAGAGAGTTATGTATCTCTCTTGAACGCAACATCGCGTAGTTTTGAAGTCTCTTTTCTTGTGTCACTGGTGGCATCTCTTGGATGTGTTCGGGTCGAAAGTCGGCACATATCGCAAGACCCTTATCCTCTTTGTTCATGTTGTGCAATAGGATAATTGCGCGCATGTAATCCTCCATCTTATCCTTCGTCCACAATCGACAAGGATTTTTAAGAAAGTGCCATTTTTTTTAGATTTCCAAAACAACACTCAACGTCCTTCCGAGCCGCTTCTTGAACCGTCTTGAAATATCGTCGCTTTTCATCAATTGGGTCTTTGAAGGTCTTCACAATCATCGAATACTCCGGATATATCCCGTCACCCAAAAGATATCCATGTCGGTAGTAGGTTCCATTCGCGTAAAACCCGACCTTCACCATCTTATCGGATATATAATCCTCGATCACAGAAGAACCTTCCAAGACGTTGATGTCATTAAGGGACCCCGCGACACCACATTTGGCGTACCAAATCCAACGATCGTTGGAGCAAACGGCTTGCAAAATAACCGTTGGACCTTTCTGATCACCCCTCGTGTGATGTCCTCGCCATTCGGTTGGACAATTATCCCAAGTCCAATGCATGCAATCTATACTTCCAATCATGCCGGGTAAACCATGAACTTCTTCGTGGCGATCGTATAGATTTTGCATGTCGTTCCAAGTTGGTTTTCTCAAATACCGCGTCGTGTACAAGTCGGCAAGCCCTTTGCAAAATTCTTCAACGGTATCTCTCGTTGTCTTCTCGGCCATCTTCAAATATTCGTCGTTGATATCCGTAGTGTTGCCGAACGCAAGAATTTTTATCGCCGACGTACACTTTTGAATGGAAGTGAACCCAAGTTTTCCAGTAGCGTCGTACCGTTGTCTAAAATACGGTGAATGCTCCTCCAAATCTTTAGCTATACGCAAAAATAACCGTTTGGTTATCCGAAATCGTGTTTTGAACGTCTCATCGGAGTAGAGCGGTGATGGGCCAAAATAGTCTCTCATCAAATTATCGTTGGCCGCATTACGATCACGTTCAAGATGTCTCCGCTTGATAACCGGGCGTGGTACCGGCATGTCAAAAAGTTGAAGTGCGGCGGAGACAACCTCGTCTTCTTCATCGTCGAATAAACCGAGTCGAGTGGCGGAAGAGGGAGAGCCCATTTTTTTTAAAAAAATGTAGGGGAGTGAATTGAGAGAGATTGAGAGAGATTGAGAGTATGTAGTTTATAAAATGTGGGAAGATATATATATATAGTTTGAGAGTTGATTTAAAAAAAAATTGAAAATTAAAAAAAAAATAATAACCGTTGATATAGCCGTTCAACGGCTATATCTTTGAAAAAAATCCCCTTCTCCGGCGTTATCACGCTGACGCCCCGGGCGAATTTGGGCTCCATAACGCCCCATAACGCCTGGGCGTAGTGGGCCGGGGCGTTATATGGGGCGTTATGGGGCGTTATGGAGCCCAAAAACGCCCCATTACGAGTAGCCTAATACTAGTCTTTGATACCCGTGCATCACACAGATAGGGTTTTAAAAAAATGGTTAATTAAATAGAATATTATTGTAACAATTATAAATTCATTGTATTTATATTTATAGAAAATGTTTGAAAATTATAAAGTGGAAAATATAGATTTGTATACAACATTTAACATCTCGTTTGTGACTTTTCAATGTTCATCTAAAATGAGAACTTTCAGCCCAGACATACTATTCACTCTTGATAATTCGACATAAAATTGTACATGGCCAAAACATGGATTCATCAGATACAAACCAACCTTTGATAGTGAGTGTCCTTGACTTTTATTAATTGTTATCCAAAAGCATACCGCTATTGGAAATTGCCTTCTTTGGAATTTAAACGATATCTTTTTATCTGAAGGTGACATTGAAATCCTTGGAAAAAATTTACGAAAACCAATATTGCTTCCAGATATTACTTCTGCCTCTATCACATGTTTTCAAGAGAAACAATTTGAAGCCTTGTACCGTTACAAAGGCCATTCTTTTGGTCAAAAGTTCTTAGAAGCATAACAGGCACATCGACTTTTAAAAGTAATATGTGGGGTGGCAAGCCTGATAATTCTAATCCATTGAGAAAATCAGGTGAGTACATATTTGGATTAAAACTATCTTCAACATGCTCTATTTGGCATAGAGAATCAGATGTGAAATATTCTTTTTCCTCGCCTGGAATGACAGGTAGCAACCGATCATTAATGCCATGAACAACTTCATTGGTGGGTGCAAGGATTGCTATTTCCTTCCAATATGATGGATCATTGAAACTTTGAAGACTAGACGGATATGCAAACTCAATGAGACCTTGAAGAGGATCAACTGAATCCTGAATAAGTATATCATCTGGAATTGTTATGACTGCTTGACCATCATTTTGTCCACCAAGTCTGCCTTCTTATAATTGTAAAAGCCATTCAACAAACAGCTTAATACTTTCAGCATCCGATGATTAACTACCTTGTGTTAGCCTCATGTTTTTTGTTAATTTCAAAACTTTGAACTTATTCCATATATATGATGAATTTAAGGAAGAGTTCACAATTTCTTCATCTGTTCCACCTTGTATAACTGGAAGACATTGCCTAAAATCACCTCCAAAGACAACTACTTTCCCTGCAAAAAAGATTGATTATATCTGATGTTGACTGAGTCGGTAGTATGTCATTCAAGGTCCTATCAAGTACTTCGAAGCAGTGTTTATTCGTCATTGGAGCTTCGTCCCATATGATCAAACTCGTTTCCTTCAATAAGTTTTATGCATCACTGTTTGGCTTGAGTTGACATATTGAATCTTCTGTGATACTAATGTCACACCCCAACCGACGGCGGAATATGTCGGGGCGCAATGATTGTCCAGATGCACATGACAACTAAATTAAGTTGTAATACTTAAACATGCCCTTTTTCATTAATCACTAAAGATATTGTACAATAAAGTTAAACATGGAGAATACATATCAAATTGATTTAAAGTCTTTAATCTAGGTCCAGCAATCCTAGCGTGATCACAACATAGCTCAAGTATAAGTTCCTGCAACATGTATAAGATAAAGTGTCAACTACAAAAGTAGTTGGTGAGTAAACACGTGTTTAAATAATATAAGTATAATATCAATAACAGCGATATATGTCTAATCAGATATTTTCATATGTATAGTCAAACAAGTAATGAGTTAAAGCCAATGAATGTGCGCATCAAACCCTAGACAACTAGGCTTCCAATCACAAGGCGCTACACGCGAAGCATGCCAAGTGGGCTGTCAAACCAATAGATCTATTATTGTTACCCCGGCTCGGTATGTTAATGAGTACGCATGCTAGATAAAGATAGTAACCGATGCTAGATCAAACCAATCACAATAATCCACACATATTTAACATACATAGAACGTATCAAATCATCATATAATCGCGTTTGTGTTTTGGATAAATGATTTGAAATAAGGATACATGTTACACCCCAAAAAGGTTAAAAGATAATGCAGGTATGATTTCTCACAAGTCGGATTATCATTCGAATGAATCACCATTAGTAATGATAATACGAATTGAATAGTCATAACCAACAATATTTAAAGAGGGGGTTTTGTGAATTACTCACCTGATAGGTAGATCGGAAACGAGAGATAGAACCAATCGAGAGACAACAATCTGAAGATTATTCTAATGACACGAACATGCTAAATGAACATAGGGAATGATAATGATTATAGTTCTAAGGACACGAGAAATTTAATGAGTGTTTAGGTCTTATTTGCTAAAAGACCATTTTGCCCTTTTTGGAAAATTAGGGTTTTAGTAATTTATCCAATAATTAATTCATTTATCAATTTTGAACTCATATACACTTATTATATATATAATTATGTGCCAAGACCAAAATTTAAGTTTTAATACTTTCTGGTTTGTTCGATATTTATTAATCATATTCAAAACCCTAATTTCGAAATAATTATCAAATAAATAGCAAAATAATTTATAAAATCAAATAAAATTAGGGCTTTTACTTAAAATATTATTTTATAATATATTTTAAAGGATGAGCCCTAGATTTAACCCGTTTGTTTAATTCTGGCAGAGTAACGTCGTGAAAACCCTAATTTTGATGTTTTTATTAAATAAATACTAAAACAATTTATAAAATTGTAAAAACTTAGGGTATTATTCATTATTATATTTTATAATATTCCTCAAAATAGTAAACCCTAATTCAATATTGTTTATTCAATTTGGGCAGAACAACGACCCGAAAACCCTAATTTTGGCACATTGTTATATAAAATACCAAACGTTTAGATATCATGAAATTGACTTAGGGGTTCTTTAATATATGTTATAACATCATATCCTTCAAAAACTCAGACCCTAACTCTTACCCGATCACCCGATTTTGACAAAACAAGTTCAAGAACCCTAATTTAACATAATTTTGAAAACAATACTTAGAAGCAATATAAAAAAAAACTGAGATAGGTTATTTTAGATTATACCTCTAGGAGCTTAACTGCAGAATTTTATAACCTAACTTCAAACGAGTTGAGAGAATTTGATCCAAGAAGGTTGCGGCCAAAAATGGGGTTTTTATGTGATGAATCTGTGAAATTGATGATGAATATCGATGGATTCAGTTGCTATTTATACAGATCGAGGTCGCCTTAGGGTGTAGACACGTATGGGATGACTGATTCGATCGATTAGACACGTTAGGAGGCCTTATCTTGATCAAACTTGCGAAGAAAGTCACTCACGTGGACCACTTCTGACCTGATTTTCGTTTCTGGTTTGCTGAACTCGACAAGAATAGAATATAAACACAGAAACCAGCATTAAAACCAATTGTGGCGCTGGCCTAATGGTAAGAGCGCTGGAGCTGTAACTAGGAGGTCCCTGGTTCGATACATGTGGCCAGCATATTATTTTTTTCTTCCTCCTTTTCTTTATTTCTTTCTTTATTTATTACTATTATTATTATTATTTTTTTTGTTCGCTAACCGTTTCAACTCGTTAACCTCTAAAATTTTATGAGCAATTCATAATAACCTTATAAAACATGATGGAACATAAAAATATGATTTTTGAATTTTACGTGACTCCCGGTTAATACCGGTTTTGCATGAAAATCGTAATTTTGTTTATTTGCGTTTTAATTAATAAAACTACTTTATAATTTATCAAATGGGTTTTTAATGTTATAAAATGATTGTATGATATTCCAAAGTGTATATTTTAATATAAAAAAAAAACCTCGAGATATCCGGTAAACGATAAATCGAATACCGAAATCGCGCAAAAACTGAAAATTGCTTTATTTTTGTTTTAAACAAATCGTTTAACTTAAAACTTTGTAAATGTATTATTTTGCTTTAAAAAATGATTATGGAATATCCCGAACATAATTTAAATCTATAATTTAGATGAATTCTTCTGATAATCGTTAAATCAAAAATTCGATTTGCGTGACAAGTTCAAATTTGGGTCGGGTTTTGCAATTAGGTCGGACACAGGTGTTACAGTCTCCCCTACTTCAGGAAATTTCGTCCCGAAATTAGAAGAGATATTCGAGATAAGAGGAAAGAATATATCAATGGTGATAGGGAATTTGATACAAACAAACAACCAATGGTCAGTTCTAAGTTCGATTCCTAATTCATTTTTGAAGTACCTTCGATGCTTATATATAGGGTGTACCGTAGCTAACCCACCACATCGGTAATACTTTAAAATTGCTTTAGTAACCTACGGAGAACCACCATTTTCCATATAATAACGAAAGAATTTAAGATCGCAACGATATGATAGAGATTGAATAACATCGGGTACAATGGATCGTGATTACATGATTATTCGTAACAATCAGATTTATAGATTTGATTTATCACCGTCTCCCCTACTTCAGGGAAAAGACCGGTGGAATATGAGGAGAGTGGTGGGGGTAACATGATTTACTTTTAAATTGTTGAAATTGATATTTTGACATTTAGTCAAAAACATCATTCCACACAATAAAATGGGATCACAGGTTTCTTAACGAGAGAATGTGTCGAGTACTGGTGAGTTAAATGGGTAGCGAGCCACATTTAATTCACCTACGGGACGCGAGGTCTTGTTAATAATCTGGATTAGAAATTGGCTAAAACCCAAGATTAACGTCTATGACCAAAACCAAATGTATGCTAAGCTAGCATCACACACAAGTGTTCAGGTGTAGTACGTATAAGTCTTGGACTGGCCAGAGAAATCAGTGATATTTTATGATCTCGAGCAAATTCAATCATTGCCATTTAAGGCGATGATAAAGTGAGAGAATTGTTTTCAACAGAGACACTTGATTAATCCGTTTGAGGAAAAGATAGTGTTACAATACAAAATTACCATTTAAATGAATCACCATTCAAATGATAACACGAATTGACCACTTGATATCAAATTGCAAATCATTATTTGAATGAATCACCATTCGAATGATAATACAAATTGAATATCATAATCTTTCCTTTATTAAGATCAATAGGGGAATCAAGACCAGATTAAATCATGGTTTTGAGAAAGTTCAGGAATCACTTAATGGATAATTATTCCGTATAGGGATAATGAGAATTGATCTTGAGAAGATAGATGATTCTGAGAATTCTCTTGAAGATGTCGCTAATATAAGAGTTTTGACATTTGGTGATTGAGTCCATCAGACTGGTGATGTACATTCAAGATGTATCATCTTTCATGATTGGTCGTTCCTCGAAGTGGAGAACTAGATCGAATGAATTGTGATAAAGTGACAATTTAACAAGGATGCCACGTATTCGTTACGGGTTTGATGAAGGACACGTGTTTCTAATTTACTGGATAACGGATAATCAAGTCTGGATTATCTAAACGAGGAACAAATTCCACGTGATGTTTGAGATACTCAATTCAATGATGACGTTTGATCTTCCCGAGAGTATGTTTGTCAGGGATTGAGTTGCAATTAAGGATAACGGAAATTGAGGGTAATAGGTTTCTTGTCCGCTGATTAATCATAATGAGAGGTTTAAGGGTAATGAATATAAG
Organism: Deinandra increscens subsp. villosa; assembly: GCA_039602395.1. Taxonomy (NCBI): domain Eukaryota; kingdom Viridiplantae; phylum Streptophyta; class Magnoliopsida; order Asterales; family Asteraceae; genus Deinandra; species Deinandra increscens. The sequence continues at coordinate 12,987,371 of JBCNJP010000003.1, forward strand.
AAATGATTGAGTAAGTAGGAGGACAGGAAATAAAGAGTAAAACTCATATTCTGATATATATACAAGATGAACATCGATTGGAAGGATTACAAACTTTATTACAAGGAACCCGATTTATTCAAGTATTAACAGAGTCCAAACGATCTTCAAGCATTATCATTACTTCCTTCAGATATTATCCACGTTGAAAGTTCAAGCAGTTGCTCGGGGTTTGATATTGTGGTTTCATTGGAGGGTTACTGGTGGCCAGTAGGGGACATGTATATGGTAGGTGACCAAAGTTTTCACAATGGTAGCAATAAAACATGGAGGAGAAAGTATTCTGGATAGCAGTAGTAATTGGAACAGGTGTTGGTGCCATAGTTTGAACTATTGGAGGTTGGGTTCTAGGGTCTACATTGTTGACCGGAGGGTTGGGAATAACAGCAGCAGCAAGCAGAGGGCAAGCGTTTTTAAAGTGTCCGAGTTGACCACAGTTATAACAAGTATGATAAGGAGGAATAGTAGTCTGAGAGGGTAGCACAGGTTGGCCCATCGGGGGCTGAGGTTGACGACAAACTTTTATGAGATGATCAAATTTGCCGCAATTGCGACAACGCCAACAAGGGGTTTGAGTGGACTGATGGTATTTACAAGTTTTGCAAAGAGGGTGAGTTCCAGTATAAGGTTTCTTGGCTGGCCGAGTATCGGGATTTATTTGAGGAGTAGGAGTAGCAGGAATAGTAGCTTTTGCAGATGTGATTGTCTCATCAAGATGTTTAGCCTTCCTTTTCCTCTTCTTGGTTTTGGCACCGGAACGTTTGATGACTTCTAATCCTTGAGGTAGTTTAGCAGCATCATTGTTAACGAATTTATCGTCGAGGGCTTGTCGGAAAATGTTGGAGATGAAAGCTGCCACTTGTTGAGAAATTTGTCGGGCCATTTGTTGATCGTCAGGGTTCATGCTGATGGAAAATGTTTATGAGACAAGGAATAGGATAATCAATTCAGGATCATGATGACGAATATTTTATAAAACATTTGGATTTTAGAAATCACGAGATTTCAAATAGGGGATGGAGAAGAAATCATGTTGATTTAGTAAAACATAATGGAATGGCCTCCGTTTCTCGATTGAGAAACTACAACCTGTGACTAATCAGAGTTAGTTGGGATCCGTAGCAGTAAATGACATGCTTTGGCCTAATAGGTTCCAACACTCTCACCAAAGACTTCTAGGTAGGCATCCCGATCCACACGGCTGATCAGGTTATATACGAAATGCCTGCCTAGATAGACCTCCAGCTACCGGTGCCTTCCCCCTTCCAGTTACTACATGTCTACTGCTAGGAACCTAACTCCGATGGAATTTTCAAAATCGAAATTTTCAGAATCCTAAAATGGTACGTAAGGTATCATTACTAAGGATAGAGGCTAGGAAGCCAGAAGGGATATATGTGTGTGTCAAGTGTTAAGGTAATGATGAGATCTAAGGGAGACAAGTTCAAGCAGCATCTATAGACATATAATAATAGGCATATAGACATGAGTTAATCATGTAGGACACCTAAGGCATATAGTCTAGGTTATCCGGTTCTAATAACCTAAATCCCTATAGCCAAGGCTCTGATACCAATCTGTCACACCCCAACCGACGGCGGAATATGTCGGGGCGCAATGATTGTCCAGATGCACATGACAACTAAATTAAGTTGTAATACTTAAACATGCCCTTTTTCATTAATCACTAAAGATATTGTACAATAAAGTTAAACATGGAGAATACATATCAAATTGATTTAAAGTCTTTAATCTAGGTCCAGCAATCCTAGCGTGATCACAACATAGCTCAAGTATAAGTTCCTGCAACATGTATAAGATAAAGTGTCAACTACAAAAGTAGTTGGTGAGTAAACACGTGTTTAAATAATATAAGTATAATATCAATAACAGCGATATATGTCTAATCAGATATTTTCATATGTATAGTCAAACAAGTAATGAGTTAAAGCCAATGAATGTGCGCATCAAACCCTAGACAACTAGGCTTCCAATCACAAGGCGCTACACGCGAAGCATGCCAAGTGGGCTGTCAAACCAATAGATCTATTATTGTTACCCCGGCTCGGTATGTTAATGAGTACGCATGCTAGATAAAGATAGTAACCGATGCTAGATCAAACCAATCACAATAATCCACACATATTTAACATACATAGAACGTATCAAATCATCATATAATCGCGTTTGTGTTTTGGATAAATGATTTGAAATAAGGATACATGTTACACCCCAAAAAGGTTAAAAGATAATGCAGGTATGATTTCTCACAAGTCGGATTATCATTCGAATGAATCACCATTAGTAATGATAATACGAATTGAATAGTCATAACCAACAATATTTAAAGAGGGGGTTTTGTGAATTACTCACCTGATAGGTATAGATCGGAAACGAGAGATAGAACCAATCGCAGAGACAACAATCTGAAGATTATTCTAATGACACGAACATGCTAAATGAACATAGGGAATGATAATGATTATAGTTCTAAGGACACGAGAAATTTAATGAGTGTTTAGGTCTTATTTGCTAAAAGACCATTTTGCCCTTTTTGGAAAATTAGGGTTTTAGTAATTTATCCAATAATTAATTCATTTATCAATTTTGAACTCATATACACTTATTATATATATAATTATGTGCCAAGACCAAAATTTAAGTTTTAATACTTTCTGGTTTGTTCGATATTTATTAATCATATTCAAAACCCTAATTTCGAAATAATTATCAAATAAATAGCAAAATAATTTATAAAATCAAATAAAATTAGGGCTTTTACTTAAAATATTATTTTATAATATATTTTAAAGGATGAGCCCTAGATTTAACCCGTTTGTTTAATTTTGGCAGAGTAACGTCGTGAAAACCCTAATTTTGATGTTTTTATTAAATAAATACTAAAACAATTTATAAAATTGTAAAAACTTAGGGTATTATTCATTATTATATTTTATAATATTCCTCAAAATAGTAAACCCTAATTCAATATCGTTTATTCAATTTGGGCAGAACAACGACCCGAAAACCCTAATTTTGGCACATTGTTATATAAAATACCAAACGTTTAGATATCATGAAATTGACTTAGGGGTTCTTTAATATATGTTATAACATCATATCCTTCAAAAACTCAGACCCTAACTCTTACCCGATCACCCGATTTTGACAAAACAAGTTCAAGAACCCTAATTTAACATAATTTTGAAAACAATACTTAGAAGCAATATAAAAAAAACTGAGATAGGTTATTTTAGATTATACCTCTAGGAGCTTAACTGCAGAATTTCATAACCTAACTTCAAACGAGTTGAGAGAATTTGATCCAAGAAGGTTGCGGCCAAAAATGGGGTTTTTTATGTGATGAATTTGTGAAATTGATGATGAATATCGATGGATTCAGTTGCTATTTATACAGATCGAGGTCGCCTTAGGGTGTAGACACGTATGGGATGACTGATTCGATCGATTAGACACGTTAGGAGGCCTTATCTTGATCAAACTTGCGAAGAAAGTCACTCACGTGGACCACTTCTGACCTGATTTTCGTTTCTGGTTTGCTGAACTCGACAAGAATAGAATATAAACACAGAAACCAGCATTAAAACCAATTGTGGCGCTGGCCTAATGGTAAGAGCGCTGGAGCTGTAACTAGGAGGTCCCTGGTTCGATACATGTGGCCAGCATATTATTTTTTTCTTCCTCCTTTTCTTTATTTCTTTCTTTATTTATTACTATTATTATTATTATTTTTTTTGTTCGCTAACCGTTTCAACTCGTTAACCTCTAAAATTTTATGAGCAATTCATAATAACCTTATAAAACATGATGGAACATAAAAATATGATTTTTGAATTTTACGTGACTCCCGGTTAATACCGGTTTTGCATGAAAATCGTAATTTTGTTTATTTGCGTTTTAATTAATAAAACTACTTTATAATTTATCAAATGGGTTTTTAATGTTATAAAATGATTGTATGATATTCCAAAGTGTATATTTTAATATAAAAAAAAACCTCGAGATATCCGGTAAACGATAAATCGAATACCGAAATCGCGCAAAAACTGAAAATTGCTTTATTTTTGTTTTAAACAAATCGTTTAACTTAAAACTTTGTAAATGTATTATTTTGCTTTAAAAAATGATTATGGAATATCCCGAACATAATTTAAATCTATAATTTAGATGAATTCTTCTGATAATCGTTAAATCAAAAATTCGATTTGCGTGACAAGTTCAAATTTGGGTCGGGTTTTGCAATTAGGTCGGACACAGGTGTTACAACTAATAGGTATACGAAATCTTGAGTGTGTAGTTCGACCTCCAGGTAGTAACAAATATGCGATACAACTTGAAGCGGCATTTAAGACGATCTGACCTTTCAATCTTATGGAGGCAGATAATGTGTTCTAGAGAAATGTTTCTCCTGTTCCACCATATTCGTAAACAAAGAAAACACCTCCATGTGAGCCTCAACAGCATAAATTTTTTCATCGAATATGGACCGTTGTTCATTTGTTAGCTTGACCAAAAGATCTTGAAATTCAATATTGAGAGTATCTTTGTCATATGAACGTTCTGCGTTGATCAATGCATTGTTTGACAAAAGCGCAACATCAAAGTCAGGAAATGGCATGATTGTGAATAAGTAATGTGGAGTTGTTACATAGTAGTATCTTCTCTATTTCAATTAATGTAAGATTTTTCAATTCATCATCTTCACTTGAGGATCCTACAAAACAATATGTAAATGTAGTTTAAACGTAAATAAATAAACTAAATTATTTAATAAAAAATATATTTAATCAATTTTACCTTGAGTGTTAGAATTTCTCTCCCGTTGGTACTCAATTCCATCTAACAACATTAACCATGTGTGACACCCCAAAATTTCATAGATATAAATATATATATAGGGTGAGGTTCAAATGAGAACTTTTTGTTTTGAGAACTTTTGAGAACTAAATCTCCACCACTAATTTCAGTTGGGGACCACTACAATTCATGGGAGGGGGTATATGTAAATACATATTAGTAATGTATACGAAATGATTATTGAGGTTGTGTGTTATATTTGCTTTGAAACTAGGTATCCAAATGATAAGGGTTTGTTAATAAACGCACAAGTGAGTATGTATGATTATATGAGAATAGGTGATGCATTTGTTGTATTAATATGTGTTGGATACGCCGCTGGGATATCCTATATATATAGTAATATAAGTTACCCGGTATACCGAAAGTGTGGAGGATACGCCCCTGGTACATCTTGTATACATATACCTAGGTAAATTGGGGGATGTTCATTTGTTGCAGTATATGAATGTATTATCATATTTATTAGCACACTTAAGTCATCCGGATATCTAACTAGGGGCGGGTAGTAGTACTGTGGTGGTTAAGGAGATGTTCGATAGAATAGAACGTCTTAAGAGTTAAGGTTACAAGAACAATCGTCGAACTGAGGTTGTGGGCTTCCAGATGAAGTCAGTATTCAAAACTAGAAGGATAGAAGGTAGACGGGAATAGAACGGTTGTTGGAACTGAGGTTGGGGGCTTCCAGATGAAGTCACATGAGCAGCATTCGAAACTAGTAGGAATAGAAACGGTTGTCGGTACTGAGGTTAGGGGCTTCAAAATGAAGTCACTTGAGCAGTATTCGAAACTAGAAGGTATAAAGGTATATGGAATTCAGGTCATAGGAGCTAAAGGTTATCAAGGTAGATGTTTTCTAGAGAAACGTGTTTGATTATGATGTTATGTTATGTATGCCTTTGTTATGTGTTATACTTGATAAATGTTTATAAAAATGGATTTTGCGGGTTCAAAGGTTTTAACCTCACGAACGAGATTAAGTTTTTAAAATGTAGAACTCACCAGCGTAAGTTGACATTTTCCCAAACACGTATGTATGTCAGGTGAACATGAGACGTCTGGGAGCAAGGACGGAACCCTCGTGATAAGAGATTGATCGAGCAAGCTATTAGAGGAGCTATTGGACGTGCTGGCTTAGATGTAGATAAATAACGACGGATATCTAACTAGGGGCGGGTAGTTAGATTGTAAATTATCTCAATTACTTTACGTACTTGGCTTTATATAAATAAAAATTCTAAATTTTCCGCTGTTTATCTCTGTTGTGCTATGTGTACATGAGTAAATCCGATGCATACCCCTCATAGTGCCAACTGCCAAGTATGGGAGTGGGCGTCACACCATGGTATCAGAGCCTTGGTTTGAGAGATTTATGTATAAGCGCGGTATCTAAACTTGAACTGGGACTCTAGGTATAGTAGGTTGAGATAAGAAAAATAGATGCCAGCCAGGATAGCTTGTGTCCTTAAGGACGAATATGTATAAGGAACATAATAGGTCGGACTTACGGTATGCGTATATGAAAAATACTTGATTGCAATTAGCTACTACAATTTGGTATTAACCATGTAAACATATCATAAGTACTAATTTGGTTGAATAAAGGTCGCTTTCATATCTTAAGAACCCTTAATATTAAGAAATGATCGGAGTTCTTGACATTCAACTCATTGAAGTTATCAACCTTTTGTAGTTGAGTCATACCGAATTCTTGCAATTGGATTCTTAACTTAGAGATTTTGGTGATTATGAGGAGTGAGCAAGGGTTTATATAGATATACATTTAGGTTGTTAAGATTATTGGAGGGAAGTTTGTGAGTAATTGTGAGTAATTAATTCCAAAAGTTTGAAATTGGAAAGTAATTATATTGATTTGTGAAAATTAAGTTGATAATAGGAATATTTGAAATCTTTTGAAAGTTAAGTAGTTGATGATATATTAAAAACAATATGTTTGAAACAGAATAAAGATAAGATTGCGTTAAATATAATGGGAATTTCAAATTTGTTTCACATTTTAAATTTGAAATATATGAATTAAATTTATTTAAAATAAACACTATTGTATTTATTTATTGATTGTTGTTAAAAGTAATATATTTAATTCGTGAGAAACAAATAACATCTAAAAATAAATTTCAAATTTACTAAAATTAAGGTTATTCTGGTTAGCCAAAATGATAGGAGTTTTAAAATAAAAATTCAAAATTTCGGATAATTATAGTAAAGTCATATTTAATAAATTTTAAAATTATTTACACATTCATAACTTTCACATATGACATTAATTTTTAAAAAAAATTACACCATAAAAACGAGCATTTTTTATCTTTAAAACGCATATAGTGTTGCTATATAAAAAATGAAAAAAAAAATTACTCTTTCGATTTTTGACACAGGTCATTGTGTCATTGTGTCAAAAATGTTCAGATCATTGTGTCATTGTGTCGTCGTGTCAAAAGTATATATAATGTTGCTATATATAAAATTAAATACTCTTCCAATTTTTTGCACAATATGAAACAATGATCTGAACATTTTAACACATCATTGTGTCATTGTGTCAAAATGTTCAGATCATTGTGTCATTGTGTCGTCATGTCAGAAGTATATATAGTGTTGCTATATATAAAATTAATTACTCTTTCGGTTTTTGGCACCATATGAAACAATGATCTGAACATTTTGACACATCATTGTGTCAAAATGTTCAGATCATTGTGTCATTGTGTCATTGTGTCGTCGTGTCAAAAGTATATATATTGTGTTGCTATATATAAAATTAAAAAAAATTACTTTTTCGGTTTTTAACATCATATGACACAAATGATCTGAACATTTTGACACAATATGACACAATGATCTGAACATTTTGACACAATGACACAACGACACAATGACACAATGATCTGAACATTTTGATACAATCGAAATAGTAAAAAAAAAATTAATTTTTTATATAGCAACACTATACGCGTTTTAAAGATAAAAAACACTCGTTTTTATGGTGTAATTTTTAAAAAAAAATAATGTCGTATCTAAAAGTTATGAATGTTTAAAAAATGGGGGAATTTGATAAAAAGTCAAAAATACCCTTTCATGTTTTATTTTCTTTTGTTTTTCTCTCTAATTTACTCAGGAAAATTTTAAGCCATAGATCTTCATTTAATTGAAGATCTAATGGCTATGATTCCTTCTTATCCTTCTTATCTAAACTAAACTTCTCACAATAACTCCACCCTGGTACAATATATATAAATATAAATTAATAGTAAAGACCGGCTTCTCGATTATCCTGAATCGTAACTTTTAAATAATAGGTTAATACCATGCTGTTTATATTTTTAAGCAGCTTTCTATTAGATATAAATTTGAGCATAGAAATATTAAACATTAGATAATGTAGATTTTAAGGTAAATGATGAGTTAGTGTTTTTATTTTCTAGATTATAAGTTGTACAATTATAATTGCCATATAATTTCGTAATCCCTTAAAATAAATCAAGGAGTGTATAATCTCCCTGTTTATTTTTATGTCTTCTTCTTATTTCTTGGTGTAATTATGCGGTAGCTGCTTTTTTACTCGCATTAAAAATACATTGTATCATTTTTTTGTTGTTAAAAAGACATGTATGGAATCGTGTATTTGTATCTTAGATAGATGGAACAATTTACTCTTAACATTATAATACAATGTAACAGGGTGATGGTATTGGTTCCGAGTTCATTGGCGGACGACAGGAACTTTGACCCCTTGGTTCTTATATACGTACAATTGTGAGAGTTTGAGCCTTATGTAGTGTACAAACATAGGTTTCGTGTATATAAACACATCGTACATATACAAAAACACATGGTTTACATACGCAGATATTAGAGTACGTATTATAACAGACAACAAGCACGAGTTTAATTTACTTACATGTAATACATGTTTTTCTCTTGATTTTCAAAAAATAAACTTTTATTTGATCACCACCTTTAACTAGATTACTAAAAGAATCGAAGACATTTTATTTAGTTATATATAATATAATATACAATGATAATTTCTTTTAAAAAAAATAACCAGTCATATGTACAACTGTATATCATGGCTATCCATATTTCCATATTTGGGCCCATACTATGTCCTATCACTTTTCAACTACTGTATTCTATTTTTTTAATCAAAATCCTTTTTTTTTACATGCTCAAATCATAAATCATTAATCTTTGGGTATGGACAGGAGAGTGGTAGAATAAAAAGTTTTAGAAATTTTGATGGTAACAATAAGAGAGTGTCACGTGGGAGAGAAAATGAAGTAGAATTTTTAAAGAATTTTAAAAATGAGTGGTAGGATTTAGTGATAGAGTTAGATGTGAGTGGTAGGACCTATAAACACACACACATATCATTGTAGCCAAAGCTGCTACTTGTAGCCGAAATTGAATGATTTTTGCCGAAGATCTTCGGCGCCGTTTGGATGACGTCACCGAGAAGTAGCGGGCACCACTCCGCCCAGCCTAATGATCAAGTACCACTATTTATTATTAATGATTTGTCAAATGAATCCAATCCTGCTCTACAACAATAGAATTAGATACACAAGAATCTTTTCTCATTTACTATCCAAACTATCCACATATGAATGGTGATTTGTTTATTGAGATACTAAATCCAACACTTCTAGATGTTTTTAATTTTCTTTTTTTGAACGGCAAACAATTTTATTCGGGACTAGTTTTTTAATTGAATATTTAAATCAATCACATTTATTTTCATAAGATTTAAACTTAATAATTTTTTGATTTAAAGGTCATCATATACTGTCACTTAGGTTTTAGCTCAGTGATAAGAGGCAAACCTGTAGGTCCGGAAATCTCCCAAACACACGATATACTAATCAAACACGAGTGCGGAATCCTCGTGAGAGATCGATTCAAGAAAATAGTAGAAGAAGAGACTAGATCTTTGATAAAGATCAAGTCTTGAATGAAGAACAACTACTATTTGAAGCTTGAAGAAACCGGTCGTGAACACCCAAGAGTATGAAGAAATCGTAAATGGCAACCTCCAAAGCTTACTTGATCATAAACATGAGGTGGTATTTATACCACCTCTTACAACCTAATGGGCTAATCATAAACCCAATAAGCCCAATCATAAACCCAAGCCCATGCCCAATCTAATAGTAAGCTATCCTAAACATAATAAAACTAGCCTACTAATCTAATGAAACCCTCTAAGCCCAGCCCAACTTATTTAATATTACAAGCCTCATAATCTAGCCTCTACAATCTTCCCCTAGGCTTGTGATATTAAATGTTTTCGATCTTTGAAATTCTTCTTCTTGAGTGGCTGGCAAAGATGTTGATGAAGATTCTTTCCGCAGAAATCTTCAACGGGTTTCATGACGGGCACTTGGGACTTCCTCTTGATCAGCATCAGCTTGAACTTCTTGAAATGAACAAGTTAATGAGAGGAGGATTCTCATTGACTTGCTTCTTTTGAAAGAACTGGTTTTTGCTATATCTTCGGTAACTGTCTTGAATCTCCAAAACAATTAGAGGTTAAATTTTGAAAACCCCTAACTGTGAAGAACTTGATTGTTGAACTTGGATCTTCATGATCTCTGACTGCTCTCTGTATCATTTTCTTTTTCAAAGAATTGAATTGAGATCTTCAGCTTCCCCTAAACTTGTGGGCATTTTCTTTGAAAAACTTTTGACATTTTTGGATACTTGTAAAGACACCAACAACTTCCCCCTGAACATTTGCTTTTCAGATGGAAGTCTTGACCGGCTGGTTCTTTAACTTTGAGCAGCAGCAACATCTTTCTATCATCAACCTGTCTGACACACATTTGAAAAAATATACACTACCAGACATGTGATGACTGGTCTTTGGGTTAGGAGGATAATTATCATCTGTTCAGTTGATTCAAATTAACATAATTTTAACCAAAAACCCTAATATAGATTACGGGTTTTCTATAAAACTTCCCCTGAACCCAAGACCTCTAAAGACTTCCCCTTAGCTGATTACTTCCCCTCAGCTAAGGACTTCCCCTGAAATAATACATATTATCTTCGAGTTCCCTTCAGATACTATGTATTATGGAAGTCTTTTCATTAGATAATAAGTATCATCCTCGAGTTCCCTTCGGATAATACTTATTATCCTCCCTCCTTCCCCTAAAAATTTGTCAAGATCTGACGGAGGAAGTCTTTTCCATTAGATAATAAGTATCATCCTCGAGTTCCCTTCGGATAATACTTATTATCCCATACTCCTTCCCCTAAAAATTTGTCAAGATCTGTCGGGGGCATACTGTCATGCATCAAAACCCATGAAAACACATTTTGAATTCTCAAATTAACCTGGCCAAGACGAAAGACAAACACAAAGAACTTAAAACTCACACAAGAAAGATAAAATTAGACAAATATTTACCAAAACCAAACATGAGAAAGTTTACAAGGGATCAAACCGTATGAATCTGACTGAGGAACCCTTTTCAGCTTCAGTTACTTGACTAGTCCAGGTGATTGCCGGTATGTTTGTCCGCTTTAAACTCAAACCCGTTTAATCCCAACCGAATGCGTCATGCTTAATATAGTACAATATTACCGTCATGTTTAATTGTCCCCACACCCAAGCGTACACAGCAAAACCTACCCAACCTCAGAGTTTATTGAGGATTCACAAACCCCCAACTTGAGGAACCATGCAACACCGTTATGACTACCACTTATTTCATTAACCATCAGTTGGTGATCAGGTCGGCCGCTAAGCACACAAAGAAGACCAACTGAGTGATTATTTATTCATTTGCTTTTCTTTTTCATTTTCTTTTTCTTTTCTTTTTCTTTTCTTTTTCATTTTCTTTTGCTCTGTGGTGTTGTCAAGATAGCATAAACATGGCGTGTGAGAGAGTGAATACTAGGTAAATTACCACTCTCAACCCATTTTTGCCGGGACTCAGTTTTTTAAACCATGCAACCTAGGATGGGAAACTAAACACATATATCTTTTAAGTTCACTGCACTTTCATTGGAGGTCATAAGTTTAGGTCGAGCCTACCGAGCATATCACCGTGGAGCTTGCCTTTCACTTCCGCCTTACGCGTGTCAGCCATCTCCAACCCGGTCATTCATTTTACTTCCCCTAAACTTCTCAAAAACAAGACACACACAATTAAAAATTGAAAAGCACACTATTTTTGAGGGGTCAACTTTTTCTTCATCTTTACATTTCTTCCCCTTGCTTTTTGATTTTTAATGTCACAATCTTGTGAACATCATTTTTCAAATTTTTTTTTAAACGATAAAAATAAAACACACAAACACACTTAAAAGAACAAAACACAAAATTTTGCAAACATCTGGCCAAGCTAACTTTCAAAGTTTTGATTTGAAAATTTTGAGAAAATTGGGTTTCATGCCATGCGCGCTTCATTTCATTTGAGGTCAAACACATAATCAATCAACTGCTCAAATGAAACTTTAATGAAATAGGTTTGACTCAAAAGACCCTTTGTTGCCTCATCATTCAAACAACCAAGTTAAGAACAGTACCTTTCATGCTGATTTCGACCTTTTACCTCTCAATGAGACATACCTTCCATTTATAGATTACTTGACATGACATGAAGATACGTCTCCTAAACTGTGCCTGGAACAATCACTTATCAACAAACACATTAGTAAATAAAAAAGTTAGTGATAATCCTCCTTGATCGTTCCTGCACAGAGTGAGAGATTAGTTAGCCAGTGGTACCCAGGCCATTGTTTTTCTGGGTACACCTGAGGAATCAATGAATGAAACTTCTTTTAAAAACATTCCTTTTGAAAAATCAGGAAGTTGTGATGATTCGGTTGTAGCTGCCTTGACTTTTGGCTTCCAAATTCCAGATGATTTAACATTTATTTTAGTCACTTTTGGAGTTGTGACCTTAGGTTTTTCAACCTTCTTCATTTTAGATTCACTTTTCAAAACAGTTTTTGTTTTAGTCACCTTTTGAGTTGTGACTTTAGGTATTTCAACCTTCTGCATTTTAGAAATATTTTTCAAAACAGTTTTAGTTACCTTGGGAGGGGTAACTTTGGGCTTCTCAAGCTTTGGTTGTTTTGAAAATGGTTTCTTCACCTGTTTTTGGAAATTTTGGTAGCTTGAAAAGCTGTTGTTTTGATTCAAAGCTTTTCTTTCAGCTTTGGCAGCACCCCAATGTTGATCAGAGGGTTTAACCTTGGGAGTAACAGTCTTCATTGCCTTAGGTTTCTGCACCATCATCGGCTTAGACTTCACAGACTCCTGAGATGAAACCTTTTGATTTTTTGGAAAATAGGGTTCATAGGGGCGATACAGGCAGTTTCTAGCAATATGACCAGCGATGCCACAATTAAAGCAAGTCTGCTTCTTTAGATAGAAGTCAGACGTGTACCCATTCGTCTTTGGTGGCTGATATGGAGCTGGTTTGCCTTGTGTCTGCTTCGTTGCTTTGACTGCTGCTTCAGATTTGACTTTCTGTTGGTTCGTCGAAGCCTGTGTCGAACCTGTCTTTACTATCTTTGTGCTTCCTTGATTCTTTGACGTTGAAGCACCATCCTTACAATTACAACAGCAACTGCATGATCCAACTGAAGAAATGGGAGACACAGCTACTCCCTTGAGTTTTTCATTCTTCACTCCAGCTGTTGGCTTCATACTTGGATGTTTAATGGTGATCTTTGGCTTCTCATCTTTAGCTTCACTGATCACTCCATCAGTTAGTCCCTTGAACTTGGAGGAGAAGGATGGTAAGTCATACCCAACATCTGGTTCTTGGTCAAACATAGATCCAGATGTCATAAAGATCTTCCCCCCAGGCCGTGTCGTCAAGATCACCTTTTCCCTTTTGACTTCGTCAATTACTTTCAAGCATGGGGTTTCAATTTTAGGGTATGGTTTCAACTCTACCCCAGCTTCATCAGACTTGGAGCTATGACATTTGTTATACTCCTGACACTCAGCATCATCTCTTGATACATCCTCTATTCTCCCTTCACCATATGTCATGTTTGCCTCGTTGTCTATTTCCTCTTGAGTCAATGGTGTAGTTCCAACCAAGACACTATCAATAGGAGGAGCAGCTTCTTTATAATCTGACTTGGTTCGTTCAACTTGATCCTCACTAAGAAGTATTCCTATAATGTCTCTGGGAACTGGTGGAGGAATAATGCTGTTTGCAGCCAAGGCCTTATCAGTCTTTTCTGATCCAAATCCAGGTGTGTGCTTCCCAACTTGACCAGTCACAACAGCATGTGACAATTCCTTTCCAGCATCAAGCATTCTTTTGCTCCTCATTTGATTCATATCAAGTTTAACCTGCATCTCATTGTTCTTATGCTTCAGGTCATCTATCTGCTTACTTAGCTCAGCTATTTCTAACTTAGCGTTGTCATACAGATAGGCGTTCTCAGTTGCAAGGTTCCTATATTTAGCTATATCTAGTTTCTGGGCTTTAACCTTTTCTTCATTCTTATTCCATCTACCCTTGAAAGAACTCTTTTCACATTTGACTTCAAACAATTCAGATTCAAAGTTTTTGCAATATTCTCTAAGAGTAGTAATTATACGATCACAAACAGAATTAGAACATACCTTGGTGTGATCTGCAGTCAATGCTTCATTCTCCTCTGGTTCCTCTGGTTCATCATTAGTAACCACAAAAGCATGCTCTTGTTCATCATCATCCTCATCCAAAGTTGTCATCATAGCATGCGTCAAACTCAGATCCTTCAGCTGTGGGGTCCAGTCATAGCCACCACCTTCTTGCACCACCAAGGCACTTGTCTCTGCCTTTCCCTTCCCATCAGCTGACTTCTTCAGCTCTGCTCTTTCCTTCCTTGGTTTGCTGCATTCCCTAGCAAAGTGCCCATATTCATCACAATTGTAGCACCTAAGCTTCGTCTTATCAAACCCCATCCTGATCTTATCTTGGTCCTTCCAAACATTTCGCCCCGTAGTAGCCATGAACTTTTTAGCCCTGAACACTGCCATAGCCATTTGCCAAGAAACGTCCAACATTTCCACGTCTTCTGGATTAATCTGATTAAGCTCCCCCGAAAGAATCTCAGAAGGAATTAGTGTTCCAGCCATTAACGCATGATAACTATTCATGAATCCCATACCCAGAGCAAAATTGGGATCGTTGTTAGCTTCAGAAGTATCGCCTCCACTTGAACCTGATTGGGGTTGTGCCACGAATGCCTTCGTTTGACTCATTGAACTTGATCCACCTGCAACAGCCTTTCCTTTCTGCTTCTCATCAACCTCTTCAGACAACAAAGCTTGATTCAACTTCCCCGCCAAACTTAGTGAACTTATATGATTCAACTCACGCTGCTTATCATCAATCATCTTGGACTTCAACTTGTTGATCATTTCATCCAAAGACAGTTCACTCAGTTTGTTGTTGTCCTTAATGATTGAAATGTTGGTGTTCCATGACTTAGGCAAACTGTTTAGGAGCTTCAAATTTTTATCTTCCAATTCCGGTTCCACTCCATAACTTGACATCTCAGCCATTAGAGAGACAAATCTTTGCACTTGAGCTTCGAAGGATTCACCCTGAATATGATTAAACAAATTGAACTTTTGCTTCAACATCTGCTTTCGACTTGCCTTGATGTCTGGGTTTCCTTCATAAGCCACTATCAATGCATTCCACAGTTCCTTTGCCGTTTTGCAATGCTTAAACCCTTGAGCAATGTCCGGAGTCAATGCCATGGTCATTATTGCAAAGGCCCTCTCTGCCTTGTTACATCTTTCCCAGTCTTCATCCTCAAACTCATCTTCAATCTTGGCCTTTCCTGCTTTAGCTCCCGCTCCATGCATAGGTATGTGTGGTCCATTCAGCACTGCTCTCCATAACCTTAAATCAACACTCTTCAAGTGGTTTTCGAATCTATATTTCCACTCTAAGAAGTTATCTGCCGAAGTTAGTCTTGGTGGACGAGTTATAGATCCGATCTCAAAGTCCAATTTCTGGTACATACTTGGTTCAAAGTCCATCCCGATAGCTTAGGAAACTTAAAACTAAAGTCCGAAAGTTCACAAAGTCTTGATTACGATTACAAAAGCTGATTACGATCGGAAACCCCTGTTTACGATCCAAAGCTAATCGCAAACCCAATTCCGATTGAAACACTCGTAAACGATGATTACGAGTTCCGATTACGATTCCGATAATCGTACACACCGTTTCCGATTGAATGCCGATCGTAAACACCAATTACGATCAGACGTGATCGTAAACACCGATTACGACAAGGAAATGTCGTAAACCTCAATTGTACGGATCGTAAACTCTCAAAGATCCGTTCTTGATGTCGTAAACACAAAGAACACCAGCAGAACAGCTCGTAAACGCCAAGAAATGCAGATCTTCAACCAAAACCTGATCGGAAACACCAAAAACCGATGAACACAGCAGCAACTCAGATCGTAAACATCCAAAACACACTCAAATCTTCAAAAACAACCCAGAAACACAGAAACCTTCTTGAATCTATATCGTGTGAGCCTCGAATCGATGATTCTTGGCTCTGATACCAATTGTAGGTCCGGAAATCTCCCAAACACACGATATACTAATCAAACACGAGTGCGGAATCCTCGTGAGAGATCGATTCAAGAAAATAGTAGAAGAAGAGACTAGATCTTTGATAAAGATCAAGTCTTGAATGAAGAACAACTACTATTTGAAGCTTGAAGAAACCGGTCGTGAACACCCAAGAGTATGAAGAAATCGTAAATGGCAACCTCCAAAGCTTACTTGATCATAAACATGAGGTGGTATTTATACCACCTCTTACAACCTAATGGGCTAATCATAAACCCAATAAGCCCAATCATAAACCCAAGCCCATGCCCAATCTAATAGTAAGCTATCCTAAACATAATAAAACTAGCCTACTAATCTAATGAAACCCTCTAAGCCCAGCCCAACTTATTTAATATTACAAGCCTCATAATCTAGCCTCTACAAAACCTATTTAGTAAAAACCAAGATTCAAACATAATTTACTGGGGTATCGTTCCCCGTTTTAATAAAAAAAGAGTTTTAAACCTTGACAGTAATAAAAGTTAATAAAAAGTAAAAAATTGGCTGTTAAAAAAATCATCATGTACCATCATGTTAATCACTTGTATATTTAACAAAAATTTCTTTAATAGATGTGAATTTTAAAACTTGCTTAATTAATTGCTATAACTTTAAGTGGTAGTTTCTATAATCAAATCCAATAAAATAATTCATTTATCTTTATTTTATAAAAATATCAAACAACAATAGATGTTAGACTAATTTTGTAATTATTTATTAATAGTTAGGAATTAATTAATAAATGTTTATTAACTAGATTTGTAATCCGCGCGTTTTCTCAGGCATAACGCCGATACACAAAACAGTTACATTGTTATAACACAATGTTGTGTCTCCCAGAATCCCAATGTATAAGAACTGCTGGTTAGCGGCATGATGCTCGATGATGAAGCCAAATCCTGCGAAACTAAGAACATCGTTAGCCTTGACACGAAGGGTCCCAAATGTGTCTTTGTGAACAAGCTCCGGCGTGAGAGTAAGATAAGGGCCTCGAGGAGAGTAAATGCAAGTATTAGAGTGTGAATGGAATTGTGTATGAATATTTACCGTTCCTTGCGTTCCCTTTTATAGCCGAGGATGTCAAGAGCACTTAATGCTCAAGACAATTGTCCTTTGTCCTTTTGATAGGTCTCATTTAATGCGTCGAAGAGCTTCTGTAGTCGATGTGGGGATGTGTCCAGCTGGATAGCAAAGAGGCTGATCTTATCAATCTGTCGCATCGTCCTTGTGATACTCAGAGTGTACTTGTGTCTGCTAGATACCCACACTCCTGTCTTATTCATTTTGCTGCTAAGGCAAACCCATTCCGCATGGGTGCCCCCCTTGTCGGGAATCTTGGCCCTAATTTGTGGAATAGCGCTTCATTGAAGCGAGTCGGCGGTATATCCCATCAAGTCCCCCTAGTCCTTTGCTTTTGAGGATCAGGGTGAAAAAAATACTAGACTAAGTAAGAAGTCCCTAATTCAAGCACATCTTATTTTTCTGTCCCTTTTTTTACTTGCCTTTTCGTCTGCCTGGCTTTTTACCTTAAGAATATCTCGTTCTGACCTTCTGACTGTGCTGTCTTCTTTGACGGAGAATGAGCTTATTGCTTTTCTTAGGGAGTTTGATTTCTTTGCTTCACTAAACCCTAGATTGCCACTCCCAGACGAGCGTGCGGAATAGATTGAAGCATTCACCTCTATTGAAGATCCAACCACTCTTGGCCCTTGAAGGGCTTTGTTTCTTTTTGAAAAACTTTATCTAACTCTGGTTCGTAATAGCTTTTAGACAGCTTTGTGTCCTTTTTATGGGTGTACTTCTGTGTAGCAGCTTATAGCTGCTATCAATTTGAATCGTTAACCATACTATGTATGGTGCTTTTGTGTTTGTCTTGTGCGCCATTTACTTTCTGTTTTGAAGGGCGGCCACTTTACTTAGGAATTAGACTTTATGTAGACATGTTTCTTATCTCCCCCCCCCCCCTTCCCCCGAAAGATGTGTGCTTTAGAAGCACAAGGTTTTTGCTTTTCTTATATTCCTTCGTTTAGAAGGTGTCCAAGCGACCCTTGGAGGTCTTCCACAGACTTAGCCTTTTCTTTAAAGGTCGCCCTATTATGGCCTTACGGCCTTAAAGGACTTGGCTCTTGTGGAGCCTTGATCCATTCTACTTAGCACTTTTCGAATGTTTTGATTTCATCCTTTTATAAGGTTGTTTGTTTTAACTTTTTAAGCATTCTTAGACTTGCTATGTGTAAGCATTTGACTTTACTTCAAAATTTGTTTTTTTTGGTATGCCATATATTTAGATACTTGTAACATCTTTATAAAAAAAATGCCTTATATACTAGGCACTATCATCAACTATTGCATATAGATGTTTATAAGTAGTATTTCCTTAGTTGCTGAATGTTTCAGGTCCTGGGAATTTCTAGCCCATTAATTGCTGCCAATATGTGCGCCCCTTTCCCATTCGTCTAGACGACCTTGTAAGGTCCTTCCCATCTTTGCTCGAGTTTTCCATAATATTCTTTCATGCTGGCTTCGTTTGCCCTTAACACCAGCTCTCCAACCTTGAGGGTGACGTCCTTGACTTTCTTGTTGTATTGTTTCTCCATCTCCTTCTTATGAGCCGCTTCTCTAATAGCTGCTATTTCCCTTCTTTCTTCTAAAAGGTTGAGATTTAGACGGAGGTCAAGTTCATTGTTCTTTTTATTGAGAGTCAATCTATCAGTTAGGCTTCTAATCTCGGTCGAGATCATGGCTTCGGTCCCATATGTTAAGTTGAAGAGACATTTCCCAGTGCTTGTCTTGGGAGTTGTTTGGTGAGCCGATAGCACATATGGCAGCTCCTCCAACCAATTTTTCTTTTTTCTTCTCAGTCTTGCCTTAATTCATTCGACTAAACTTCTGTTGGCTCTCTCAACTTAACTGTTGCTTTGAGGATGTGCCACGAAAGTAAATATTTGGTCAATTTTCAACTTAGCGAACCATTTTTTGAACTTTCTATCGGTGAATTGGGTTCCATTGTCGCTTATCAAGGTTTGTGGAATGCCAAACCTGCACATGATGTTTTCCCATACGAACCGTAGAATTTGTTTACCTGATATGGTGGTGAGTGGCTTTGCTTCGATCCACTTTGTGAAGTAGTCAATGGCAACTACCACGAATTTGACTTTGCGTGGAGCTTCTAGAAAGGGACCGACTATGTCGATTTCCCATTTTGGGAAGGGCTATGCAGAGCTGATGGGCACTAGATCGTGCCTTGGGTGCCTTGGTATGGGGGCATGAACCTGGCAGTTGTCAAATTTTCTAATAACATCAATGACACTTTTATACAAACCTGTCCAGTAGAAACCTGCCCTTTGTACCCTTGACACAATCGTCTTTGGTCCTGCATATAGACCACAAATACCTTCGTGAATCTCTCTGATCACGTAGTTTGCTTCTTCTTCATTCATGCATTTCAACGATGGTCCTAAGTAGGCCTTTTGGTAAAGCTGATTGTTTATGATACTATACTGTTAGACCTTTATTAGGATCTTTCTTGCTTCATCAGGGTCGTCAGGAAGCTTTCTGGGTGTCATCCATGACCTTCATTCCCCTTCATCTATTACCATGATTATTTATGTTCCTACTGAAGTGGTTGAGAGAGTTTCCACTTTGCTATCTTTACCCAGATGGTTGAATGCTACCGAGGCGATTTTGCTTAATGTGTCTACTTCCTTGTTTTTACCCCTTGGAACATGAATGACTTTGTTGTAGGTGAAGCTTTTGATGGTTTCTTTTACCTTATCGAGGTACATTTTCATTGTGTCATCTTTGGCTTCATATATCTTGTTTACTTGAACCATTTTATAAAATATCGTTATAAGATTGTGATCTAGGGCCAATGTCATGACAAACATCCACATGCATCCATGACAAAATAGATATGCAATTGAGCCTATACGAACTTTTTATTCCGCTCGAGCCAATGAGCGGGATCAAAATTAAAAAAACAAAACATGACACAATTTTGGCAATTCTTCATGCTCCTACTTACTCCAACGTGTTCGTCTTGACTTCCTTGTGGTAGTCGTCTTCTCCTCTTGGCGTATGTCTTGATTTTATAATTATTACATATAATAAAACTTATCTGTTACAAGGCGAGTCCAAAATACCCGAAATAAAATACATACATTCCAAGAATAACAACCAAAGAAATAGAAAACAACCACAAACATATTTAGGCTCAAAATTGCATATCATATCACAACAATAAATAACTATTGGCCACGAATGGTCAAACCCTAGGTTTGACAATTTTCATAAATTTTAACATGGCCGAAAACATTCGTATAACATTGTTGGATTCTGTGTATTGTTTTAAGAAACAAACCAAATAAACAAATTAATGTTGGCCGTTCGAAAAAAAAAACAAATTAATGTGCGGAAACGTGTACACAAGGTTGGTTACCAAAGAAACCAAATAAACAAATTTCTATTCGTGATTGAACGATCAGGACACAATGGTTCAACAAACAGTCTCACTAATTGACTTTATGGCGATTAGGGTTTTAGTCTCATCACTTTTATGACCAAAACTAAATAATAAAATAAGGTAGACCTATCGCAAGCGACATTAACCAACTCAGTTCCATGAAAATAAATGGGGTTTTCGTGGAATGCTTGGTAGCATTGACTACACACATTGGGAGTGGAAGAACTGTCCCAATGCTTAGAGAGGGGAATTTATGTGTGGCGATCATAAACATCCTTCCATTATGTTGAAGTCGTTGCCTCATATGACATGTGAATTTGGCATAAATATTTTGGTGTCGATGGGTCAAACAACGACATTAATGTTTTGGATCAATCATCCATTTATGATGATATCATAGAGATTCGTGCGCCCGACTCCTCATTTGAACTACGAGGTGTCACATACAAGCGTGGATATTATTTGAGGGATGAGATTTATTTAAAATATTCTACAATTGTGAAAGGATTTACAACTCCTGTAGGTGAGAGACGTAAAGTATATACACAAAAGCTCATAGCGCCGCTCGGAAAAACATCGAACGCATTTTTGCTCGTTTGAAAATTAAGTGGCATATCATTGCTGAGCCCACTTGAAGTTGGCACCAAAAAAAATACTGAATGTGATGCGTGGTTGTCTAATTTTACACAATATGTTTATGGAGGATGAGGAGCTTGTGATTTGCTAATTTAACGAGGCGGACTTGGATATGACGTATGAGAAAATTGATGAGGAGAAAAAAAAAGGGCTAATCATCAGGAAATACGAGATCAAGATATCCATACATAACTAAAGGCGAATTTGATTGATGATATCTACGAACGTTTTTTTCAAATGATTTGTGATATCTTTTGAAATTGCTTGAGTGTGTGGATCTTCTACTTAGTCGTAATGAAATCAATGTAAACGAGTAAAACACGAAGAGTAATCATCATTGAAAGACAATCCTGAAAAATGCTTATCGTGAGTAATCATCATCACATAATTCTCCATTTTTCAGGCAAAGCTTCCAAGATCTTCTCTTTCATATCAGCCTCTTCTTTAGTAAGATTCACCAAACGCATTTCACTCATCAGATGAGCGAATCTTGCAATCAAATTGGGAATCGTTTCATTTTGATAATGCTTAAAACTATCAAACTCTTTCTTCAAAACCGTTTGTCGACTTTTCTTGTATTGGTCATTGCCTTCACATCGTTTTTCCAAAGCATCCCATAGACTTTTTAATGTGTAGTTACCAGCAAATTGATGAAGTAACTCTTTAGGCAATGCCATCGTTAAAGTACCATACGCCTTTTTCTCAGCTTGATAAGCTTTCTTTTGTTCAGATGACATTTTTCTTTGAAGAATAGGTTCATCAGTTTCATCTTTAGGGTAAACATATTGCTCAGTGAAAGATAACCACATATCAATGTCATTTGTATCGACAAACGCTTCAAACCGTTTAACCCAACTATGATAATCTTCTAATTTTAGCAATTTGGGAACTTTCTGACTTGTTTCTATTTCATTATCATAATTCATCATCGTTTGCATCGTAGCTTGAACCGAATTTTGAATAGCCGCGAACGCTTGAAAATCGGACATTTCGAAAAGCTGGTTACTGTTCACTCCGAACCTCATCCGAACCTCCTCCGAGCTTAGTCCGAACCTAGATACGCCGAACTCTCTCCGAACCTGACCTTCGGAAGAACAAATCAACAGTAAATTCGAACTTGCTCCGAAAGACCACCGAACTCTCTCCGAACCTACACCGATCTCTCATCGAACCTAGATAAAGACCGAGCTTCGTCCGAACCTTGAGTTCGGAGCGGTTACTCCGAAGTTGTCCGAACCTCAAATGAGACAGATTTCAGTCGACATCATTTTCTCGATTTTCAACGTTTTTTACTGAAAATTTTCGACAGAAATTCAAGTAAACTCGATAGAAACAACTCAGGAATGAATTTTTGATAAAAAGCACACTCGAAACAAATAAACAAACTCAAAAATGATTGACATTTTCGCAAAAACATGAATTTGAACTCAAAACTCCGAGAAACATTGATTTCCGACTAGTAGAGCAAACCAAATGCTCTGATACCACTTGAAATTGCTTGAGCGTGTGGATCTTCTACTTAGTCGTAATGAAATCAATGTAAACAAGTAAAACACGAAGAGTAAATACAAATGAGACTTGTATTAACCACAGAGAGTCACATAGTACACTCAGAGAATATATGACTTGGAAGCCTAACAATGCTACACAAGATGATCTATTTATAGAAGTGGAAGTACGATTGGCTGAACCTCAAGTTCGGCCACACGATCGGAGCTGTCCGAACTCCAGGTTCGCTGGGAGTTCGGATCTCAGCTATATTGTGTGATCCGTCTTCTATTCGATACTTCACATGACGATCAAGTACCATGTATCAACATCTTTTTTATTATTATTTAATTAACACTATTTTTAGTATTGTAGTATTTTATTTATGTTGAATAAAAATTGTATTTAAATTTAATTTTAAAAAGTAAAATAATAATAATAATTAAATATTAGGATTACACAGGATTATCACACTGGGTATATCATTGTATGTGTTAATCATGTGTGATTAAGCAATCGTCTAAGTAACAAGAATCAAACATTCCCTCATGGAGTATACTTCATGCTTTTAGGTTGGTAGTAATACAAGCGTCAAGCATCTCGGTGATGATGATGTGTAGCTTGGTGTTGTGCGGGAAGACCATAATAACCCCCGCGATGCCGAGCTATCCACCCCCATGTTCGGGAACACCATAATGCTCCATACTTTTTCATTCTCTCTCTCATCCAGTTACTCTATCTCTCTTACTTTCTCCCATTTTTCAATAATAAGAAAAGTGTATGATGGTGTAAGGTGGATATTATGAGTGATAAAGTGTGATGTAATAATATGACAGTTGAGGTAATAAAAAAATATAAGATTGAAATATTGCGGTAGAGGTATTACCACCACGCTTAGAGGTGATTTTAGTAGGTATGTGATTTAATGGTTTAAAATACAAAAGTTGCAAAATGAAAAAGGAAATTGAAAACGGATAAGAAGATGACGTGGTGCCACGTGTTCAAACCGAGGAAACCATGGTATTGTTTTGGTAGCGTAGCTGGTGCTGAGTCATACACACCGTTTTCGTTTTGTAGGAATCTTGTCTTGTTTTTTTTTTACCATTGCTTTTCATATCTTTAAGTTATTTTTAAAAAGTTGACATCTTTTTTTTTTTTGAAACGGCAAATTATATTAAAAAAAGGCGATGAGGGGAGACTTGGGGCTGAAAGGTCATGAGTTCGATCCCTGAGCTCCCAGGTTTTACCACCTGGCCGCTCGCGGAGGTGGATTTTCTCTGGAACGAACTCAACTGGTGTAAATAGTCCTCGGGTTTTCCGAGGCATTCGTTGCCGTTCAAAAAAAAAAAAAAGAGAAGCTTGGGCAAAGCAAGTTGACATCTTTTATATTAACCCAGGCAAGCTATGCGGAGCCTGCAGTCGGCATAGCGCTCTGTCTCGGCGCCCCTATCGATTTTCGTTGACCGGGTTCCGTTTTATTCATTTTTTGTGTTTTTTTTCACGATTTTTCATGTTTTCTCACGCTATTAATTTACCATCATAATTATCAATTTTGATTACTTATCATTATAATCATTACATTGAATCTCATAAAATCAAGTATAAGCATGCTATATATCATAATACTATCGTACATACAATTAGATTCACGTAACAGATTCGCATATGAGTCACGGCACATACAGTTTTCAATTAATCACCATTGTTTCGAAACTCGAACTTGTGTGTGATGTTTATGGAGTGTTTTAAGGCTACTAGACTCTTCTAATACCTTAATTGACATAATACGCCTATATACGTGATTCTTGGTTTACCGTTTTTTATCAGTTTTATCCGTTCTTAAAGTTTGAGTCCCACCCGACATGCCAGAATGTCACACTAAGTGATTAGTCAGTGATTAATTCGAGGCTTAGTGGGATTTTTATTACCATGCTATTAGTAATATAATGTATGTTGCGGAGTAATAATTTTTCAAGCTAAGGTCTTGTGAAGTTCACTTTATAAAAAATTATTAGTTTCTCTTTTATTTATTTTATTTCCTACTCTTTTTTTATTTTATTTTTAATCATATTTCGTTATCAATGTTATAATTATAGAATTTTTTTATATCCAGAATTGTCTGTTTGCTTTTTTAAATTTTAATCAACTATTATCTTTATCCGACAGTGTAGTGTCTCACCACAACAAACGTTTTGCTTAAAGCCTAGTTGCCAATATTCAATTTATTCCTCAAATGTAAATTTGGGACAATAATCGTATGAGCTAAATTTGTTATGAAGTGGACATTTGCTTAAAACCTAGTTATCAATATTCAATTTATTCCTCAAGTGTAAATTTGGGACCTAAATCGTATGAGCTAAACTTGTTATGAAGTGTACATTTTGATGATAAATGGTATAAAATATTAGACTTATAATTCTAACAAAGTGCATATTATAATCTATTTATTTTAGAAAATTTAAAAAATACTGTTAAAAGAAATAACAGATAAACTTTTTTTGATAAAGGGCAAAACCTCTTTCATAGAGAACAATGTTCAAACCTTAACAATGATAAAATTTAATTAAAAGAATTGCTATTTAAAAGAAGGAAAAAAATCTATTCATTCCTCCGCTCTCTTTATTAGGTTTACAAGTATTATCAAGATTTTTTTTAACGGTTAATCATACTTAGAGGTTGTTTGAATGAGTCCATTGCTAGGACCAAGTCAGAGCAGCAAAAAGAGGGGATCGAGTCAACGCTTTGGTCAAAGATGAAATAAGCTTCGGTCAGAGATGCAAACCGAGTCAGAGCTAATATTGAACGACATCAAATGAGCGGACCATTTACGGGTCAATGATCAGCTCTTACCGAACCTGATAAAGAGGTTATTAAATAGTCCTACCTTCTATAAGATTTAAAACCCACATGTTTTTATTAGCAACCCACTACTTAGGGCATGGGGTATACCCCATGCCATGTTAAACTTTAACACCGCCACGTAGACGTCACGTCATTGTTAACATCATTTAACATATGAGGTGATACTCCATGTGGTGTTAAACTATTTTTAATTAAATTTTTTTCTTTTTATTTTCGAATTATTTTAATGACTACAAATTAGTTTTTTTATTGTCTTTGAAAATATAAAAAGAAAATAAAAAAATTAATTAAATAATTATTAAAAAAAACATACAAATACATTTCTTAAAAAGGATAAAACCTAGAAATACTTGATAAAAAAATAAAACATACAAATACTTGATAACAAAAATCAATGTGATTTTTCGTAGATATCTTCGATCAAATCCGCCTTCAATTGGTTATGGATGTCTCAGTTTCTTATTTCTTGACGAATTGCCCGTTTGCGATCCTCGTCGATTTCTTCATACGCCGTATCCAACTCCTCCTCGTGAAATTGGAAAATTGCGGCACCCTGGTCCTCGAGAATCATGTTGTGTAAAATTATACAACCACGCATAACGTTAGCGATTTTGTCTCGATGCCACATACGAGCGGGGTGAGCTATGATATGCCATTTATCCTTCAAATCGCCAAATATACGCTCTATGTCTTTACGAGCCGCACTGTGAGCTTTTGTGTAAACCCTGCGCCTTTCTCTGATGGGAGCCGTAAACCCTTTCACAATCGTAGAGTATTCGGGATAAATCCCGTCTCCCAAATAATATCCTTCTTGTACGTGTTGCCACGTAGCTCAAACGAGGAATTGGGCTCACATCTCTCGATGATATCATCCCAAATGGTGATCGATCCAACACATTGATATCGTTGTTCGACCCAGCGACACTAAAATATTGATGCCAGATCCACATATTGTACGAAGCAACGACTTCGAGCATTATGGTTGGATGCTCATGATCACCTCGCATAAACTGACCCCTCCAAGCGTTGGGACAATTCTTCCACTCCCAATGTGTGCAGTCGATGCTACCGAGCATCCCACGAAAACCTCATTTCTGCTCGTGAAACTCGTACAACTGTCTAATATCGCTAGCAGTGGGTCGGCGTAAATATTTTCTTCCATACAAGTTGTGAAGACCTAATTTTAAAACTACGTATGAAATAAAACAAATGTGATATTTAAATTAGATTACTAAACAAATGTTGTATGATAAGTATTACCTTTACAAAACTTTTGAATGCACGTCCTAATAGTCCGATCGGACATCCTCAGATACTCGTCGAAGGAATCACCCGTAACACCGTAAGCCATAACTCGAATTGCGGCCGTGCACTTTTGCAATGGAGTGAAACCGATCCTTCCTCTCGCGTCGCTTCTTTGCGGGAACCATGGATTTTCTCGTTCTAAATCGTTCACAAATCTTAAAAATAGTGAACGTCGCATACGAAAACGTTGTTCGAACGCTTGTGCCGGGTAAACGCATGGATCGTTGAAATAGTCTCTAAGAAGACTCGTTTGCCCCATTTCACGGTTTCGATTTAGACGAGCTCTTCGGGTAGGCGTTTGTTGCGCTCGTCTATTTAGCCGACGTTGCTGATAATTCACCATCATCTGGAAAAACATCTTCGCGGCTTCATCGGACGACGAGTCGGATGAATCGTTGGACGAGAGAAAGTCCATAGTAATTTTTTGAGTTGAGAGTTGAGAGAGTTTGTTTATGTAGGAGTGTGAAAAATGAATTAAAAGTTTGATTTAAATAGAGGTAGAAAAAAAATTAATTAATGACCAACGGTCATTTTTTCGACTGTTTAACGGTCAAGAAATCGAAATCACGGGAGCCAAACATTTGGCGGAAGAGCTCGACGTCACTATACAACGCGGGGGGAGGGGAGGGGGCCGTTAAAAAGGCTTATGACGCCTCTTAACGCTGATATACCAGGTGGCCTTATCATCAATGTATCTCTTTTTTTTTTTTTTTTGAACGGCAAATTTGGATCACTGACGGGGACATTACACCACCCACCCGATCATCTCCAATCCCCATCAGGAGGAAACTCACCCTTAGATGAGAAAACCCCCTGTCCCACACATGTAACCCCCAGTTTTTAATTTTTGTTACAAATGGGACTTGAACCCAAGACCTCCCCATTACAATGTCTTGGGTACCTCCCTCTAACCAATTGAGCTAGAGATCATTGGTCAATGTATCTTTTCAAATAATTTTCTTGATAAGTTATGTATTTTATTTTAAGAGTTATACTTGACACGTATACATCTGTATTGAAAAGTTAACAGCCACATGTCACCATGCTATTAGACAACCAAAATTCTTCGGTTATAAATCCTTAATTTTATTTCTGTCAACGTGTCTGTTTTTAGTCGAATAGTTTTTCTTTAAAAGTATATTTACCGGTCAAAGTTTAATACTTTATATCATAACTACTAATCCAAAATTGATATTACGGAATTTTCCATAATTTATTGCACATCGAGTTCATCCCAATATTTTATTTTTCTTTCTAAACCTGTTTGCTACCCACCCATCGCAATCTATACTCCCTTTGACCAACTTAATTAATCCAAACATTATTTAATGATTACACTAGTCTTTTCTTACTAAAAAAAATTTCAAATTTATACATCCACTAATTCACTTTTAAATTATATCATTTTTACTCAAAATTAAACTTCAATCCCGTCATTCAAAAAAGATCATTTTCACCATCACCATGATACGAATGGTTTACAACCCCTTTTGGTTACACATAGATATATATATTTTTTATGTTTAATATTATTTTTCTCATACCCTTGTATTTAAGTTGGATTTGAACCGAATATGTTTGTTTATTTTTAGTTATATGTTTTTGTTTATTTGTTTTCATACTGATAAAAACAGTTAAATCTAAAGACTGTTTTGTAAAGCTTTTACCAGTTTTGTTTTTATAGTTTTTAAAAGTTTTTTTTTTCTTTTTGCAAGTTGCTTCTAAAGCAACTAGCATGGATATGATGGTAAACATCGAATAAGTTTCAAATTCAATCCTAATTTAGGGTTTTTTTATCAATCGATAGATTTCCTCTTTATGATGTTTCAGTATGTGTAAAGCCTAAAATATCAAATTTAGTATGGATGTTTACAATCTCGTCTTAATAAGATCCAATCAGACAGCCAGACAGGTATTAAAAACTTGAGGTAGCTCCTGTTTCAAAAAATAATAATAAAATAAAATAAAATAAAACCCTTTTCTTGAAAAAAAAAACTTAATTTTAGAAACAAAAAACATTAAATTTGCATATATCCTAAATAAATATTTTATAATTTATAATCCACCACCACCCATACACCCCAGCTATATATCAACCCTCATTCAACGTCTGATTCTTCCCTCTTCTTTTTCTCCTATTTACGATTTATCATATTTTTTCTCCTCCAATCTAAAATCCAGCAACAAAATCCATTTATGGGATCTGGTTTCTCCTCCTTTCTTGTCACGTGCACCACACCCTCCCCTCCTCCGGCAACCGGTCTCGGCGATTTACCGGAGAGCGTGGTGGCTCCGGTTCTTGCCCACCTGAACCCCCAACAGATCTGCCGGCTCGCGGCTCTTAATCGCGCTTTTCGGGCCGCTTCTTCGGCCGATTTTGTGTGGGAATCAAAACTGCCGGAAAATTATAACTCTATTACATCAAGGCTAATTGATGATAATGATATCAATAATAATGATGATAAATTTCCATCAAATTTGTGCAAAAAAGATATTTACGCAAGATTATCGCGTCCTAATTCTATTGATGGAGACACAAAGGTAAGGATTATTTGTGTGAATGATTTAATGATTTTGGTTCAAAATATTTGGAAATAATTATATGTTAATTTCTCTACATTTGATTCTTGTTTGCAGAAGGTTTGGTTGCATAAGGGTACAGGAAAGCCTTGTGTGTTGATATCTTTTAACGGCTTATCGATAACCGGAATCGATGATCGGAGATACTGGAGCCGGGTTTCTACCGACGAATCTAGGTAAACCATCGGATCTCTATTGGTATGTAATCGAGTTAAGTCGGTCCATAAGCCAATAAGGATAGAATAGCCAATCCTAAACGAGCTTATATGTGCCCCGAATCCCGAATCAAGGGTCGTTTAACAAATAAGCAAGTATCTGATTTACATATTAAATCGAGCCAGCTAGCAAGTCTAAACGTGTTTTTTATTCATGTTTATATTACTTTTTAGTCTATTATATCTATATTTAAAAAAATATAGTTATTTATGTATATACCCATATAAGTTTGTAAGAATAGTAAACGCAACATCGCAGTCTACATTTTTCTATTCAAACGCTAACATAATTAGCAAATGAGTTAGATTGTATGATAAATATGATCGTATAATATAACTTTTAGCTTCTAGACTTAACACTGTGACCGTTTCGTTTCTGATTTTGTAACATAGCTTTTAGGTCGTTGCATAGTTTTTTATTTTCGTTTTATTTATATAGTAGCTTTATAACAATGTAACTGTTTTATGTGTCCGCGTTATTCCAACGACAACACGCTTGTTGCAAATTCATTTTAAAATTATAAAAAACTATAATTGTAAAGCATTCACGGCAGGTTCTCTATTCTCATCCCTATAATTTGTACTTTTATTATTATTTTTATCTCTCTTTCACTCACAACCATAATTAAATAATATTTTTTATACTTTTATCGTTACCTTTTTCTCTTTTTTCAATCCTCAAATTTTAGTAAATCATAAATTTTTTTGTCAAATATGCAGATTTGTCAAACTTTTTCTCTCTCCTCTACTTATAACCACTCACAACCAAAGCTCAAATCCTACAGATTTACAGTCACATATTTTTTTAAGGAACTTGCCGTGAATACTATATTGTACACAAATTTAACTATAAAAGTATACAAATAAAGTAATCAAATAGTCAATGAACAAAACAAAACAAGTCAACTTTTAGCATTGCAATTTGAAAGTGAAATAATATCAAATACTGACTTGTCTTTCTGTTTCTGCATTTAGATTTCGCACGGTGGCGTATCTGCAACAAATCTGGTGGTTAGAAGTTAACGGAGAGGTGGAGTTTCCGTTCCCGGTGGGAAGTTACAGCCTCTCGTTCCGCCTACAGCTTGGGCGGTCAGGCAAGCGGTTTGGGCGGCGGGTGTGCAACTGCGAGCAGATTCACGGGTGGGACAAGAAGCCGGTGAGATTCCAGCTGGCGACTTCCGATGGTCAAGAAGCGATATCGGAATGCTACTTGACGACACTGGGAACGTGGAATCTGTATCGAGTTGGGAGTTTTGTGGTGGAGGAGTCGAAGGTGCCGTTGAGAGTTAAGTTCTCGATGATGCAGATTGATTGTACGCATACTAAAGGTGGAGTGTGTGTGGATTCTGTGCTCATTTGCCCCGAGTGAAGTTGATGGATTTATTTAGCCATTTTGTAACTAGCTCATACATAAATCCCACATTGATTACATAAAAAGAAGCAGTACTCTATACGGTTTGTATAAGACCCAATAGGACGAACGACCCAAAACTCGTCACATGTTGACACGTGGCGAAACTCGAGGGCGGTGGTATGACACTTGTCATCTTTGGATTGCATCGGGTATCATACTTTTATAAGTGTATTCTTAAAAGGAAAAAAACATAGAGTAGAATACTAATTAAGGTTAATAAGTGTTTCAATTAAATCATTTTAAATTTGTTTTAACCGTAGAAAGCACTTAACTTTAAATTTGTGTTCTAATTAAGTCATTATAAGTTTTTTTTCAATCGTAGAAAGCACTTAAATTTTAATTTGTGTTTCAATTATAAGTTTGTGTCATTATAAGTTTTTTAAAACTACTTAACTTTCAACTTATATTCCAATCTTGTAAAAACATATAGTTTATTTAAAGAGGAAAATATATACTTTTCATAAGATTGGAACACAAGTTCTAAATGATTAGTTTTTACAATATCAATTTTGAGTAGGTGTCATCACTAAATAGAGCGAAAAAGATAGTTTTCACAAAATTGAAAAAACATGTCGAAAGTTTAGTGATATTTACAATGGAAAAAAGTTAAAGTGTCTTAATTGGACACAATGAAAATTGAGTAATTTTTACGATTGAAAAAAAATCTAAAGTGACTTAATTAGAACACTTATCAAACTTAGTTTACCTCTTAGTTTTTTTATCTATAATAATTATATACCTGTTTAATATTATTTTGTAAATTTGTGTCTTAGAATAATCATGGTTTTCGTTTATAATTTATTATTGTAATTTGATTAATTGGTATGGACTATAGAGTACAAATTTTACAATAAATAATTTCAAAAGTCAGTTAAAATAATGTACAGATTTTAGGCCAACGAGATGAAGTCCATTTTGAACGTGCAATGAGTCCAGCCCAGATCATCACTTTAATAAAAAGATCCTGCAAAGTTCGGAAATAAATCTACCCGTAAATCCGTAATAAAAGAAAATAATAGAAAAACTTACGCCGAGCATGCACACCGCAGCAACTTCCTTATTTTCATTCTTATAATTTAACTAAAGTTTATTATATTTTTTCTTTTATTTTTAAATAAATAATACTTTTAATATTTTTTATCATTTTTTTTTTCTCTTTCAAACCACTTTAAGAAATATTAAAAAAAATAGAGAATAAATAATTCTATTATCAAATATAGGAATGAATAATAATTTATCATCTGTTTTCCATTCACAATCAAATCTCGAATTTTAAATACCTCACTCACATAAATATAGAGAACCTATTTAGACATTTTTTAGATTCATTTTATGGGCTAAACTAATAATAAATATTAATTTCAAATTAAAATAAATACATAAGAATTGATTTACTATCCATTAAATCACGCTTCTTTAAAAATCAAAATTATTATTTTCAATTGGTTATTATGGTTATTGTAACATAAATTTTGAAATTAGAGTTAATTATATCCACCCATAAATTTAAAAAATAAGGATCAATTTCAAATTCTATAACCCTATTCCCATTTTGCATAGAAACTTAATTAAACAAAATTTTAAAATGGAGAATTTAAAGTTACCTAATTAAAATTATCACACATAGATAGCGGAATATTATCTATAATTTATTGAGAAGGTCAAGATTGGAACAAGTGTGTCTGGCTGGTTCATCTATGTTTATTATCTTTGTATCTTTGTATAGGTCATGTTGTTAGTGATAAAATAAGATAATATCCCCAAATGTTTTTTATATATATATTTAGTTGTAAATTTTTTATTTTTAGTATTTTTAATAATAAGTAATGAATACGTATTTTATTTTTGTATATTAGTTTTTTATTTTTATTTCTTTTGGTTCAGGTGCCACAACCAAAATATGTTTAAATGATGTGACAATTTGTTACTAGTCGATGTTGTGTGTTCAAATGGGTTCAAAGGAACACTCCTCCATCTTTACGTAAATGAAAATGTCAAATTAGAAATGTATATGAACCGAACAACCACGAATATTAACATGTTCGTGTTTATTCATTTAACTTTAAGCGAATATGAACACGAACACGAACACTAGTCGAACAAATTAATTTTATATGTTCGTGTTAGTTCATTATGAAAATGAGCATGTTCATGTTTGTTTATGTTTTTTCATTAAAAGGAAACAGGTTACAACACAAAAACATAAATACCAGATATTATCTTAAGGTTCATATGCTACATGCCAGACATTAGAAATTTGGGCTTTAGAAGTAAACGAGATGGTTATACATTAGAACTTAACTTTTTTTTTTAAGGTTAAGAGGTTCTAGGTGGCGTTTGGTTTACGGAATGTAATGTAATTGAAATTGTAAAGTTTTTCATATAAAGTTGTGCTTAAGTTGGGTAAGGAAAAGGTTTGAAATACAATGAATTCTTTTAATCAATGGAATTTGAGGTCATGTAACTTTCCTTCATTAAAGTGAAAGATTTCTAAATTCCATTGATTAAAGTAATTCATAGTATTTCAAACTCCTTTCTTACCCAACTTAAGCACAATTTTAAAAGAAAAACTTTACAATTCCAATTACATTACATTCCGTGAACCAAACGCCACTTAAGATGTTCTAAAAGGTCTTGATGGTTAAGACACTATTAAGATGTAGATCCTCTTAATAACTGGAACAAAAACAAACGTCTCTACATCTTAATACGTCTGACCGAATCAGATGTAATCTCTATTCAGAGTTTTTATCAAAAATCAAACAGGGCCTTGGTGAAAGAACATAAATTCTAAATGATATATTAAGAGACAAAAACGAACACACATAAACAGACGTAAATAAGTGAACGTTCACGAACGTAAATGAACAAACGAGACATATGTTCATGCTCGTTCGTTTAGTTAAATGAATAAAAAAACTTATACTTATGTCCGTTCGTTCATTCAATAAATAAACATAAATGAACTTCCTCTTGTCGAATAGTTTGTTGATTCATTTACAAGCCTAATGAAAATGAAATTAAGTGTAAAATAATGAAAGTGTTGATTTAGATGTGATAATAAAAAAAAATAAAAGATTGAAAAAGTAACGAGAGGTTATGTATATAGCCTAACTATAAATATACTCAAAGGGGTGTGGAACGTTTGTCATCTAAAGTAGTTAAGGGTTTAACTCCTTTAAGGTGTATGGGAACGTAGTAGTTAATGGTTTAACTCTTTTAATAAAAACGTATGTATAAATTGACAAGATGGAACTAAACGACCTATGCATTTATAGTAAAGTAAAGTTCAACCCATTTTGTGTTAGTCCAAAATCGATATATAATTATTATAATCCACAAAGAATTTGAAGAGTACTAATCTCAACTCTAAGAAATTTATCATTACGAAAACCATAAAAAATACATAGTCATATACATCTATTTATACTAAAACTAAACCTTGAAAAACAAGAAACTAATCACAATTAAATTAGGAAACCAAATAAAAAATAATAATAAACTCAATACATTAATTACATAAATCCTAATAATTATCTTCAAATCTTTTCTTGATTTATCTTTATTTTTCCTCCAAAAATATTGCCATCAAATTAGGATTAACTCTTCATTTTCAACAAGTCTAGTCCACATCAAGAAAATAAATTAAAAGGTAAATTATAATTTTATTCTTTATGTTTGAGGTAAATTGTAGATTGTGGCTCCGATTGTTTTTGTAAGAGATTTATGTATGAATCTGAATAGAGGTGGTTCGAATGTGTGAAATATGAATCATTAACATTGTTTATTTTTTGTAAAACATCTAAATATTAATATATGTCAGTTTTACAATTTTAAATGTTAAACTTATGCAGTTAATTTAAAAATAAACTTGTGTTAACACAAATTTAGCATCAACATTCTAACTGATCTTGGTTTCACATTCCAATGAGTAGCATCAACATTCCAATGAGTAGCAACTAGTAGCAAGAAAAACACAGATTATGACAAGAATAGAGGAGCACTTATTAGCAAAAAACACAGATTAATAGTAAAATAACGGGGTAACACAATCAGGACGCAATTAAATCGAGAGTTTGATAGAAATTGCCCTTATATATTGCTTCTAAACAACAGCTACAAAATCACAACTACATAATCAGTAACAAAGGGGAAAAATACGTTGGAGACGGTGCGAAGAAGTACGTACCTGATTCAGACCAGAAAAGGGGCTCGCCGAAGGAGGAGACGACGTTCCGAGGGAGGTGAAACAACAACTATCAATGGCATGGGTGAGAGGTGAGATGTGAGAGGTTGACATTTTTGTTTAAGAGGAGGCGACTTTTTGTTTAGAGGGGCTTAGGGTTAAGAGGCATTTTTAGGTCTTTGTGGTTAAGAGGATGTTAAGATTTAGAACCTCCGAGTGGCAAGTAAAAAACAAACAATCGTTGCTCTTAAAACGTCCAATTGAACTAGATGTAAGAGGATATTAAGAGGTTTTTGTAAAAAAAAAACAAACATGGCATGTGTCTTTTGATTATAGTAAAGTACATACTATATCGAATAAATAACTGAAGGATTAAACAAGACAGTGCGAAGGTGAAGTAGTTTAGTGGGCGTGTGAATGGTAGAGGAGCCGGATCCAAGAATTGGAAGTTGGTTGCCATTACCTACAAATATTGACGGTATGGGAGAATGCGTAGAAAACTTAGCAAGTTTACCTGAATCGTTTGTGATGTGAGAAGATGCTCCCGTATCCATAAACCATTGCTCACCACCTTCATCCTGATCCAAAGATAAATTCTGCATCGAGTTAGCCAACTGGGTCGGTTCAAGAGGGTCGCATTCCGTTAAGTGGGTCTGGGGGGCGGACATACCAGTTTCGTTACCACTGAGCCTCGACATCTGAGTTGGTCCGGGATATTGCCATAGGTAAGCCCAGCCACCTTGGGCTGGATATGGGCATGGGGGGGGGGGGGTGTGTCCAATAAAGACCTAGAGCCCAAAACGACATAGACTGGGCCTGCGAAGAATGCTGCCAAGAGCGCTGCGTGGGCTGGTTATTGGGCCTGCTGGAATTACCAGTCCTTTGACCTTGGTGCCGTGAAGATTCCCGACGGGTGCCAGATCGTTGATTATGGGGCTGCCACTGGTTGCGAGAGCCAGATCCGGACTGGGGAGGCGGGTTAGAAGTAGCGGGGGCAATCACCGGAGCCGCCGGTGGTTTTTTGCGTGCGTTTTGGCGAACAAGTTTGTGTTGTAGCATGTTGCACGCGTCACCCACGAGGGAATTGTTTGATTGATATAAGCCGCCACGCTGTCGTACTCGGGCGGGAGACCACGAACCAATTCAAGGACGTGGCGTTAATTGGAGACTTGGAATCCACGTCACTCAACTGATCCGCGAGTTCCTTTAAACGCTGGCAATACGCCTCTAAGGAAGGCGAGTCTTGAAGCTTCAGGTTGGAAAATTTTTGTTTGAGTGAGGCGGCACGAGCGCCTTTGTTGTTCAAGAAAAGCTCTTGAACCCGTTTCCAAACCTCCAGCGCTGTTGATTCATCGGTTAGGACACGGACAAGAAAAGTATCCGACAAAGTCCCGTAAATCCATTGAAGGACTAACGCGTCCAGTTTCTTCCATTTGGAACCGTCTTGACCTCTGCAGGGGGATCTGAGCCATCGATGTGGTGAAGAACATCATGGCTAGCGGCATGGAGCTTGAACAAACGCACCCACGTAGAGTAGGTTACTTTGACACCATCAAGAACACGCACAAGGTTAACGATGTTAGTGACGATGTAGGCTTGATGGATGGGCAGATGATTGAAATCAAGAGCCTAGGGTTGGCAATGATATGAAGCATTTAATAAAAATAAAAAAGTGTCAAATTTATGATATGAAAACTGATTTATTACTCAAGCCAACAAGATGATTCCAGAAACACTCAAATCTTTAAGAACACTTCGACAAAACATTTATGAGAAAAACCATACACAAACAATATGAACTCAGTCTATCACAAATTCACAATCATGAAAAATACAAAAGATAAAACTCCCGAAAATAGAATGAGACTAATACAACCTGATACCACATTCGGATCTTGACCCAACCTAGCTCCGATCCACCACCATGCGATCCAGCTAAAGCCCAATAGTCCAAGATCTCTTATAGCCCATCATCCATCCAATCCAATAAGCCCATGAAGTGTCAATCCAGCTGATATATTCCAAGCCCAACAGAAAAGTCCAACTGAATTATATACAAAGATAGAGAAATAAACATGATTATAATGACTTAACAAAATAAAGTTTGAATCACACAAGAGTTAAATTTGATTTAAACATATATTTTTTTTAACAAAAAGTCACGGAGAAACAAGATAATCTTAATAAATATAAAAACAGTAAAACCAATGATCTAGGCATTATAACCTATAAATATTGATGATCGGATTTTTACTTGCTAGAATTCAAGACATATTTAATATTCATTCGTAATATATAAATCATGGTTTACATGTGTGAGCTTTGAACAAAGAAGATTGATACCCACAACAAACATGAAGTTGTCTTGGTGTGTATATGACCACCCGAACACGATTTTTGACTTCTTATATGTTCAACAACTTTATGATGGCAACATATTTGTCTTTTTTAAACATGTATCTTTTAAATTAGTCCCAAGTTTATAGTGATGTTAATTATTAGATAACTTGATCATTCATGTTTTGTACTCCTTTTTCTGAAAGAGAGAACACCACCACGAATAAAATTGAATTGGGGTCGTTTTATTATTTTACATAAAATTACAATAAATAGATTATTACAATTACGAAGTAAAAAGTAAATAAAATATACCCTTCTAGTCTTTGACCACTTATTTGTTCATTATTCGTTATAAGTTTTTGGGTGTACTTTCTTGATCCTTATTTTTTTTATGTTGAGCGAGAATAAGCTATCTTTGCTATCTCCCTATGTGTATTTTTGGAGTATGATATAGGTCAGAAAGAATATCACTTTCTTTACTATAGTAAAGTCTTATATGTCTTGTGACATTCTCTCATCATATTTTGTTCTTCTCCATTCTGAATCATTCACATGATATAACATCGCTCGCCTTTAAGATATTTTTTTTATAAAGGCTCAATTGACTTCTCAAATTGTACACTTATAATAATAAACCCTGATCTAATAAATTTTAATAGTTTCATTGTAATTGGTTTAAAAATTCATGGTACATTCTTAATTTTGGTTTCGTATTCAACTTTATGTTATAAACATTATTTGTGATGATGTTTATCAGTATTTCACAATGTAATGTAGGGTTATATATGCATTAACAATTAACAATTTAATTTGCTAGCAGGCACACCAAATATATCTACTAAATGGGCTAGATACAAAGAAACATTCACACCCACTTTCATAAGAGAAAATAAAAAAATTAAGGAATAGGAGAAGTGTGGTGAGGGATGGTTGGAAGTCCGGAAGGTGAGACATATTTTGATTTTCTTGTGGTTTTATAATATAATAAGAGAATTATATATTTTTAAAATTTAATATTTCAAAAAACAAACTTACTAAACGAACATTACCCTCAAAAGTGTACACGTTGATATAATTCATGGTTAACGGTAGTTAAAAGTATTCGGGTATATTTTGTCAACTTGATGAATCTGCAGGGGCCGAATATGTAAATATTCATTTAAGGCCGTTGGACTTAACTCTGGTTAAGTTGCTTAACTAGTCTGGTTACTCGAGTTCGTTAGCTTCATCTCCGGTTGTATATATGCTAGATTAGGGGTTTTGCTTTGTAATCTTTTTCTTTCAATTGATTGTACAAACACTTTCGTTTTGTTATCGAATAAGAATCTATGAATTCAATTTCATTATTATTGATTTGATCTTGGTGTTATTTCAACAGTACAATCATTTGTTTTTTGTACATCATACAAATATTATAGTACAAAATTACACTCTACGACTTTATCAGTAATCATACATGTTATTTTTAAATCAGTCAAACTTACCGTTCAAATCATATAATTTAATGAACACCATCTCATACAAAATATACAATCATTTATCTCCTTTCATATAGCCCGAATGACCTATTCAATATGTACGACATGTATCAACGCCTAGAGAATATATGATAGGTTTACGGAGAAAACCTACAAACTCCCAATAATAGTGATCCGTAGAGTGTATCAATTTTCAAAGAACTAAAGAGAAGATAGACTAAAATTAACAAACTTTGATTTATATTTCTTCATATGAAAACAAACTCAATTTAAAGAAAATCGGAACATCAACTACTTGGCTACGTGGGAATAACTAAATAAAAACATGATAATTAACTTCTAAATGCAATAAAATAAACGTTGGTAGATGGAGGTCATGGGTCGGTACGTATCAGTATACTAGTGATGGTTTTTTTAGCTTTCTTCGAAACGTTTAACTCATATACTTTATGTATTTTGTTTGACTAGCCCATTCCCTAATTGTTGTGTGTAAACTTTAAAATTTGAGGTGTAGTTGTGAGTGGTTATAAGTACAGGAGAGAGAAATGTTTGAGGAAAATGTGGTAAATCCCTATATTTGAGAAAAAATTTAGTTAATCTGTAAAATTTAAAGTTTGAAGAGAGAGAAAAAGGTAAATGATAAAGGTATAAAAAAATATTATTTAATTGTAGGTTATGAGTGGAAAAGAGTAAAAAAAGTAATGATAAATATATAAATTATAAGGATAAGGATAGGGAAGAGATTAATCATTGTGTCTTGTAGTCCACTAATAATCTAATATGATAAATGTCACTTACAAAAATCATAAGAGTTTAAATCTTTACAAATATAAAATCAAATCATATTAATAAAATAAATTTTTTTTCTTAAATGACCAACACACACTCATCTACATACGTCTTAGGTTACACACTTATACCACTATTCCATATTTGGTCACTCTTAGGTTTTGAACCTGCAACGACCGAAGTGCCCTAAATAAATAAATACAAATTATTAACAAAAATAAATAAAATAAAATAAATAAATACAAATTAGTCCTCAAAGTGGTTACACACTTATACCACTATTCCATATTTGGTCACTCTTAGGATCTGTGTAAGTTGTGCGCGGATGGTCCGGAGTCGGTATGTCATCTTTTCACCGGGTGTACTTTTAGCGATAATGTGTGGCAGTGGGTCGCGACTTGGTGTAAAATACCACCCTTTTTTTCGTTCGATTTGGAGGATTTGCTCGTGTTGCATGCGGATGAGGCCATACCAGGAAATAAGAAGGAGGTTGTTCATGGAGTGATTATAACGTCGTGTTGGTGTATATGGAAAGAGCGAAATGCCGTGGTGTTCAATGATGGCGTTCCGTCGATTAGCAAAGTCATAAAGGAGATCAAGAGTTGGTGTCAATTTTGGTTTAACTGTCGATGTAAACGAAGGATTGATTGGTCAATTATATGTACGGTGTAATTTTTGTGCTTTTTTGGGGCGGTTCCTCTAGCGCCTTGCTAGGGGGTCGGTTGGTGGTTTAATAAAATGTTGCCGTTCAAAAAAAAAAAGTCCTCAAAGTGGTTGCGTGGTTAGTTTTGTTTTCTATAAAAAGTATTATTTTTTCAATTGGTGGTGAGATTGGGCGTCGATTTATAACCCCGCTCGACTCCTCGAAAACTCAGTCCGTCCTCAGAGCAGAACACCATGGAAATGGAGTCAATGGCGTCGGCGATCGGAGTATCAGTTCCGGTCCTCCGCTTCCTCCTCTGCTTCGTCGCCACTATCCCCGTCAGCTTCTTCCACCGCCTCGTTCCCGGCGGCGCCACCGCCAGACACATCTACGCCGCCTTCACCGGCGCCCTGCTCTCCTACATCTCATTCGGTTTCTCCTCCAATTTGCACTTCCTCGTGCCTATGCTCATCAGTTACGCCTCAATGATCGTCTATCGGAAACGATGCGGCGTGATTTCGTTCTTGTCAGCCATGGGTTACCTCATTGGATGGTATGATGTTTACATTAGATTGTTAGGTTTTTCAATTTTATTTGTGTAGCTATTTTTCAATCTGTGAAATTAGGAGCTTTGCATGCGTTCTGAGTTCAAACATTGCCTTTTATTTTTGCATGAAGTTAGTAAATTAGATAGTCAGATAGAGACAAGTTAGTTGCAAATGAGGTTATTGTTATTTGTTAAATTGATCACTCATCTATAATAGTTAGTAGTTCTGGAATTTGTTAAGTTCAAAAACAAAACTTATACTGAAAAAAAGAAACAGAGTTCATTGTTGGCTTCTTTTTGACTTTTATGGTCAACTGAACTAAGTTAAGAACTAATTCAGAACAGGTGACATGAATAGTAAAAGCTAATTGTGACTTCTGGAATTTCGTATCAACTATTGAAAGAAATACTGAAAAAAAAGGAACAGAGTTCATTGTTGACTTCTTTTTGATTTTTTTGGTCAACTGAACTAATTTAAGAACTAATTCAGAACAGTTGACATGCATAGTAAAAGCTAATTGTAACGTCTGGATTTTCGTATCAACTAATATTGTTTGTTTTGTAACGAATTTGGTGGCCGAGTTGAAGCTTCGTATGAGGTCATCCATCTTGGACTGATCCCACCCGAGCACGATTAATCGTGCAATTCTCTTCTAATCCACATCCAATACGCCTAAAATGCGTGCTAGGGCATTTGATGCAAAGGATTTCTTAATTCTTATGACCTGGTATCTTTCATTTTGAATCAAGGGAGCATTCTGTCTGTACTTTAAAGTCATGAATGTTTTCTTGTGCTAGCAATGATAGATCATGGTTATGTACTGTTAATTCACTAAACCATAAACTGTGTACTAGCAAGACCAGGATCATCATATTCTGTATTGGGTTTTTGATAATCATTAAACCAAATACCTTATTTGATCAGTTTTTGTTGGCACTAATTCCTTCCTTGAATGGTCTTATACAATATTTGATGTTTTCATATGAGACTAACCATCTTTTCTTTTATGATATGATGAATCTAAAAGCCTGAAATTTTTATGTGACTAACTATTTTAAAACATGTAGCCATGTGTACTATATGAGTGGAGATGCATGGAAAGAGGGAGGCATTGATGCTACAGGTATCATCCCTATTTGAGAGCTTGCTTGTTTTAAATTAAGGGTCAATGGCATGAAAACATAAGGATTTCACTGTTTTTGGGCTATAGTTTTAGGTAACCTTGTCGTAACTAGGGTGGCAATATCCACCAATTTGATTACGAATGTGTCAATTTGGGTTTCGTTTTATTCCTGATGGGTCAAATGGTTCCCCTAGTCAAAACCGTTGAAGATCTCCATAAATGATTTTTTAATGCGTACAACCTCCTAAATCATTTAGTTTTAATAAACTAGATTGTTATAACCCTAACAAAGTTTATCTAAACATTAAGCACATTGAGTTTATATAGTAAATGGTAAAAAGGACGTTTCCTGGTCAACCCTATACGACCGTTTTGACTCATATTAAAAACTCGTATTAAAAACAACACGTTGATCACAATGAGTATAGACATAAAAAACACATTGCAATTCTGAGAAATGAGGATCAAATAGCACCCTGCAATTTATTTGCTTCTTTTGTCCTAATTATAACGTTGATAATTTGATATAGACTTGTAGTTTCTTATCCAATAAATGCTCGCTTTTTATGCCACTAATTTATCTTTGATGCTTTCTATGTAGGATCTCTTATGGTGATAACATTAAAAGTGATTTCATGTGCTATTAATTATAACGATGGATTATTAAAAGACGAAGATCTTCGTGAGTCCCAAAAGAAAAACCGTTTACTTAAGTTGCCATCTTTAATCGAGTATGTGGGATACTGTTTATGTTGTGGAAGTCATTTTGCTGGT
This sequence comes from Deinandra increscens subsp. villosa, assembly GCA_039602395.1. Classification (NCBI taxonomy): domain Eukaryota; kingdom Viridiplantae; phylum Streptophyta; class Magnoliopsida; order Asterales; family Asteraceae; genus Deinandra; species Deinandra increscens. The sequence goes on from JBCNJP010000003.1 coordinate 13,030,761, forward strand.
CCAGTATTTGAAATCAAAGATTACTTGGATTGGACCGAAAGAACGGGGGTAATAAAAAGCTGTTATCTACTCTCTTTTTTGGCAATTATATCATTGTATAATCTAACAATTTCTTTTTTGACTATTTATTTCCCAGATTTGGACAAAATCTGAGAAAGGTACACCATCGCCATTCTTGCCAACCCTTAAAGCTCTACTTCAAGCGGGCTTTTGTATGGGTTTGTACTTATATCTTGTGCCCAGTCATCCACTCTCAAGATTCAGTGAGCCAATATACCAAGAATGGGGATTTGTGAAACGTTTGAGCTACCAATACATGGCGGGCTTTACAGCCCGTTGGAAGTATTATTTCATTTGGTCTATTTCAGAAGCTTCTATTGTTATTTCGGGCCTTGGGTTCAGTGGTTGGACTGATTCTTCTCCACCCAAAGCCCGTTGGGACCGTGCAAAAAATGTTGATGTCTTGGGTGTTGAGTTTGCAAAGAGTTCAGTTGAGTTGCCACTAGTGTGGAATATCCAAGTCAGCACCTGGCTTCGCCATTGTGAGTCACTACCTAAAATGTGTTTATTTTCTTTTACATTATTTGATAATATTTTATGATAATTTTTTGTGTTATCAGATGTTTACGATAGACTTGTCCAGAAAGGAAAAAAACCCGGGTTTTTGCAGTTGCTAGCAACACAAACTGTTAGTGCTGTCTGGCATGTAAGTTTAAAATAAAGTTTATTTTTATTTTTTAATTTATTATGTTTTTCATAAATCTAATCTTTTTTAGGAATTTGACTGAGGTTAATATTTGTGATTATGACAGGGATTATATCCTGGGTACCTAATTTTCTTTGTTCAGTCTGCTTTGATGATAGCCGGGTCAAGAGGTAACAAACCGGTCAACCCTCTCCACATAAATGACTTTTACAGTTAATTTAAGTGAATACAGTTATTCCTTTGCTTACCGTTATTTATGTATGTCTATGAGCAGCCATTTACAGATGGCAGCAGGCGGTTCCACCACATAGCACAGTTGTGAAGAAGATGTTTATGCTCATCAGCTTCGCTTACACGCTTCTTGTTCTAAACTACTCATGCGTTGGTTTTATGGTTAGTTTGAATTCCGGTTAATTAATTATTATTAGAATGCTAAAAACCAGACTATTTTAATTCGGGTCGGGTTTTTCTGCCACAGGTATTAAACCTGCACGAAACTCTTGCCGCATACGGGAGTGTATACTACATCGGAACCGTCATTCCAGTGTCTTTGATCCTCCTTGGTAACATAATCACACCCAAACCAGCCCGATCCAAAGCCCGAAAAGAACAGTGAGGTTTTAAAAACAATCTCAAATCATTTCATGTTTGTGATTTATCAGTTTTTCTTATTTTTAGTTACCATTTCATGTTTTCCCAATTTTGTACTGTACCATGATTATTAAAGATCACCATTATGAAACCTGCCATGTCTTCTTTTATTTTCAACCTGTTAAGTTCTTTCTGGGGGAGCACTATTGTTGTGGGTTTTTTTAAAAAGGGGGGGGTGCACCCGACCGGGTTATATCTGGCCCGTGGTCTGGCTGGAGGCACACACCCAAAATAAAGGTGACTGGTTTGAAAGCTTGTAGGGTCTTTATTCCTTGCTTGTTGAGTCTTTTGGTTGCACTTTATTAGTATTGAAGAAGGCAGCTGGAATAGAGGTAACCTAACCTGTAGTCAAATTATTGGGAAAATGCCATTTTTTTTGTCTCAATCTCATTATGGGCCACAACCACCTCACCATACCTGCGATGGCCCATCAGAAACTAAGGTTTTGGTGGGGATGGATGAGGGTCTGTGGTTCTGTTAATTTTTATTTTTTAATCTCAAATGGGTTGGAACTTGGAAGGTCAAATGAGGAGATGAAAGTCTTCTAAAGTTAACTCTAAAAACATGCCACATATTATAAACTAATATTGAATGTATGGTTATAAGGCTAGTTGTAATACCTTCATCCTACTATTTCAACCTTACTTTTTTTTTCGACCATCTTATTATCACCTTTTACTTTCATATTTTATCGCTCTAATACTCATCTCACATCACATTTCACTCTTTTTATTAATATTTAAATCCATAAAGTAAGAGAAACAGAGTATGTAAGAGATAGACCGAGAGATAGAGAGGGAAAGGGAACCACTGAGTGATGATGGAGGGCTCTATGGTGTCTAAAAGCTCTAGTGAAGAAGTGGTCGGCGTGGTGTAGCCGCCCGCAATCCAAGTAAGCAAGGCCGCACCTTGTGGTGGTTGAATTACAAACAACCGAAGGAGTATCTGGTAGCTGCTAGCCTTTTCTAAAAATAATAAGGGTTTAAATCTTACAAGTAGAATGTTGGGTCGTATTTAAGAGTAAAAAATACAATTAAAAAACGGAATTAATTAATTAATTATATTTTTCTTTAATAGCAAATTTGGATTACTGACATTCTACTAGCCACCCGGTCATTTTCATTCCTCGAGTATAGGATCTAAACGACCACCCTTATGAGAAAATCCATCACAGATGAAAAAATGTATCTAGTTGTTATATTTGTGCAATTTTAAACAAATAAGACTGGATAGGGAATCTTTTTGTTTGAAATTAAACGGTCAACAACGCAAACAAGGTTTATGGTTAAAATTTAGAACCAAAAACTTTTAGGCTAATAATATCTAGTTGTTTACATTATGGTAGGGTGGAAGTCTTTTTAACAAACAACAATATACATTTAAAAATAGAATTAGAAGAATATATGTGTTTATCTATATAAATAAACTTAAAACCGCTAATATGTACCCTAAAAGTAGTTGACATCATAATAACTAGAGTTCGAACTCGAGTTGGTCCAGGGTTTGGGTCTTCATAATGCAACAATTATTGCAGTTTAAGGTCTCTTTCTTGTTCAACAGTATATATGGTCCCATACTCTAAGAATCAAGTGTAAAGCCACATGTTGTGTTCCTCACTTCCTCGTTTACTCTATTTAATTTATTCATCTATGATTCTCTTTCACCTAATATCACTTTCACCAATAATCACCATTTCTGAAGAATATATCACTATTTCGATTCACTTTCTTTTTAATGTTATCTTCATAATTTTAAAAGTGGGTTAATATTATAAAAAGCCAGTATATACTTTCTGTTTCTTTTCATAACAAGTCACTTCACATAATTTTGACCTACAAAAGCCTCTTCATATGTTAAAAAACACCAAAAGTCTCCCAACATTGTTTTATACAATGCAAGTACTTGTAAAAACAATTAAAAAAACTAACTCGGTATCCTTTAATTTGTCATATAGAAATATATAATTCATTTAAAAAAAGTGACTGTTAATTTATTAATTTTTTCACAAAATTAAGACGTAATGATTTTACAATTAGATATGTGTTATACAAATGTATGGACTTGAAAATAACATAATTAAGTTAGAGGCTTTTTCGCGATTTTTTATATGTTTCAAGGACTTTTATACAATAAAAATATGGTAAGGACATGAATATGAAAATATATATTTAAAAACAAGTATGGTTAGTAAAAAAATCAAATTAAAGTAAAAACTTGTAAAAAAAACACATAATATGTTTTTATGTATGGTACAATTTCATGATATAACATGAGAGGGAAAGAGAATGAGGAGACAATTACATAACCGTCTTATGTATCATAACCGGTTATAAAGCAAAAAGTACAAGGTCTTTTCTTGTTAGTAGGGTTCAAGGGATAGAGCCTCTGGGCTGAGGTCAGGCTAATCCGAATATTGGTCTAAATCTGAACTGTTTAAACCCATTGAAAACTGGATATAACTTCTTCTGTAATTTTTTCTAGGAAATTCGAAATTAAAATATACGCTCCATTAGATGATATTCTCTCCATTAGATGATATTCTCTAGTATACGAAAACTCATTGAAATCCACGTTCTCTATTCTTGATTACTAGTTTTATCTGATCGATTTTCGATTTTACTATCGAAATAATTTGATTTGAAAGTGTTTTCACGACGCTCAGTATTTTCAGCAATCGAAATGCCCCCCAAGTTCCTATGTTGTTTATTTGACTTTAGATTTTATTTATAAAAAAGGAAAATTGGAATTAAACAATCCAAGTTATTGGGTATTGGCGGATAATAATTCGAGTTTTAATATTGGCCTACAATAATCCTAATTATTTGGGTCTTGGAATTCATTGGGCCACCGTTAATTTTTCACTAACTCCGTTAGTTGTGTACTGACGTGGCACATGCCACGTCAGCAAGTATGATGCCACATCACCTGCCACGTCAGCAAAAATGATGTCACATCACCTTCCACGTCAGCAAGTACTAGTGGAGTTAGTGAAAAATTAACGGCGGCCCAATGAATTCCAAGACCCAAATAATTGGGATTATTGTAGGCCAATATTGGAACTCGGATTATTATCCGCCAATACCCAATAACTTGGATTATTTAATTCCAATTTTCCTATAAAAAACAGTTTATAAACTAGTAAGAATATTATAAACTTCTAGATCCATTGAATAACAACTTGTCTTATTAGTTTGGGCATTTCATGAGAGAGAAACATTTGATATTTCAGCCATATATTTTGATGATAATGATTGGAAACATAGAAGGTGAGACATAGCTGGCTTCGTTTTCTTGTCCTTTTCAATCTTTGCTGGTTGTTATGTGTTTTTCTTAATATTTATATGATATGTTTTTGCTATTTGATAAAAAAGCAGTTAAGCATTAAAAAATATAATAAAAATAATAAATAAAATGATCTCCGATTGTGTTCGGTTCTTAGGGTACAAAATATTTAACTATTTGTTGATCGATTTAGGTAACTGATAATATTCTCAATCAAAATATATATGTTGCATGTTTGTTCATTTATCTACAAATTTATTAGATTTTGGAAGATAAAAATTGAAGTGATTAGGTCAAAGGAATCCTAATAAAAAAATCTTATAATCCAAACCGAAAATGCTAGTAATTTACCGTTCATCCATCACATTTTTGAAACTTATTTGACAAAACGAAAATTATATCTATAATTAAAGATGATTAAGGTGGAAGACTTTTAGAAATAATTGGATCAAATTAACAACAAAACATAACGATTTAATGGAACTCCCACTACTCTTATAATATTAAAAACTCAAACAAAACTTGAAGTAATAATTACAAGCATGATCATCCGATAGAAATAGGGCATCAGGCTTTTGTCATCCGATAGGGCATGGGACATTCATTGCTCCATAGACTATTATGAACCTTGGTCATCCGATAAAACAATGCATCAAGTCTTGATCATCCAGTAATCGGACATTCATCGTCCGATAGAACAATGCGCCAGATTTTCATCGTTCGTTAGAACAATGCACTGAACCTTCATCGTCTAATACATCATCCTACAAACATAAACTTGATCAAAACACCAAAATGTTGCTTCCATGAACAATTGAAATATTAAGTTATGTCCTTTATCTCTTGGCATCCAAGTACTCTTACTAGCATATTTGACTTGATCTCATTATCAGTTTAAGCCCATGCATATGGGAATGCCCGAATCTCTTAAATTGTTTCTTTGATACCAACTTCTAAGGCCTCAAACCCGGGAGGTGTCACACTCTCGCGCACCCTATCAGGCGCGGGGGAGGTGTACCGGCTACGCGTATCAGATCTCACGCGCGGAAGTAGTAGTTAGAACACATATAGCAAAAATAGACATAAACGGACACTCAGCCCACCAAGGACGCCACGAGGCTGGCTATATTGCACAAGTGCACCACCTAGCGGACACGCGTGGGTCAGAATGCCCCAGATAGACCCTAAGACTGGATAAACAAACATATAAAATATAATAAGGAAGTTGTTAGTTGTAGTCATAACACCATCTATCCAAAATACAATATAAGTTCTATTTTATGAGACCAATACAATTAACAACCTGCCTAGCCCAAAGTTATGACTGTCATTTGTTCCAGTTACTTACCTACAATATGAAGCAAATCACGTCAACAATAAAAGTTATTGGTGAACCGTAGCTAATGTGACTCATGTATCCAAAACAATTTTAAAATATGTGTGCCTGCCATGAATACTAAGTCCTACCTAAGGTCAACCAGGAATCCAGAGGGGACGTGCATGTAGTTGTGCACCCCCTTCATGTTACAAACATATACGTCATACCCTCTCTAATAACCTAATACTAGAGAATCTGGAGGGTATGAGACACCCAGTCTACTTCCAAAGAGCTGCGAAGATGCAAATATATGCCTCATGGTAAATCACATACCTAAATGAGCCAAGTTCCTATGAGAGACTCCCATCACATATCAAAAAAAGCAATTCATAACTGATTAACACATACATCAACGACACATGTAATATATTTGGTGTGCGTGCGGTGTACATAAAAATATGGCAATTTTAGTGACACATTTAATGCATAAGCTTTTAAAATTTATAAACACGTAATTTTAAAACAATACTATTTCACCACATTCACGGGCAAGTGAACCCATCGTAGAACAGTATAGTATAAGTAAGATTCCAAGGTCGTCTATGGATACAAGGGAAAGAGAGTCCTTTTGATACTTAGCCTTTGCAGAAAATCTGACCAAAATATATTTTTATACTTTTCGAAGGAGATGAGTTAGATAAATATAATATATTATATATAAAAGAAGAAATGAATATAAAGATAAATGTGGGGTTCTAGTGTATTCAGTCGAAGATAAAAATTACTTGGGGACTCATCAATGGTGAGGTCAGTAAACTGTTTGTTTTTAGCTTTCCTTAAGATTGTTATTTGTCAGATGAGGAGGACTGATTTTCAGCCTGAAATCCTGAGAGGACCGCCCTGGGAGTAATAAACAAAGTAAGCGTAAATGTCTTATAGTTGTAGGGCCCAATGGTTCCTCGGCGCCATTACACTCGAATAAGTTGTCATGAACCAGCAGGGGAACAACCCACGCATCAGATTATTTTATTATGAAAAACATCTTTTTAGGGGACTAAGGTCTGTTTCCTCCATGCACCGCTTTAGCACAAACATGGGCGGTCGTAACCAGAGCCAAATTCACTATCATGAATCTCACTGACTTCCGTGAAGTTACAAAATATTACTAACCCTTATCTCAACTAACACCTTCAGGTCGTAGTTAGCGTGAAAGTCGTGTTTGTTTACATAGACATAAAACTCATGAACGAATTGCTTTGCATGGGGTGCGAGTCACCGTTAGTTACATGCATAATCCCCAAGTCGGGTGTCACAATTCTGAATGATGAGCTTTCGACTCCTCAAATGGTCTACAATACGCAAGACACACTTGTTCAGAAGAGTTAAAAATACACTTTCAATTAAAAGAGTTATTATAAAGTCATTTGTACTTACCTTAATTAAGGTAAGTTTATAAACAAATCTTTACCGACCCGCCAAAGACTTTCCCCCAAGTACGTGTAAGAATTTAGCCAAGCATAAGCATGAATATAAGGAATTGCTTAACAGAAGATGAGAGATTTATAGACAAATGCAAATCAAATTTTACTTAAGATAATGTTCTTACAATCTTGACGAATAACTAGCTAGAACACCAAAAATAATAGCTCAAAAGATGGTATAAGAAGGTGAAAGTGAGTGTGAAGCTTGAGCTTAAGCTTGAAAAATGAGGAGAAAATGGTTGGCTTTTATAGGCAAACTTTGGCATCGGGCACGGACCGTGCCTGGCGGGGCACGGGTCGTGCCTGTCAGGTGGAGTGTCGTCTGATGCAGGTGTAAGAGGCACGGGCCGTGGCAGGTCATAGGCACGGGCCGTGGCAGGTCATAGGCACGGGTCCTATGCAATAGTGGTCAGGGACATGTGACGTGTGCAACAGTGGTCAGGGCATGTCCCGTGTTGGCT
>JBCNJP010000003.1:13039159-13058326 GCA_039602395.1 Deinandra increscens subsp. villosa
CTTTCTCGCCGGAGATGGGGCAGGAGCAGTCGCTGCTGCTGTCTCTCTTTCTTCTCAGTTAGGGAGTTAGGGTTAGGGGGTGGGGGAGATAAAGGAGAAAGAAATTACATATTTACAGAACCAACCCTCCCTCTTTATTTAACTACAAAAAGTATCCCAAAAGGTAAAAAGACAAAAATACCCTTGACTTAACGGTGGGTTTTAACGGATTCTGTTAAAAAATGACAAAAGATGAACGAAAAAAAGTTAAAGGACAGAGAGTGTAACAAAAAAAAGATAAAGGACAAAAAATTACAAAAGGGGCAAAGTTAAAGGAACAAAAATATAATTTTGTCTTTATATTAAGTATTTTAATTAAAATTATTTATGTTTAGAGAATTAGAGAAAACAACTTTACCGTTGGAAAGTAAAAAAAAATTAAATTCGGTGTCGAGGGGACGTGTGGACCGACAGACGGATGGCGATGTACGGCCTCCACAACGTCGCACGCCTGGCATGTGGAGCCACATCACACGGACGCACGGCTCTCCCCCAAACGCTATGGATACTCTAAGGTCGTCCCCGAACACCGCCCCTAGGCGTGAATGGGGTGGGGGTTCGTCTAGTCCATGATCTGCACAATGGGCGGGATATTAAAGTGGTGGGGCCAGGCCTTCCACGACCACATCTTTTTTTTTCTTTTTTTTCTTTTGCAAATTTCAAAATTTTTAAAACTCTCCTCTATATAAATCAACCATCTATCTTATAAATTTTCACTCTTCTCACAATCTACTCTATATTTTTACTCACTCTTCTCACATCACTCTAAACCTTCAAGATGCCTCTACCTTGGACACCCTTAGAAGATCACGAGTTGGCGCAAGCATGATTGGACACGACAATGTCAATAACCTTTATACATAGCATTTTATTTTTAGTCTCAATTATTTGTTATTTTTTTATACTAAATATTTACTTAGTTTAGGTAGATCTAACACCCACGACTCTTTTGGATTGACGTAGCCATCAAGTTCCATCTTGTTATGGTACCGTGAAATTGATCCAATAATGTCTAAATGAAGTGGCATGCACTATAAAATCACAAGGTTTCAAAAGATCTACATTGTGATCAAGGGCACCCAAGATGATAACGTGTTGCCCGATACGCTTGAGCAATTTCGTGAACATATTGAAAAGGATTTCAAGCTTCAACCGGTGTGGGAGTTTGCTTAAGGAGCAAACTATCTTTAGACAACCTCCAACTGTGAAGATTTTATTTTTATGTAAAGTTGATGTTTTTAATTAATTTTAAGTTTTTTCAATGTCATGTTTTAAAATTTTAAGTACTTTTAATGTAATGTTTTTAATTTTAGTTAGACTAGTTATGTTTTCTTTTATTAACTGTTTAATTTTTAATATACTTATATAAAAACAGAAAATTAATAATGAATTAACTATTACAATTTTTCATACTATAATAACCCATTATATTAGGGTGCGTTTGGTTGTGGAAAACGTTTTTCAGTTTGGAAATTTTTGAAAACGCGTTCTAAACCAAAAGATGAGTTTTCCATTTTCCACCGACGATTGATGAGCGGTGGAGTTTGAGACGGAGGAATGTTGCGGTGGCGGCACGACGGAGGAGATAGGGTTCATGATGGAGAAGATGGAGAAGCGGCGAAGTGTTTTTGGGGGAGAAACCCTACATTTGAACGCTTATGAAATCTGGAAAACGAAAACGGAAAATGGAAAACAAATATATTTTTTTCCAATTTTAGTTTAAAAGTTAGAAAACACCGTTTTCTGTTTTCCTGGAAAATTCTCTGGAAAACTACAATTTAAACGCGTTTTCTGTTTTCCATGTTTTCTTAGAAAATATAAATGGAAAACATGGTGTGTTTTCCACAACCAAACGCTCCCCTAGCTTTTTTATTTTCACACCACATATTACGTGAAATTCTTTTGAGCTTTATACCTCTACCCCACTACACGTTATCTAAAGTCCAATTAAAACAGAGATCATTCGGACAAGTACATAACACCTATACGAATAAACGTAAACAAACTTCACACGAACGATTCACAAACAATTCACAAACAGTTTGTTTACCGTCCAGTTATTATACTAGTTTATTAACTTGACCATAATAATTTGGGACCTGCTATACATACACCCCTTCTCCAAACTTCACACCCCAAACCGGGGCGGATTGAGCGAACCGGCCCGGTTCGAAAATGACAAAACAGTCATTCCATATCAGATTCCGGAATACGAGGTTTGACTGGTTTCAAACCGGGGCGGTTTCCATCAGTTTTTTTTTAATAATAATAATTCTAACATATCTTACATATTTAGTTTTAGGTTGTATATTTATGGTTTTTTTTTTTATAAAAAGTATACAAAAAATATATGAATGAAAATTTTCGGACATTCAAGTTTTATATATTAAATTTGGGGGTTTTATAAAAATATAAGATTTGTGTATTTTATAGTTTTAGGTTGTATATTTATGGTTTTTTATAAAAAATATAAAAAATATATAAATGTAAAATTTCGGGCATTCGATTTTTATATATTAAATTTGTGGTTTTTATAAAAAATATAAGATTTGTGTATTTTATAGTTTTAGGTTGTATATTAATATATTAAAAGGTGAGAAAATAAATTCAAACCGGGCCGGTTCCTACAAACCGGGCCGGTTTACTTTTGTCCTCATTTGAACCGGACCGGTTTAACCAAACCGCCTCGAATTAAAGTGTTGAATTGAAATCTTGAGGTGTACAAGAAGAATCTGCGAATAATTTTCGTTTTTTATAGAACTTTATTAAAATATTATTAAATGATTGAAAATTGACATAATTGTCTTCGGTTTGGCGTGTGTTTCTTTTACAAACGGCCAATTCAAACGGATATCAGGAGACAAGCACGTGACACACATACGTGCATTTCAACAAAAGTGAATGGAATAACTCGAACCACTCCCCCACCCAACGGTCATATACCACCGACTAACCCCACCACAACGGTCATATTACCTCACCACCACCTCTCCCCACCGTCAGATCTCCATCCTACGGCCCCAAATCACTGCATCCTCCTGACAAAAACAAAGTAAAAAATCAAAATATTTTCTGATTTATATAAGAATAAACTTGTTTCTTTGCGTAGATTTTTTTGGGTAGCTTCACTGTTGTAGGAGAGAGTGAGAGAGGAGAGTGGAGAGAAAACAAAGAGGGTGTTTTAGATTCTTGATTTTGTTTTTGATTAATTAAGGTGTTTGTTTTCTTGATTAGGGTTTAATTTGTTTGAATTTTGGGGGTAAGGATTACAATGGAGTTCTTGAAACTGTCAAATTCTGAATCTTTTTCTAGCTTTGGGTTTGATCTTGTTATGGAGATTGAAATGCATTCATGGTAATCTGTTCTTCAATCATCATCTCTTCAGGGTGTGTTCTTGGTTCTTAATTTCGGAATCCGATGATCATTTTGAGGTAATCTTTTGAATTTTTTCTTAGTTACATCAAATTCTTTGATTCTTTACTGAACATACATATCTATATATATTTATTACACGCATACACACACATTTTTATTAAATCTTTTGGCATTGGATTCCATTTTTTTATCAAAAAAGAAAAAACACACACACACAAACACAGCACACACTCAGTTTCTTGTTTTTTCTTCACAATCTTGATCAAAAAACATTTTATATGTGACATAAAATTAACAAGTTTTGGAGGGGGTTAAAGAATGTTGGCTGGGTGTTCTTCAACATTGTTGCCTCCAATGAGCACACAAAGATTTGATTTGACATGTAACACTAACTTTCCAAGAAAAGACCCGACCCGATCACAGCCCATTAGGCCCGTTACCAGTTTATCCGTCGACAACAACCCGATCGAAGCCCGAACCAGCAGCTGTTCACTCAAGCACAATGTGGTAGATAAAAGAGGTGAGATTTGGGACACCAGAAGCAGGGGATTGAAAAGGGTTTATGATGATAATGATGATGATCAAGATGAGTCTTTTAGAGCTAAAAGAAACAGGAGTTGTAATAAAGTTCAAGAATTCGGAGAAAATGAGGATAATTTAAGGTTTTGGTATCAAAACAATGTGATTTCGCCATGGAGTTTTGGGAATGATTTGGCTGATTTAGGTGAAAGGGGTGTTGGTTCAAGTAGTCATAGACAAAGGGTTGTGAAGGAAACGTCATCCGGGTCGGGTTCCAGAAGCGGGTCTTCACCAGAAAGTCATCAAAGTTTGAATCTTGATCAAGAACAAGGGGGGTTGAATGGGGTTGGGGCACCGAACCCGAATCAAAGTTTGGATCTTTTTGCAATTGGGAGTGAAACCCATGATGAAGAAGTTGGATTTGAGCTTATAAGTTTGATTTTAGCCTGTTTGGAAGCAATTGACATGAAGAACATCCATGCAGTTAACCATTTCGTATGTAAACTAGGCGAATTAGCATCGCCTAGAGGCGATTCTTCGATCACCCGACTCGCTTCATATTACACCGAAGGTTTAGCTTTAAGGGTTTCGAGAATTTGGCCCAACATCTTCCAAATTTCGACTCCTCGAGAGGTTAATCAGATCGAAGAGGACAACGGAAACGCCTTACGCCTTTTGAACGAGGCAACCCCGGTTCCCAGATTCATTCATTTCACATCGAATGAGATTCTCCTAAGATCGTTCGAAGGGAAAGATCGAGTTCACATAATCGATTTCGACATCAAACAAGGGCTGCAATGGCCTGGCTTTTTCCAAAGTCTAGCTTCAAGAATCAACCCGCCAACCCATGTCCGAATCACCGGTGTAGGTGAATCGAAGCAGGATCTCATCGAAACTGGTGCTCGGCTTTCGGGTTTTGCGGAGGCCTTGAATCTTGAATTCGAGTTTCATCCGGTTGTGGACAGATTAGAAGATGTGAGACTGTGGATGCTTCATGTTAAAGAAGGAGAAGCTGTTGGTATAAACTGTATCTTGCAGCTTCACAAAATGCTGTACGACGGCACCGGTGGCGCGCTTCGGGACTTTCTCGGGCTGATTCGGAGCACAAACCCGAGCATCGTGGTGGTGGCGGAGCAAGAATCGGAGCATAACGACCTCGTATTGGAGAAGAGAGTTTCAAACTCATTGAAGTACTATTCCGCTATCTTCGATTGCATCGATACTGTTTTCCCGTTACAAAACGGGAACCGTATCAAGATAGAGGAGTCGTTCGGGCGCGAGATTAGAAACATAATCGCGTGTGAAGGGCTAGAAAGATTCGAGCGGCACGTTGGGTTCGATCAGTGGTGGAAGTTAATGACGGAGCTCGGTGGGTTCCGAAACGTGGAGATCAACGACAGGGAGTTTGTTCAAAGCCAAATGATACTGAAAATGTACCATGACTCATATGGTTCGAGTTCGTTTAAAGTGGAAAAGATGCGGTCCGATGGTGGGGTTGCCACGACCGGGCTAACTCTATCGTGGTCAGATCAGCCGCTTTATACCGTATCGGCGTGGACCCCGTATACTATGGCAGGAAGTTCGTCACATTATCAGAGGCAGCAAGAGTAACAATAACATTCAATACGTGAAACAACATTTAGCTATATGGTTCAGTAGATCGATGGTATAAAGTTTAACAATTCTTTGTAGGGTAAAATATGTCATTAGTTCATTCTTTCATTTACTTGTTGCAGATAGAGAAAAAAGGTATTTTATTTTTAGACATTGTAGGTAGAAATATTCATTTGTAGTAGCTATTCATTCTATTTTATTATTTGGTTATTGAAAGTGATTAATGCAATGTTTTCGAGTTATGTATTGTTTCTTTACAATTTGTTTGTTGGCATGAGTTTTAAATTTTTTCGTGTTATAAGTTATTTCTCAACCTTATGACATTCTTTTTTTTTTCTCAAGGCCAAAATGAGTATTCAAAAAATCACACGTTACATTACATGGTGGCACCCTGTATACCTCTCACCAAACACTAGTTGGTGCATTACAATACCTCTTTCTCACCTAATTGGACATCTCCTTTGTCATGGAATTCTATTTGGAAGGAACAACAAATCATGGAATTCTACTTTGTCACAACTCTCTTAATCTTCACACCTTCATCGATGCAATTGGGTGGGCGATAAAGACAAAACATGTTATGGTGTTTATCTCGGGTCAAATCCGGTATCGTGGAGCTCAAAATGGCAAAGTACATTAGCAAGGAGATCTAGTGAAGCAGAATTTCGAGCGGTAACATCATCCACAACAGAGGTACAATGGCTGCAACCTCTCCTCAGTGAGCTCGACTTCAACCTTGCTAGGCCATACCGGGTATCGGTCACTCACAAGAGAAACAAAGAAATAATGAACACGAGAGTTTTAACGTGATTCGATCAAAACCGATATACGTCCATGGGCTACACTAGGTATTTTCAAGTATTACAGAAGGTGTTCATAAGGAGTTACAAGCTACATGCGCTCCTATTTATAGAAGAATATTTAGGGTTACTAGTGGGTCGAAGCATAACATAGTGGGCCAAGCCCATGGGCCACTAAAGATTTCAAACTTGGGCCTAAGTCCTTCACTCATTATGCCCGCAGCTATCGTCTCCTTCAGGATATTAAATGCAACATCCTTAGAAAACGCCAGTCTAATAATAGCTTGGCTTTCTTGTGCAGACTTACCCAATCAGCTTCTTTCATCTCTTCCGGTTTCTCCCCCAAAACAACATCTAACTCTTTCTCAACCAGCAAGTCCTCGACCTGCATATTCCACCAGGCAAAGTCTCTCCCGTTAAATTTCTCAATTCGAATCTTCTTGTCTTTAACCAAGATTACACACGACAAACAATATTATCGAACTACAGTGAATTTGAACAAACGTTGTCTAACTGAGGAACCTCTAGAAATTACAAGCTATCCGATCTAATTTTAAACTCTAGCCCACCTCGAGAAACCTGGTCACAACCGACTCCGAAATAAGGATTTCGAACCACCTCGAAAAAATCCCTTCAACTCCGAAATCTACCACCTCGAAAAAATCCCTTCAACTCCGAAATCTAGATCAAAATTTAAATAACACTAGCCCCAACTTCGAAATATCAAGACCGAGTCTAATTCGAACGAGTTTACGAACTTTAGATTTAAGAAAAATATAAACTCCAACTTCAGGGACTAAAGTGTCAATAATTCAAGCTTGAAATAAATAATACCTTAAAGTTCAGGGGCTGAACTGTCAATATTACAAATTGGGGGGCTATTCTGAAAATTTCGCTCGCCTAGTCCGGCGTACACATAAGATGACAAAAAAAAAAGCAATCACCTCTGCTTCTTCGTGAAGCCAAATTGTGATCCTGTTTGGGTTGTTTCACTGCTATCTGTTTTTTTTATTAAAGTTACTTATGTTGCGATTAGACTAAGTCCAATTAAACTGTTTTATCGAAACCCTAATTTTCATAAACCCTAAAATTAGATACGATCAAAAGATACCTCTGAAATCCCAACAATTATCTCCATATTCTTTTTAGATTTTCATTATTTAAAATCAAAATAAGAGAGTTTTCATATCGTATAATTGATATCTGATTTTGATTTTAAAGATGCTTTTATTTCTCTTTGGCTTCTCGATATCTTGGAAGCTTCTAGCAGGGACGGGCCTGGGAATTTTTCCAACATGTTCATATTTTTTTGGTCATCTTAATTATGTCAATCTCGACATTAAAACTTCAAAATCGAATCACCAGATCGGTAATTATTCCTTTTAAAACAAATAGGATACCATCTGGGTTTTTAAATCTTCTCTTCTAAACCTAAGACTCTTAATCTCTCAGATACCTTTGTTCTTTCAAATCTCTCATCATGAATAGGTTTCTTCCTTATTCTTCATTTAGTATCTATTATCATCTATTCTTCTCATTTGTAAGCACATGCGGTATACTAGCATGGGTGGAGGTGTGAATGCCATTCACGCCGTTGAACACCACCCCACATCGCCTAATGGCGGCGTGAGATTTCTCAGTGCGTGGAAGAGGAATGTGGATTGCAACGGTCAATTTTTTAACTGTTTAGGTCCAACTGTCAACTAAAGAAAATTTTAAATTATACCAACCAATATATGTTGGTTATATACAACCTGTTGAGCTTGGTTTACAAGTCCCGAACCTTTTTCCTCTTGAGGCCTGCCCTTACCAAACACCACAGTCTCCTCCCCATGCTGTACAGTTGCCCACAGTAGAAGAAGGACACCCCAGATTGTCATCTGCCACAGTATCGGTATGGTAGATTGCTTTATCTTCAATTGCTCTTCTCATTTCTTCCATTCCATCACACAAACAGGTCGCCTGTCGCCGATCGCCGCCTCTCCGGCTTGCTTTAGGGTTCCTCAGGTACCCTTCTTTTATGTGTTTGTTCATGCAATTTTGTTACCCTAGATCATATTTTTCCAATTGAAGTGGAACCCTAACTCAAGAAATCTGCCTATTTTTTTAAATGAATCCGGTAAGATCAAAAAGGTTGTTGTTAAGAGCTATTGTTAAGAAAATGCTGATGTTAAAAAAAAGGTTGTTGTTAAAAGCCTGTCGTTCAAATAAGGGTGTTGTTATGCTGCTCAATTAATCATAAATATGCTCTCTTTGTTTGTTCTAAATGTCGTTATTTTAAGTCTTTAAGGTTTTAATGAGGTTTTAAAGGTTTTAATTTAGCCTATTATTTTTTCAGGTTGAAGGTTTCCATTGATCTTCTGCTGAGGTACTTTTTAATCTTTGATTTTCATATTATTTATATAAACGGGTCCTTATGATGTTTTGGCCCGGGCTTATCTTTCCATTCTAAGAAGCATACCTATGGAAATTAAGAAAGTGGATCTGAGATATTTTGGAAAACTCAATCATAACATTTGTGATATAGAAAAGAGTTTTTTATCAACTCCAAAGGCATATCTAACCTAAAATTAAGGAAGACAATAGATAATTGCTAATTGTTAATCAATTTACACCAAGTCAGAGCAGCATTTACATGAAACACATATGAAAGTATATAAGAGTATACATTGAATCTTATAGAAAAAATTTATAATTCTTTTAATATGTTCAACATTTAATGTTCGTAAAAGAGTATTAGAAAGTCAAACATAGGCAGTAGTTTAACGAAGCACAAAGGCCCAATTTAGCGACAATGTGCGTTAGTTCATCTAAAAAGACAGCCGTTTGTATATGGGTTGGACTTTTGCCTCTGTTGTATAGAAGTTACTGAATTTGCCTGTGATTGTTTCAAACATAAGAACCAAAACAGCCTCTCTTCAATTCTATGTGATTGCTTCCTTTAACGGTTTACGGCGTGCCTCTTGGATTCTGAATAATACGTGTTCTTTTTGGCTTTGATGAGGTTATTGGAGTCATTCTTATTGCATGTGTATCTTTAGGTTCTCCACCAGCTTAATGCCATTTTTTTGTTGTTGATTGAAAACTATTGATGCTTATTAATGCCTTCTAATTAATACCTTAGTTTGTTTCTATGTGTTGAAAGTTTATGAGCTCCTGTTAATGCCTATTAATCACTATTTTGCTTTATTCTTTCTGTTTTGCATATGAATATGAAGTTGTTTGGTTACGTCTTTGTTTGTTAGGTGAGTCTTTTTGCCTCTTCTATATATCAACTGTCTTGATTTGTATTTATGTCCCATTAAAGGGAGCTTTCATTTTTTATTTTATTATGGCTTTGGTTCTGATTTGGTCTTCATAAATGGGTTTTATATGAATTTGAAATTTTGAATCTGATTTTCATATGTTTGAGTTTCACATTTTATTTTGGGTTCACTGATTTCAATTTAGGATTCTAGAACCAACAGGGGTGTTTTTGTCGTGGATATTGTTGATTTGCTTGCCTCATTTTATTTGTAGGCTATTTCTTGCATTCCACGGGTTAAATCAACCTTACTCAGGACTCAGGTAAATGTGTATATGGCAAATCATGTTTTATTTTTGTTCAATCCTGAATATTTAGTATTATTGTGTACATATCACACGTTATCCAATATTTGTGCTTGCATTTATACCTGCATATCTCGACTACATTCGCTTATATGGTACATCATGTTTTATTTGCTCGGTTGAATGCTAGGTTTGTCTATAACTTTTTTGAAATTTTGTTCAACCCCCATATATCCCCACTTATATATTTGACTGTTTTTGGTGCAAAAAGAACAGAAAAAGAAAAAATATTTTGAAGAACACTGTACAGTTAGACATGCTGGCCATTACCAGTTTACATGCACTTCAACTGAACAACTTTCTTAGGCTATTAAAGAATTTACTTTTGGTGGAATTGTAATGTAATAATTGTACCTGGTAAATCGGTTTTACTTTAAAGTTTCGTTAACTATACCATCAAAGAGAACATTGTTAATGATTAAGCACATAAACCAACCACCAATTGAACTATGTGGCCTAAATGATTCGCATCTATTCCTGGTCAGTAACAGGAACCAAGGAAAAGACTGAACTTTCAGGCAGTGAAGCAGAAAACAAGGCCAAAAGGAAACCGGACCCAGAAGAAGGTAACCATATGCCTATTATACTGTTTGCATGGTCAGAACTGACCCTTTAGTGCTGTTAAATCCAATTGAAAAACACCCAATAGCCTTCGGCCTAATACCAACTGTTTTCATGAATTGATCCAACATATATTAATGATATTGACATTATGAAAATTACAAATAGAAGATTCAGGTTAGGATTTTAAAACCTTGCTGCAATGATAAAGTTTTAACAGCATGTGGACCTCTAAAAATCCAAACCCTTTCAGCACCTTTTTCACATCTATTTTGAGAACAAATTGAAGCCATATAAGGTCTTGCAAAGAAACTTATCACGATTAATTTACATCTGTACATATCCACTTAATCTTCTAATTTTGCATTTGGTGCTAAAAGAAAATAAAAGAAAGAGTTTGTAAATTAAACGGTCATAACTGTGTGTATAGATGTAAATTAAATTGTCTTAGATGTAGTTTAAGTGGATATGTAATTATGTATAGATGACCAAGTGTTTTAATGAAGGGATGAAAATAACTTAATAAGTTGCTGTTTGGGGTCATTGCTTTTATAAAATTGGTTATTCTTAATGCAATTGGTATGCTTTACTTTCTCTTTAATTGCCTATTAGTAATATGGTTTGGCTTTACAACTGTTTAACCAACTGATGTTTGAGTTGATACCAAATGAGTATTATTTATTAGTAAAAAATGATGGTCCACATGCAGTAGCCTTTTACCGCATTTGAATCACACCTCTGAAGTTCAATTCCATAGTTTTTAACTATTTAAATCAATTTTTTTTCATGTAACTAATAATATAAAAAGAGATGTTCTGATAATTTGTTTATGTAATTCAGGGGAAAAGCCGTATATTATGAAGAAAAAAAATTGATTTTACAAACTACAAAATTACAATACTGTTTAAATAATACTTTCTAAACTACCAATGAACTAAAAAATTACAATAGTGTTCGACTAACACTTTCTAAACTACCTTCTAAATTAACAATTCGTTGCTTATAATGGCGACGAATAACTTTTGAAAGTGTAAACTTAGAAGTTGAACATCTTTTAAAAGTGTAAACTTAAAAGTTTAAAGTAGTTTCGTGCCAACAATGATTTCGAAAAAATAATTTCGGAAATTGTAAAAGTTTCGTCCCATGACTATGAATTTAGGAAGTGTAGATGTCACATTCATTTGTTGTTTTATCAAAGCAAAGTGAAATGGTTGAGAACATTGTTTTGAACGATCCTTGATGAATTGATTGATAAATATTATATCTTTATATTCTTTTTAAAAGTTAGAAACATATAGTAAAGATAGAAACAGAATACATATATCTCATGAGTAAACTCATGATTAAAAACCAACTCTCCTCCACATTCAGCTGCACATGTTCTGCAAAATGAAGAAGAAATTTGATTGAAACAATCCTTAGTAATATACAACATCATTTCAAGTGTTGGTCATTACTCACTATCACATATAAGCAAACTGTAATATAGTAATTATACTAAATGTATAACCTCAACAACATAAACCAATCTCACTTCAGATTCCAAATTACTCACAATCAAATCCATATACATCCAATCGTAGTTAAATACTACCTAAATTAAGGTGAATCAAGAAGATGAAATGAAAAGTAAACATACTTGGAGAACAATTATTTTTTAGAGTTATAAGGATATGACAGACTTGATCAAGTTCAGTTGTGCGTCTAGCCTCGTTGAAGGAATTGAGTGGCAAGCAAGGGTCCCTAATTAACAAAGAATAGCATTTAAAACCCATAAATGAATGGCAATAAGATTTTGAGAGACATAACCTGAACTTCTATCCACAAAGCCCCGAAGCATATGATCTCCAAGCCACAAACCTCGAAGGCATTTGGTCTCCATGCATGTGTATTACAGAGAAAACTTCTAGGCTCATATAGGGAGACCTAAATCATCTTGGTCAACTATCCAGTCAAAGAAACTATCAAGAATTCCCAACCACCATACAAAAGATGATGGAACTTTTTTTACAAAGCTTTGTTCTTGCTACATCATTCTTTCTTCTCTTTTGATTTTTGGAAATGGATGGCTCTGCATCTGGAGGATCTTCAGATAGTGCGGCCTCTAGATTGAAGAATGTTGTTTTCATACGGTTAGGGTTTGCTATTCAAAAAGGGTTGGCGGCGCAGCTTGTTGCCCGCCTTCCCTGTATGTTGACTTAAATCTTGTATGTTATTTTTATTATTGATTCCGTTATTTGTATCGTAAAAAAAAAAAATAAAAAAAAAAAATTAGTTAGACTATAATAACCAAATCTGACAGTTCCTTCATTACTCCTTTCGTTATCAGTGTATAGAGATATTTTCATGCACTTTAAACATAATTTTTTAAGCAATTAGACTTCTAAATGATGATAGGCATAATAACCATCTATTAAGTGAAACCTCGTATTATAACAACTCAGGGACCCTTCCAGCTCAAGGACCCATCTATTTTGAACATCAAGAAACCATCAGGATTCGAACCGAATCTTAAGCAACAAATTGGCAGTCAGCTTTAAGCTAAAAATCATTTAATTAGCACCGACATAGGCTCAGGAAAGCATCATCATAGCCTTACAGAAACCAGTCAAGAATAGTCGGGAGCAACTGAGGCTCAGAAAAAATTCATCATAGCCTCAAAGGAACAAACTATTTGGCTCTCAGCGATTAAAAAAAAGCTACCAACAACCTCATAGAAACCTCAAGGCCTCCAAGATACCATGAACAATAGCCTTATAGAAACAAATCAAGAACAATTATGAGCAAGACATGCTCAGGAAAAATCCATCATAGCCCCAAAACCAACGTCACCAACAAACTCATATGAACCCTAAACCATATTCAACTCATAAAGCATCACCCACCAAACCAATGAGAGAGTACCACCGATGAAATCAACAAATGAAAAAAAGTAAATTGCTCGCTTCAACAGATTTCAGCAAGTGTACCCGTCGATTAAGAAATCGATATATATATGGGCTTAACAGTAATAACATAATGTACACCTCAGCTTTGCCATTCGATAATAAATAAATATTAATCATCAAACGGCGACAACGAAACGGATTCCGGTGGCCATCGTCAGGCAAGATACACAAAAGCATAGTGCCATAGTCGTTGCTCGCATCTCAAGGGCAAAGACTTGCCTTCGCAGTCGGAGAGCAAAGAGTAGTCTCTACTCACATCCGTACTGAAAAGAGAGAGCAACAAAAACACGATAACCTAGATCTGAGAGAAGTAGCCAAGATCGCAATCTTAGATCTGAGAAATCGTAGGACGGTAACCATCGCGCTTCATTGCCGTCGCCTGAAAGCCCATTCCGACCTGGAACGGCAGGCAAGATGTCTGAAGAAATCGTATGACGGTAACCATCGTGCGTTATCGCTGTCGCCTGAAAGCCCATTCCGACCTGGAACGACAGGCAAGATGTCGGAAGAGAGAGGACACAGATAGCAGCGTATAAAGAGAGAGATGATCTTTAGATCTAGACCGATGCTTTCTCTATCTAAAAGAGAAAGATAAGCGATGAAAGAGAAATAGGCTATTAGTGCATGAAAAGCCAAGACTAAGCATATCATTTTGGTCGGGCTACTACCGCTTTGTCGGGTATGCCACTATAGGTTGTTTTGTCGTACTTTTATGTTGCTGTCGAGCTTGGGTTACATTACAATGGAACCTTATATGCCTTTCTTATGTTTATGTAATTATGGTTGTTGCTTTATGCTATACAAGTGTGCCTATATGGCTTCTGTTTTGTTTTGTTCTTCCAAAATTTTCATCTCTGGAGGGTTTAATTTCTGGCCAAAATTAATCCGTTTGTTAATCGTTCTGTTTGTGTTTGGATTTTTTGTATTTAATCTTTGTATTGATTGTTTATTTCTAGGGTTTTGATTCAAGCTTTTGGAGATGTATTAAAGCGTCTGGTACAACAACTCTTTCCCATCTTTCTTCCTCAATGGTATGCCCCTAATATTTTAGGGTTTCTTTGGTTGCATATGGGCTGATTCCCTTTTGTTCTTTTGGCTGTAGCCTTTGACTATACATACATTTAAACAAATAAATTTCACATCATCTCCACAAATCTTTTAATCAAGATTTTAGCCTTCTCTAGAATTCTACTAAACCATGGATTTCTCGAATTCATCGTCGTCACCCAATGATGCCAACGTTATGTCTATCGAGACGTTGTCTTCGGTGCTCAAGAAATGGCTAAACTCACACGCTCAACCAACCATGACCCGAAGAGCTCGTCTCAACCGTGATTGTGAAGCCGCTCACAATCTTCTTGTACAATATTATTTAACAGCCGAAGTGGAACCCACCTACCCCGCTGAAATGTTTCACCGATAATTTCATATGAATCAGCCAATATTTTTAAGAATAGTTCAAGATCTTGAGAGGGAGGTGTTGTGGTACCAACAAATGGTGGATGATAAGAGCAGGATTGAGTTTACCGATTTGCAAAATTGCACAGTACCATTCGTCAAATGGCGTACGGTTCGTCAGGGGATTTGTTTGATGAGTATTTGAAGATGTCTGATTGGATCGTACGATAAGGGCTTGTATGAAAAAGTTTTCTAAGGGTATACAATAGTTGTAATGAGAAAATATATACGAAAACCAACCGCAAGTGACACTCAACAATTGTACGAGTTCCATGAAGATAAATGGGGTTTTCAAGGGATGCTTGGTAACATTTATTGCACACATTGAGAGTGGTATAATTGCCTGAATGCGTGGTGATCACAACATCATTCAATTATACTCGATGTTAGTGCTTCAAATGACATGTGGTTTTGGCATGCACATTTCGGTGTCGCGGGGTCCAATAATGACATCAATGTTTTGGACTAATCACCAATTTTCAACCATGTTGTAGAGGAACATGAGCACGATTCCTCATTTGAACTACGAGGAGTGACATACAAGCATGAATATTATCTAGCGGATGAAAAATATCTTGAATATTCTACCTAGTCAAATCTTTTTACTTATCTCGTAGGTGTGAGACGTACAACGTACAAAGCCACTTGTGATTCCGCTAGAAAAGATATTTAACAAAAGTTTTGTCATTCGAAGGGTAAATGACATATCGTTCAGCATCTGGCACAAGGAGGGGTTGGATACGACCTATGAGCCGCTTCACGAGGACAAAAAGCGAGCTAAACGTATGGAAATATGAAACGAGATATCCACAACCAACTTAAAGCGAATTTGATTGAAAATATTTACGAGCATTCATTGGCATAATTTGACATTTCTCATTAATTGTTGTGTCTTTTTTTGTTTTGTTTGATGTAATGTTTTTTTATGTTTTAATGAATTCTTTTAATTTAAAATTTTCATGTTTTCAATTTTAAATAAAATAATTGAAAAAATAATAAAATATACCAATTCACAACCCCCAACTCATAACTAGCATACCCCTTCTATGTGAGTTGGGGTATGAGTCCAGTCATTACCTGTATGGCAGAACTCAAAACCCCAACTCAAAGCGGTATATCCATGCCCTAAAAGCAAATGAGAAAATTTCATGGCTAATTTAAAGCTTTTGGTAAAATCCGTGAATAATTATTATTCTTGTAATATCCATAGATGGTCCAATAATGTGACGTCCACTCCCAGACTTAGTTATATGAGGGGTCACGCATCAGATTTACTCATGAACACGTGGTACAACAGAGATAAGCAACGAAAAATTTAAAACTTTTATTTATAATAAAGCCAAGTACGTAAAGTAATTGAGATAATTTACAATCTATCTATATAGCGACTAACTATATACGTCTTTATTTATCTATAACTAGCCAGCACGCTCATCAGCCTTCTCTACAGCTTGCCCGATCAGTCTCTTATCACGAGGGCTCCGCCCTTGCTCCCAGGCGTCTCACCTACACCTGACATACATATGTTTTTGAGAAAATGTCTGTTTACGCTGGTGAGTTCTATATTTTAAAAACTTTACCTCGTTCGTGAGATTAAAACCTTTGGACCTGCAAATTCCCTTTTTACAAACCTTTATCAAGTATAACACATAGCAATGTCATACATAATATAACATCATAATCAAACACGTTTCTCTAGAAAACACATCTACCTAACTAACCTTCCTTCTTTATACCCTGAATTCGATATACTCTATACCTTCCCAGTTTCAAATACTGCTCAGGTGACTTCATCTGGAATCCCCCAACCTCATTACCGACAGCCGTTCTATTCCTGTCTACATTCCGTCCTTTCAGTTTCAAATACTATTTAGGTGACTTCATCTAGAAACCCCCGACCTTAGTACCGACAACTGTTCTCGTAACCTTAACTCATAAGATGTTCTATTGTATCGAACATCTCCTTAACCACCACAGTACTACTACCCGCCCCTAGTTAGATATCCATATGACTTAGGTGTGCTAATAATCATGCTAATGAATTCATATACTGCAACAAATAAACATCCCCCAATTTACCTAGGTGTATGTATACAGGATGTACCAGCGGCGTATCCTCCACAATTTCGATATACCGGGTAACTATACTACCATGCTTGTATACAGGATGTACCAGCGGCGTATCCACCACATAATAATATAGCAAATGCATCACATGTTCTCATATAATCATGCATTCTCACTTGTGCGTTTATTAACAATACCTTATCATTTGGATACCTAGTTTCAAAGAAAATATAGCACATAACCCTAATAATCATTTCATATGCATTATTCTATCATAATCATTTCATATACGTTGCTAACACCTATAACCATTCATAAGCATCTTCATAATATAACATGTATCACTTCAAACATTTCATTAATTTATCAATTAAGATAAACAAACTTTCAGATAAAAGCATTTGAATGTAATTTCATTAAACAATATGTATATCAGCCCGAACACATTAAGACATTTAAAAGTAGGCTCGCAGAAACTCATCTTATCTCTTTACTCGTTAAACTTGGACAAATGCTCCGACGGAATACTCGTTTAACCTAATTCGCGTATTGTATGGCAACAACGCAAGGTTTAATATTATAAACATGTCCTATGTTTATTTATCTCTTATATTAATTTAATAATATCTAATTATAAAGGTTTACTTCTCTTTAAGGTCAAAATGACCAAAATGGCCTTATAGGCATAATATATATCTTTTTACCGATAATACGAAGACGTGCATTCCTATAAGTAAACGCTCAATCCGGGATCGCTCAGTGAGGTATGCCAGGTCCCATTTGGGATTTATGCGACACCCCTGCTTTGCCAGAAATTCCAGTGTACAGGCGCTTATCCTTCCGCTCCGCACGAACTATCTAAATATCCGATTAACTCGGTATTTTAAATACTTTATCATTTATCCATTTTAACTGCACATATACTTATTATGTATATAAACATGTTACTATACCAAAATTCAAGTCCCCATACCCTTCGACTTATTTTATATTAAATAATTATAATTCAAAACCCTAATTTTATGTACTTCTCGTTTCTTTATCAAAACTCATTTTCTTTTCAAACCAACTTAACGTATTATCCATTATAACAATTTATAATATAATTTAAAATATCAAAGCTTAATTAACACCGTTTACTCAATTTAGGCAGCACAACATTACGAAAACCCTAATTTTAAACCGTTAACAAAACCATTACCAAACATTTTCCAAATGTGAAATAAAATTAAGGATTTCTTAAAACACATTATTTTAGGATTACGTACAAAAGTTCAGACTCTAATTCCCACCCGATTATCCAATTTTAGCAAAACAAGCTCACGAACCCTAATTTTTACATAATTTTAGAAATCATACTTAGATATAATATTATCAAAACATGAAAGAGGTTATTGTTAAGCATACAAAATAAAATCAAAACATGAAAGAGGTTATTGTTAAGCATACCAAATAAAGGGTGACTGCAGAAATTCAGCTCCTAATTCCTCACTGTATGATCGAATTGCGCTGACGAAGTTTCTGGTGCGAAATGGGGGTTTTGGGGTTGTAATTCAGTGAATCGGCAAGTTTTTCTGATGAATTAAGCCCCTATTTATACTATAAGGTGCGCCTCATGGTCCTTACACGTCCTATGGTGCGTAATCGGCCTAATCAGAACTGTATGAGGCGAATTTGTGAGCTCCAAGTGTGTTAACGTGGCAAAAAACAGACCTGTTGTGAAATTTGCCTGATCACGCCCTTCGCCGACCGCGACGGAATAGGGGAGACTGAATCGCGGTCCGCGAGCCAGTGATTTCCGACCAGAATTCACATTTTTACTATTTCAACCCTTAAACTTCTCTTTTGTGCATTTTAGCCCCCCGAACTTCTATCCTTTTATCATTTTATGTACCAAAACATTATGAGATATATTTCTAACATTCACTAAGGTTTATAAGGCTAGGGATTCGTACGATAATATATATATATATATATATATATATATATATTTATATTTATATATATCGTTTCATTTATTATGCTAAATTACGTTTTAGCCCCTCAAACTTTACAATACTTATAATTTCATGTTACAAATCATATTAGGATATATTTTTACTAATTTATAATCCTCAGGATGCGTATAATAATTATAAACACGTATAATACTTGCATACGTTTATATCTTTACATAA
>JBCNJP010000003.1:13058826-13082411 GCA_039602395.1 Deinandra increscens subsp. villosa
TGTCAGAATCTATTCAAGCAGAATAGAGACAGGGATAAAGAAATATAACTGAAGGTGGATCAACATTTCATACTCATCAGTTAAAATCTCCACAATAACATATGAATTCTTGATGCTAGGGTTGAAAATGGTTATGGGATGGAACACGAACTTCAATATCAAAACATTAATTTAATCCCTAGTATGACTGAATCTCGAATCAAGTAAATATAAGCAAAAAATTATACCCTGACCTTAGAGTAATGAGCAACGTATGTAGTCGAAGATGCGACTAAAATCATATCCATGACTTAAAATCGGGGGTTTACAGTGCAATCAGAAGAAAACATGATTAAAATCAGAACAATAACTATAAGAATTGAGTAGTTCGGCGGTTGCAACTGATGGTTACGAAGAAGAGGAAGTAAGATATACCAAAAATTAGCAGGGAACCTAACAACAGATCGACGATGAAATCATTGATAGCAAATGGTATGCTAGAGAAGAAGATATAACAATTGATTAAGGCGGTGCTAGATCATGACTCATTGAGAGACACATGCCTTTTGCTACTCTTCTATCTCGTCGTCACCGCCCAAGAACCCAAGTGAAGAACAGAAACCCTAAACGGTGACAGATCCATAGCCATAAACAGATTCCAAAGAGCAAGTTCCGATTCCAAAGAGCAAGTTCCGATCTTAGCCAGCAATCTGCTCGGAACTGGAGACCAAGTTCCGATTCAGCCAGAATTATTCTTTGGAACCGATTACTTCGACAATCAAGCATCAGTGGAACATGATAGAGAAGATAAGTCTTCTCGTCTGGGGGAATGAGAACGTCAAAAGGACAGAGATGGATATGAGAGGAAATAAAATTGTGGGCCAAAAGCTGTGGACGTCGGTTACACAAAACAGAGACGCGTGTCAAGTCAAGGACAGATGTTTATGTATAAATGGAAACTGAAACGCACAAAGTAATAAAATAAGGGGCTAAAGTGTTAAAAAAAACCAAAAATATGTGGTCAAAACATCATAGAGTATAAGCTCACTATTCAACTTCACATTTACATTGTATTATATAATTATATCTCATCAAGGGGGTTTTTAAGAGACAGTTAAATTTGTTCATTATAATTAATAATGTATTTAAGGATTTTTATTTGTATTAAACCTTTCAATTAAGTATTTTGGAATTATGTATTTGTTCAGATATTCTATAATAGTGACACGTCGGCCCTAATCGGGTTGGCGTATTACAGGCTAGGCCCGAGTGGATGGATGAAATTTCGTGAGAGTTTCCAGTTAACACACCCTCAAAATTTTTAAGCTGCCTCTCGGAAGTGCTTAGTTTCTATAGCTAGATTGGAAAGTCTTGTGAGGGTTTGTAGTTAAGACAGAGCACGTGTCTTAATTAGCATGATAAATCGCATAACGTATCATTTAAAAGGCTTTTAAAATGATTTTTGCATGCTTATTAATTCGTATAATTTGTAGTTGAGACAGAGCACATGTCTTGATTAAGACGTTTTTTCTTGGTTTTCATGACCTGATTTAGTTTAACAGCGAAGACTGATTTATTTTAACAACGAAGACTTAGCCATTCAGACTCACCCTGACAAATTGATCACCCTTCCGAATGAATAACAAAGCTTGATGATCACATCCACCCCATCCAGGAGGAAGCCCAATAACTGGGTAACCCCATGGCTCTACATGGAGTAATATTACCCTAGGTGAGATTTAAACCTATAACTTTCCACTTGCAAAGTCATATGATACTACTAGAACAAGTTCTAGTTCGTTTTTCATGACTTAGATTAGACGGTTTGTTGCACAACCAAGTTTAATGAATAAACTCATTTATTAATCACCTGAGTTTTAAATAAACAAATCTCGTGTTATTAGATTATTGCAAAAACTTGCTTTATCACAAAGTTACATCATGTCGTTTCAACTTTCAAGTTTTAAAACCGTTCTAAAATTTCTTGTTTTGTTTTAACTAATACTCTATACACCTACACATACAAACACGTTTTGGCGAATGTCCTCTTTGGTAAAAGCATGTTCGAGATGGAAGCAACCTATGAGATGACAGTTAGGCAAAAGGCCGTTTGGGAATGCCTCCGACAGCCACATGCGCAAGATTTCATCCATGCTCTCCCTATTGACGGTTTGGGACAACACATGTCGCTTGTCGAATACCGGGTCGATCTCAAGTATCACCTCATGGTTCCCCTGTTCCCCGTGGATGATAAATGCCCCGTCTGCAACAAGACGTGTTTGGATTCGTTCGGGGAGCATGTCGTCCACTTCAAAGAGCTCCCGGAGTTTAAATATCGACATGATGTGGTTCGGGACGTTCTGTTTGACATCTTCAGGCGGGCTGGGATCTCGGCCAGGAAGGAAGCTCCTGTTAACTTCCTGTCTAACCCCATGGATGGGCGCTCAACTCTCCGGTCGGCCAACATACTTGTTTTTGGGTGGCAGAATGGGAAACACGCTTGTGTCGATTTGACAGGAGTTTCCACTCTTGTGGGACTGCGGGCCAGCACCTTTACAGCGGGCCAGGCGGCGTCCAGGGCAGCTGCTGGAAAGGTTAACAAACATGAGAAATGGTGCATTGAAAATCAACATGTGTTTGTTCCTTTCGCCTTCGATACATTTGGCCATCTAAAGACGGAGGCGGTGGCCATGTTGAACCGGATCCAAAAAGTCATGCGTGGGAACTATGCGGGCTCTAGATTGAAGAATGTTGTTTTTATATGGCTAGGGTTTGCTATTGAAAAGGGGTTGGCGGCGCAACTTGTTGCCCGCCTTTTCTACGTATTGACTTAAGTCGTGTATGTTACTTTATAATTTAATTAAGTTCTTTAATAAAAACGTACTTTTTATTTATAGAGACCAGTTACTAACCTAGCTAACCGGGTATTACCAACAATCGGTTATGACCATTTTAGTAATTGTAACGCGTTATGGATAATAACGATTTGGGCGCTTCTAATTGAACATGTCTAAACTTTAAAATACACGTTTGATACTTTTGAGAAATATAAGATTTGGGCTTCCTAACATGCTTCTCAAAACTAGCTATGGAATTGTAGGAGTTTCTAGCACAGCCCAATCTAGGTAACCCAGTAAAATCTATGACCCAAAGTCCAAACTTGTTGCTAACTTTTATATTTTTTATTTTTTTTTAGCTTGCAAGTCTCTCATTCCAACAGTAAAAGTTTAAATCGAAATATAAAGTAAACGGAGAACAAGCTGCGTTGCTAGACCTTTTTAGATAGCAAATATAATCTTTTAAAAACTATATTCATTAACCGATGATTGTATAGGTGTATAATTAAACCGATTTCATTAACCGATGACGGGTTATTAGCCGATATTATAATAAAGTTTTCATGAATTAGATTGTTTAACGTTTTTCTATATTGAATATATACCACTACTAGTGTTAAATTTGTACTACTTCTTAGGGCATTGTTACATTTCTTTTGGTATCGAGTTTATAAATTTATATTTTTAGTATTCAATTAATTTATTTAAAAGATAGCATTAAAAAATTAGTTTTAATTTAAACCATTTCAACCAGTTAATCGATATGGTTATAACCCGATCACTTTGACATGTTAGGTTAATGGTGCTAGCAAAATCGGTTATAACCAGAACCGTCAAAACCTAAACCAATTAAGTCAAAAAACAATTATTATTTTGTTGACCGATTTTTTTTTTGAACGGAAAATATTTATTTACATCAAATACACCATTGTCAGGGTTCGAACCCATGACCTCTAACTAAGAGGATAAAGCCT
Organism: Deinandra increscens subsp. villosa; assembly: GCA_039602395.1. Lineage (NCBI taxonomy): Eukaryota > Viridiplantae > Streptophyta > Magnoliopsida > Asterales > Asteraceae > Deinandra > Deinandra increscens. Next base: position 13,062,617 of record JBCNJP010000003.1, read on the forward strand.
CTACCAAGTGAGCTAGTCCCACATCGGGTTGGGCCAGAGTTTTCTCACCAGTGGTGAGTTTCTTCCTGATGGAGATTTGAGATGATCGAGTGGCTGGTGTAATGTCCCCGTCAGTGATCCAAATTTTGTTGACCGATTAACTATTGGGTTATTTGTAAACGAGTTAACCTAAAAAAAACTATTTGTGCACATTGGTAATTGCTAAGTGCTAAATTATTTTTGGTACTTCAATATTGTAATTTAACTAAGAAGTAAGTAGTGGGTTTAGACGTTTCGTTTTTAAATGCTAATCCTAATAAGTTACTAATGTCCAAACTAAAATTTTATTTAAAAAAAATAGTAAAATTAACGTAAATTTGATCAATTTACTCAATAATTTAAGTCTTTTTAAATAACTAATTAACATTTGTCAAAAATAATATATTTCTTAAACACAAGTTTTTAAAGTACAAATGCCATTTATTAAAGTGTGCTACATAAGATAAATCCTATGTGTCAATTTGTGAGATTTTTAAATTAAATAATTCAATAGAAAATTAAATTCTTTTCACATAAAAACTATCTATATATATATTTATTTTTAAAATAACACAACTTTAATTCATCATATCTCTTTTATTTCTCAACAAAAATTCGATCCGTAAATTGCTTTGGATTCGTGACATAAAACCCAACAAAACTAGATCCATATTGCTTAGGTTTTAATCAACGAATGATGGTGAACAAATCAAAAAACAAAGTCACAGCGTCGGGTATTTATCCGGGTTATTGACTAGTAAAGCAATACAATGGTTTCCACGTGTCTTCTTATTAAGGTGTTCACATTAGCACTGCCACATGCAGTGGCGGATCCAGGAAAGAATATCAGGGGTAGCGGGGATTAACGGGGGTTCGGGGGCAACGCCCCCGAAAAAAATTTTTAGGTAGTTAACGGGCTTTTAATCATATTTTTAAGAGGCTTTTGATCATATTTTTAAGTAAAAGCCATAAAATTTCTTCCAGGGGCCGCGAAAAATTCGTTTCAGGGGCCGCGAAAAATTCGTTTCAGGGGTCGCGAAAAACCGAAAATCTATAAAAAAAAAAAAATTGCACGTCGGGGTAAAAGTTCAGGGGTAGCGGGCGCTACCCCTGGGCCCTTACTGGGTCCGCCCCTAACCACATGTCAATACAAGATTCAGTTATCAATTTAGTAAATTACCAATTAAGACTAATTACCAATTTTATCTAAATTAAAATTTCATTTTAAAAAAATGACAAACATAATATAGATTTGTAAATTACTCAATAATTTGAGTCTTTTTAAAGAAACAAATGAAGAATTTGTCATCTTTAATGTATTAAATTTCAATTAATATTTCTTAATTATTTTTTATATTTAGCTAATATTATGAATTTAAATTCAACCCGTGTAATACACGGGTTACTAACCTAGTGGTTTATAAAGATTTATGTTATTCATAATTTTCAAATCTTTTAACCATTTTTTTATATTTATCTAATATTATAAAACTAAATTTAACCCGTGTAGTAGACGAGTTACTAACTTAGTTAAATTTATATTAAAATGGAGGTAAAAACAAACACGCTGTAATGACATTTTGATCCCTTTTATGACAAATTTAAATTATTGTTTTGATTTTTTGTATGACTACAAAATGAACAAGTTTGTTCGTTGTTGTAGTAATAAACAAACACAAACGTAAAGACTAAACGTGTTGAAGACCCATAATTTGAATTGTTTTACGTTTATTTATTATTATAATTAAAATTCGTTTTGCCTGCCATTTTAACACCACGTATTTTTCCATTTGAATAATAAAAGGATCACTATTATTTCACTTATATTTATATAAAAAAAAAAAACGTTTCTCTACAAATTAATAATTCTTATCGTGGACCACATATATCACATATATACAAAATAGAAAATACCATTCCTAACCCCGACCACACATGCATCGAACCAAATGAACTTCAAGGATAGTAGTGACATTTCACACCAAAAATTTCACCAATTCATCAAAATTTCTCCCATTCCGTTGTCACCACAAGTGGCCACTTCATTGAGTCACGTTGCTTTTCCATTGATGATACAAGCTTCTGCTCAAATGAAATCTTACCCTTGCTAATTCCAATCTTGGAATTTTGAATCTTCAACAGATCCAAGTTTTCTATATATTTCTGCACTCTTTTTACCTACAAATACATATAATATAAATATATATAATAAACGGGACAGTAAAAACGCGTCACTGTCAATCTAATCTTACATCGTTTTTTAACAGTCGTTTAAGGTTAGGGCTTACGTCATAGCCCACATTTTTTTAAAGCTCGTTAGAGGTTGGGACTTGCATATTTAGCCACCCTACTTTTAAATGGCTTTTTGAGGTTTTGTGGAATATTTTTTTCAAAGTTAGAGCTTGTGTTATAAGCCCTCTACTTTTAGACGACTGTCTTAGGTTTTGTTAAATGATCGTTTGTGTAGGTTTTGTTAAACTATCGTTTGTGTTTGGAGGTGGTGTAGTATTAGATGGGCTCTTCATAGAAATTGAGTGGTGATATCCCCATATCACCCCTTTGGTCACACTAGCAAAGCTTCACCGAAAAGTTTTGAGGGGGGGGGGGGGGGGGGGGGGTGGGGAGGGTGGGCGAAATTTCATGGATCCTTATCCTGAGGGGGGGGGGGGGGGGGCAGTTCTCAATATATATATATATATATATATATTCAAAAATCACAAAAATTCAGCACTTCGGCCCAAAAAAACCGCCCCCCCCGCGGTCTCCACTATGCTTCGCCAATGTTTGGTCAAATCACAATCAGACGACCATATTCACAAACATATTGAACGATTGTATGGGTTTTCATACTTTGACTATTCAAACTTTGAAAAAGTCAAAGTACCGTCTAAAATATGGGTTTTTTATTCTTGGTATAAACTTGTAAAAAGATTTATGCCATTGGAGATAAAATCTACCTGCATTCTTCTCTGCAGCTTCACATCACCATCGCCTACAATTCCATCCAGTTTGATCAATTGTGACATCAACAACTCAATCAAATTCAACAACACTTTTTCATTCACTTTCTTTCCACCATAAATCTCTCTTTCCAAATTACCAACCTGTAGAATTAAATAATCCATCATGAATCCTAAATTTCGCAGCTTTAAAGAATAATTACTTAACACTTAATCATCTTTTTTAATTACCTCCTTAGCAAGCTTATCAATTTCAGAAGTGATCTCCATTAATGGCAGTTTAGCTTTATCCATTTTTGCAGATTTAAGATCTTCAACAAGTCTTTTTTCTTGTCTCATGACATCGATGAACAACATCATTCTTGATCCGTCTTTCACACCTGCAACATCTAGATACGATTTCGAGTCTCTTTCCTTGTCTTTATATACAAGTTTTTGATCCAAAGGATTTAATCCGGTTCGTCCTGCTAGCATTTTCTTCAATTCTCCTATATAACATCACCATTGATATCAATTAGTAGTAACAAACAAACAAATGTACCCCACTCGTTACAGAAACTAATGTCACCGGGTGTCTTAATGTGTGCAGGATAAGCCATCGCATGGGGCCCATGTTTTTTTTCATCGGTTAGGGTGGGTGGTATGGGTTTAGGGTAGTTTAGGGTAGCTTTTTTTTAACGAATGAGAGAATTTCACATGAGAAAGAAAAAAGTTTAACCATGTGGTAGTTTTGAAGAATGTATGATACTCTTAGGGTAGTTTAAGGGTAGTTGCACTAAAGACAAAATAATTAATTGCCCCTCTTTCTTTCTCTCGGGTTGTTTCGGCAGACGGCATATAAACCCGAAAAACTCAAAAATCACTACCCGATTAGAACTAGCCGATTAAGGGGAAGGGGGGGGGGGGGGATTGTACCCGATTAGTAACCTGAAATCCCAACTACCCGATGACCATATTGGGCACGCTTAGAAACCATAGGTCGATTAATATGTATATAAAAATTACAACTTTATTAGTATTTATATAAAAATTACAAATTTATTAGTATTTACATCTTATAAAAATACCCTGTAATCATGTAACACAGGTCAATTTGCTACAGTAAATTTTTTATTTACTTTTATAACACTATACCGCCTTTTTATTACCGAAGGTAGAGAGGCTACTTCGAAAAAACAATAAAAAACAACAAGTGAATATAAAAATTTTGGTGAAAATTTGATTATAAGTTACCAAAAGTGGCTTGAGATTTGATGGTGATTTCATGGTAGGATGAACAGTATTTGACTTTGACTTTAATGGTTGGAACAACATTTTGACTTTGATTCACATCTGAATTCCTTTTCTGCACCAACATTCCACATGGCCGGAGCTCCCAAGCAGTCATACCACCGCCACCGCCGGAGGTGGAAGTTGCTCCGCCTTTGGCCGCCGGAACTGTTCCAAGATTTCTTGATTTCACACCCAACATCCTTGTTGAAAATTCAGATCAAATTGCAACACTAATATATGAAATTTTCAATGCACTCACAGTCTAAAAAAGAAGGGTTTTTGAGAAGTGTTGATGAAGTTTTTGGAAACTTAAGGTGGAGGAAAACTATGATTGAAGAAAGAACCAAGATTCTGACAGCTTTTCAAAACACCCTCTTGTTTTTGTGGAACTAAAACTGATGAACAAAGCAACCAAAATCAAGTGTTTTGTTTGGTCTGATTTGGGTTTTGTTAGAAAGGAAAAGCACACAAATTTCCACACTTAGTGTGTGTATTTTGTATTCAATATATATATAAGGACATGAAAGAATAAAAGGAATGGTCATGGAAGAAAGGGTGTCCACATTAATATTCCATCCCAATGGCAAAAGCTGTAATATTTGATTATGATTTACAATAAAATTGTATGCTTATTATTGATAATTTCTTTAATGAAAGCGTGTATCTTTTTCTTCTTACCTTATTTTTAACTTGATGAATCACATTATACACGTTTATGAGTTGATTCAAAACTTTATAAAAGTATAGTCAAATAGTCAATTGATAAAGAACAGGAACATAATTATATAACTGATGGGAACTTTCTTTTAATTGATTCTTTTTTAAGTATCCTGCTTATTTATGCCTTTTTAAATTTTAGTGGCAATGGTTTTTTTAACCATTCGTAAGGGTCTCGAGTATTACATATATAATGGATGATTTAATATACCACTCTTTCTTCCTCGCCATTTTTCCCCAGCTATTATAAATGGATGATTTAATGTTCCCTATCTCCCCTCAGTTGTATATATGCAATAGTGTGAGATAATATTGCTGGTCAGGTTCGAAACAGGATCTCGAGTATTACATATATAATGGTTACTAAAGGTTTGTGCTAATGTTGACAACTCTGTGAGCATACAGGGACTTAAAGTTGGGACCAATGAGGGCCGGTTAGGAACAATGATGGTCAGTTGGGACGAGTGATGGTCAGTTAGGACCAATGAGGCCTGATAGAGTTTAATTAGGACCGATAAGGGTATAACTAGGACCAATAAGGTTATACTAGGAACAATGAGGGTTGGTTGAGACCAATGAGGGCCGGTTAGGAACAATGATGGTCAGTTGGGACGAGCGACGGTCAGCTAGGACCAATGAGGCCCGATAGAGTTTAATTAGGCCGATGAGGGTATAACTAGGACCAATAGAGTTTAATTAGGACCAATAAGAGTAGATTAGGAATAATGAGAGTTTTATGTCTATGCAAACAAACACGGCTTTCACGCTAACTATGGTCTGAAGGTATTGGTTGGAATAAGGGTTAGTAATATTTTGTTACTTCACAGAATTCGGTGAGATACATGATAATGAACTTGGCTCTGGTTACGACCGTCCGTGTTTGTGCGAAAACGATGCATGGAGGAAACGAACCATAATCCCTTACAAAGATGTTTTTCATAATAAAATAATCCGATGCGTGGGTTGTTCTCCTGCTGGTTTATGACAAAGTATTCGAGTGTAGCGACGCGACGACCCATCAGGCCCTACAACTATATGGCATTTAATCTTACTTTATATACTCCCAAGACGGTCCCCTCAAGATCCTTACAGGGGGACGAGAGGAACCCGAGACAGGATTCCGGGCTGAAAAGCAGTCCTCCTCATCTGACGAGTAATAATCTTCTGCAAAGCTATAAACAAACAGTTTACTGACCTCACCATTGATGAGTCCCAAGTAATATTATCTTCGACTGAATACACTAGAACCCACCTTTATCTTTATTTTCATTTCTTCTTTATATATATATATATAGGGTTAGGTTCAAATGAGAACTTTTTCTTTGAGAACTTTAGAACCAATTTGGGCCACTAATTTTAAGGGGGGAGCATTCAAATCCATGGGGGTTTTCCATATATATAAACTAGTGGCTAAGATTAGTTCTTTTTAGTTCTCAAACCCAATTAGTTCTCAAATGATCCTCTCCCTATATATATATATATATATATATATATATATATATATATATATACATATTATATTTATCTAACTCATCTCCTTCCAAAATTATAAAAATATATTTTGGTCAGATTTTTTGCAAAGGCTAAGTATAAAAAAGACTCCATTTCCCCTGTATCCATGGATGATCTCAGAATCTTACATATACTATACTGCACCACGATGGTTGCACTTGCCCGTGAATGTGGTGAAATAGTATTGTTTTAAGATTACTTGTTTATAAATTTAAAAGCTTATGCATTTAAGGTGTCACTAAAATTACCATATTTTTATATACACCACACGCGCACCAAGCTTTTCGGCGTCGTTGGGAATACAAAAACGAGGATTTCTGAGAAAAGTCCGAGTTGACGGCCTAACTATTGTTAATATATACTTATTTCATTTTCTTTTGAAAATGCGTGAGCGGTAGATCGTCTACTTAGTCGTATCGAAATCAATGTAAAAGGAGAATAACACGAGGAGTAAATACAAAAGGATTTGTATTAAACCACAGAGAACCACAGAGTACACTTGATAGAAAGTAAGACTCAAAATGTATAAGTATATCAAATTCTACACAAGAAAAACTATATATACTAGCTGAAATCCCGATGGTCCGAACCTCCAGTTCAGACAAGTTCGGACCTGTCCGACCTTGGAGTTCGCCAGGAGTTCGGCCAGCAGCAAACATGCACATCTTTGTCTTGTATTCGATACTTCACATGACGATCAGGAACCATGTATCAACAAACTCCCCCCTCGACATGTGCAGTATCATCTTCCACTCAAAACTTGTATCTTGTATCTTCAATCAAACTCTTCCTCAATCTTGATGATGAGTTCAATCTTGAATACTTGATATTGCATCGTGTGTGAACTCTTTATCAACAATCTTCAGAAGACTTGAAGTTGTGATGTTCTCTTTTCACATAGAAACCTGCCAACATAAATAATCTTGGTGCAAAACGTCTCTTCGAGACTCCAAGATGTTTTCATTTTGAAATTTGAATTCGTATTCCGTGTTGATCAATCGAAAACAAATAAGAAACAAAATCTTTTTGACTTTTAGAAACTTTATATCAAAACACACCTAAAATCTTTTTGGTATTTTCTGATAATGAAAAAATAAATGCCATACAAAATCAGACACTATTTTTGTCTTTTGCGAGAAAGATCACGACTTGGGATCATATTGGACATAACATGCTGAACTACACTTCAATTTTGATTATTGTAGCTCATAAGCCATATCGATTGTAGATATAATTTGTCCAACTATAAACTCAGGCAAAATCATACTCATAACATCTAAATATGTTAAAGTATTGATTATAGTTGCATTGACCAGTGTACCCCCACACTATCAGACATACACAGATATGCTTTTGCTTATCACATTTTTGTTATTTCATTTATGATTTATCACATAATGATTGTATTCATGATATAGTCAACTATGTTCCATGCAAAAAGAAATAAGAACGTTAAATCGTCTACCTTAAGGTCGATCTTTCGATAAGCAGATAAGGCCTTTGATTTAACAAAATAAAAAAATAAAACAAGTTGAAATTGTATAACTCAACAACAATCAGGTCGGTCTTGTGGACACGCAGAGAAAGTTCGATGAGTTATACGAAACACCAAAGAAAATAAAGCAGAACGTCAAACGAACAACGATCAGGTCGGCCTTGTGAGCACGCAGAGAAAGTCCGATCATTTGACAAAATAAAGAAAGTCAAACAAGTTTAAATCTTTGCAAAATGAACACATGTATACACAGTAACTTCTCATTTTATTTTTCACATATCTTTTTCTTGATATATCGTGAGATATGCATCAAGATGTTGTCCACTAGGTCACGCATCAGATTTAGTGTATATCACATTTGAATACTTTCTGATTTGCCGAGCCTACCTTACACATCAATCAAATGATCTTATGGCTTTTTCATCTATTTTATCTATGAGTCAGACGATGTAAGCCAATGTACCATCATTTCCCAAACATGTCGGATACAATTTCTTATTTTTCAATGTTTTTGACTTTTTACATTTTTCAATGTTTTTGTCTTTTTCAAATTTCTCCCCCTAAAAATGACAACTCTATTTATAGATTTTCATTTTTAACATTTGAAAAACAACACACTATTTTTGGATTTTTTGCAAAAACAAACTCTCCCTCAAAATGAGACGAAGTGAAAAACAAAGCAGAAATTGGTCAACTAACACTAAAACTTTCAATTAAGTATTTTGAAAATCAGATTGATTTTGAAATTCAGATTAAGTTATCACAGATATTTCACAATCAGCAATTTCTCAATCACCGATAGGTCTTCCTGAAATACATGTTTGACACCAAATAAAACATTAGTCGCTTTGGGATCGACCCGATTCAACAGCGTCGGGTCACCCGGTGTCTTCCACATAGTCATTGTTGACCTTGGAAACAACTTTTGGTTTCCAAATTTGAAATTTTTTTGATTTTTTATCAGAACCAGAATCAGATTCAACCGGCGTACTCGGTTTTGACCATGACCAATTACGAGTTGATCTGATCTTTGGAGACCATGGTTCATCAAAAATTTGACATTTGTTATCCACATATTTAGCAGTGTTGTGGATATATGCAGTCGTCGGACAATCAACAGCAAGATGTCCTCGTTGACGACATGCATAACAAAGTCTTTCTCGAAAAATATTTGAACAATTCTTTGAATTTTGAAAACCATAGGAATGTTAAGAATCAAAAGTATCAAAGAAACCATCAGAAGAATCATACCTAGGAGATGGACTCCTTGAAGATGATGACCTTCCAGAATAATAAGATTTTTCTTTCATAGGAGGTGATTTCTTTAGAACTTTAACTTTTGAATTCTGCTTTGCATTTGCTGGCTTCTTTGCTTGAACCGGTGCTTCCTTCACTTCATATCCCAAGCCTTTGTGCTTTAAACCTGAAGATTTTTATGAACTTGAAGAACCAGAAGCTTCTCTCCCCTTAGCTTCACTAGTGAATTTTGCTTTGATATCTTTCAGTTTGTTCTTCTCCACCAAAACTCTATCTTCTTCAGTTGCGGATGAAGTACTTGCACCACTGTTGTCACACACTTGTTCATTTTCCAGAAAAATAGACTTTGAGCTAAACTTAGGAGCTTCACCCAAAGGCTTTTCCTTCATGTTAGACTTCTTCTTCTTGGATAAAGGGCAAATTTTGAATAATCATGCAATTCGGCTTTAGGATCAAGCGGGGCAGATGTAACCTCAGATAAATCCACTAGTTGGGGTACCAAATGAATATCATCCTATTTACAACTATCCTCACTCCTATCCTTCTTGTATAAGATATTCAGCAAAGTCGGTGACAAATTGCATTTCTCTACTTGCCGTTGCAACTCCAAAATTTCCAACTTCAATTCAGAGATTTTCTGTTGAGCATCAAATACCTCCTTTTGTGACTTGATGAATTTTGCATTGAGATCATCATATTCATAAGCCTGTAGTTTCCTGATCTCACATTCAGCAAACAACTCTTCAAGCACACTTTCTCTCTTCTTTTTATAAATCTCAACATCTTTAATCAACACTTCATTCTTGTCACGATAAAGAACATTTTCATCTTGAAGCATAGAAATTTTGTTTTGAAGCTTCTCAACAGTCACAACAGTTTCAACAATAAGAACATTAGTCTTTTCATACTTTTGTTGAATCGGATAACTCTTCTCAAATAGATTCTCAAAATCTTGAACTCCATCTAAAGCTTCAGCTTTGGCTTTCTCACATTCTTCAGCCAATGTATCAACCTAGAAAATGTCTTGATCACACACAAACTAATATATATATATATATATATATATATATATATATATATATTTCTTTTCTTTCTCTTTTATATAGATGTACATCAACCTAGAAAGTGTCTTGATCACACACAAACTAAGTTGATTTTCTTTTTTCTGTAATTTTTGACTTGCTTACTTCTGAATATCTACTCTTTTCATTTTAGAACGTGCATGAGCTCCACGCCACCTGGCGTAATTCAACTCCCACTTTCTGAACTAGAACGTTTTCTCCAACAAAGACTTCGAAACCGAACTAGATCTGTAGCACTTGCTATCCAAAACCTACCTACCACTTCAACCACTCAAATTCCACCAATGGGTGAACAACGCACCATCATGGATTTCCTCACGCCTAATGCTTTGCATTTAGGCACTGCTATTACCCCTCCCAATGCCGAGGCAAACACATTTGAAATTCGACCCCAATTGGTGCAAATGATCCAAAATTCTGCAACATTCAATGGCCTCACCAACAAAGACCCTCATTTCCATATTACAAATTTCCTCAAAGTTCGTAGTACTTTCAAACCCACAGAAGCCTCGCCGATACCGTGAGACTCCAGATGTTCCATTTTTTCCGAAAAAACCGTGATAAGGCATGGCTGAACACTCTACCAAATGGTTCTATAACCACTTGGGACGATCTGGTTCAGAAGTTCCTCTATAAATACTCCCCACCTGCTAAAACATCCAAACACATGCCATAAATTAACGCCTACACTCAAGAAGACGGTGAATCGTTGTATGACACTTGGGAGCATTTTCAGGAACTTTTGAGGAAATGTCATCATCATGGATTAGAGATCTGGCAACAAATATCCATATTCTATAATAGTTTTCTCCCGCAAACACGTCAGATTCTCGACTCCAACTCTGGAGGCAATTTTGGAATCGGAGCCCAGATGAAGTTTTCGACAAGATCGAGGAGATTGCTCAAACCAGCTTTCAGTGGCACACCTCTCGCAGTTCCAAGTCGAAGGCGTCTGGATGATTCAATATTGATGATTCGACTGCACTTAAAGCCCAAATTGAGGCACTAACCTCAAAAATCAAGAAGCTTGAGACCAGCAAATTAGTTGCCACCGTCTTAGCCTGCAGCGGATGTGGAGGCCCCTATGAAGACTGGACATGCATGATAGAAACTGAAGAGAAATCTGAGGCGGTTAACTTTGTCAGCAACCAACAACGAGGTGCCTACAACAATACTTACAACCCCGATTGGAGAAACCATCTTAATTGTGTATGGAGAAATAAAGATAGTAACCAGCGGTCCTAAACAACCAATCGTTTGGTCCCTCGCAAGGAGGAAATTCTTCTGAATTTTCCCACCTTGAAGAATCGATCGACCAGATGATTAATGAATCCAACAAAAAGATGGAAGACCGATTCAACCAACATGAATCAGAGTTGCGCAACCAGCAGGCTTCCGTCAAGAATCTCGAGAAGCAACTCGCCCAGCTTGCCAAAACTGTAGGTGAGAGACCACCTGATTCTCTTCCCAATAACACTGAGACCAATCCCAAAGCCCACTGTAACGCCATCACACTACGAAGCTGACGGGTTGGTCCAGAGGAAGTTGCTCTGAGAACCGAAACACCCACCATCCTACCTCAAGAAATGCCTACTCATACTGCTCTAATTCCAGCAGAAGAAATCTTGAAGAGCCCAAAGGTTCCCTATCCCTGACGAGCAATTCGGTAAATTCATGAATCTACTGAAACAACTACACATCAACCTACCATTCATTTAAATCCTATCATGCCAAAATACACTAAGTTCATGAAGGACTTTCTCTCTAATAAGAGAAAGATCGTTGAGCTAGACCTGGTTTGCTTGAGCGAAGATTGCTCCGCCATCCTCTCGAGCAAGCTAACCAAAAAGCAATTGGATCCTACTAGCTTCACCATTCCATGTTCCATTGGAGGAATTACAGTAAAACAACGCACTAACAGACCTTGGATCCAGCATCAACCTCATGCCAGCTACCATGCATCAGAGACTGAACCTTGGAACTACAAATCAAACCCGGATGAGCATCCAACTTGCTGACCGCTCGGTCAAAATCCCTCCAGGAATCGCTAAGAACCTCCTAGTTAAAGTAGGAGAGTTCGTTTTCCCTAATGACTTTGTCATTCTTGATATGGAGGAAGATGCGGAGGTACCCCTCATCTTAGGAAGACCTTTCCTAGCAACCTTGCAAGCAGTAGTAGACATGTGCATCGAGAGGTTAAAGATCAAGATTGGCGACAAGGAAATGAACATCGAGGTCTGTAAGAAGGCAGACCGAAACTTACAGGTGGTGGACTGTATCGAATCAGGCCTAGAATTCGCTTACCAACGCATAAAGGGAGCCTCACTTCCACCTCTCACATTCTAGAGCTAGTAATGCGGGTCCAGCTAGCGGACCCATAAATAAACTTGGCGCGTTTTCGTGGAGACTTACCATGAACATCTAAGATGAAAGGTTAACTGAATTGGCTGCTCCAACACGATAACATCTAAAGGACGGTAACATATCTCACCCTTTCAATTAAACTTTCAGTCTTAGAAAAATATTATATTAGGACTAATAAAGTAGTTTTCATATTCAGTAGTTTCTATTAGTAGATATCCGGATATCATGGTTCACCTTGTGTAATGCTATAACATCAGACTTCATGAGTCAACCTACTAGTGCACGAAACATGGGCAGATTTACCAGGTATCCGTTAGAATTATACATTTTCATTTTAGTGCGTAGGTTTGACGACTAACACCGCAATAAATAGGACGGAAAGTTGTTTATAGTGCGAAATTTTATAAGACATTTATTTGGCAAACAACAAAGAAGTTGTGGTTGACAAGGAACAAAGAAAACCCTCTGTGACCATTTCTATCCTTAAACTCGTTTTTATTTCATAAATGTTTTTTCTTTGCATATTTTGCACATTGAGGGCAATGTGCGATTTAAGTGTGGGGGCGGGATTGAGAAATTGGTCAGATCGCTGAAAAATAATCTTTTGCCTAACCAAAATAGCCTTACATAAAACTCTGTTTTCATGGTCTAGCAAAACAAAACAAAAAAACAAAAACAAAAAAACAAAAACAAAAAACAAAATTTTCCAATAAATAAACCTGTAGTGTTTGTCAATCTTTGTAAAAAAGAACAATGTTCTCCAAACAGAAAAACCTAAAAATCTATTTGCCTTATTCAAGTATATATTGAGATATTTTTTTGTACAACAAATAGAACAAAAAGTTTATTTTTATTCAACTTTTACTTAAAACCCTTTTTCCCATATTTTAGGTGAGCATTTGAGCCTAACCGCATGTATATAACTAGCATGCTCTTTTCTTGTCGAAAATGAGAGAAACCAAGTAAATAAACAAACCAGAACTTGTTATGAGTATACATTTCAAGATGGACAAAGTCGGGAACACAATTTCACGGGATTGAGGCACTTAGGATTAACCCATTTTCTACCCCTTACCTATGTTCTTTACTTACCCAATATCCATTATATAACCCCCTTTAGCTTATTCCCTTTCGTTTCTAAAACCTGCAAATTCATTTGCAGAATAACCCCACAGCCAGACAACCTTTTTCATTTTTTAACCCCTTATCTTCGCAAACTTATGATCCTCGATAAAGCTTTCAAAAATAATAAGTGACGACCACTCTATCCTTGTACGTATGCAGATATGTATATGATTCCGTATCCGTATTTGTCTATAAAAAAGGACATGTTGTTGTTTTGAAGGGCAAGCCCAAAAGAAGCCCTTATAATTAGGAAATCTTCGAGTCACAATAAAACTTTCGAAAATGATCATAAATTTGCAACTTTAGCCCTTTTAACCAAACACTTTCAAACTTTTAGCCATAACCTACCCTTTTAGCCCTTAAGCCCTCGTGATGTCTATGTGAAATCTGGCGAGATCTGTGGAGGTTTGATCTTATACCAAGCCTATGACCCTTGCTTGATTTAACTTTGGTAAGAGTGACCACTCAAAGTCCGTATATATACTAACCCCGAGAGTCAAGTGATCCTTGCGAGGTGTACATGGTTGAATAAATCTAAACTTTCTAGTAACTTTGACTGTAGCTTTTGATATTTCAATAAAAATACAATAAAATGGTAAACAGAGAATAAAGGTCGAAATAGGTGGAGAACGAGTTTCTTGACTTCAGATTATAAACACGGATTTATACTTATCTCTTAGCTTGCTAACCCTGACCTTTAAGGTTTTGCTTGAGGATAAACAAAGATATAAGTGTGGGGATGTTTGATATACACTCAACTATACATATTTTATACCCTAATATTCCCCACAAAATGGACAAAAACTAATTAACCATCACCGAAAAATTGAAATAATGTTTCCTTTCTAGATTTTAGTGTTGTCCACGTCCAAAATCACAAAAGGGACGAAAAAGTAAAGAAAACATGAAGAAAGAAGCCAAGTTCTAGATTTCTGGCCTTGGACACGGCTCGTGCCTCACCAGACACGACCCCTACCTCCTCTTCAGCGACGCCAGAAGAGTTGACTTTCGATCCTGACAAGACATGGCCCGTGCCCCCAAGCCAACACAGGACATGCACCTGACCAGTGTTACACACGTCACGTGTCCCTGACCACTGTTGCATAGGACTCGTTCCTATGACCTGCCACGGCCCGTGCCTCTTACACCTGCATCAGACGACACTCCACCTGACAGGCACGGCCCTTTCCCGATGCCAAAGTTTGCCTATAAAAGCCAACCATTTTCTCCTCATTTTTTTAAGCTTAAGCTCAAGCTTCACACTCACTTTCACCTTCTTATACCATCTTTTGAGCTATTATTTTCAGTGTTCTAGTTATTCGTCAAGATTGTAAGAGCATTATTTTAAGTAGAATTTGATTTGCATTTGTCTATAAATCTCTCATCTTCTCTTAAGCAATTCCTTATATTCATGCTTATGATTGGCTAAATTCTTACACTTACTTGGGGGCAAGTCTTTGGCGGGTCGGTAAAGATGTGTTTATAAACTTACCTTAATTAAGGTAAGTACAAATGACTTTATGAAAACTCTTTCAATTGAAAGTGTATTTTTAACTTTTCTGAACAAGTGTGTCTTGCGTATTGTAGACCATTTGAGGAGTCGAAAGCTCATCATTCAAAATTATGACACCCGACTGGGGGATGATGCATGTAACTAACGGTGACTCGCATCCCATGCAAAGCAATACGTTCATGAGTTTTATGTCTATGTAAACAAACACGACTTTCACGCTAACTACGACCTGAAGGTATTGGTTGAGATAAGGGTTAGTAATATTTTGTAACTTCACGGAAGTCAGTGAGATTCATGATAGTGAATTTGGCTCTGGTTACGACCGCCCATGTTTGCGCGAAAACGGTGCATGGAGGAAACAACCTTAGTCCCTTAGAAATATGTTTTTCATAATAAAATAATCTGATGCGTGGCTTGTTCCCCTACTGGTTCATGACAACTTATTCGAGTGTAATAGCGCCGACGAACCATTGGGCCCTACAACTATATGACATTTACGCTTACTTTGTTTATTACTCCCAGGGCGGTCCTCTCAGGATTTCAGGCTGAAAATCGGTCTCGTCATCTGACGAATAACAATCTTAAGGAAAGCTAAAAACATACAGTTTACTGACCTCACCATTGATGAATCCCCCAAGTAATATTATCTTCAACTGAATACACTAGAACCCCACCTTTATCTTTATTTTCATTTCTTCTTTTATATATAAGATATTATATTTATCTAACTCATCTCCTTCGAAAAGTATAAAATTATATTTTGGTCAGATTTTCTGCAAAGGCTAAGTATCAAAAGGACTCCCTTTCCCTTGTATCCATAGATGACCTTGGAATCTTACTTATACTATATTGTTCTACGATGGGTTCACTTGCCCATGAATGTGGTGAAATAGTATTGTTTTAAGATTACGTGTTTATAAATTTAAAAGCTTATGCATTAAATGTGTCACTAAAATTGCCATATTTTTATGTACACCACTCGCACACCAAATATATTACATGTGTCGTTGATGTATGTGTTATATCAGTTATGAATTACTTTTTTTTTATATGTGATGGGAGTCTCTCATAGGAACTTGGGTTAGGTATGTGATTTATCATGAGGCATATATTTGCATCTTTGCAGCTGTATGGAAGTAGACTGGGTGTCTCATACCCTCCAGATTCTCTAGTATTAGGTTATTAGAGAGGGTATGACGTATGTGTTTGTAACATGAAGGGGGTGCACAACTACATGCATGTCCCCTCTGGATTTGCTGGTTGACCTTAGGTAGGACTTAGTATTCATGGCAGGCACACATATTTTAAAATTGTTTTGGATACATGAGTCACATTAGCTACGGTTCACCAATAACTTTTATTTTTGACGTGTTTTGCTTCATATTGTAGGTAAGTAACTGGAACAAATGACGGTCATAACTTGTGGGCTAGGCAGGTTGTTAATTGTATTGGTCTCATAAAATAGAACTTATATTGTATTTTGGATAGATGGTGTTATGACTACAACTAACAACTTCCTTGTTATATATTATCTGTTTGTTTATCCAGCCTTAGGGTCTATCTGGGGCCTTGTGACCCACGCGTGTCCGCTAGGTGGTGCACTTGTGCAAGCCGATACGGCCAGCCTCGTGGCGTCCTTGGTGGGCAGAGTGTCCGTTTATGTCTATTTTTGCTATATGTGTTCTAACTATTGCTTCCGCGCGCGAGATCTGATACGCGCAGTCGGTACACCTCCCCCGCGCCTGGCAGGGTGCGGCGAGAGTGTGACACCTCCCGGGTTTGAGGCCTTAGAAGTTGGTATCAAAGAAACAATTTAAGAGATTCGGGCATTCCCATATGCATGGGCTTAAACTGATAATGAGATCAAGTCAAAGATGCTAGTAAGAGTACTTGGATGCCAAGAGATAAAGGACATAACTAATATTTCAATTGTTCATGGAAGCAACATTTTGGTATTTTGATCAAGTTTATGTTTGTAGGATGATGTATTAAACGATGAAGGTTGAATGCATTGTTCTAACGGACGATGAAAATCTGGCGCATTGTTCTATCGGACGATGAATGTCCGATTATTGGATGATCAAGACTTGATGCATTGACTTATCGGATGACCAAGGTTCATAATAGTCTATGGAGCAATGAATGTCCCATGCCCTATCGGATGACAAAAGCCTGATGCCCTATTTCTATCGGATGATCATGATTGTAATTATTACTTCAAGTTTTGTTTGAGTTTTTAATATTATAAGAGTAGTGGGAGTTCCATAAAATCGTTATGTTTTGTTGTTAATTTGATCCAATTATTTCTAAAAGTCTTCCACCTTAATCATCTTTAATTATAGATATAATTTTCGTTTTGTCAAATAAGTTTCAAAAATGTGATGGATGAACGGTAAATTACTAGCATTTTCGGTTTGGATTATAAGATTTTTCTATTAGGATTACTTTGACCTAATCACTTCAATTTTAGTTAGAAAAATAATCTTCCAAAATCTAATAAATTTGTAGATAAATGAACAAACATGCAACATATATATTTTGATTGAGAATATTATCAGTTACCTAAATCGATCAACAAATAGTCAAATATTTTGTACCCTAAGAACCGAACACAATCGGAGATCATTTTATTTTATTATTTTTATCATATTTTTTAATGCTTAACTGCTTTTTTATCAAATAGCAAAAACATATCATATAAATATTAAGAAAAACACATAACAACCAGCAAAGATTGAAAAGGACAAGAAAACGAAGCCAGCTATGTCTCACCTTCTATGTTTCCAATCATTATCATCAAAATATATGGCTGAAATATCAAACGTTTCTCTCTCATGAAATGCCCAAATTAATAAGACAAGTTGTTATTCAATGGATCTAGAAGTTTATAATATTCTTATTAGTTTATAAACTGTTTTTTATAAATAAAATCTAAAGTTAAATAAACAACAAGGAACTTGGGGGGCATTTCGATTGCTGAAAATACTGAGCGTCGTGAAAACACTTTCAAATCAAATTATTTCGATAGTAAAATCGAAAATTGATCGGATAAAACTAGTAATCAAGAATAGAGAACGTGGATTTCAATGAGTTTTCGTATACTAGAGAATATCATCTAATGGAGCGTATATTTCAATTTCGAATTTCCTAGAAAAAATTACAAAAGAAGTTATATCCAGTTTTCAATGGGTTTAAACACTCAGATTTAGACCAATATCCGGATTAGCCCGACTTCAGCCCAGAGGCTCTATCCCTTGGACCCTACTAACAAGAAAAGACCTTATACTTTTTGCTTTATAACCGGTTATGATACATAAGACGGTTATGTAATTGTCTCCTCATTCTCTTTCATTCTCTTTCTCTCTCATGTTATATCATGAAATTGTACCGTACATAAAAACATATTTTTTTACAAGTTTTTAATTAAATTTGATTTTTTATTAAACATACTTGTTTTTAAATATATATTTTCATATTCATGTCCTTACCATATTTTTAGTGTATAGAAGTCCTTGAAACATATAAAAAATCGTGAAAAAGCCTCTAACTTAATTATGTTATTTTCATGTCCATACATTTGTATAACACATATCTAATTGTCAAATCATTACGTCTTAATTTTGTGAAAATATTAATAAATTAACAATCACTTTTTTGAAATGAATTATATATTTCTATTATGACAAATTAAAGGATACCGAGTTAGTTTTTTTAATTGTTTTTACAAGTACTTGCATTGTATAAAACAATGTTGGGAGACTTTTGGTGTTTTTTAACATATGAAGAGGCTTTTGTAGGTCAAAATTATGTGAAGTGACTTGTTATGAAAAGAAACAGAAAGTATATACTGGCTTTTTATAATATTAACCCACTTTTAAAATTATGAAGATAACATTAAAAAGAAAGTGAATTGAAATAGTGATATATTCTTCAGAAATGGTGATTATTGGTGAAAGTGATATTAGGTGAAAGAGAATCATAGATGAATAAATAGAGTAAACGAGGAAGTGAGGAACACAACATGTGGCTTTACACTTGATTCTAAGAGTATGGGACCATATATACTGTTGAACAAGAAAGAGACCTTAAACTGCAATAATTGTTGCATTATGAAGACCCAAACCCTGGACCAACTCGAGTTCGAACTCTAGTTATTATGATGTCAACTACTTTTAGGGTACATATTAGCGGTTTTAAGTTTATTTATAAAGATAAACACATATATCCTTCTAATTCTATTTTTAAATGTATATTGTTGTTTGTTAAAAAGACTTCCACCCTACCATAATGTAAACAACTAGATATTATTAGCCT
Source organism: Deinandra increscens subsp. villosa (assembly GCA_039602395.1). Taxonomy (NCBI): domain Eukaryota; kingdom Viridiplantae; phylum Streptophyta; class Magnoliopsida; order Asterales; family Asteraceae; genus Deinandra; species Deinandra increscens. Next base: position 13,082,246 of record JBCNJP010000003.1, read on the forward strand.
AAAAGTTTTTGGTTCTAAATTTTAACCATAAACCGTGTTTGCGTTGTTGACCGTTTGATTTTCGAACAAAAAGATTCCCTATCCAGTCTTATTTGTTTAAAATTGCACAAATATAACAACTAGATACATTTTCTCATCTATGATGGATTCCCTCATGAGGGTGGTC
>JBCNJP010000003.1:13082911-13108660 GCA_039602395.1 Deinandra increscens subsp. villosa
AACCAAACCGTTAGTTACGGTTTTTAATAATCGAAAACCTAAACCGAACCGTTAAAAATTAAAACCAAACCAAACCGAACCACTATTTCCGGTTTGGTTTCGGTTTGGTTTCGCGGTTTAGGATCTTTAGGCTTTCAATATAAGTTTACAATAATAAAATTTAAATTAAAAGAAAATTTGAAATCAACTTTATCAAATGAGACAATGAGAGTATAAGCCACTCTACAATACTTGTCATCTCTAATTTGTTAATACAAAATCCACCTCCAAATAGGACATGTAACCTCCAAAACGTGATACAAATACTAAAGTTCATTGTATAAACAATAGTGTACTAAAGTTCTAGATTTCTAGGATGAAAACATGTCTAAATTTCCAGATTTTTAGTTTTTAAACGCTAAAACTCAAAATCTCATTAAAAAAAGAAGTCGATGTAATTTATCTGTTATATATATATATATATATATATATATATATATATATATATATATATATATATGTGTGTGTGTGTGTGTGTGTGTGTGTATACATTATATAATATATATTATATGTACATGGTCCGGTCCGGTTTTTTATGACTGGTTTTTCATATAAACCGTAAACCAAACCGTTCACTACGGTTTAATTTTTTTGAAACCGACCAACCGTTCGTTAAGATAAAAAACCAACCGCGAAACCGAACCGATGACCGGTTTGGACGGTTTGGAAACCAAACCATGAACACCCCTAGGATGATGTATTAGACGATGAAGGTTCAGTGTTCTAACATTGTTCTAACGGACGATGAAAATCTGGCGCATTGTTTTATCGGACGATGAATGTCCGATTATTGGATGATCAAGACTTGATGCATTGTTTTATCGGATGACCAAGGTTCATAATAGTCTATGGAGCAATGAATGTCCCATGCCCTATCGGATGACAAAAGCCTGATGCCCTATTTCTATCGGATGATCATGATTGTAATTATTACTTCAAGTTTTGTTTGAGTTTTTAATATTATAAGAGTAGTGGGAGTTCCATAAAATCGTTATGTTTTGTTGTTAATTTGATCCAATTATTTCTAAAAGTCTTCCACCTTAATCATCTTTTAAGTATAGATATAATTTTGGTTTTGTCAAATAAGTTTCAAAAATGTAATGGATGAACGGTAAATTACTAGCATTTTCGGTTTGGATTATAAGATTTTTTTTATTAGGATTCCTTTGACCTAATCACTTCAATTTTAGTTAGAATAATAATCTTCCAAAATCTAATAAATTTGTAGATAAATGAACAAACATGCAACATATATATTTTGATTGAGAATATTATCAGTTACCTAAATCGATCAACAAATAGTCAAATATTTTGTACCCTAAGAACCGAACACCATCGGATGATCGGAGATCATTTATTTTATTATTTTTATCATATTTTTTAATGCTTAACTGCTTTTTTATCAAATAGCAAAAACATATCATATAAATATTAAGAAAAACACATAACAACCAGCAAAGATTGAAAAGGACAAGAAAACGAAGCCAGCTATGTCTCACCTTCTATGTTTCCAATCATTATCATCAAAATATATGGCTGAAATATCAAATGTTTCTCTCTCATGAAATGCCCAAATTAATAAGACAAGTTGTTATTCAATGGATCTAGAAGTTTATAATATTCTTATTAGTTTATAAACTGTTTTTTATAAATAAAATCTAAAGTTAAATAAACAACATAGGAACTTGGGGGGCATTTCGATTGCTGAAAATACTGAGCGTCGTGAAAACACTTTCAAATCAAATTATTTCGATAGTAAAATCGAAAATTGATCGGATAAAACTAGTAATCAAGAATAGAGAACGTGGATTTCAATGAGTTTTCGTATACTAGAGAATATCATCTAATGGAGCGTATATTTCAATTTCGAATTTCCTAGAAAAAATTACAAAAGAAGTTATATCCAGTTTTCAATGGGTTTAAACAGTCAGATTTAGACCAATATCCGGATTAGCCCGACCTCAGCCCAGAGGCTCTATCCCTTGGACCCTACTAACAAGAAAAGACCTTGTACTTTTTGCTTTATAACCGGTTATGATACATAAGACGGTTATGTAATTGTCTCCTCATTCTCTTTCTTTCCTCTCTCATGTTATATCATGAAATTGTACCGTACATAAAAACATATTATGTGTTTTTTTTACAAGTTTTTACTTAAATTTGATTTTTTTACTAAACATACTTGTTTTTAAATATATATTTTCATATTCATGTCCTTACCATATTTTTAGTGTATAAAAGTCCTTGAAACATATAAAAAATCGTGAAAAAGCCTCTAACTTAATTATGTTATTTTCATGTCCATACATTTGTATAACACATATCTAATTGTCAAATCATTACGTCTTAATTTTGTGAAAATATTAATAAATTAACAATCACTTTTTTGAAATGAATTATATATTTCTATTATGACAAATTAAAGGATACCGAGTTAGTTTTTTTAATTGTTTTTACAAGTACTTGCATTGTATAAAACAATATTGGGAGACTTTTGGTGTTTTTTAACATATGAAGAGGCTTTTGTAGGTCAAAATTATGTGAAGTGACTTGTTATGAAAAGAAACAGAAAGTATATACTGGCTTTTTATAATATTAACCCACTTTTAAAATTATGAAGATAACATTAAAAAGAAAGTGAATTGAAATAGTGATATATTCTTCAGAAATGGTGATTATTGGTGAAAGTGATATTAGGTGAAAGAGAATCATAGATGAATAAATAGAGTAAACGAGGAAGTGAGGAACACAACATGTGGCTTTACACTTGATTCTTAGAGTATGGGACCATATATACTGTTGAACAAGAAAGAGACCTTAAACTGCAATAATTGTTGCATTATGAAGACCCAAACCCTGGACCAACTCGAGTTCGAACTCTAGTTATTATGATGTCAACTACTTTTAGGGTACATATTAGCGGTTTTAAGTTTATTTATAAAGATAAACACATATATCCTTCTAATTCTATTTTTAAATGTATATTGTTGTTTGTTAAAAAGACTTCCACCCTACCATAATGTAAACAACTAGATATTATTAGCCTAAAAGTTTTTGGTTCTAAATTTTAACCATAAACCGTGTTTGCGTTGTTGACCGTTTGATTTTCGAACAAAAAGATTCCCTATCCAGTCTTATTTGTTTAAAATTGCACAAATATAACAACTAGATACATTTTCTCATCTATGATGGATTCCTTCATGAGGGTGGTCGTCGGATCCTATACTCGAGGAATGAAAATGATCGGGTGGCTAGTAGACTGTCAGTAATCCAAATTTGCTATTAAAGAAAAATATAATTAATTAATTAATTCCGTTTTGTAATTGTATTTTTTACTCTTAAATACAACCCAACATTCTACTTGTAAGATTTAAACCCTTATTATTTTTACAAGAGGCTAGCAGCTACCAGATACTCCTTCGGTTGTTTGTAATTCAACCACCACAAGGTGCGGCCTTGCTTACTTGGATTGCGGGCGGCTACACCACGCCGACCACTTCTTCGCTGGAGCTTTTAGACACCATAGGGCCCTCCACCATCGCTCAATGGTTCCCTTTCCCTCTCTATCTCTCGGTCTATCTCTTCCATACTTTGTTTCTCTTACTTTATGGATTTAAATATTAATAGAAAGAGTGAAATGTGATGTGAGATGAGTATTAGAGCGATAAAATATGAAAGTAAAAGATGATAATAAGATGGTAGAAAAAAAAGTAAGGTTGAAATAGTAGGATGAAGGTATTAGAACAAGCCTTATAACCATACATTCAATATTAGTTTATAATATGTGGCATGTTTTTAGAGTTAACTTTAGAAGACTTTCATCTCCTCATTTGACCTTCCAACCCATTTGAGATTAAAAAATACAAATTAACAGAACCACAGACCCTCATCCATCCCCACCAAAACCTTGGTTTCTGATGGGCCATCGCAGGTATGGTGAGGTGGTTGTGGCCCATAATGAGATTGAGACCAAAAAAATGGCATTTTCCCAATAATTTGACTACAGGTTACCTCTATTCCAGCTGCCTTCTTCAATACTAATAAAGTGCAACCAAAAGACTCAACAAGCAAGGAATAAAGACCCTACAAGCTTTCAAACCAGTCACCTTTATTTTGGGTGTGTGCCTCCAGCCAGACCACGGGCCAGATATAACCCGGTCGGGTGCACCCCCCCCCCCCCCTTTTTTAAAAAACCCACAACAATAGTGCTCCCCCAGAAAGAACTTAACAGGTTGAAAATAAAAGAAGACATGGCAGGTTTCATAATGGTGATCTTTAATAATCATGGTACAGTACAAAATTGGGAAAACATGAAATGGTAACTAAAAATAAGAAAAACTGATAAATCACAAACATGAAATGATTTGAGATTGTTTTTAAAACCTCACTGTTCTTTTCGGGCTTTGGATCGGGCTGGTTTGGGCGTGATTATGTTACCAAGGAGGATCAAAGAAACTGGAATGACGGTTCCGATGTAGTATACACTCCCGTATGCAGCAAGAGTTTCGTGCAGGCTTAATACCTGTGGCAGAAAAACCCGACCAGAATTAAAATAATCTGGTTTTTAGCATTCTAATAATAATTAATTTATTGGAATTCAAACTAACCATAAAACCAACGCATGAGTAGTTTAGAACAAGAAGCGTGTAAGCGAAGCTGATGAGCATAAACATCTTCTTCACAACTGTGCTATGTGGTGGAACCGCCTGCTGCCATCTGTAAATGGCTGCTCATAGACATACATAAATAACGGTAAGCAAAGGAATAACTGTATTCACTTAAATTAACTGTAAAAGTCATTTATGTGGAGAGGGTTGACCGGTTTGTTACCTCTTGACCCGGCTATCATCAAAGCAGACTGAACAAAGAAAATTAGGTACCCAGGATATAATCCCTGTCATAATCACAAATATTAACCTCAGTCAAATTCCTAAAAAAGATTAGATTTATGAAAAACATAATAAATTAAAAAATAAAAATAAACTTTATTTTAAACTTACATGCCAGACAGCACTAACAGTTTGTGTTGCTAGCAACTGCAAAAACCCGGGTTTTTTACCTTTCTGGACAAGTCTATCGTAAACATCTGATAACACAAAAAAAATATCATAAAATATATTAAATATTGTAAAAGAAAATAAACACAGTTTAGGCAGTGACTCACAATGTCGAAGCCAGGTGCTGACTTGGATATTCCACACAAGTGGCAACTCAACTGAACTCTTTGCAAACTCAACACCCAAGACATCAACATTTTTTGCACGGTCCCAACGGGCTTTAGGTGGAGAAGAATCGGTCCAACCACTGAACCCAAGGCCCGAAATAACAATAGAAGCTTCTGAGATGGACCAAATGAAATAATACTTCCAACGGGCTGTAAAGCCCGCCATGTATTGGTAGCTCAAACGTTTCACAAAGCCCCATTCTTGATATATTGGCTCACTGAATCTTGAGAGTGGATGACTGGGCACAAGATATAAGTACAAACCCATACAAAAGCCCGCTTGAAGTAGAGCTTTAAGGGTTGGCAAGAATGGTGATGGTGTACCTTTCTCAGATTTTGTCCAAATCTGGGAAATAAATAGTCAAAATAGAAATTGTTAGATTATACAATGATATAATTGCCAAAAAAGAGAGTAGATAACAGCTTTTTATTACCCCCGTTCTTTCGGTCCAATCCAAGTAATCTTTGATTTCAAATACTGGACCAGCAAAATGACTTCCACAACATAAACAGTATCCCACATACTCGATTAAAGATGGCAACTTAAGTAAACGGTTTTTCTTTTGGGACTCACGAAGATCTTCGTCTTTTAATAATCCATCGTTATAATTAATAGCACATGAAATCACTTTTAATGTTATCACCATTAGAGATCCTACATAGAAAGCATCAAGGATAAATTAGTGGCATAAAAAGCGAGCATCTATTGGATAAGAAACTAGAAGTCTATATCAAATTATCAACATTATAATTAGGACAAAAGAAGCAAATAAATTGCAGGGTGCTATTTGATCCTCATTTCTCAGAATTGCAATGTGTTTTTTATGTCTATACTCATTGTGATCAACGTGTTGTTTTTAATACGAGTTTTTAATACGAGTCAAAACGGTCGTGTAGGGTTGACCAGGAAACATCCTTTTTACCATTTACTATATAAACTCAATGTGCTTAATGTTTAGATAAACTTTGTTAGGGTTATAGCAATCTAGTTTATTAAAACTAAATGATTTAGGAGGTTGTAAGCATTAAAAATTTATTTATGGAGATCTTCAACGGTTTTGACTAGGGGAACCATTTGACCCATCAGGAATAAAACGAAACCCAAATTGACACATTCGTAATCAAATTGGTGGATATTGCCACCCTAGTTACGACAAGGTTACCTAAAACTATAGCCCAACAGTGAAATCCCTATGTTTTCATGCCATTGACCCTTAATTTAAAACAAGCAAGCTCTCAAATAGGGATGATACCTGTAGCATCAATGCCTCCCTCCTTCCATGCATCTCCACTCATATAGTACACATGGCTACATGTTTTAAAATAGTTAGTCACTTAAAAATTTCAGGCTTTTAGATTCATCATACCATAAAAGAAAAGATGGTTAGTCTCATATGAAAACATCAAATATTGTATAAGACCATTCAAGGAAGGAATTAGTGCCAACATAAACTGATCAAATAAGGTATTTGGTTTAATGATTATCAAAATCCCAATACAGAATATGATGATCCTGGTCTTGCTAGTACACAGTTTATGGTTTAGTGAATTAACAGTACATAACCATGATCTATCATTGCTAGCACAAGAAAGGATGGATCATAAGACACGTCACACAAAGTAGCTAACAAAAGAATAATATACATTAATGTAATCCCGTCTGTAGAAGCTAGAAAAAGACTGTTCCTAGAGTTAGAAGAAAATAAATACATAGATCCTAAAATCTGAATTTCATTTTGAGGAAAAACTTATAAATCATGAAAACATTCATGACATTAAAGAACAGACAGAATGCTCCCTTGATTCAAAATGAAAGATACCAGGTCATAAGAAATCCTTTGCATCAAATGCCCTAGCACACATTTTAGGCGTATTGGATGTGGATTAGAAGAGAATTGCACGATTAATCGTGCTCGGGTGGGATCAATCCAAGATGGATGACCTCATACGAAGCTTCAAATCGGCCACCAAATTCGTTACAAAACAAACAATATTAGTTGATACGAAAATCCAGAAGTTACAATTAGCTTTTACTATGCATGTCAACTGTTCTGAATTAGTTCTTAAATTAGTTCAATTGACCATAAAAATAAAAAAGAAGTCAACAATGAACTGTGTTCCTTTTTTTTTCAGTATTTCTTTCAATAGTTGATACGAAAATCCAGAAGTTACAATTAGTTTTCTCTATTCATGTCAACTGTTCTGAATTAGTTCTTAACTTAGTTCAGTTGACCATAAAAGTCAAAAAGAAGCCAACAATGAACTCTGTTTCTTCTTTTCAGTATATGTATTGTTTTTGAACTTAATCAATTCCAGAACTACTAACTATTATAGATGAGTAATCAATTTAACAAATAACAATAACCTCATTTGCAACTAAACTATCTCTATCTAATTTACTAACTTCATGCAAAAATAAAAGCAATGTTTGAACTCAGATCGCATGCAAAGCTCCTAATTTCACAGATTGATCACTAGCTACACAAATAAAATTGAAAAACCTAACAATCTAATGTTGATATCATACCATCCAATGAGGTAACCCATGGCTGACAAGAACGAAATCACGCCGCATCGTTTCCGATAGACGATCATTGACGCGTAACTGATGAGCATAGGCACGAGGAAGTGCAAATTGGAGGAGAAACCGAATGAGATGTAGGAGAGCAGGGCGCCGGTGAAGGCGGCGTAGATGTGTCTGGCGGTGGCGCCGCCGGGAACGAGGCGGTGGAAGAAGCTGACGGGGATGGTGGCGACGAAGCAGAGGAGGAAGCGGAGGACCGGAACTGATACTCCGATCGCCGACGCCATTGACTCCATTTCCATGGTGTTCTGCTCTGAGGACGGACTGAGTTTTCGAGGAGTCGAGCGGGGTTATAAATCGACGCCCAATCTCACCATCAATTGAAAAAATAATACTTTTTATAGAAAACAAAACTAACCACGCAACCACTTAAGGACTGATTTGTATTTATTTATTTATTTATTTATTTATTTTTTAATAATTTGTATTTATTTATTTAGGGCACTTCGGTCGTTGCAGGTTCAAAACCTAAGAGTGACCAAATATAGAATAGTGGTGTAAGTGTGTAACCTAAGACGAATGTCATCCGACTCAAAAAAAGATGAGGGGAACGGAGAGGACAAGCGAAGACGGTGGATGGCAAACAGTCCGGCGAAAACAAATCGGGAACAGGTTAACGTACTCTTTCTTCATCGCCGGTTTCTCGCCGAATACCACGGTGGATGACCTGTGGGGGGCAGCGTCACACCTTGGAAAAATGACGGACGCCTTCATTTCCAACAAAAGAAGGTATAACAAGGAGTGCTTTGGATTCATCAGATTCAACAACGTGGGAGACGTCGATCGTCTCACTCGGAGGCTGAATGAAATGGTCATCGGAGGGAGAAAGATCTCGGCCAATTTATCCAAGGTTCCTAGAACCATGGGACCTAGGATTACTTGCAGTGGAGGGGTTAAATCGGTACATGAAGACCACAAAATACACTCTGTGGTGGTCGGAGGCGGTGCGGGTAACACGTTTGATCAGATGGGTAGATACAAGGTATCTTTTCGTGATATGGTGACGGGCGTAAAAGGAAAAGAAAAGGTGGATCAGGTTGAAGAAAGTGGTTGTACATCCAAATGGAAATCGTTCACGATTCCTGATGAAGGTGCTGTCTACCCGGCTTCTTTCTACGGAAGGGCATTGTTGGGAGAAGCCATAGATGGGACGTCGCTTAGCAGTGTTAAGCTCTTAAAATCGGAAGGAAACGGTGCAGATTTCGATGTTGTTTACGTTGGGGGTTTGCATGTACTCCTCGTGTAGTCGTGTTTAACCAAGGGACGAGGGCCAAAGAGTTCTTGGATGAAAACAAACCATGGTGGAAAGCATACTTTTGCTCTCTTGAGGTGTGGTCCGGCCAGGCCTTCCCCCGCCGGAGGATCGTCGGACTCAAACTACTTGGGGTGCCGCTACACCTACGTGATGATATCACGTATAATGTGATTGCAAAAGGGTTTGGAAAACTTGTTTGGCCATCACAATCCTCGTGGATGGTGGAGGACTGCACCGGTGGTAATGTCCAGATCCTATCGGAGGTATGGAAGACAATCGATGAATCGGTCAGGATCACATGGAAGAATTACACATACACTGTTATGGTTAAGGAGGACCCCGTGGTGTGGGTTCCTAATTTTGCTGAAGAAGAACGTTTTGTTTCTCCGGGTAGATCGTCGGACGGCGAGGATGGCGGAGACGAGGAAGAAGACTGGGGTGACGGCGACATGAGGGAGAATTGGGAAGATGACGGCTTTGGGGGTTTCGATGGCCTAGGGGGCGGTGCCTTGCTAGTTACGGAAGGATTAGACCAAGAGGAGGGAGTACGGTTTGAGGAGACCCATTCCAATGAAAGTCTGCAACATGAGACGGCGGGGAAACAGGGTCAGGGGTCAGAAGATAAAGTGGAAGGGTCTTTATCAAATGAAAAGTCAACTGGGGACAAGAATGGGTATACGTTAGAAGGAGGGGAGTCAGGTGGGCCTAAGTTGGGAAATGGGTCTCATAATTGGGCTTTAGGAAATTCTGAATGTATTAAATCTGCACCGCAACCCAAATTACAGCCCATTATACCGGATCTCAATGACGGGGTAAACTCGTCTTCTTCTGGGACTTTTGAGGGGATTATTTCTCTCCCTTCACCGGTTAGACAGACGCCGAAAGTAAGAACTCAGAAGGGGGGAGGTGGATGCATGTCAACGAAAATACACAGAAGCAGCGGAAAATTGGTGTTCTGGGGTAACATTGCTAGAGGAAGAAATCATAACGCCCGATCTAATTCGACCAGTGGTTCGAACCGTGAGTCCTCGGAGATAGGTATTCGGAACGGAACTTCGAGTCATTCCGGAAACGGGGCGGAAGGTTCAAGGACGGAATTAGAGGAGGAAATCATGAGCACTATTCAAGTTGGGACGTGCGTAGGCATGAATTTTGAAGGCTGCGAGGAGCAAGTGGCAGGAGTGATTTTGGGGGAAGACGGTTTAAATTGATCCCATGAATTTCTTAAGTCTTAACTGCAGGGGGCTGGCGGACGCTACGAAAGTGGATTGGATTCAATCGTTGTGCCGTGAGCATAGGGTGGGGTTTCTATGCCTTCAGGAATCTAAGATTACGGATCCAGCAAGAGTGCCTACCCGTCAGTTGTGGGGAAATCGGATATGCGCTTGGGAGTCTGTCAATGCCGTCGGTCGTTCCGGAGGGCTGATTTCTATATGGAATCCTTCCTTTTTCTCGGTAAACTCTATACTTAAACATAACAATTTCCTTCTTGTTTCTGGTTGCTTGATTGGTTTCCAGGTGGAGATAAACATTACCAATGTTTACGCTCCGCAACCGGACTCGGAGAAAAGAGCTTTATGGAGTATCTTAAGTCAGACGATAAGAGATCGAAATGGTTTGTGGATTGTTGGTGGCGATTTCAACGAGGTTCGATGTCCGGAGGACCGACTCTTCTCTGAATTCAACGAAAGGGGGGCGACGGAATTTAACGACTTTATTGATGGCGCAAGGTTGTTCGAATACCGAATGGGGGGATCCCGATTCACGTTCTCGTATGGCCAGGGGCAAAAATTTAGTAAAATTGACCGGTTTCTTGTTTGTGGGGAGTTCCTTACACGTTGGCCGAATGCCCCTTTGGTGGCCCTCCCTCGTTTGTGGTCCGATCATAGCCCTCTTATCCTTATTACGGCTTTGTCGGACTTTGGGCCTTCTCCGTTCAGGTTTTTCTCTTCGTGGCTTCAAATTCCGTCGCTAAAGAATGTGGTGGAAGGGGTTGTGTCGAATGGGTTCTTTACTGGACCTCCGGATTTGAAGCTACATCGTAAATTAAAAGGATTGAAAGAAGCAATTAAGGCTTGGAATTTGAATCAGAGGAGTTTGGAAAATGATTTAATTATTGAGCTAAAACAAAAATGTGCTGTGTGGGACTCATGTTCCGAATTGAGGAGTCTATCGGATTCTGAGCTTCAGGCTTGGGCTAATGACAAGAAGTCTTTAGTTGAAATTGAGTCCAGACGGAAGGTGGATGTAGCTCAAAAGGCCCGCGTGAAATGGGCTACCCATGGTGACGATAATTCTAGTTTTTTTCATGGAATCTTGAAGGCTAAATTTGCCGCTGGAAGAATTAATGGGATGAACTTCAACGGCAATTGGGTGACAGATCCAAGGGTAATTAAACAGAAGGCAGTGGAGTTTTTCAAAAGTAAATTCAAGAAGGAAGAGGTTAAAAGACCTACCTTGAGGTGCGATGGAATTAAACGTTTATCGGAGGAACAGGCCATAGGTATTATTTTGCCGTTTTCAGGGGATGAGGTCAAAAGGGCGGTTTGGGATTGTGGTGGGGAGAAGGCCCCCGGTCCCGATGGATTCAACTTTCTCTTTATAAAACACTATTGGGATTTGTTGGAGATTGACTTTCTCGAGGTGGTAAATATGTTTCATAATGAGGGCAAATTTAGTAAAGGATGTACGTCGTCTTTCCTTTGCCTTATTGCCAAAGTCCCGGATCCTCAAGGATTTGGTGATTTCCGCCCAATATCCCTTATGGGGTGTATTGCTAAGGTCGTTTCAAAAGTGCTTGCAAACCGGATGAAGCGGGTGTTGGATTCTTTAATATCGGAGACGCAAATGGCATTTATTGCCAATCGTAATATCGTTGACGGGCCGATTATAATCAACGAAATCTTATCTTGGCTTAATAGATGCAATCTTCAAGCCATGTTTTTTAAAATTGACTTTAACAAAGCCTATGACTCCCTTGATTGGGATTTTTTGGATTCTATTCTCAATCAAATGAATTTTCCCACTTTATGGCGGAAATGGGTGAGGGGGGTGTTAGAGGCGTCACGTACATCAATCCTCATTAACGGATCCCCGACCTCGGAGTTCGATTGCTTCAAAGGTGTTCGTCAAGGGGATCCCTTATCCCCCTTTTTATTCATTGTGGCGATGGAGGCTTTCCATTGTATGACGAGGAAAGCGAGTTCAATGGGCATTTTCCATGGTATTATGACTCCAAGAGATGGGCCGGTTATTACACATCTTGTGTTTGCGGATGACGTGATGGTGTTGGGTCAATGGGCGGGTAGCAATTTCCTCAACCTACGTCGGCTACTTTGGTGTTTTTTCCTTGCTTCGGGCCTTCGGGTAAATCTCAACAAATGTGGTATTCATGGTGTTAATGTTCCGGAGGAGGAAATCATCTTAAAGGCCAATTTTATGGGTTGCAAAGTGTGTGATTTCCCCTTCAATTATCTTGGTCTCATGGTGGGTGCGAACATGAATTTTAAAAAGCATTGGAGGCTAGTTATTGATACGTTCCGAAATAGATTATCTTCTTGGAAGGCAAAACACCTTTCCATGGGGGGTCGCTTGACTCTCATTAAGTCGGTGCTCGATGCACTCCCGACTTATTATTTCTCTCTTTACCGTGCCCCTAAGAATGTGTTAGAGACGTTAGAAAAAATAAGGTTCAATTTTCTATGGGGAGGGGATGGTGAAAAGCATAAAATTCATTGGGTTGCGAGAGACAAGGTGTTGAGGTCCATCTCTGCCGGAGGGTTGGGGTTGATGGACTTGGAGTCTTTCAATAAATGTCTTTTAACCAAATGGTATTGGAGGTATAATACCGAGCCCGATAAGTTGTGGAGGCGTGTTATTCACAGTATCCATGGCGGAACTACGAATAACTGTTTGATCCCTTGTAATATGTCGGCTGGGGGTGTTTGGAAGGCAATAAGGAATGTGGATAGGGACCTTGCGACCAAAGGAATTTTTTTAAACAACTTGATGCTCAGGAGTGTTAATGGTTGGCGCTGGGTGGATGATACGGGAGTCGGTTTTTCTGTAAAGGGCCTTCGTTTATTTATTCAAGAGGCTAGGGAGCAGGGGCTGACTTCAGAGTTTGAGTGGTGTAAAGTGGTGCCTCTCAAGGTCAATTTATTCATGTGGAGAGCGTTTCTTGGAAGGTTACCCACGAAGGATGCTCTCGCGCGGAGGAACATTCATGTGAATTCTTTGACTTGTCTTCTCTGTGGCGAGAGTACGGAATCGATCGATCACTTGTTTACAGGGTGCTCCTTTGCGAATACGGTTTGGACCATTGTGGCACAATGGTGTCGGCTCCCCACCTTATTCTTTTTTTCAATTAAGGACGTGATAAACATTCACAAGGGTTTGGCGGATGTGGATTGGAAAAGGAAGGCTTTGAACACGATCATGCTTACCACTTGTTGGTGTCTTTGGAAAGAGAGGAACAACGTGGTCTTCAACAACAAGTCTCCTTCGGTACATCGGGTAGTTTTTGAAATTAAAAATTGGAGTTTCATTTGGTTCTTGAATCGATGTAAGTCTCACCCCATTAATTGGGAGTTGTGGTCTTCCTTCCGTATGTAATGTTCGTTGTTGGCGGCCCCTAGCTTCTTGCTAGGGGTTTTTGCCCGTTTTTATTGAATTGCCGTTCCAAAAAAAAAAAGATGAGTGTGTTCGTCATTTAAGAAAAAAAATTATTTTATTAATATGATTTGATTTTATATTTGTAAAGATTTAAACTCTTGTGATTTTTGTAAGTGACATTTATCATATTAGCGCATACGGTATACCCGCGCCAAAGAGGTGTTTGGCGGCGCCAAGCGGCGCTAACACCGCCCCCCCCCCCTCGCATTATACGGCGGCGCCATCCTCCCACGCCAAGACTTCCACGGCGTTAAAATTGATTTGAACGTTGTCCAATGGTACAAAATTCGAACGTTAAGTTGGGCATTAAATAAAAAAAATAAATTTAATTCACCCATTTTTTTTTTACCTTTTCACCTATAAAAACCCCACTTTATTCATATTTTTTACACCTTTATCTCTATTCTACTCCTTCTTTCTTTAATATTTTTTTAAAAAAAAACACCATGAATCCAAACCAACAAAATCAAGATTCCTCAAGCAACACCCCTCCCAACAACTCGAACCTTCAACCGTGGCATATCCCGATGTGGGGGGCCCAACCTAATCCGTTGTATTTGGGTCAACCACCCTCAAACGTCTACAACCCCAACCCCTCGTTTACCAATTACGCTCAATGGGGGCAAAACCCACCACCTCAAGGCTTCTCATCTCCATTCCAATCACAACCCGTTTTCTCACCGAATTTCACTTCCGTTTCATCGCACCCGCAAACACCACTTCTAGATCAAGACGATGATATAGAGATCGTTTCCCGAAACACAAGTTCCCGATCGTGTTCGAATAGGCCGAGGGAAGGGGAAAAAACCGATCGAAGGATTCTAAGAAAAGGAAGGACGGGTGCCATGGAATACCGAAGAGGAGTTACATCTAGTTCGGGCGTATATCGATACATCGGAGGACCCGAAACATGGTATTTTTTAAAAATAATTTAAATCTAGAATTTTTTTTTCTTATATTTTAGAAATCACAACTAACGTTTCTATTTTTATAGATCAATACGATGATGTAGGTTTTTTTTTGAATATTTGTAGGTTTTATGTTTTTTTAATGATCTAATATTTGTACTTTTTTTTAGAAGTAATTTGTAGGATTAATTATTATTTTTCATATGTTGTTTTGCTATTTTCGTAAAAAAAATAATAATTTTAACCCATTAAATTAATTCGAAATTAAAAAGGAAAATTAAATTAATAAAATATAGTTTAACATGGCATGAGTATCCCCCACCCATGTTAAGTGGTGTTAAAGATGACATGGCGCCTACGTGACGGTGTTAAACTTTAACATGACATGGGGTATACCCCATGCCCTTAGTAGACTACAAGACACAATGATTGAACCTCTTTCCTATCCTTATCCTTAATTTATATATTTATCGTTATTTTTTCTCTTCTTCCACTCATAACCACAATTAAATAATATTTATTTATACATTTATCATTACCTTTTCTCTCTTTTCAAACCTTAAATTTTACAGATTCACTAACTTTTTTCTCAAATATAGGGATTTACCAAATTTTTTCTCAAATATTTCTCTCTCCTCTACTCACAACCACTCACAATTACACCTCAAATTTTAAAGTTTACACACACAACAATTAGGGAATGGGCTAGTCAAACAAAATACATAAAGTATATGAGTTAAACGTTTCGAAGAAAGCTAAAAAAACCATCACTAGTATACTGATACGTACCGACCCATGACCTCCATCTACCCACGTTTATTTTATTGCATTTAGAAGTTAATTATCATGTTTTTATTTAGTTATTCCCACGTAGCCAAGTAGTTGATGTTCCGATTTTTCTTAAATTGAGTTTGTTTTCATATGAAGAAATATAAATCAAAGTTTGTTAATTTTAGTCTATTTTCTCTTTAGTTCTTTGGAAATTGATACACTCTACGGATCACTATCATTGGAAGTTTGTAGGTTTTCTCTAAAAACCTATCATATATTCTTTAGGCGCTGATACATGTCGTACATATTGTATAGGTCATTCGGGCTATATCAAAGGAGAGAAATGATTGTATATTTTGTATGAGATGGTGTTCATTAAATTATATTATTTGAACGGTAAGTTTGACTGATTTAATTAACATGTATGATTACTGATAAAGTCGTAGAATGTAATTTTGTACATCTATTATAATATTTGTATGATGTACAAAAAAACAAATGATTGTACACTTTTGAGGGTAATGTTCGTTTAGTAAGTTTGTTTTTGGAAATTATAAATTTTTAAAAATATATAATTCTCTTATTATATTATAAAACCACAAGAAAATCAAAATATGTCTCACCTTCCGGACTTCCAACCATCCCTCACCACACTTCTGCTATTCCTTAGTTTTTTTTATTTTCTCTTATGAAAGTGGGTGTGAATGTTTCTTTGTATCTAGCCCATTTAGTAGATATATTTGGTGTGCCTGCTAGCAAATTAAATTGTTAATTGTTAATGCATATATAACCCTACATTACATTGTGAAATACTGATAAACATCATCACAAATAATGTTTATAACATAAAGTTGAATACGAAACCAAAATTAAGAATGTACCATGAATTTTTAAACCAAGTTCAATGAAACTATTAAAATTTATTAGATCAGGGTTTATTATTATAAGTGTACAATTTAGAAGTCAATTGAGCCTTTATATAAAAAATATCTTAAAGACGAGCGATGTTATATAATGTGAATGATTCAGAATGGAGAAGAACAAAATATGATGAGGGAATGTCACAAATCATATAAGACTTTACTATAGTAAAGAAAGTGATATTCTTTCTGACCTATATCATACTCCAAAAATACACATAGGTAGATAGCAAAGATAGCCTATTCTCACTCAACATAAAAAAATGAGGATAAAGAAAGTACACCCAAAAACTTATAACGAATAATGAACAAATAAGTGGTCAAAGATTAGAAGGGTATATTTTATTTACTTTTTACTTCGTTATAATCTATTTATTGTAATTTTATGTAAAATAATAAAACGACCCCAATTCAATTTTATTCGATGGTGATCATGTACTCTCTTTCAGAAAAAGGAGTTCAAAACATGAATGATCAAGATATATAATAATTTAACATCACTATAAACTTGGGACTAATTTAAAAGATACATGTTTAAAAAAGACAAATATGTTGCCATCATAAAGTTGTTGAACATATAAGAAGTCAAAAATCGTGTTCGGGGATATACACACCAAGACAACTTCATGTTTGTTGTGGGTATCAATCTTCTTTGTTCAAAGCTCACACATGTAAACCATTATTTATATATTACAGGGTTAAGTTCAATGGAAAACTAAGTTTTAGTTGGAAAACTGGAAAACCAAAGGAAAAATATATTAAATGAAGGCTATTTAGGTCATTTTGGTGCTCCTTTTTTTTTTTTTAAATTTCCGTGTCTATCCAACTAATTTCCACCTTACGACCTTAAAAAAAATAAAAAAACTAAAAAAAACTAAAAAAAAACGTTCTTTTTTTATGAGTTCGTCCGACTATGTTGCATATATGCAATATTGTATGTTTTTTATATTGCATATATGCAACATATGAAACATACAATGTTGCATATATGCAACGTACTATTTTGCATATATGCAACATGTGAAACATACAATGTTGCATATATGCAACATACTATTTTGCATATATGCAACGTATGCAACATACTATGTTGCATATATGCAACATAGTCGGATGGACAAGATGAACAAAAAAAAAACGTTTTTTTCTCTTTTTTTTTGTTTTTTTGTCTTTTTTTTTTCTTTTTTTGTTTGTTTTTTAAAAAGTTATCATGTGGATATATGTGAAACCAAAAAAAAAAAAGAAAAAAAAATTGTCAAATTACCCAAATAGCCTTCATTTAATATAATTTTCCTTTGGTTTTTCAGTTTTCCAAATAATAGTAGTTTTCCAAGTAACCTTAATATGTCTTGAATTCTAGCAAGTAAAAATCCGATCATCAATATTTATAGGTTATAATGCCTAGATCATTGGTTTTACTGTTTTTATATTTATTAAGATTATCTTGTTTCTCCGCGACTTTTTGTTAAAAAAATATATGTTTAATTCAAATTTAACTCTTGTGTGATTCAAACTTTATTTTTTTAAGTCATTATAATCATGTTTATTTCTCTATCTTTGTATATAGCAAGTTTCCTATGAGCGCGCGTTGCGCGCACTGTGCTTTTTGAAGTGGGCCTATGTGTTGTTTGGCGTATGAGACGAACATTGAGGAGCTTTTTGAATCAAGCACCGCTCTAGGTCAACATATAATAGCAAGGGTTGCATATTTGCGCTACTTGCGCCCCTTTGTGTTTTTTTTTATGCTCTGTGCTTATTTGTGATTTTGAGCCAATGGTAATTAGATGTCAAAGTAAAGTTGCTAAGACGGGATATTGAGTTCCCTACACATAATTTGGAAATGTCATGTCCTTGACAACTCGATGGTTTTTATTTTACATTAACATGTCAAAATGTGCTGATGTCACAATTTCTAAGATTGTGAAAATGATGGTGAGGTTTTATTTAGCAGCACTTTCATCTTCATGCACTTCCTCGTTCAAGTGCTTGTGTCTTCTCCTTGTAGCTGGCAACATCTTTTTCTAGGATCCCCTGTTACCGGAAATACAGACTTTTAATTTATGCAACCTATAAATTTAACATAACCATACAACAACAACTAAGCAAACATTCTTAAAGTGAAATATTTGTTGATGTTTGTTTTTAGACACAACACAGAGAAAACAGTGTTGTGTTTATTTAACTATATGGGTTTTTTATGTGTACCTTCTGGTGGGAAGAGTTTTCATTTGATTTCGGGTCAGTGATGCAGAGTTTCTTGTCTTCTTGGTGGCTTAATTTTAAGATTCAGTGACCTAATTGGTTAGTTGTAGTCAGATCACACCTATACAGCATATTTGTTCTAAAGCAGTCAGCAAGTGTGCACACGAATCTGTAGCAAAACAAAATAAATAAATGAAATCATAAAATCATATACATAAAACCTCATGTGCTTTCAAACTGACATCATAAGAAAAAAAACAGTTAAATTAAATAAAGGACCCTTATATTTGAAAATAAGATAAATATTTTTCTATCAGTTACACACAAAAAAAACATGCATATCATGATCATTTACATAACCAAATAGAAAGAAAAAAAAAGTTTAGATAGATCTGTTGGCAAATAAAAGACAAATAAGATTAGAGGAAAATAATTTACATAGGCGTTAGTGTAATAGGAAATTTCTAAAACTTGCAAAACATGGTTAATTTTTTATCTAACTTATGACTATCTATTTAACTAACACATATTATTAAATAAAAACAATGATTCATAGCATAACATCATTTTGATTAAATGTTAACAATTATAACATCAAATAAGATTAAGCAAAAAGAGCTATATTCTGGACAGTAGCAAACATATTTGTTGCTACAACTGTTGCTAACGACGAACTTGAAATGAAAACAAACAAAGTTCAGCACATGTAATTAAACCTGTTTATCAAAAGTCGTCATCAGTTTTTAACTCTTAAATGTTCAAACGATTGAAAACACTATATTAGAAAGCCACCTAGGATTTTCAATAAAATAAAGCACAAAAGCAAAATGGTAAGGGAAAGTAAGTAGTCCCAAAAAGAAGCCTTGAAAAAATAAGTTCCAACTATAAAGTAGACATGTACGAACTCCAACATTATCAAATTTATTTATGAGTTAGAAATAATAGCTGAAGAATAAATATTACCAGACAACACATGAGAACTATTAAATATATATTCACCATATATATACTACTTACCACATTATTAAGAGATTTTGTTGCCTCTTCTTCTCATTATGATCAACCAACTAAAAAAGTGAATGTAGAAATTTGTACCTTTTATGCAACCATCACTTCCAATGGCTTATTTATACAAAAGCCTACAGAGAAAAGAAAGAAAAACATAAATATATTTCTCAACAAAACTATTAAATAACATTCAGATACATCTAAAGCACACAAAAAATAATTGTCATACTGCCCATTAGAATTGACTGAGAAGAGGTAGAAAATCATAAAGTGGAACAGAAAAGGAGAAAATTAAGATCAAATGTTGATAATGATCTAATGTTGGATAAAAACGGCTAGATATGGAAGTTTTTTTAGGCACTGCAAGGCAATCATCAATAATGTTTAATATCAATATATCTAGTAAAAGCATTAATAATAGAAAATTGGTAAAACTTGTAGAAAATTAAGATACCAACATTCAGGAGCAGACCATCATCCAATATAACATGCTAACCCAAGATTATACTTAAACAAAACAATTAAGAAAACCAACAAATAATATAACACATACATACCACTTCGATGGTTGAAGCCCTCACTTCAAACTCACCACAAACTACAACAAACAAATAATTTGTGAAAGAGAATAATAAGATTTGCTTACAAACATGCAGATGGAGCTCATCAGTAGTAATCAGATGGCAAGAATCTGCAAATAAAATAAATAAATAAAAGAATATCATAGCATCAATTAAAAAATAAGACCAAACCCAAACATTCTAACAAAACTTCGTAGCATTAACCAGACGGCCACAACGACACTAAAACAGATCGCTACCAAAATACTATCACAACAAAAGTACCAGAAAAGGTTTGAAAGGCTCAGATTTTAACATCATCATAGCCATATATCCAGCCAAAATAGCAAAATACTCAAAACCAGAGAGCAAATGAACAGATTCGCTCAGATCCGGGGAGCAAATGTACAGATTCGCTCAGATCCGTAGAGAAAATATACAGATTCGTTCGGATCCGGTTCGGATCCGGTAAGCTCGGCATTACAAACCAACGTCAGCTCGGCATTACATTCCGATCGCAGATCGGACTAAAGCACCGCTGTAAAGTCATCATGCAAAGCCGTAATAAGCCTTAAATTCACCATGAACCACGCGAAGCTACCGGCTGCTTAGCGGCGGCAACAACGGACCACCAGCGCCACCAAGCCGTTAATAACGGCGGCGACAACGAAAAATGATGGCACCGTCGACCTGGTGGATCATAAACCTAGAATCAGCAACTCAAGAAACCAGAGAAAGAAGAAGAGAGAAGAAGAAGAGAGGGAGAAGCATATGGTAAGATAGAGAGAGAAAGGTGCATACGGAAGATGAAATGAAGAGAGAAATGAAAGTGGGCAGATATAAGCCACACAAAAATATGCATATCATGCTTGTACAATACCTTTATACATATTTGTTCCATAAGCAGTAAGATTTGTAAGATCTGCATAAAGATGTGCACATTCAACTTCCTAATGTTTTATAAGGGAATTCAGTTGGACTTTTCTGTTGGGCTTGGAATATATCAGCTGGATTGACACTTCATGGGCTTATTGGATTGGATGAATGATGGGCTAAATAGAGATCTTAGACTATTGGGCTTTAGCTGGATCGCATGGTGGTGGATCGGAGCTAGGTTGGGTCAAGATCCGAATGTGGTATCAGGTTGTCTTAGTCTCATTCTATTTTCGGGAGTTTTATCTTTTGTATTTTACGTGATTGTGATAAACTGAGTTCATATTGTTTGTGTATGGTTTTTCACATAAACGTTTTGTAGAAGTGTTCTTAAAGATTTGAGTGCTTCTGGAATCATCTTGTTGGCTTGAGTAACAAACTAGTCAGTGACCCGGGTAAATACCCGAGGCTATGATATAAAAAAATTATACGACTTAAAATATGAACCAAAAGTGAAAAGAAAAATCAAAGTAGGAATACATAAAGCTAAATATGAACATGAAATATTTTGCAAAATATTTTCAAAGATGTTATCGCATATATACACCGAACGCAAGTCACAAATACATGTATTTATAATGAGATATTGTGCAGAAACTATTGTCAAAGATGTCCTGAAACAAAAAACACCTTAAACAAAAAGCAAAAGACATTGATAACATATTTCTAAATCTATATAGGTAAATATATATGATATTAAAGAAGGCAAAGCATGACTTAATTTTTAACATAATCATGAGACATTAAAAATAATTAATATAACTTAACACATTTACAAGAGGATGTGAGAACTGTTCCTTGTTTTTTCATAAGGAGCCTAAAATGTTGAGGCTTAGTCCTTTTGCTTGGTTCTGTTAAAAACCAAACAGTGAGATATTAAAAACAAAGTAAAACGTTTACCTTTTATGAATGCTTTTTTCTGAAGTTAAATATGAAAATCAATGCAGTAATTAAAAACAAATTAAGACATTTACCTTAGGAATGCTATTTCTTTATAGTTAAGATTTTAAAATTTTTTTTTGCCCTTCCTGTCTGTTTATGCTTGTAGTCTTGTTGGGAATTTCTTTAACTCCCCTCCTGTCACTTCACTCTTGCATTCTTGACTTTAGGGTAGTGAGTTACACTTTCCATTTCCTTGTACCTAAATTATACATAAAACAAGTTAGTGGCTTTTGGAAACCGAGACTCAAAATCAACTACCTGTTCAATTTTAAAAAACAACAAAGAATACAACTATTAATTAATCATCTTTACTTATTCCCTGATCATCATCATATATAAATTATATTTTCTCAATTCCATTCTCCTATGTTTCATATTAAGGTAATTTAGAAAATATGTTAATAAATGATACATATCCGTTCACCTATGTGTATGTGCTGATTATTAATCCTAACATAATCTAAAAGTCCCACTTACAGTTAAGTATGTACATGCATCTTCACGGGTCAAAATCTGATACGAATGAGGCATGTCAATTGAAGAGTCGTCAGCTGCCAAAAGATTAGAACCAGTTAATAAAGAAGTCTAAAAAGCAAATAATTTTTTCTAAAGAAAATCTCCACCTGGCTTTACCCTCCTGCAATGTACGAAAAGGACCGGGTACGGCACTTCCAACAAAAAAAAAAGAAGCAGTACCAATGGTCATGAGCATTTGGATGTAAAAAAAAGTTACCGCATAACAAACCTCCAATCTTTATGGCTAAATAAGATAAAAGACAACATAAGAATATAACAAATAAAGATAAATAAAATAATACATTAGCATTACTTACAAAGATAATCCTATGAGAAAACCTTGTTGAAGAGCATGACTAAATGGAGACCCACCAAGCAATATATCCTAAATTCGAACATTAAACTGAATGAAATACACTAATCAATTACCATGTTCAAATGCAGTCATGTTTACAAAGGAGATAGATGTAACGACTAATCCCAAATGAATAATAATAACTAAACTGAATGAAATACACTAATCAATTACCATGTTCAAATGCAGTCATGTTTACAAAGGAAATAGATGTAACAACTAATCCCAAATGAATAATAATAACTGAAAAGAATGAAATACACTAATCAATTACCATGTTCAAATGCAGTCATGTTTACAAAGGAAATAGATGTAACAACTAATCCCAAATGAATAATAATAACTGAAAAGAAAAAATCCACATTTAGACAAGCCTTGAACCTAACAAAGCATACCAGAAACAAGTCTCACAACTTTGGCTCAAAGTGCATCAGTTGAAAGTAGCCGAAGTGAAGAAGACAATCCATAGGAGTTTAGAAACACAATTCGAAAGAAGAATTAACCATTCTTACGAGGCGAGCTTGAAAATAAATGGCATGTCCGGATCAAAGTTTCTAACATAATGAACTACAAATTCAAAAGCACCAATCAGAACACACATTATGACTAAAATCAGAAGACCACATTATGACTAAATCAAAGCTCAATTATAAAATCAAACAACTACACGTACATTTGACCCAAGCTATTTTAAAACTTTGCAGAATCAACCCATTTGACCAAAATCGATTGAACCAAAACATGAATCAGAATCGCATATAATCGTATAAAACATGGAAAAAATATACTTGATCCCAGAGCTGATTAAGAAAAGTGGCATCCATTAATATAGAGAAAATCATGGTCACTATTATTGATGTTTTAGAAACATAGAGCTTGAATCTAAAAAACCTAATGCCCCAATTCATGTAAAGCTAGACCATCAAAATCAAGAGGAAGTCATAAACAAACCTTGTATAGTGAAAATTTATTCCATATCAAATGTAGCAAAATTGACCCGTTTGAGCCTGCAACCCATGTAGAGCTTCATAAATAATACTTACATGCATAAAGATTTACACAAGCATTAATATCTAGCTTGCACTATTTTGCCATTTCACCAAATTATAGAATAGTGCAAGTTATAACTTTGTAAAGGTGTCATTAACACCAGCCTCAATATATGAATAATTATAAAATCCTTTTGGACGAATAAATGTATAAACCAAGTAAAATTACCTTAATATGTAGCATCTCTGTTTCCAAAAAAAGGATAAAACTGATGGTGAAAGAGTAGTAACTAATCCAGCTTCTTAAATGTGTTGAAATAGAACAAATAATACATAATATGTCTAAAATCTACCTTTCACTATAGGAGCATGTCACCTGCAACAGAATCATATGAAATTAAGTTAAAGCAACCATGGTAAAATAATATACATGGGTTCAATCTATCTTTCAATACTTTCTTTGTAGGCACAATGTTATCGTTACCCAATTTTTAGCTACAACCATGAGAAAAGGTTTAAATGACCAACAGGCCTCTTACATTCATTGACAACAGCAACATGTATGCAAATGTATAACAATGGATACCTTTCTAAATAAGTACTCCATATATCATTTTGAATCTGTTGATTCTTAAGTAAGAGTGATTGGCAGCTTTTCAATGAAAGCATAAATCTCGAATTACCTATTTCATTGCTGAACATATTTTGCAATAAAATTAAACAATATAATGACATGATTTTAAGGCAAAGGGAATGAGGAATAATTGGTCGTATAAAATTAAACATAATCCTAACCTGAATTAAAGGCGACCAACAGTAATAGGATACAAGAACAACTGGTCGTAAGATTCAGGTATGAATAGCATCTTGAGAGCTGCGATCAAACTTATGATTTAGGCAACTATTAAAATCAGATACCAAAACACAAGAACTTGAAATCTCAAACAAAATCAGAGTAATAACAACGAATTCAACTACATGAGTAAAAACCTGAGGTAGAATCAAGGTATCAAAATCCAATTAAAGAGCCAACCAATTAGCGATGTAGAAGAGGAAGGTCGTAAAATATAACCGAGACCTCCGGCGATTGATCTTCATAAAAAATAGTAAAACGGACTGAGCTGCAATACCTGAAACCATAAAACTATGAAGATCGTTAAAGAGGAAACCATCAAATACTACCGAGACCTCCGGCGACTGATCTTCATAAATCGATAAATTAGTCCATAAAACTATGAAGATCCTTAAAGAGGAAACCGTAAGACAAACACGCAATTTTAATTTTGCGATTAAAACTTATGTAAAAAAGAGTACAACGGACATCAAGCAATACCTGAATCTGCAATAGTCAACCTCAAATACTCCGATGACACGAGCGCCGACTTCTACACCAAAGATTTCAAGGCAGCGGCGGCGATTAAGGAAGAAGAAGAGAGCGTCGAATTGAAATTAGGGTTTAGAAGGAAAAAAATTGAAGAAGGGAGCGTGTATGAACACTGTATCACTCTTATACGACGGGTTTTTAACAATGCGGATACCTTAATCGGGTCATAGGATCCGCGTGTATTTTACGTCGATTTGTGAATGTTTTTTAAATGAAAATGCTGAGAATTTGACACATAGACAAAATCCTATGTGGCTTGACTTTAGAAGAAGAGGAATCCTAGGTGGCACACCTTAAAATGTGCCACCTGTCCCTTAAAAACTTGTGTTTAATATGTATATAGAATATAGATCAGTTTTCATATCATAAAGTTGACACTTTTTATTTTTATTAAATGCTTCATATCATTGCCAACCCTAGGCTCTTGATTTCAATCATCTGCCGTCACCCTTGGTTTCGACCAAGGCCTTCTTCTTTTCGATCCA
>JBCNJP010000003.1:13109160-13240450 GCA_039602395.1 Deinandra increscens subsp. villosa
CCCGAGGTACCGAGCTTAGGCGTTTTACGAAGAAATTTTTTATATATATCGTTTCGGTCACCACTAAATTTTTTTATATATATTGAGTTGGTCACCACTAATTTCTTTTTTTAATATTGAATGTATTAAGTCAGTCTCCAACGTAAAATTATTTATAAACGTTATGTATCTACTAAAAAAATATCAAAAATTAGATCTTAAATGACTTATTTTAACTAAAACAAAGTTTAGGGTTGTTTTGGTAACTAAAACAAAGTATAAGGGTACTCATTTATAGTTTTTTTGTTTGAACCGACTCGACCCGGATTCAATATTTTTTGTTCTAATGGATTGACCCGACCCGAATTCGTTACTTATATATATATATATTGGTTTGATCCGACCCGAATTCGTTAGTTATATATATATTTTTTGGTCATGTAACTTTCGGTCACCCACGAAATTTTTTTCAAGATCCGCCACTGGTTGTCGCGAGTTATGTAACCAGTCAAAAGTTAATAAATGACTTATTAAGTTTGATTGAGTTTTATAAAGTTTGAAAATTTCCAAAGAAAAACTCATTAAGGTGGTTACATTAAAATTTAGGTCAAGTTATAAAGGCTTTTAGAACTTGTAACCTATTGATTGTATTCTCAGTTTTAAAACCATTTTAAAAGGATTTCGGTGTTTTAGTTGGTGTGTAATACCACTATTAAACCAAGCAACCAAAAACAAGCAAAACGAATATGTATTCGGCCATTAGGGTTTTGGTCTTGCTAGAGCCTTTTAGCGAGACCAAATGGGTCATGGGACAAAAGTACAAAACAACCACAAGGCAGACATCTTCATGTAGCGTGCAGGTTCTGTAAGCTCCCACTGACCTTAAGACGCCTCTTGACATCGATTGGATCTTCGGGTCTTCTTGATGACAACTTTTGCCAAAGTAGAAGATTTCGTAAAAATAAAAACCTAATTACAATTTTGAACCCAAAAATGTGGGCCAACCCAAAGTCTAAACTATTATAACAATGGGCCAAAACATGGGCCAAACCATAACAGTAAAATAATCAACGACAGTCAAACAAGGGTCGGGCCGAATACATATAAAACACAATGAAAACAAATTTGCAATTTTAATTGGTCAAAATAAAGTTGACCAAAATGCAATTTAATTATGCAATACAAATAAAATCTGATTCGCAACTTTCGGGCGTTTAACCCCAGTTTGCGAATCCACCGGTTTAAAATCGACCGGTTCCGATTTGCGCGTGGTAATCAAGGCTCTGATACCACTGTTGGGATTTGGCAGTGGTATTCGGGTCGCCCGGTGACATATTTTAAAAATTACGTGACCGATAGATTAATAGTTTATAAAAGAGTTTACCGAATTAATTTATGATTAATTCTGTAACGCAGCGGAATAAGATTATATATTTAAATATATATATATACATATATATAACAAATTATATATATTAAAAACTATTTAATCAATTAACACAAATACCAGTACGCAACAGGATCCGATTACCGAACACGCAAACACAGAAATAAATAAATAATTAATCTAAACTAATAGTGAGTTTAGATATACCTTGGCGGTGTTGAACAAACGTTCGAGACACCGAGTTTCAACGAACGAAGCGCTAGGTTGAAACGGAACGAACCACTTTCGGTCTCAGACGGTTGTCGCGTATCGCGATGATTCTCGTGGTCCGGTGTCGCGTACCACTACGGGACGGCGTTTATGACACGTGGTCATTACGCATCGCGAGAGTATGTCTTGACAGACGTCCCGTCTCGCGAGACTACGAGATCAATTAGATTTTAGATCTGATTGCAACCGGAGTCGGCGCACGACGAAAAGCGTCGGACTCACGTCGACGGGCGACGGTGACGCGACGGCGTGCGATCCGCGGTGGTGGCGGCGGGTGACGGTGGTGACGACGGCGAACGGCGGCGGCGGTGGCGTCGAGTTTCACGGTGGCGATCGGCAGTTTTGCGGCGGCGATTGGCGGCGAACCGAGCGGCGGATCTGGGCGTACAAAGCGGCGATCTCTAGACCGTAAGGCGGTCTACGGGCGTTGACTGACGGAACACCCTAACTAGCAACCACCACCAGGTTATGGTGGTGCGAAGATGGCCACCGAGCTAAGCGGTGGCGGCGATCGGCGGAAAACGGCTTTTGCCGTTTTGTGGTTTACGTCCGAGAGAAAAAAAGAAGAAGAAGGAGATTTTCGAATCTCCTTTTTCTTTTGTTGCTGCCGTCGAGAATTGATGGGGTGATTAGGGTTAATCCCTAATCATCTAATATTTATTAGATGATCACTAATTCGCGACGGGCTTCTCTCGAATATAAAGCCCAACTCGTACGCGAGCCCACGAGCCAACGTTAGAAAATATTTCAATAACGAATAGCTCGATCGTGAATTTAAAATAAAACTACTTTTATTTAAATATCGTTCACCCTTTATTATTAATCCGGTAATAATAATATTATTGATTATTAATTATTTATAACTATTATAAATAATATATATAATCAAACGTTTCCGTTTCTTTTACCGGTTAACTCTTAAGCGGGTTTAGAGTTCGTTGCACCCGGTGTAACTCTTACGGGTCGTAACCGGGTCGGGTTCAAGATTTGTCGGGTCAGGACACATAATATCCAACAAACAACCCACGCATCAGATTATTTTATTATGGAAAACATCTTTGTCAGGTACTATGGTTCGTTTCTCCATGCACCGTTTTCGCACAAACATGGACGGTCGTGACCGGAGCCAAGTTCATTATCTTATATCTCACCGAATTCCGTGAAGTAACAAAATATTACTAACCCTTATCCCAACCAATACCTTCAGGTCATATTTAGCGTGAAAGTCGTGTTTGTTTACATAGACATAAAACTCTCATTATTCCTAATCTACTCTTATTGGTCCTAATTAAAGTCTATTGGTCCTAGTTATACCCTCATCGGCCTAATTAAACTCTATCGGGCCTCATTAGTCCTAGCTGACCATCGCTCGTCCCAACTGACCATCATTGTTCCTAACCGGCCCTCATTGGTCCTAACCAACCCTCATTGTTCCTAATATATCCTTATTGGTCCTAGTTATACCCTCATCGGCCTAATTAAACTCTATCGGGCCTCATTGGTCCTAGCTGACCATCGCTCGTCCCAACTGACCATCATTGTTCCTAACCGGACCTCATTGGTCCCAACCAACCCTCATTGTTCCTAGTATAACCTTATTGGTCCTAGTTATACCCTCATCGGTCCTAATTAAACTCTATCGGGCCTCATTGGTCGTAACTGACCATCACTCGTCCCAACTGACCATCATTGTTCCTAACCGGCCCTCATTGGTCCCAACTTGAAGTCCCTGAATGCTCAAAGAGTTGTCAACATTAGCGCAAACCTTTAGTAACCATTATATATGTAATACTCGAGACCCTGTTTCGAACCTGACCAGCAATATTATCTCACACTATTGCATATATACAAGTGAGGGGAGATAGGGAACATTAAATCATGCATTTATAATAGCTGGGGAAAAATGGCAAGGAAGAAAGAGTGGTATATTAAATCATCCATTATATATGTAACTAGCTTTTGATACCCGCGCGACGCACGGGCGCACTTTTAAAAAAGAATAATTGTAATAGCATGCTACATTAAATGTAATTCGATAATTGAAATTTTTCAAAATCCAGCAACATTCAAAGAAATCTAGCAACATATGCAAAGTATAGTCCTAGTAATTGTGCTTGTAATAGCTGTCTAACCTCTGAAATAGATGTAACTTAAACATAAAAGTTAGCATGCATTATTTAAATGACCACAAACACTTTCGTTTGTAAAGAAAATTTATAAAAATGTTTCAAATAAGTTCAACTGAACCCTCAAAAATAGACATCGCTTCACCAATTTAGATATCAATATATATTGATAACCTAAAAAAGAGAAAGTATATTGGATAAATACAAAAATAAAAAAAAAATGAAAAAAGTGAAGCCTTTATCTATGAATTCTAAGATATGGTCATGCTCACCATTCCATTATTTGAGTGAATCCTATAATTAAGACTTGCAAGTGTAACCTAGTCCGAAACAATATGCAGCAGCACATCCTAAAAATAGTATACATGAGAATTCATTGACAAATAGCGGAATGGTAATGTAGGAGCACAAAATTACATTTCTAAGGGGTTGTTTGGTATAAACTGAAGCATTAAGTGCTGAATTATTAAGAATAAGAGATTCTGAATCAGTTAAGAATAAGAGATTCTGAATCAGTTAAGTGCTGTTTGGTTTGATATCTGAATAAAATATATCTGTTTGGTCAGAATCCTAAATAATTAATAGTTATTAAAGAAAAAAAAATACAAACCATCATATAAAACATGTAGCATCAACCAATAAACCATATCGAAGGACCTAATATCACACCACAATCAACAATGATCAAACAATAACCTAACCAATATGAAATTAAAAAAAAACCTCACATTTTGAGCAAAAACCAAACTAATATCTCAAGTAATACGACATTCAACAATGATCTGTATGTTTTGAGCATCAAAAACACACTAAACAATGAACAATACCAGAATTAGAGCATCAAATTAAACCAACATGTAAAAAAAAAACCTAGATTTTGAGAAAAAAAAACAAAATTTAGGGAAAACTATATTCAAGCATGTATGGATCAATTTCGAGCATGGATAATGTTAATCAAACACTGATTAGAGTATAAAAACACAACAATTTGTAAAAATTCTATAGAATTTGAACAAAACCCTAAAAAAAACTTACTTGGAAAAGGAGGGGCTGAGAAGGAAAGGAGAGGCTGCTACAATGAAGGAACGCCGGAGAAGAAGAGGTCGCCGGCGCTGTGGCAGTCGGCGGACGGGATTTCCGGTGGAGTACGTGAGGGGCGCTGGTCACAGCGTGAGGGAGGAGAGCGACCTTCTTTTTTTTTTTTTTTTGATTCTGAATGAAAAAGCTATCTTTAAAACACTTATTCATTATGTTATTTTTTTTAGATTAAGAGGTAACCAACCAAACACTCCTTAATTAAATGTCTGACCGAAAAATACATTCCATCCAGTTTAGACCTCATTAAGAGGTAAACAAACAGCCCCTAAGCTTCAATAGCAAATTATATACATTTGATGTATCTATGACAAAATTAGAGGATCTTTAATTGGTATGGCCTAAATAAGTGAAAAATGAAGTTTAATAACTGAGAAATAAATCACTAAAACAAAAGTATTTTAATTAAAAGGTAAGAATATGTACCTCCTCGAAGACAACATGCTCTTTGAGGAAGTTTATGTGATTGACATGGGATGTTAGGGGTTTAGGGCCAACAAAAGCAATGATCACGCATCAATATTTTAAAGAGACAACATTCCTAACAGAGAATGTTAGCACATATGTCACAATTTAAATATATGACTATGCGTAATTATGGATTAAGTTTTGTAAAATAACTAACATAATCAGTTTGAATTATTTTAGGAAGTTGCCTTAATTTAAAATTTTGAAATAAAATTTAAAAATTTGATTGACCGCTTAACTAAAATGACTTAATTTTGGTTATACTAATTAATTTAAATATTAATTGATGTGGTTAACATAAATATGTTTAATTTTGTATGAGATATTATATCCGGATTTGAAGTTTAAATTGAAGAACTGATTACCTGAAAATTATGACGGAATTAAAGGATTTAAAAGCTTATGATATAAGCTGGAACCATTTGAACGGGAAAAACAATTCAAGGATTGTTGTGGTAATGCCACGTGGCATCCCATCTTTTCATATATATATTATATAGATAGATTATATAGAATAGATTATATAGATATAGATACTCGAGACCCTTACGAATGGTTGAAAAAACCATTGCCACTAAAATTTAAAAAGGCATAAATAAGCAGGATACTTAAAAAAGAATCAATTCGGGTCATGCGTGGTAACGTTGTGACCCCCGGTTCTTTGAATGTTGTTTTCACGCGTCTTAGTTTTGCTATTCAGAAGGGTTTGGCGGCGCAGCTTGTTGCCCGCCTCCCTTGGCTGTCAGGGTGATTTGTTTTTCTGTTGTTTTACCCAAGATTGGATGAAATTTAATGGTGGTTTTATAAAAAAAAAAAAGTCAAAAGAAAAAAATTAAAAAAAAGTTCCCATCAGTTATATAATTATGTTCCTGTTCTTTATCAATTGACTATTTGAATATACTTTTATAAAGTTTTGAATCAACTCATAAACGTGTATAATGTGATTCATCAAGTTAAAAATAAGGTAAGAAGAAAAAAGATACACGCTTTCATTAAAGAAATTTTCAATAATAAGCATACAATTTTATTGTAAATCATAATCAAATATTACAGCTTTTGCCATTGGGATGGAATATTAATGTGGACACCCTTTCTTCCATGACCATTCCTTTTATTCTTTCATGTCCTTATATATATATTGAATACAAAATACACACACTAAGTGTGGAAATTTGTGTGCTTTTCCTTTCTAACAAAACCCAAATCAGACCAAACAAAACACTTGATTTTGGTTGCTTTGTTCATCAGTTTTAGTTCCACAAAAACAAGAGGGTGTTTTGAAAAGCTGTCAGAATCTTGGTTCTTTCTTCAATCATAGTTTTCCTCCACCTTAAGTTTCCAAAAACTTCATCAACACTTCTCAAAAACCCTTCTTTTTTAGACTGTGAGTGCATTGAAAATTTCATATATTAGTGTTGCAATTTGATCTGAATTTTCAACAAGGATGTTGGGTGTGAAATCAAGAAATCTTGGAACAGTTCCGGCGGCCAAAGGCGGAGCAACTTCCACCTCCGGCGGTGGTGGTGGTATGACTGCTTGGGAGCTCCGGCCATGTGGAATGTTGGTGCAGAAAAGGAATTCAGATGTTAATCAAAGTCAAAATGTTGTTCCAACCATTAAAGTCAAAGTCAAATACTGTTCATCCTACCATGAAATCACCATCAAATCTCAAGCCACTTTTGGTAACTTATAATCAAATTTTCACCAAAATTTTTATATTCACTTGTTGTTTTTTATTGTTTTTTCGAAGTAGCCTCTCTACCTTCGGTAATTAAAAGGAGATATAGTGTTATAATAGTAAAAAAAATTACTGTAGCAAATTGACTTAGGTGGCGTTTGGTTCACGGAATGTAATGTAATTGGAATTGTAAAGTTTTTCTTTTAAAGTTGTGCTTAAATTGGGTAAGAAAGTGGTTTGAAATACAATGAATTCCTTTAATCAATGGAATTTGAGGTCATGTAACTTTCCTTCGTTAAAGTAAAGGATTTCTAAATTACATTAATTAAAGGAATTCATTGTATTTCAAACCCCTCCCTTACCCAATTTAAACACAATTTTAAAAGAAAAACTTTACAATTCCAATTACATTACATTCCGTGAACCAAACGCCACGGGGTATTTTTATAAGATGTAAATACTAATAAATTTGTAATTTTTATATAAATACTAATAAAGTTGTAATTATTATATACATGTTAATCGACCTATGGTTTCTAAGCGTGCCCAATATGGTCATCGGGTAGTTGGGATTTCAGGTTACTAATCGGGTACAATCCCCCCCCCCCCCCCCCCCCTAATCGGCTAGTTCTAATCGGGTAGTGATTTTTGAGTTTTTCGGGTTTATATGCCGTCTGCCGAAACAACCCGAGAGAAAGAAAGAGGGGCAATTAATTATTTTGTCTTTAGTGCAACTACCCTTAAACTACCCTAAGAGTATCATACATTCTTCAAAACTACCCCATGGCTAAACTTTTTTCTTTCTCATGTGAAATTCTCTCATTCGTTAAAAAAAAAGCTACCCTAAACTACCCTAAACCCATACCACCCACCCTAACCGATGAAAAAAAATATGGGCCCCATGCGATGGCTTATCCTGCACACATTCAAAGACACCCGGTGACATTAGTTTCTGTAATGAGTGGGGTACATTTGTTTGTTTGTTACTACTAATTGATATCAATGGTGATGTTATATAGGAGAATTGAAGAAAATGCTAGCAGGACGAACCGGATTAAATCCTTTGGATCAAAAACTTGTATATAAAGACAAGGAAAGAGACTCGAAATCGTATCTAGATGTTGCAGGTGTGAAAGACGGATCAAGAATGATGTTGTTCATCGATGTCATGAGACAAGAAAAAAGACTTGTTGAAGATCTTAAATCTGCAAAAATGGATAAAGCTAAACTGTCATTAATGGAGATCACTTCTGAAATTGATAAGCTTGCTAAGGAGGTAATTAAAAAAGATGATTAAGTGTTAAGTAATTATTCTTTAAAGCTGCGAAATTTAGGATTCATGATGTGGATTATTTAATTCTACAGGTTGGTAATTTGGAAAGAGAGATTTATGGTGGAAAGAAAGTGAATGAAAAAGTGTTGTTGAATTTGATTGAGTTGTTGATGTCACAATTGATCAAACTGGATGGAATTGTAGGAGATGGTGATGTGAAGTTGCAGAGAAGAATGCAGGTAGATTTTATCTCCATTTGCATAAATCTTTTTAAAAGTTTATATCAAGAATAGAGAACTACGGTTTTTATAGACAGTCATATGACTTTTTCAAAGTTTGAAAAGTCAAAGTATGAAAACCCAAACAAGCGTTCAATATGTACGTGAATAGTCGTTTGATTGTGATTTGACCAAAGGGGTGATATGGGGATATCACCACTCAATTTCTATGAAGAGCCCTTCTAATACTACGCCACCTCCAAACGCAAACGGTCGTTTAACAAAACCTAAGACAGTCGTCTAAAAGTAGAGGGCTTATAACACAAGCTCTAACTTTGAAACAAATATTCCGCAAAACCTCAAAAAGCCATGTAACAGTAGGGTGGCTAAATATGCAACCCCAACCTCTAACGGGCTTTTAAAAAATATGCGTTATGGCGCAAGACCTAACCTCAAACGGCTAAACAGCTGTTCGAAAACGATTTGAGATTAGATTGACAATGGCTCATGTTTACCATCCCCTTTATTAAATATTTATATTATATGTATTTGTAGGTAAAAAGAGTGCAGAAATTTATAGAAAACCTGGATTTGTTGAAGATTCAAAATTCCAAGGTTGGAATTAGCAAGAGTAACATTTCATTTGAGCAAAAACTGGTATCATCAATGGAAAAGCAACGTGACTCAATGAAGTGGCCACTTGTGGTGACAACGGAATGGGAGAAATTTTGATGAATTGGTGAAATTTTTGGTGTGAAATGTCACTACTATCCTTGGAGTTCATTTGGTTCAGATGCATGTGTGTTTTATGTGTCTACTCTCTTGTCGGGGTTAGGAATGGTATTTTCTATTTTGTATATATGTGATATATGTGGTGCACGATAAGAATTATTAATTTGTAGAGAAACGGTTTTTTTATATAAATATAAAATAAAATGAAATAATAGTGATCGTTTTCTTATTCAATGGAAAAATAAGTGGTGTTAAAATGGCATACAAAAGAAAATTATAATAATAAATAAAGGCAAAACAATTCAAATTACGGGTCTTCAACACGTTTAGTCTTTACGTTTGTTTTTTTTACTACAACAACGAACGAACTTATTCATTTTATAATCATACAAGAAAACCGAAACAATAATTTTAATTTTGTAATAAAAGGGATAAAAAATTTCATTATAGCGTGCTTGTTTCACTTTCACC
The DNA here is from genome assembly GCA_039602395.1 of Deinandra increscens subsp. villosa. NCBI lineage: Eukaryota > Viridiplantae > Streptophyta > Magnoliopsida > Asterales > Asteraceae > Deinandra > Deinandra increscens. Next base: position 13,118,858 of record JBCNJP010000003.1, read on the forward strand.
TCCGTTTTAATATAAACTAGTTTAGAGCTTTTCGCGTTTTGCGGCGGGCGTAGCTGTGAAATGAAGAGTATTATCGTGTTTTGCGACGATCATAGTGTTTAGCGTTTACAAAACATGCTAGTCGGAAAGAAAAAAATGGGTAAAATATGCTTTAAAATATGGATTAAAAAAAATCTAGATCTGTAAGAAAATATGTTTAATTTTTTTTTACACTTACTAAACATAAAGTTTGTTAACAAAAAGGGAACACGAAAAAAAAAGTTTTGTCAAGAAATGATTCCCATGATTTGAATGCAGGTCTCTGGCTTGCAAACACAACATACTATCACGTCTAGCCAGTTCTACTATTGCAAACTTATGTGTAAGACACGCTATATAATATATACGAAAAGTAACAACAAAAAAAATAATTTGGCCAAAAAGAGGTTCCGAACTTTCAAACCCGGGTCCGCAGCCTACAAACCCAACATGCTAACCACTGAGGTAGTCTCACCCTTACGAAATAAAGTCTAAGACATCTTATATAAGATAAACGAAAAGTCAACAAAGTAGCAAGAAAGCTTTCGTGTTCCGTGTTTGACCTTGGCAATCTAATATATAGCTAATTTAATTTAATAACGAAACGCTTAAAACCCACAACTTACATCTTAGTTAAATTACAATCCCCTACCATTTGGTGGAGTGGATATACCCTTGCCTTTCAATGTGGAGGTCAAATGTTCAAATCGCACCGAATACAAAAAAAATGAATGAAAAATTATAGTGGGTCAAAGGTTTTACCACACTGGCCTTTGGGCATGTGGGTTTCTTCTGGGATAGATGTGCAACATAGAGGGTCCTGGTTACTCGCACGACTTGTGGTCGCAGCGTGTCGTAGATAGCATCATTTTCCAAGATGAGACCCCCGAGTAATCGGTTGTTTGCCGTTCAAAAAAAATTAAATTACAATAGTGAAGGAGCAAAATTAATTTCGCACTTAGCAATTACCAACGTGCACAAATAGTTTTTTTAGTTTAACTCATTAACATATAGCCGAATCGGTAATCGGTCAACAAAATTTAATAACTGCTCTTTGATTTAACCGGTTCGGTTTATAACGGGTTTCGCTAGCACCATTAACCTAACATGTCAAACTGATTATGATAAAAATCGTGTAGATTAACCGGTTGAAACAGTTTAAATTAAAACCAACTTTTTTAATGTTATTTTTTTAATAAGTTAATTGAATACTAAAAATATAAATATAGGATAAACTCGATACAAAAAGAAATGTACAGAAATGTAATAATGGCCTAAACAGTAGTACAAATTTAACACTAGTAGTGATATATATTCGATATCAAAAAACGTTAAACAATCTAATTCTTGAAAACTTGATTATGATATCGGCTAATAACCGGTCACCGGTTATTGAAACCGGTTTTATTATGCATGGTCTAGCGATTTATTATCCGTTTGTCATATATTTCGATTTAAACTTCTATCGTTAGAATGATAGACGGACAAGCTAAAATATATATATATTTTTTTTAAGTTAGCAATCAAATTTGGACTTTGGCTCACATTTTATCGGGTTACCTAGATTGGGCTGTGCTGGAAACTCCTACAATTCCATCTAGTTTTGAAAAGCATGTTAGGAAGCCCAAATCTCATACTTTTCAAAAGTATCAAACGTCTATTTTAAAGTTTAGACATGTTTAATTAGAAAATTTGAAGCGCCCAAATCGTTATCAGGCTGTGTAGTGGGCGTGATCTTCACCTTTTTTTTTCTAATATAGCACCCCCATAGCGCCCGGATTGCACCCCTCCCCTCCCCCCCCCCCCCCCCCCCGGTGCTATGGCAGAAATCCAGCCCTAGGCGGTATAATTTTCACGCCCCCCCCCCCCCCCCTCCCTTCTTCATTGGGTATTTTTTTTCTTTTTTCTTTTATTGGATAGATTTTATTGAGTGATTTTTTAAAATAATATATATATAATATAATTAGGTAATAATTAGAGAGGCATTATGGGGTTTATGACTACACATAATTTATGTGATAAAGCCCCTTGATGATGTGGACGACACATGTCGGATAATCCCCATCCGGGGGGGGGGGGGGTATAACTACTCATAGCCTTATCCATAACTCTTTATGAATACCAAAATGGTCATAACCGATTATTGGTAATAACCGGTTAGTAACCGATTACAAGTATCTGACATCCAGTGGCGGACCCAAGGCTTGGCCTTGGGGTTCGCCCGACACCCATGATTTTTTTAGCGTTCTAGTATATATCCGATTTTATCCAAACCGAACCTCAAGAAATTTGTTCAACGAACCCCATAAAATTTTATACCGCCTCCGAACTTAAAAAAAATTAACTTCTAGTTTGAAAAAAAATGATCCAGAATAGTGAGTCCAACAATATTAATATTTTTAACCCAATTATCCAAACCCAATAACCATTACCCAGTAAATAAAAACAATACCTAAACCTAAATATCTAATTCCAATTAAAATAACTTACAAAAAATTATAAAAGAAATATAGAAGGTCAGCGAATTTTAGGATACGCTAAATGCAACCGTGATTCCTACGAATGTGAGTTTTAGGATTTCTATTATTTGCATTTAATTTTTTTTGTGTGTTTGTAGTTTTGTAGTTTGCTTGGCAGAATGCAAGTGTGGGGAGGAGTTACGGAAGCGCCTGCTATTTCAACAAGTTTCAACTATAATCAGGTCGATTTACTCTTTCCGTACTCTTGTGCTTTACTACTGAAACTTTGATTATTTTTATTCTTCTTTATTTTAGTTGTTTCTTTGTTCACATTGAGGGCAATGTTGAACTCAAGTGTAGGGAGGAGAATAACATGTTTTATGTTTTTATTTTTGTATCTTAAAAATAAATTAATCCAAAAAAAAATTGAAAAAAATGTCTTTGAAATTACTTGCAATTACATGGGAATAGATAGAAAAATTAAGAATCGGTTTTCAATAATAAAAATAAAAAGAAAAGGGAAAAGTGGTAGAAAATGAGAGAATGAAAAGTATATCTAATATGTGATGTGTCAGTAGACCCAACTAACTGAGGAATAGCTTAAAAATCCCTTTGTGTTTATTGTTGTATATATTTTGTAATTAAATCAGTCTGCTAGTGGGTTCCAATTTTAGGGGTGATAGGGATATTAAAACTGATGATTAGGAGGAAAAACATCACTATAGATTATAAACTTATATGTCCTCAGAATAACCTGACACATTATGATCTTTTTGCGAAAGCAAATCCGAGAAATAATGGCGCCCCATCTTTCCATCTTTGAGCATATTAGGTAATAAAGTGACTAATAACTATAGGAGTGAAGGGACAAAATACTCATATACAAACTAAGGATGGAATCCCGTGATGAGTGCCTCTGATGATGTTCTAGAATTCTCGGGCAAAATACTCATGTACGATATGGGGATAGCATCTTGCAAAGAGTACCTCTGATGATGCTTGTTGGTAATTAATTAAAATTAACCAATTGATAAAAAAATTGAAAAATAGAAAACAATAGTAGAAGAATAAATGTTCAAAAACTTTATTCATCCATCAGATTCACTATTCTTGTGATATATAAGTATCTGATTTAAAGAGGGTGGGAAAAATTTAAATATATCATCTTAATTACCCTTTACTTTGACTGAATTTGACTTGGGAGTAGGTTAATCTTGAACTTTCTGAATGTGGGACACATAGGTAGTGATAGGGGGTCAACAACAGTGAATTTAAATGGGTCAACAATTTCAAAAGGTACAAGTAAAGTGGAGCTCCATGATGATGCAGGATAGAGAAGATTACCCATGCATGTTCACATGCTCTCACACGTCCCATCTCTGCAAGTATAGAAACCTACCCATGTTCTTTTTCAGTTTATTTAGCATGCTTCTTTTAGTTGTACCTTTAGCACTAGAATTAGTATATTAGTTTTTTATTTCCTAGAAAGTAGCTAGTAGGTACTAGGAGGTTTCTTTATGTATGAAGATTTCGTGAAGTTGTAAGGCAGAAGTTTTATGATCAATTTTATGTGTGTTTGCTCATTGTTGAGTCGACCCATCCTTTGCTAACTCGGATTTGGCAATTCGAGTGGTGATCTAAGGAACCGAATATCGTCCCGGTGGTGAGTCTATATCCGGGTTGAGATTCGTTGCCCTAGGGATTTACTCCGGTGGTGTCTTCTGTATCCGGCGTGATTCCTAGTCATTATCTTCCCATTTCGATCCTGGTATTGTATGTTCGTGTCTCACCGGTACGAATATACAACATCTGGTATCAGAGCTAAGGCTCAATTCGTGTGAATTTCACAATTATAAACCAGTTCCATTCTCATCTTGCAGCGATCAAAAGCACTTGCCTACTGGGAAAAAGAAAATGGAGCAACAGATTAAGGATCTACAGGAACAACTTCATCAACTAACCCTCGAAATGACAAGGCGACGAGAGCGAGAACGGATCACACCTGTCAGGTACCGACCGAAGGAGGATGATTATGATTCCAATGACCCGTATCGGAGGGAAGACTACAATCCTTTCCACCGAAATTATGAACAAGATATTAAGGTCGACATCCCTGAGTATGACGGGAAGTTAGACCCGGATGAGTTTGTCGAATGGCTACGGACGGTAGAACGGGTTTTCGACTACAAACAAACACCGGATGATAAACGGGTAAAGCTTGTTGCTCTCAAATTGAGAAAATATGCATCCACATGGTGGGCAAATGTTTATCATAAGAGAGATTGTCAAGGGAAGGAACCTGTGAAAACTTGGAAGAAAATGAAGAAATTGCTTAAAGAGAAATTCATGCCAACTTATTACTTACAAGAAAACTTTTCTAAGTTGCACCATTTGAAGCAAGGGTCACGGTCAGTAGAAGATTATGCGCAAGAATTTGAACATCTTATCATGAAGTGTGGGTTAAACGAGGATGACCCTCAAACCTTAGTTCGATTTCTAGGTGGTCTCGAGTATAAGGTTGCACAAATTGTAGAGTTACAACCCTACTGTTCCCTCTCTGAACTCACTATTCTGGCTCATAAAGTAGAGATGCAACAAAAGGGTAGGGGTCCACTTGAAACTTACAACACCAAATTAAAACCCAACCCTATTCCACAAAATACTCCTACTAAACCGTCTTCCTCCATCCCTACTCCTGAAATCACTCCACTCAATTCTAAAGCTCCTCGTCGGTGTTTCCGGTGCCATGGTCTAGGACACATATCCTCGGAATGTCCTAACAAACGAATCATCACATTTGCAGATTTTGAAGTCTACGATAACCCGCGGTATGATGAAGAACCACCCCAACACAACACCGAAGAAGCAATCGAGTTAGGACCTGATGAAGGAGATTGTCTAATGGTGCATAGAGCTCTAAATGTGACCGTTAATAATGATAAAGATCTTCAACGTGAAACCATTTTTCGCAACCGCTGTACGGTTCGTGACAAGGTTTGTTCGATGGTGATCGATGGAGGGAGTTGCACTAACGTGGTTTCCCAAGCCCTGGTCTCAAAATTAAGTATTCCAACAGACCCTCATCCCTCACCTTATGACATTCATTGGTTAAATCAAGAGAAAGGTAGCTCTATCACCGACCGCGTCTTAGTTCCTTTCACCATTGAACATGGATATAATGAGGCGGTGTGGTGTGACGTTCTACCGATGGATACATGTCACATTCTCTTAGGGAGACCTTGGTTGTTTGATCGCCGGGTCGTTCATGACGGGTACAAGAACACTTACTCGTTTGTCAAAGATGGCATGAATATAACACTACTACCGATGACATACCCGATTGTTTCCGATCAACAAGCTTTGGTTATTACTAAACCTAGTCAATTATCCTTCAAGTATCTTCAATGGGTTAGCAAGTTTATGCAGGTTGGATTTGAATTACTTAATATTCCAAAGCTAAAGTGTGGAGGTATTAAACAGATGCTAGCAAGGGAAAGAAAGGAATCTGCTACAGATGATCTCAATCACTCCAAACTAAAGGTTCACACCTCCGACATTGGCATGCAGTCGCACCGTAACCATGAACCAGAATTCGAGCAAGGAACTTTAAGTTTGAGGTCAAACTTTTTCAAAGAAGAGGAGGATGATAGGGGGTCAACAACAGTGAATCTAAATGGGTCAACAATTTCAAAAGGTACAAGTAAAGTCGAGCTCCATGATGATGCAGGATAGAGAAGATTACCCATGCATGTTCACATGCTCTCACACGTCCCATCTCTGCAAGTTTAGAAACCTACCCATGTTCTTTTTCAGTTTATTTAGCATGCTTCTTTTAGTTGTACCTTTAGCACTAGAATTAGTATATTAGTTTTTTATTTCCTAGAAAGTAGCTAGTAGGTACTAGGAGGTTTCTTTATGTATGAAGATTTCGTGAAGTTGTAAGGCAGAAGTTTTATGATCAATTTTATGTGTGTTTGCTCATTGTTGAGTCGACCCATCCTTTGCTAACTCGGATTTGGCAATTCGAGTGGTGATCTAAGGAACTGAATATCGTCCCGGTGGTGAGTCTATATCCGGGTTGAGATTCGTTGCCCTAGGGATTTACTCCGGTGGTATCTTCTGTATCCGGCGTGATTCCTAGTCATTATCTTCCCATTTCGATCCTGGTATTGTATGTTCGTGTCTCACCGGTATGAATATAAGTGTAGGGATTGGGCGAATCGGCCCGGTTTAGAAAAGACAAAATTGTCTTTTCATATCAGAGTCCGGAATACGAGGTTCGAACCGGGGCGGTTTGAGTGAACCGGGGCGGTTTAGGTTTTTTTTTTTTTATTATAATAATTTTAACATATCTTACATATTTAGTTTTAGGTTTATGGTTTTTTTATAAAAAATATACAAAAAATATATAAATGTAAAATTTGGGGCATCATTTTTTATATATTAAATTTGGGGTTTTTATAAAAAATATAAGATTTGTGTATTTTATAGTTTTAGGTTGTATATTTATGGTTTTTTATAAAAAGATATACAAAAAAGATATAAATGTAAAATTTCGGGCATTCGATTTTTATATATTAAATTTGATGTTTTTATAAAAAATATGAGATTTGTGTATATTATAGTTTTGGGTTGTATATTTATATATTAAAAGGTGGGAAAATAAATTCAAACCGGGCCGGTAATATACAAAAAAGATATAAATGTAAAATTTTGGGCATTCGATTTTTATATATTAAATTTTGTGCTTTTATAAAAAATATAAGATTTGTGTATTTTATAGTTTTGGGTTGTATATTTATATATTAAAAGTTGGAAAAATAAATTCAAACCGGGCCGGTTCATACAAACCGGGCCGGTTTACTTTTGTCCTCATTTGAACCGGGCCGGTTTGGCCAATCCGGGGCGGTTTGGGGTGTTGAATTGGAATGTTGGGGTGTCCGTATAGAACCACCGTTCTGATATATGTGTTGCGATCAATAGGGGTTCCACCATAGATGATTTTTGTTAATTTTTTTATTATTGAACATATTTTTTATATTTTTTATCGTAAGGATGTTCGACTAATTTTCTTTTAACGGTTTTTTGTGAATGGTTATGTGAATTCGTTCTGTTTTTAACCGTTAATCGTTAGTTGTTATGTTTTCCTTACAATCGTAGAGCATCCGCATGCTGAACTTGTTTAATCAACTAATAAATTAGGGTTTTAGTGGTCCACTGTCATGTTATAGTTTTTATTTATTTATTTATTTATTTATTTAGTTTTTGCGGCAGGAGCTAAGCAGCCCATTAGAAACTTAGTTATTAGGTCAACTAAGCAATTGAGGATCATGTCTATGTGTTATTAGCGATTAATTAGGTTTTGCCCAGATCGGTAGCCAATCAGGATCCAAAAGTAGTTAACCTGTCGCATAAGAGTTTCGTTCCAATAACAAATTCGTAGTTTTAGCTAAAATCAGTAGTTAGTAATTTAATTCACAATTTTAGTTAATTCCTTAGATTAAATTAGTTTAGTTCTAATTTAGGTCAATTCAGATTAGTGACAATAATCTGGATTTAGGTAGTTAAATCTAAATCATTAGTGACTACCAACTCCTCTGGATTGACACCCTACTTACCTTATCTATAGGTTTAAGTTAGGATTATCTGTAACGGTCTCGAAAGCCGTTATCAAATCGGTGTCGTTGCTGGCGAGTACGTGTGTTTATTGGTGATTTTAGTTTTTTATTTAATTCGTGTTTTATTTGTTTTTTTAAATCTAAAAAAAAGTTTCTTTTTATTTTCTACAATTTTGATTTTGCTTGTCTAGTTCTCATAAGAAAAAAACCAAAAAGTTTTTTTTTATTTTCTGTAATTTTTATTTGTACTAGCTTCGCATAATTTAAAAAAAAAAATCATAAAGTTTTCTGAATTGCCAGTGTCGATTCCATTGTGTTATTTTATTGTTTAGATCAGTGCTACGCATTTGGTTCGTTGTTTTTTTTATTGTTGCAGGTGCTTCGGAATAATCATGGTGAAGGTGTTGGAAATTATCCACATAATTGTGGCCTTAGGACCATCTCATAATAATTAATTAACTATACCAATATGACATTAATGGTCCCCAACATTTATTTGATGGAAGTAAATGTAAATATCAATAAGTTAAGGGGACAAATATGATTTCCTATTAGATCCTATAACTAAGGAAGATTTACAGGGATTTTGGCATTCGACCATTATTTCTCATGATCAAGAAAACTGTCTATCACAATTCTCTGTGAAGAACACCACTAAAGAATCTTTCAAATCATCCATCGATTCAAGGTATCATAACGGGAATCAACAAATGACTTATTCATCATCAAAGATTGTTTGCCCTACTACAAGTAAGTTTTACAATTCATGTTGTATTTGATGATTACATGGTTCGATTGATATTTGGGGTTCTGGGAAATTGATTCATAATCAAGATTTAGTTAACATGTGGCATCAGAGCCACGTTAATAACATCAATTGAATCTGTAAAATTAGTTTTTGATGCCTTGATATTTGATGAACAAATTGCAAAACCCACTGGAATTTACGAAATCACGACCGTGGAATTTACGAAATCACGATCATAATAACATATCAATTTTATAGAATTTTTGTTTTCATTTGATGGCACATTATTTTGTTTGATCTCTGACACAAATAATTATGTATAAAACTAACATATCAATATTATAGAATGTTTAATTTCTTGTTTGATATAAAAACTTTCGATTACTGTGACGTTGGATTTTCATGTCCACTAAAAACAAATTCTTGGAATTAAATTTTCCGTTTTGTTGGTTATAAATGTTGGAGATTTGAACAACCGTGTCATCGATCGGAGATCACGATCTCTATTGACTATTGATATTGATTCCTTTTAATTTTGAAGTGCAAATCAAATTTATGCAAGTCCGTTAATAATTGTTCGACTTAACTTTCTACATGAAGAATGCATACAGTAACGTATAATTCATTTGTGATGGTACTCTCATCAATCACATAATTGGACAAATCTGTTTGCAAAACTTCAAAATTACCATGTTACTTGTTTGCAAATAAATCCAAAGTTTGCATAAATACATAATGGTAACTTCAATGGAAAATTAGATGATTATACCCAACGGTGTGTCCTTTGATTCAACATTGAAGTTTGAATGATTCCATTTTATGTAATTATGTGTGTTGTCAAACAATGAACCCAACGGCCAATTTTTTGATAATACATATAGTGAAATGTTAGCCCAATATACATAGATATGTCATTTCTGCTCAAAGGTGATATGCTGTAGTGCCTAAATTTAATATTTACGTGTGTTCATAACACTTGAATTTTGGTTCTAGCCAACGCAAAACCAACTTTCATTTAGAACTTTAGTATAGCCTATTATTTTGGTGTTATAATAGGCTTGATCTTCAATGTGCTAAATCTTGCTTATTTTATGTGATTACCCTATATGCTTTAGGTTCACTTATGTTCTTCTAAAAATATATGTTATAATAATCCAGCCACCACTATGAATCCTGACTATGGAATTGGACCCTTCACTGACACTAATTTTGCGTCATGGCGAGATGCTGTCAAACTAACTCTTGGAATGATGGATTTGGACTATGCTTTAAGGCATGACCCTCCCGCTGCACTTACTGCTGAAAGCACTACAGATCAGAAACAAGTGTATGAAAAGTGGGAGAGGTCTAACAGAATGTCTCTCATGGTTATAAAGAACTCCATCTCGGTTGCCATTCGCGGAGCCATACCTGACTCTGAAAGCGCGAAAACTTACTTAGACTCTGTAGAGGAGCAATTCAAGGGCACTTCCAAGGCACATGCAAGTACTTTGATCCTGAAGATGTTGACTACAAAGTATGATGATGTGAGTGGTGTGCGTGAGCACATCATGATGATGAGCGACATGGCCCATAAATTGAAGGGTATGAACATGAAAATTAGCGAGGGTTTTCTAGTATACTTTATAATGACATCTTTTCCTACACAATTTGATGCCTTTAAGATAAACTATAATACTCAAAAGGACAAATGGCAAATGAGTGAACTCATTACCATGTGCGTACAAGAGGAAGAGCGTTTAAAAGTAGAAAAACCCGATGTTGCTCATGTCACCACCACAAACACCAAGAAGAGGAAAGGTAACTTCCATAAAGGAGAAAGCTCAAAGGTCCAGAAACCAAATGCAAGTACAACCTCTGGCTCAACTATTCCTAATAGTCCTATTCGTTGCAAATTCTGCCATAAGAAAGGGCATCACCAACGAGATTGCCCAAAATTCAAGGAATGGTTAGCAAAGAAAGGTGATCATTTACTTATGATTTATAAGTCATTTAATATTGATTTTCCTATAAACACATCGTGGCTTGATTCTGATTCCACGATTCATGTTACCAACACCTTACAGGGATTCGTTACAATCCAGAAGCTGGAAAGAAACCTAAGGACAATTAAAGTCGGGAGCGGTGATGCCCTAAATGTTGAAGCCGTGGGAACTTTGCAATTAGTTATGCAAGGTGGTCATTGTATTAACTTATTAGATACTCTTTATGTATCTAGAATTACTCGAAATCTAGTATCTGTACGAAAGTTAGACAATGATGGTTATCATGTAGCATTTGGTAATGGTAAAGTCACTATTAGTTTAAATTCTCGTGTTCTTGGTTATGGTTATTTAGATAGGAATCTCTATAAGTTGAACTTGGATGACCAATTTTCAAAATCTTTGTTATCATATAATGTGAATGAAAATGTAAAAAAACAAAAACGAGACTTGGAAACCTCATCTATGTTGTGGTATCAACGTTTGGGCCACATCTCACGAGATCGAATGATATGACTAGTGAAAGATGACATACTTCCAAATCTCGATTTTAATGATTTTGAGACATGTGTAAAATTCCTTAAAGGGAAAATGGCAAAAGGAAACAAAGGAGGTGCCACAAGAAGTTCCAATTTATTGGAACTCATACATACTGATATTTGTGGCCCTTTTCCTGCTGGGATATCCGGACATAAGTCATTTATCACTTTTATAGATGATCATTCACGATACATGTACTTATATTTGATTAAAGAGAAAACTGAATCACTTGACATGTTTAAAATCTTTAAGGTTGAAGTTGAAAATCAACTCGATCGTAAGATAAAGGTAGTGAGATCAAATAGAGGAGGTAAATATTATGGTCGACATACAGACATTGGTCAGGCTCCCGGTCCTTTCTTTGAATTTTGTAGAGAACACGGGATTGTGAACCAATTTACCATGCCGGGTACTCCTCAACAGAATGGTGTTGCTGAGAGAAGAAATAGGACCCTTGTGGATATGGTAAGGAGTATGTTAGCAAACACAAACCTACCTCAATTTTTATGGACCCGGGCACTAAAGACGGCAGTCAATATACTCAATAGGGTTCCTTCTAAATCCGTTCCTAAAACACCATTTGAAATTTGGACGAGAAGGAAACCAAGTATGAGATATATGAAAGTGTGGGGCTGCCCTGCCGAAGCTAAGCTTTATAACCCTCGACGGAGAAAGCTTGACATGAAAACCATCAGTTGTTTCTTCATAGGGTATCCTGAACGATCTAAGGGATTTAGGTTTTATTGCCCTTCTCACTGTACTCGCATAGTTGAAACTCGTCATGCTATGTTCCTAGAAAACTCTAATGTTAGTGGGAGCAATGTACATCAAGATTTAATTTTACAAGAAGTGCAAGAAGGAGGGGAGAAAACTGTACACTTTCCTTCTATTTCACCTCTTATACATGACATTGCCCCACATAGCGTCTCTCTCGAGGATGACATCACTCCTAATATGCCATCACATGAAGGCACATCAAATTCTCAAGAACAAAATCCGGACATTGTCACTCAACCCCAAGAACCTGATGCATTGATGATTACGTAACCTATCTTAATGAAGCAGACCTGGACATATGAAAGTATAACGATCCGACCTCCTATTGTGAAGCCATTAGTAGTGACCAATTGTCTAAGTGGAATGAAGCTATGATTGATGAGCTTGATTCCATGAGTAAACATGACGTTTGGGAACTGGTTGAACTACCTAAGGGGGTGAAACATCGAACGATATAAAGCACGTTTGATTGCAAAAGGTTATAATCAAAATGAAGGAATTGATTACTAGGAGACCTTTTCTCCTGTATCACGAAAGGATTCCTTAAGGATCGTTATGGCGTTAGTAGCTCATTTTGATTTGGAGCTACATCAAATGGATTTTAAAACAACTTTCCTTAATGGTGACTTACATGAGATGTGTTCATGACTCAACCAGAAGGTTTCAAGTCTGAAGGTCAAGAACACCTAGTATGTAAGTTGAAAAAGTCCATATACGGGCTAAAACAAGCATCACGACAATGGTATTTGAAATTTGATGAAGTTATGAAAAGGAATGATTTCAATAAAAATCAAGTGGACCAATGTACCTGCCTTAAAATGAGTGGGAGCAATTTTGTTATAATTGTCCTTTATGTAGATGACATTCTTTTGGCAAGTAACAATTTGGATTTGTTGCATGAGTCAAAACGATTACTTTCGCGTCATTTTGACATGAAAGATATCGGTGAAGCCTCTTATGTGATCGGTATTGAAATTCATCGAGATCGAGCTAATGGGACATTAGGTTTGTCTCAAAAGGTTTATATTGATCGTGTGCTTACACGCTATAACATGCAACATTGCTCTCCCTCAGTTGCTCCTGTAGTTAAAGGAGATGTTTTCGGTTCTTTTCAATGCCCGAAAACAGAGGTAGAAAATGAACAAATGAGAATGATACCTTATGCTTCTATAGTAGGAAGCCTAATGTATGCTCAAGTTTGTACCCGTCCTGATATTGCTTATATTGTTGGAATGCTAGGCCGTTATCAATCTAATCCTGGCCTAGATCATTGGAAAGCAGCAAAGAAAGTGTTGCGATATCTTCAAGGAACCAAGGATTACAAACTAACTTATAGAAGAACAAATAACTTAGAAGTGATTGGCTATTTTGATTCCGACTTTGCCAAATGCAAAGATGACAAAAAGTCAACTTTGGGGTATATCTTTATGTTAGCAGGTGGGCCTATCTCGTGGAGAAGTCATAAGCAACAATTAACGACGACTTCAACAATGATGGCAGAGTATGTTGCTGTTTATAATGCAACTTGCCATGGAATGTTGTTGAGGAACCTAATAAGTGGACTTAAAGTTGTAAACTCCATATCAAGACCATTGAAGATTTACTGTGACAATTCTGCTGCTGTTAGCTTTTCGAACAGTAATAGTTCAAGCGGGGCATGATTATATCTTGATACAAAGTTTTTGTTCGTACAAGAACGAGTAGAGGAAAATAACCTTTGTATCGAGTACATTAGTACTCACAATATGCTTGCGGATCCGATGACGAAAGGTCTACCACCCAAAGTCTTTCAAGAGCTCGTAACAAAGATAGGTTTTACTAGAGATCGTGTATGACATCATAATATTCTGATGAGTTATTTGCTAAAATTTCCTCGAATGTATAATATTATTTTCTATAATAACGTATGCATGCAATTATTTATACATAGACATACCTATACATTTAGATGTTGTATATTTTGGTCATTTTGGTTCTAAAGTTTCTAAGTGTTTTATGTTTAGACTTTAGTATGATTGATGGGGGTCCTCGTGTTGATATAACTCAAATGACTGTATCTTTTTGCTAAGATCTTAACATGAAACTTTATGGGTATTATCTTGGCCAAACTTACTAATACTCATCATGAATGGTCACTCGGCCAAGTGGGAGAATGTTAGAAATTATCCACATAATTGTGGCCTTAGGACCATCTCATAATAATTAATTAACTATACCAATATGACATTAATGGTCCCTAACATTTATTTGATGGAAGTAAATGTAAATATTAATAAGTTAAGGGGGAGAATATGATTTCCTATTAGATACCTATAACTAAGAAAGATTTACAGGGATTTTGGCATTCGATCATTATTTCTCACGATCAAGAAAACTACCTATCACAATCCTCTGTGAAGAACACCACTAAAGAATCTTTCAAATCATCCATCGATTCAAGGTATCATAACGGGAATCAACAAATGACTTCTTCATCATCAAAAATTATTTTCCCTACTACAAGTAAGTTTTACAATTCATGTTGTATTTGTTGATTACATGGTTCGATTGATGTTTGGGGTTCTGGGAAATTGATTCATAATCAAGATTTAATTAACAGAAGGAAGATAAGTGCTATAACTGCGGGAGTTTGTATCACAAAATTAAATTTTGCCCAACGCTGCCTTACGGGATTAAAATCTTAGAGGATTCAGAAGACAAGGAGGAGTACGAAGACTCATGCGTATATTCTCAATATCAGAGACCGTCTTCGTCATATAATCAGGGATATTCTCAGTCCAGGAATTCTAATTATTTAGATTATAATGTTTATTCTAATAATAGTTATTATTCTATTAATAATTATTATTCTAATAATAATTATTATTCTAACTTTGAATCAGTTGCAGGATATCATGATGGATATGGGAATAGTTACTCTTAACCAGCATATGAGGTTCAGGAGGATCGTTGTGAGTTCAACCATGGGTATCCCTAATATCAGTCTTAACAGAATTACAATCACAGGGGCTACAACTATGGTGATCCATGTTTAAGTTGTGGGAGTCTTAATCATATGACTCATCGATGTCACACCCCAACCGACGACGGAATATGTCGGGGCATGGTGACTGTCCAGATGCTCATGACAACTAATTAAAGTTGAAATATATTTAACATGTCTTTTTATTTCATTTATTGGAATATTTTACAAACGGGAAATAGACAAAACATAACAACATAGGTATTGATTAAACATTATTTAACTAGGTCCAGCATCCTATAGTGATCACATACTAGCTCAAACAAGATTACCTGCAACATGTATAAGATAAAGTGCCAACTACTAAAGTAGTTGGTGAGTAAAGACATGTTTAATATATAATATTAGTATAAAGCATGCGATCTATGTGTTAAGTGAACATTCAAAGAATATGATAAACAAGTAATGAAATAGAGCAAATATGAGCATAACAAACCCTTGACAATTAGGTTTCCAATCACCCATTGAAAATATGTTTCAATTTACCGGGTGGGTTGTCATACCAATAGATCAATTATTGTTACCCCGACTCAGTGTGTTAATGAGTACGCTTAGAGTTTGAGTTTGACCACAACAACAACAATATTCCAAACAAGTTTAACATATCTAGAACACACATAATAAGCATAGGATTCACATTTTATTTTAGAGAAATAAATATAGTGTTGGATTTTGAGATAGAGATACATGTTACACCCCAAAGTAATAAAAGAGAAAGGGGCTATGAATACTCACTTGATAAGGAGATAGGGAATAAGAGATACGCCGATTTGTGAAAGATAAGTAACTTGGAGGTTATCCTAATGAATCAAATAAGGTATATGAATATAGGATATCAAAATTAACCAAGTTTTAAGTATTCAAGAAATTTTATATTTTATTAGGTCAGAATTACCATTTTACCCTTTTATAGGTAAATTAGGGTTTAGTGATAATATGAAGACGTGCATTCCTATAAGTAAACGCTCACCCCGAGATCGCCCAGTGAGGTATGCCAGTTCCCAGTTGGGATTTATGCGACACCCCCGCTTTGCCAGAAAACCCAGAGTACATACGCCTACCCTTCCGGTCCGCACGAACTTCTAAGTACCCGATTAACTCGGTGTTTATAATACTTTATTATTTATCACTTTTGAACTCATAAATACTTATCATATATATAATTAAAATTTAATGCCAATAATCAAGTCTCGATACTTTTCGGTTTATTTATTATTAAATAAAAATATAAATATATTCAAAACCCTAATTTTGGTAAAATGATTAAATAATTACCAAAACTCACTAGATTTTGGAATAAACTTAGGGTTTTATTCATAATATTATATTATGATATTCTTGAAAATATAAAACCTTAATTCAATGTCGTTTATCTAATTTTGATAAAACAAGGACTCAAAAACCTTAATTTAAACATAAATATTAAATAAATATTAAAACTCATTAGATTTTGAAATAAACTTACAGTTTTATTCAAAATAATATATTATAATATTAAAAAAAATATGGAACCTTAATTCAACACCGTTTATTCAATTTTGGCAGAACAACGACCCGAAAAAAACCCTAGACCCATTTTTAGATAAAATACCAAAACTTCTCAAAACTTGAAATTAACTTAGGGCTTTCTTAATATACATTATTTTATGATTACCTATAAAAATTCAGACCCAAATTCTAACCCGGTCACCGGATTTTGACAAAACAAGCTTAAGAACCCTAATTTTTATACATTTTTAAAAAGCATACTTAGAGATCGATTTAGCCAAAACTGAAAGAGCTTATTTTAGACCTTACCTAATAGTTCTTGACTACAGAAATTCAGCTTCAAAGTCCCGAAAAAAATATGGAACCTTAATTCAACACCGTTTATTCAATTTTGGCAGAACAACGACCCGAAAAAAACCCTAGACCCATTTTTAGATAAAATACCAAAACTTCTCAAAACTTGAAATTAACTTAGGGCTTTCTTAATATACATTATTTTATGATTACCTATAAAAATTCAGACCCAAATTCTAACCCGGTCACCGGATTTTGACAAAACAAGCTTAAGAACCCTAATTTTTATACATTTTTAAAAAGCATACTTAGAGATCGATTTAGCCAAAACTGAAAGAGCTTATTTTAGACCTTACCTAATAGTTCTTGACTACAGAAATTCAGCTTCAAAGTCCTCCTGGATTGCTCGAATTTGGCTGATGAACTTTCTGGGTCGGAATAGGATTTTTAGGATGAAGAAATGGTGAATTGGTGATGATTAATGGATGTTAAATCCCGTATTTATAGTCATTGAGGTCGTGGGAAGTTACCCCAAATGTCCATAGTGACTAAGGGTGCAAAATCGATGCGTATAGTGGTAAATTTGGTAAAAAACGTAGCCTCCAAGCTTAAAATTGCGTTGCTGTCAAGAATCTGTCCATACACGGCTCGCGGTACGCGACAGGGGAGTAGCCGAGCTTCGCGATATGTAGAGAAGCTTGCCAGTTTGGCAGTTTTGGTCCCTGAGGTTTATTTATTGCATGTTGACCCCTAAACTTCTACGGAACTGTTATTTTATGCACCAAAACATTATAAAACATGTTTATAAAAGTTTCTAAGACTCGGGACATGCTCGATGATATACGGATACGTGCGTTTTATAACTTTCGATAATTTGCACTTTTAGCCCCTCAATTTTTGTTTTATGTGTTTTAGCTTTGTATCTTTTGATGTAACTAATGTTTTGAGTTTATCATGATATTGGAATACTTTCTTAAGATTTATAAGGGTCGGGATACGCGAAGTATAAAATATATAATTTATATATATATAAATTTATTTATATATTATTTGTTAAAAATTAAGAAAAATCACCAAAATTCATTAAAATTCATCATAATTCATCACATTGATTTGTGATATAGAATTCATTAAATATAATGTTATCGAATAATAAAATGAGAATTTTTGGAATGTACGAACTCCCGGTTAATACCAAAATCGCACGAAAACTCGTATTTTTGCTATTTTTGTTTTATATTGCGAACTTTTACGAAACTTCACACATATTCACTTTTGTGTATGCCTAGTATTACCCACAAGTATTATACATGTTTGAAATGCTAAAGTTTTCCGGTTTTGCATGAATAACAAAAACGATTGAGTTATGGATTCGATTTGCGATAAATTGAAACATCGAATTTCACGAATATTGTGATTAAAGGATTAACTCATGAAACACATGAAATAACAATATAAAATGTGAAATGATCCTTTATTGATTATCAACCATGATAGAAAACGGGTCGGGTATTTACAAATGGTTTAACCGAAGTGTTATAATCAATGCCCAGATCGGTAGCCAACCAGGATCCAAAAGTAGTTAGCTTTTCTAATTAGTAATCCAGTTAGTAATTCTAGCAATCAAGTTTTTAGCTTTATTAATTTCTTAGTTGTTAAGTTAATTAATTAGTAGTCAATCAACTCAATTCACTCAAAAATAGCCAAAGAGGCAATTCTAGTTAATTATTTAGATTAAATTAGTTTAGTTTAGTTTAGATCAATCTAGGTTAGTGACAGTAATCTGGATTTCGGTAGTTAATTTAGTGATGTCGTAAAATATAGGAGTTGGAGTGAGTCGATTGCTTGGACCGATTGGTGTAACTTTTATTTTTGATGTTCCTTTTGTGTGTCTTCTAGCTTCTTGCTAGTTTGGCACCGTTTTTAATGATGGTTGCCGTTAAAAAAAGTTAAAATCTAAATCACTAGTGACCACCAACTCCTCTAGATTGACACCCTACTTACCCTATCTATAGGTTTAAGTTTAGGATTATTTGTAACGGTCTCGACAGCCATTATCAAATTGGCGTCGTTGCCGTGGACAGTTGGAATAAAAAGAAGGTGGAAGAGTATACACGTAGAAAAAGAAGAGAAGCTGCTCAAAGAAATTTTCGAATGAGATATGAACATTCGAATTCAGTCTACTCGCATTGTAGGACACTTCCATTGGATTTTCGAAGTTATTATCAATCAGGTTATCATGACGAGTGTAATAACTCTTATTAGAAATACGAGGGCCGTCAGGTGTATAGTCAAGGGAATTACTATGAATATCCAATGCAGCAGCCAAGTTCGGGTCCAAATGTTTATCAGTCTGAAGGTGTTGAGAAAGCTCTAAGAAAATCACATTTATCCCAAATCGAGCAAGAATTAGCTAAACCTCAAGTATGATATTTTGGTGAAGGAACAACAAATTGTTCCGCAAAGCTTATTGGGTTTTGAGAGGTTTCAGGAAAAACAAAAGTGGATCTTTTCATAAGTGGAGGAGGAGGTTGTGGAGGCTAATACCATACCAATCCCTCAAGTGGTTCAAGAATTAACGAGTGAATCCACCATGGCTAAAGAAGAGGCTACAAGTCTTCCCGTGCAAGAAACGGATTGTTTAAGCCTAGATGAAGACATATGTTTAATCTGAAGAAGAAGTTTGGGAGGTGACTGATGTGGTGATTGAGGAGGTTGAGCGAGAAGAGGTGCCTTCAGAGGTTGAGGTTGTTGAGGAAACAAAATTAGTGGTTGAGAATGATGTGGAACAAGTCGGTTGTGAGAATGTGAGTAACATTTGCATTTTACCCGATTGAGAAATCCGACCCGTTTGAGATTTCATGACTTACCGATTTGCAAAATTATTGAGAATCGGAAAAAGTTTCGGGTATTTATACCCCAATTATTGGGTCTAAATGATTCATAATCATTTTTATATATCAAATACTTAATTACAATCAATTGAAATCAAATTGGAAATCTCGAATTATAAATAAAACAATTTCTGGTTTTTATGCGATTTTGGTACGCGATTCGTCGTTTACCGAGAATCTCGTGTTTGATCATCGTATGTCAAATTCATAATTTTTATGAGTCTAATAATCAATTATCATGTCATGAGTCATCACACATTTGATCGAGTCGCGAATCGTTGGTGAATTGCCCAAAATCGATACGTACGTCAAAACGACCAAAAACGCCTAATTTGACCTAATTTGTGCATTCTTTTGAGATAGGTGATGTGTTTATATTTATTTTGAGTGGATTATACTTGGTAATCATGATGGAAATATTAAATGGATGTTTTGGGAGAAAACGGGACTAGAAAACCTCGAAAAACGAAGAACCGAGCACGAAAACGGTGAATTGACAAAAGGGATTTCTCGCAGGGAGTGATGCGGGCCGCATAGGCACCCAGTGAACCCCAACGCGGTACGCATCGTGCCCAGCACGCAAAATTTCAGGATTTTTCCTTTAAACCCCGTTTTTACCCCCATTTTGAGCATTTTTCCTAAACCCTAATCACCTCCCAAACCCTCATGACGGCTGCCATCATCCTTCCCCGCCAAATTTGAAGATCTAAAGCTCGTTTTGGAAGATTTTAAGCTTATAAGAGTGTCGGTTTTCACCATTTTAGGTTCGTTTCTTCAAACCCATCATTTTCTTCCTCCTTCTTTGCTAGTTCATGATAAAAATCTGATTTTTATGTCTAGATCTTGTTTATGCATGATAATAGATGATAGGTCTTGTGATTATTTGATTAAAAATTAGATTTTTGTTACTTTTTACTAGTGAGGGATCTTGATTAACCTTGCTAAAGCTTATATTTTTATGTATGATTCACCATGAAGACATGATGTTGTGGATAGATTTAGGGTCTTGTTGATGAAAAACATCATCTTGGTGAATTTTTCATGGAAAATAAATGTATATATTTTTTCAAGCATACTTAGATCCATACAAAA
Organism: Deinandra increscens subsp. villosa; assembly: GCA_039602395.1. Classification (NCBI taxonomy): domain Eukaryota; kingdom Viridiplantae; phylum Streptophyta; class Magnoliopsida; order Asterales; family Asteraceae; genus Deinandra; species Deinandra increscens. The sequence goes on from JBCNJP010000003.1 coordinate 13,139,790, forward strand.
ATGTCGACTTGATGATGATGAATGAATGATCGATTTGAGATATTTGAACATGATTATCCATAAATAAAATAGCCTGAATATTTTTCATGCAAAAGGATATAATCTTGGTGATTATTTTTGCCTAGAAATAATCTAAATTAGGGTTCATGTTGAAAATAATTAATTTGGCAAAATAATTATTTATTTGTTTGATTTAGGGCTCGATAGTTAATATATGATATGTTTATGTTTAGATTAGCCTAGGATTAATTCGTGGATGATAAATATAGCTTATGTGAATTTATAGAAAATAAATAAGATTTGTGACGTCGTATGAATTAAATGGTTGAATAAATATTTATTTGCCATCATTTAATTTAGTTTAAAGAAGGACCTATCTCATGATCAGAATCATACGTTATCACCAAAATTAAATCTCCAACGAGTCGTCGAGTCATTTGTGTCGTGATAATTTAATTACTTATTTAGATATTTATTTATTTACTCGATTATTGCTCCATCTTGTTTAGTCATCGAGTTTGTCTTCAAGTTTATTCATCTCGTGTCGTGGTATCGTTGTTGATCAGTGTCTTCTTCACCAGGTGAGTATTCATATCCCCTTTTTCTTTTACTATTTTGGGGTGCAACATGTACGCTATTAGAACGTAAACTCTTTATGCATTATTCCAAAACTATATGCGATCGATGTGATTGTTATGTGTATACTTGTGTGGTTAAACTTGTGTGGATAAACTTGTGTGGATTATTGCTATGAACGACTGAACGATGGAACGATGGAACGATTGAACGATAGACGCATCTCATCAACTCATTGAGCCGGGGTTACGATAATAGATCTAATGGTGTGGCAACCCACTTGGCATGCCTTGCGTGTGGGCATTGTGATTAAATGCCTAAATCCCGAGGGCTTGAGTCGTCCCCTTTTATGTGCTTTGATTCATTTCATATTTATCATATATGTTTGCACTTAACTCACTGAGTCGCATGTTTCAAATATATATCAGTACGTTACACCTATGTTTACTCACCAACTATTCATAGTTGACCTTTAGTTTGTACATGTTGCAGGTTGATCTAGAACTTCTCGAATATGGGACACATAGGTAGACTGGTACAATATATTCGGTAAATTATAAACACTTTGGGGGCGAAACAAAAAGCCAGTGGTTGGGTTTAGTCGGACCGAAATATCGGCGATTGCAGTTAGTATGTGTGACTACATTATGGTGAATGGTTGTCTGGATTCGTTCTGTTCTTAACCATTATTCGTTAGTTGTTCCGTTTTTCCTTGTAACCGTCGAGCACACGCATGCTGAACTTGTTTAAACAACTAATAAATTAGGGTTTTAGTGGTGCACTGTCATGTTCTAGCCTTTTCTTGCGGCAGGAGCTAAGTAGCCCATTAGGAACTTAGGTTATTAGGTCAACTAAGCAATTGGGGATCATGTCTATGTGTTATTAGCGATTAATTAGGTTTTGCCCAGATCGGTAGCCAATCAGGATCCAAAAGTAGTTAACTTGTCGCATAAGTGTTTCGTTCCAATAATTAATTCGTAGTTATAGCTAAAATCAGTAGTTAGTAATTTAGTTCACAATTTTAGTTAATTCCTTAGATTAAATTAGTTTAGTTCTAGTTTAGGTCAATTCAGATTAGTGACAGTAATCTGGATTTAGGTAGTTAAAATCTAAATCACTATTGACCACCAACTCCTCTGGATTGACACCCTACTTACCATATCTATAGGTTTAAGTTTAGGATTATTTGCAACGGTCTCGACAACCGTTAACAATAGGTTTAAAAATAAATTGCACCCTAAATCTTATAGTTGTGTTATCTTTAGATTTAAAGAAAAAAAAAACATTTTATAACTTTTTTAATTATATGATGCACATGTGCACCATGTATCATTATCATTAGTACCATAAATGTTTTAGTGTTTTTAATATGTTTTTAACATAAATGGTGTTTTTTCGCATGATATTTCATTTTTTTGTGAAGTACTAATGATAATGGTGCACATGCACCCTAAAGGTGAACTAGTCACCATCAAAGTTGTCATAGCCAGGTAAGGTTGTAGATGTTAGTTAGGATTCTAGGTCTAGGTGGTGCCTCTCTCTCTCTCTCTCATTTGATTGTCTTCTTAAGTCTCTCAGCTTTTAGATGCTAGTTAGTTAAAGTTAGTTTTTTTTAGAACGGCGATGTTGGTCACGATGGGTTAGGACATCGCGCACCTATCCTACCTCCGTAGAGGAGGAGATAAGGGTCCACCCCACAGACAGCCAGACATGAGTGTCCTAACCGTGCCTCAGCTGGGGTCGAGTGGGGCATATGGACGTTCCCCGGGAAAACCATGTGACTGTCTAGCATGCCCACATGGGACATACGTTGAAACCCGTAGGTTTCAACCCAAGCTTAGACAGTTGCAAGCCTCCACAATAGCAGAACTATCTGGAGTAACTTGCGTGCTGGGTAAACCGGGTCGGCATCATGACTCGAACCAAGGTTGCCCTTGGTCATCAATCATTTGCCAACAGTGAGGTTTGAACCTGGGTTTCGACTAGGACATAACGAATGGAAATTTGAGAATTTTATTTTAAAGATTTAAATTAAGTTAGTTAATTTAAATCTTTAAAATAAAATTCTCAAATTTCCATTCGTTATGTCCTAGTCGAGTCTTGTTACATAGTTTTTTGGGGTTTGATATCCTGGTCTTTCGTAGGCTATACCAATACCGATAGGTACACTTACCTTAGGGTTCGGTTAAGTTCTAGGAATTTCAATAAAATTAGGTGTGTCTAGGTTAGGTCTAGGATAAATTAGTTATTTTTAGTAGTCGTTCCGAACATATCAGATGCAAAGGTTTTCATGGGTTAGAAATTCAAATGATGAAATTTTTAGACACGTGTTCTACCTTGTCTAAAATTCTGAAAATATGGAATGGGGCCTTAGAGTAAGCAAATCACCACTATGCTCTAATGATCTAATCAACCATCCTCTTTACATTCAAAGTCTCTATGCATCCGGACTAAAAAAAAATGTAGATCATACGGTAACGTAAATTCAAAAAACCCTCAAAATGCCCCAAAATAAAAAACTAGAAAACAATCTTGACCACACAACTCAAATTAAAACAATCAAAAAAAAAATCAAATCGGTAAAGCAATTTTTTAAGGTTAACAACGATTAACAGAAAGAACGCAAAATAGGAGTAAACGAAAGCTCATATCTTCTAAAGCATAAACCCATAAGCACCAAACACTTCTCAGCAATGAATCCCTACTTTTATACACACGCAATTTAACGCACAAACAACTCAGAGCCATAAAGCCTTGCACATAGCGCATACACAAATGTACATATATCTTACGCAAGGAACTGATTATCACCAATCGGTTTCCTGAATCAGTTGAAAAAATCAACATAAATCTTTTATGTGCTTCATATGATAAGTTTTTCATAGAAGTTATTCAGTCAAATTTTCATAGCATGTTATCAGATTTGCAATCCCCCTACATTTAAGTAAACATACCTAATAAAATGAATGATGGAATAACCATGCGTTTGAGTTATTCTACTGGTTGAATCGGAGGATGGAAGATTTGAGGATAAATCTAGAAGTCAATGTGGTATTTCTCGAAATTTTACTGTGAGGTCGAATGAAAAATAAAAGCAATCAAATACCATACAAAATGTAGCAATGACAAATTAGGTTTCATCCTTTCAAAAAAGAATAAATTAGGGTTCATATGAATACAAATAACATAAAAGCCTCATCGCCCAAATCCATAAGCGACGATAGTGATGAGTCGATACTCTCACCCCAAGAGCCCTTAGAAGAAAGCCACGCAACTTATAAATCGCCTAAAGAAGCGGTGATTAACAACCACAACAAAAGAAAATACACAATCGACACCACAGTCGTCGATGTGGGCTCGCCGGAACACGACGTCACCGCTGCTGGCTGGCTGGAACACGCCTGAGAAGGGGATAAAACCCACCGCCTGAATATCCAAAACATATATGGCCCAAAGAACACAACCAGAGACTCAATCGAAAAGAAATAAAAGGAATTGCGTACCAGAGGTTGCAGAGGTGTTGTTTTGTATGAATCCACAAAGTATCACCGTCGGGACACCACTATTGACGCCGCTTGTGCGCCGGTGAATGGGAGATAGTTGTGGCATAAGCATGACCACCGACTTGCGTCGACCACCGTTGTGTTCTTCGATTTTTGTGGATGCGTGAGAGGTCCCAAAGCCCTAGAAAAATTCGAATTGCATGCCCAGCAAAATCACCAATCGATTTGAGTATGTGATGATAAAGAGATGAACTTGATCAATGTATGGAGGTGTCCTTGAGAGATGGCATGAGGCAGGTCATAAGAAAGTGAGAGATCATATTTGAACCACAAAACTAGAGCAAACATGTGATGTACCCTAAATTTTTTTGGTTTGAAATCTACGCTTTAGAAATTGTATCTTATGTTTCAAAGATGGTACTTATAAGTTATAATTTGTATATATAGGATAATACACTATATATCTACTTTATTAATTATTATAACCAACTAAATGCAAATAAAACTAATACTGGAATAGCTTAAGAAGTTAAATTATAACAATTTTAAGATCTAACTACTACTATATGTATTTTCTCACTACTACAAAAAAGACCTTTCTTGACGTGCATTGCGTGTCAAGAAAGGGACACGCAAATGCGCGTCAAGGAAGCCGGGGTCAAGAAGCTTCTTGACGCGCAAAATGCATGTCAAGAAGTTCTTGACGCGCGAACAATGACGCGCATTTTATGACGCGCAATGCGCGTCATAAAATGCACGTCAAGGAAGCCCCCGTCACAAAGAGAGATGACACGCATTTTTGCGCGTCAAGAATCTAAAAAACAAAATTTAAAAAAAATGATTTAGTAGAATTACTAATTTCCACATTTAATAGCAATTAACCTCATAATAAAAAATCAAACACACTTATAACAAAATAATGCATTTCATATATATATATATATATAACAACATTACAAAGTTAACATGAGTTTACAAATGGATTTGGTATGATAAACCTATAATAATAAGTCTAGCTAACACAATATCATTTGCCGGAAAACGGTTTTTCTCTCATCTTTCTCATACGGACTCCAATTGAGGTGGTTTAAAAGGCCACAAGCTAGTCTCCATGTTCTTTACCATATCATCTAGTTAAATTGGTCAATATAGCTGCTACAATTGCCAGAAATCACAGTTGTAACCTGATGGGTGCCTTTTGACCCGTTAAGCTTCTTCCGGTCATATCGTGGTCACACGAACTCGGATTTGGGTTATTCAAAAGCCCACGGATCCATATTTAAGTCGATCATCAGTTGGTTTACTGGCCTCAAAACAAATGAACTTTATGCATCAGCAAGGTTTTGAAAAATTAAAATAGTAGAGGAAAGTACCTCAATATGCATAAGTAAGACCAATTACAATGGTAGAGTTTCCAAATGTCATAACAACACATTATTGGAGCCAAAATGATTCCTGAAAATAAGGAGATAACTTTTCAAGATGCCGAGAAAATCTAGCTATGAAGAAATGAAATTGAAGCTAGTTTGGTTGTAATTTGAAATGGGATTTATAAAACAAAGAAGATACCTAGCAAAATCTCATTCAAAACGGTAGGTTTGGAATGGTGAGATGAAACCAAACCTTGTCTTTATCTCATGGAATAAGAAGCATGCTTGGGAAGAGACCCCGGCTACTTATTCCCCAACAGGCCACAACTAAAAGCTGAAGTGGGTTCAAAATATCCCCCAAATAGTACACTACTAAATCAAAGAAGCAAAACACCCACTAAAATCAGCAACCATTCATTAATCTCCCCATGTAACGTCAAAATATTTTAAAAGGGCTAACCTTTAATGAAGAGAAGAACTAGAAGACCAACAAAATAAAGCAAGAACGGGATGAAATGCCCTAAAGATTTCCAAACCGATACTGGATGTTCCATTAAAGCTGCAGGTTTCTGTATCTTCTTTCATCTGAGCTCACCTCACTTTAGACTTGAACAAAAAAAACAAATCAAAATCTGACCTGAAGCTTGCAAACTCAAACGCAAGCCCAAAATTATTTAAAACACTACACTTGGTGATTGCTGGATGACAGAAGTCTTTCTGTCAAGACTAGAATCAATAATACTTAATACTCGAAGTTTGGAGCATATAATATAAGTATATAACAAACCCATTATTTATATATTATATTCAATTATATATCCCAGCAAATTAGTGGGGTTTTAAATTGTTTTCATGAAAGTCGAATTTAAGGTCTCATATCAAAGAACGGATCATTTGTTTTGGATATGAAATATATACATTCACATTTATACAGTACATGAAATATGTTGCAGATTGATTATTCAATGATTTGATTTTTTTTTTCAAATCATTATCATATGATGAACGGCATAATAAAATACACACCATAATTTTATATAAAAATGTCTAAAATTCTTAAGGGAGTTTGTTTAGTTTAACATAATTCCTCGAGAAACGGCAAACGAAAAGGACGCAAATTAACACGATGCTTGATGTAATTTTTTAGAGAAGGCACTAACTCCATTACCTTATTCTGGATAACATCTTTTAATATAGTTGTGATTCTTGCTAAAGTTTCTATCTTCTTTTCCATTTCACTCACATTTTTACTAGACCCAAACACTAGAAAGTAGAAATATGGTAAAGGTGTAAAAGATACCTGGTTCTTAAAGATGGCTTCGTGTTGAAGCATTTTTTGTTTTACTTCACCTTTATCTTGACCTAAATACGCATCTGTTGCGGTTCTTGGAGTAGTACCATCATAATAATGGCTATTTGCCAAGCTGTTAAGGAGCTGCCAGCTGCTGTTGTTAGAATCTTCATCATGAATTATTCTATTACTTCACAGAAATCAAGCCTTTCTCTCTTTAAGCTCATCAGGTGTCAAATCCCCACGGCTGGCTCGGTTAATTTGTTGAACACAGCTGCAAATTAAGGGCAGTAGCTTGTCAATTAACTAAAGTAAGAGAAACCCCTAAAATTGTTGGTCTGATCACATCATACCCAACATGTGTACTTAGAACCACATAAGAACAGCCTAATCAAATTACTTGCAATACTTTCATCAATGTCTAGTATGTTAAGAAAACACCCACCTTTATCAATGTCCTCCTTCTCCCAGCAGATATCCAAGTAATGGAGACACTTGCAATAATTTCTAAGGGCACTTTTGATGTGTCCATTACAATCTGCATTCTTGATGTATCACTCAAGGGGTGCCGACACCTACTAATCCTACAACTTGATCAAGATCTCTTCGACCATTTTATGTAATATTCCTTCCACTAGTTCAAAATTTTAAAAAATAAATAAAAATCAGAAAACGAATAATAGAAGTTCAAAGATACAAATAAGCAAATATTCAGAAAACTCACAGACCTGAACATCTTATATTTATCTCAAAGAATCATACCTTTCTAATTGTGTATTAACCCATTTTAGCAAACAATCAGCAGTCCTTCCATCATGTAGGTATTTACCTTCTTTCCCTGTACCGTAAATCGACAACCTGCAATACGATATTAAATGATTCTCCATGGTTAAGCTTCGAGAGCAAGGCTGTGATCTCACTTGAACATACCTCAAAAATATGCAACAAACTGTTAGAATTGTTATAGCAAGTATCCTATAAATGAAACAAGATGTAACTTAAAAGTGGTAATTTCAACCCGTTTACTTGTGTTTATTTAACTGGGGCAAATAAAGTTTTAGAAAGTTTTATGTAAAACTGATATGGTCAACATTAGACATTAGACTTGCCACATGGTATAATGAAAGTTTTATACTCTTTTTCCTGTATGACAAAACCATACAAAAGAAAACATAGCATATCGAGTACCAGGACTGATGTATCGGTGCAAATAGCAATATCATAACAACGACTGTTCATAAATACGATGATAAAAACAGATGTGCAGAAATGTAAAGCAAGAGAACATCTCAACAGCAACCAAACAAGTTCATCTCAACAGATAATTAATTTAAAAATTAAGAGAAAAGAACAACCAAACATACCGTCTCCATTAATCAAATGTGATTGAGAGGAATTTGTAAGGTTGCGACCTGTACAAGTCGATTGAGCACAGCTAAAACACTAAGAAACAAGTGAAGAGTTCCAGGGGCTTTTAAAACGGATTTGTTCATCTTAATCGGGCGAATTCAACTGTTTCGAAATGCCTAAAAAAATGTTCAAAAGCTACATAACAAAGAAACTGTCTTTAGACTAAAACCAAAACAATCAGTAATTTTGATTTGAAATTTCACAGTATCATTAAAGTGTCTCGTTGCAATTAAATTTGAATCACTCCAGAATGGAAATTGTTCCTTGTGTGATTTTTATAGAACGGATTAGGTTTTGCCAGTGACTAAATATGAATAGGTCTACCCAAAAATTTCTATCTGGATCGCAAAATGAATAATCCCCAAAGTGAGTAGTTTATCAAACATGACTTTAACGGTTTATTCACAAACGATATGCAATAAACACGAAACGTGTGACAATTGACATCTTATGTCGATGTTAACTAATTTACCGAATTGAATAAACACGGAAACTACCCTGGCGAAGATGATAAATGTTTGATAGAAGTGCAGTAAGATGAGACACAATCGCTGAAACAAAGATCCAAACCTAAGCAATGGCGTGCTTGACTATATTATCCTTGAAAACTGAAAAGTTGCAGAGAATCGCATACTTACCGGTCGCTCCGGTGACGGTTGGTGATGGCTATCGAAATCTCGGTGGCGGATTGAGCAGAAGCTAGCATTGGAATCTCGGCGGCGGTGGTTTGGTGGTTGACGTCGGCGGATTGAGCAGAAGCTAGCATCGGAATCTCGGCGGGATCCTCCACCTCCGCCGGTGAACTACCATCGAAGTGATGGTTTGAGGGCGGCGTCCGGTAGGGCTCTCATGATTCACTAGGGTTTCGTCTAAGTTTTCCCGTTTTCAGAATTTGGAAGTTGCGAAACCAGAGAAGAATTAGGGCAAAATAAGATGGATGCGTGTAAGGGAACTAGAGCAAAAATAGGCGTAAAAGGGAATTAGGGCAAAGATAAGACGAGGATCGGTTGTAGCGTACCAGAGAAGCTAGATAAGAATTAGGGCAAAATAAGATGGAGGCGTGAAAGAGAATGGCGGAGTCGATTAGAGGCGGTATTAGATTTAGGGTACCGAATTTAGTGAGCGGCGCCAAATCAATAAGTTAAAAATATTTTGGTGAAATTTTGGAGTGAATTTTAGGGGGGAAATTTTGGGGGGAATTATAAAACGACGGAAGATTCTTGACACGCAATTCCGAAGTGTCCTCCGTGTTTTTTTTGATATAATTATAACAGAAATTTATGACGCCTAAAAATGCGCGTCAAGTAGCCTTAGGATATATCAATTCTTGACGGTTTTTTATGACACGTTTTTTTGCGCGTCAAGAAAGGACCGTGTGTCATAGTTCGCGTGTCAAGGAAGCCCCTGTTTCTAGTAATGTCTTTTTCGTAATAAATTTAAGACCTTCGTAGGCGACAAACTATTTGTCTTTTTAACTAAATCATTATACTTGTCTTTTATAAGATTTGAACTCATGATTTTTTTTATTAGAGAGTCACAATTTTATCATTAAACACTACTAGAAATAGCCCCTTCATTGACGCGCGAACAATGACACTCGGTAATTTATGATGCGCAAAAACGAGCGTCATAAAAAAATGTCGTATTTTACAAAATTCTATGGGTAGATGACGCGCTTTTTTACGCGTCATAATATTGTGTCATTTAATATAAAAACGCGGAGGACAAAAAGATGGTGCGCGTCAAGTGTAAAAAATAAAGTGTCGTTTTTTTAGTTTTCCCCCAAAATTGATCCCGCTCACAACTCCTTGCCGGCGACCTCGCTACTTTGCTCTAAATTCGTCCCGCTGACCGCCGACCTCGCTCCTTTGCCGGCGACCTAGATCTGGCAACCGTGCTCCGTCAATTCCCTCTTTTTATGGCGACCTAGCTCTGTCGGTTCCCTCGTTCACTCATAATTTCTGGACAGGATGGTGACAAAATATTAAGGCTCGATTTTCTTTTCTCTGTGCGCATCCTCTGCCCTCGTTCAATTTCAGGTATGGGTTCGGTTCTGTAGTTGATGTTTGGGTTCCGTTCTGTACTCGATGTTTGAGTAGTCGATCGTTAAATACTCTTGTTTGCAGACTTATATAATTAGCCGACCGCCGACCAGGAAGAAAGAAGATTAGGGTTTACTGATTTCGTTTACACAGGAAGAAGATTAGATTCGTAATTTACCGATTTCGTTTACACAAGAAGAAGATTAGGGGTTTTTTCCTCTTTCATGTCGTTGCTGACCAGACTTGTTTCCTTCTGCAAATTCCAAAGTTGGGATTAAAGGTACCACATTCTGCCAAATTGTTCTATTTTTAAGGTCTGCGAATGAAAAGATTTTGGTTGTAATTGCCCTTCGTTTTGATAACCCTTCACAGCCCTCGAAATCGTTTGTACGTTCCTGTTTCAGAATCTACATGTTCCGACTCCTTGAAATCTGACCTGTCTCGCTTGACGGTCATGGTATGAAAGTCGATTTAATTGTTTAATGCAACAAAAGATTAGGTTTGGGACTAATTGAACCTTAGGTATATGACTTTGAGTGGTTAATTGACATCCTTAACAATGCAAATGGTTTTTTATGTAATTTTTGTTGGATCTTTGGATGTCTGGATCTAGCTAGGTGAGATCGATTTGCATTTTGTCTTTGAAAAAAATATGTAAATGAAAACTTGCAGTGATATTGGTTTGACTTTCTTAACAATGGGCTTAGGGTTTAGCAGGGGGTTTGTGTTCTTTGTTATCCTATCTTTAGATTTCTTGATTGCAGGTGCTTTGAGCACCAAACTTAGGTGAGATTTTTTTTTGGAAAGAGGCAGTGCCTCGGTAAAACTTTATTAGAAAAGAATAAAAAATAGGAACAGAGTTCAAAAGCCTAACCCGAGAAATAACCGGGAAGGCAAAACAAAAACCAAAAAACTAATCGGGCCAGGGGTTAAGGCAAAGAAGTCTAGCCCAAAAAAGCCAAAGACTAGCCCAACCAGAAATATTTTGTACTTAATGTGATAAAAGTTTATTCTCTTTTCATCAAGTAGTAAGAAAGAGACCCTCAGGGAAAAAAATTTGTGAGTTTTACTTAAAATTTCAGAAAAGATTACTTTGAACTTTAGTCAATTTGTTAATGAAGCACATGCTGTTATATTTGCTGGAGGGACTCTCCAACCAATCGAAGAAACACTGATATGGCTCTTTCCTTGGTTACTGTCGGATTTTTTCAGACTCCCCTTCGAAATCTCACTGAAACAAACAAATCCCCAAATCCACAAAGCATTACCAGCAAGCTAAGAATTTTATATGATATGTTGGACTGTTTATATGATTACTGAATAATCTGGTGGGGAATTTATTTATTGGTGTGTAACCAATAATTAGTTATGTGTTAAGCATTACCAGCAAATACTCGATGCGTAAGTAAATAATAGAAATTTTGAAATCATTATATCATATTTGGTTTTTCGTAATACAAATCAATTTATTTTTTAGGGCAATTGGCTTATATGAGTCACAAAGTGGATCGAAGAAGACACGTAAACTCAGATGGGTAAATTCAAAGGTTAGCATTTTCTGTGACTAGCTAGCTTTGTCTCATAACTGAAACTGAAACTGCTTCTGTTACTGTTTTTATAACTGAAACTGCTACTTATAAAACTGCTACTGTTTTTATAACTGATTTCTGATTTTGTTTATAATGCTGATTTCTGCTGGCCTGGCTGCTGTTGTTGTTTGTATTATATAAATATTAAGAATTTAGTGTTTTAATTTGTTGCTGTTCGTAAATCTTAATGCCTGAATGCTTAAGTCTGTTGTTGTTTATAAAAATTTAGGCTGCTGTTGCTATTATAAAAATTTAGGCTGCTGTTGTCTTTCCCTAGTTCCACCCTTGTTTTTGTTTCATTTTGAATGAGGCAATGAGCTTTTTTAAATGTTAGGATTTGTTGGAATTTGTTAGTTTACTAGAATTCAGTAATGGATTGTGTTTTTAATTCTTCAATTCTTATGTATAAAAGCTATCCTATAAACATGTAGGCAGTAGTTTGATGCTGGTTTGTTATCGGTTTCTTACCTTTGTTTGATCAATTGTAGACCAGCTCTTTTGTTTTGGAGGGGGTACAAATTATATAAAATGCGATGATGAACCCAAAACTATGATCAAAATTTGAATCCTAGTGTTCCAGGGTTTGTATGGCCCAAGTCCGTGCACTTTTGTTTATAGCCTCTTAGATAGTGTTTGAATACATTTTATAGGCTAACAACTGAAATTGCTTCTGTTACTGTTTGATGATAATGAACACAAATGTGTACATGCCGCATATATGTGTACATGCTTCTGAAAATGAGTACTATTAACACCTATATATAGACTGAAATAGGCCTATAGGCTATCTTGAATGATAGTGTTATATTTTTGCTCCTAATTGGAACCAACACTCTAGAATTAGTTGTTATATTTATGCATTTCACCAACTGTTATATAGTGTATAATAAGTTAGAAACATTCTATTTTTTTTTGTAGTGTCCACGTCAACCAGGAGTTACAGAATGTGGTTACTATGTCTTGAAATTTATGAAAGAGGTGGTTCGGCAAGGAATTGTAGTCCTTGAGAAAAACAATGTAAGTTTCCTTTATAAATTTGCATAATTTTTTATCTTTATGTTTGATGATAATTTTTTGGGTACGTGCATTTATATTTGCCTCTATTATTGTATGTGATCACACAGATTGGTGGAGATAGTAATCAATACACCGATGCGGATTTTGATGAGATTCGGGAAGAATGGTTGCGCTATGCATGCAACTTCATTTTCAGGGCGTAGTATCTAGGGATCGAATATTATGTGTAAACTTAGAACATTTTATCCTTGTTGTTATGATCGGATTGTATGAACATGATGAAATTAAATTATGGTATTTGCTATATTATGAAATGCAGTTTTTTGCTATAGCAGATTCTATTTTGGTATTTTTGTCATTTTAAATGGAAACCAGCAGTTTCTAAAAAAAAAAATTTTAAAAAGCATGACGCGCAATTTTGCGCGTCATAAACAGGCGACAACATTTATTAACTGACAGGTGAAACAATTTCTTGACGCGCCCTTAAAGTGTCATGAAAAGGATGACGCGCATATATGAGCGTCATAAACAGGCGACAACAAAATTATATTTAATAAATAAATTTATTAAATTACAGGTGACACAATTTCTTGACGCGCATTTAAAGTGTCATAAAAGGGGCGTCATTAATGGTGTGTCATTGTTCGCGCGTCAAGAAGAAGATGACACGCATTTTGCGCGTCAAGAGGCTTCTTGACCCTGCCTTCCTTGACGCTTTTTTGCGCATCATCTGGGCCCTTTCTTGACGCGCAAAAAGCGTCAAGAAAGTAGTGAAATTATCTCATTGGAAACTGATGATAAGATATGATAATTTTTTTCCTCTCAAGATTCGTTGATGTGGCATCTCAAGAATATTTTTTTACTAATGTTTAAAACAAGATTTCCAACCCGCGCGTTGCTGCGCGGTGACGACTTGTTAAAGTATTGATTGTTGCTTATGTTTAGAAGTCATGAAAGACAATGAAAAAAACCATCAAAATCTTAAAGCAACAAAATAGAGGAACATGAATACTGTTAGAACCAAAATCACACGTATTTTCGTAATAGCTCGCTTGAATTAAGTTTCGTCAACTATATTAGTTTAACACAATTTGCCAAACAAATCATCTTTGTATCAATAATGAATATCAGTGGTTGATAAATGTAATTTAAAATAAAAAGTAGACCCTATAACCAATGATCATGATGTTTAGTTTTGAAATAGATGTAGTAAAAATTCAGAGACAATTTTACATAAAAAAATATATATAAACAGAAGTAAAAAAAATATAAACAGAATATAAACAGAAGTACAAACCAACACACTTATAAAGATTGTCAGTGGGCCTCTTCATTTATGTTAAAATCAACTCATACATATTTATCTCTTCTTTTAGGCTACAATCAGACCATAGATAGTTGAATTAATTTTGTATATATGATACATCCTCCTTTTAGATCACAGATTAGTGGGACTACAATATGCAAATAAATGACATTTAAGAAAGGCTATCATATGCTATCCAATAAAAATGTAATTTCAGATATATATTTCCCTAAAAACTATTAACTGGTGATGAACACAGTCAATCATTTGAGGAATTACTAAGACATATGAGGAATTATGGAAAAATAAAAAGGGAATTCACATACTTAGTGGAATGGAAATAGTAATGGTTGTAATATTGTAATTTTGATATATACTGCATATATTATGTTTTTCTATTTGTAACCCGAAAGAGTAAATAAGGAAGAAACCCTGCGTAAGTTCCTGTATAAAGACGTTTTCTTATCATTACATTTTCCGATTTAATATCCCTAAACCAATTCTATTTTTAATGTTCATTCCAACAATTTCCTCTTTCAATTCTTATTGAGAATAGAAAACGAAAGAAATTCGGACAGTTTTTAGACGATAGAGAAACTTATGTATAAACCCTAATTGGAAGAAATATGCGTAATAGAAGTGGAGAACCTTCTATGAGAAGTTGGAATTCCTTGTGTGAGAATTGATCCGTTGAAGTGAAACGTGAATCACTGATGGAGTAAATAGCAATCGCGTGGATCTTGATGGGTAAATCGCAATTGATGATGGAGGAAATCTTATGGGTGATATTATGAAGTACTGATGATGTAGGTGTTAAGGAAATGGCGGATGAATTGGTGCCGGGAAAATGAAAATGGCGGGTGAATTGACGTACGGAAACGACGAATGTATGGGAAATAGGAATTTGTGGCGGTTAGGGGTAATAAGGAATGATGAAGTTCAAAGGGTTATTGGATGTGTACACGTGAGGGGAAAATAGAAAGCACGCGATACGTGATATAATACCAAAAGTTGGCAAATGTGTAATAGGGGGAATAATTCATCTTTAAGATGTTCATAATGGGTTCCTGTCACTTTTACCTCCTGTTACTTTTTTCTCTCAACTCAGCGTCACATCATCACCCCACACTCACCTCACTTTTAATCACAATACCCTCATTTCACTTTTTAACCCCTCACTTTTACTTTTAATATTATTTTATTCACTCAAATTATTTTAAAATTAATATTTAATAGACTAAACTAATAAATACTTCATCAATAAATAAGAGTTACATTTGAAAAAAATAAATAGGTTTGCATTTATATAAAAAAATTCATTAATAAAAAAAATATATATATAAAAAGTACAAAAATTTCATTCTACAAAAAATGGGGGACTAAATTTGTAATTTTCATAAGTATATAACATAACCCTAAAACCCCATCTTCCATCTTCTAGCCGTCATCATCTTCATCATCTCACTTTCATCTCCTTCCTCTTACCTTCATCTTCACACCAAGGAGCAAAAAAGAAGCTAAAACTGTCAAGAAAAAAAATGAAAAAAAAGAAGAAGGGAGGGGAAGAGTGCGGTGTTCGATGCCCGCACCCCCTTCACCGCACCACCACCATACCACTACCGCACCATTCGCAGTGGTCACACCGTACAACCCTGCAGCCACGTAGGCAGCCCCGTACCCTACGGGGTGCCCATTGTGAATGTCCTTATAAAGCTTCCGAATTCAACCTAGAAACTTTTGATACTTAGTTGATAAAAAGTAAATGATGTTGACAAGTTAGTCAAAAAGATTCTATTAGGTTATTTACAATACAAACCTTTCACCTTTCACCTATCACTTTACTTTTTTTTTGCCAACTAGTGTCACATCATCACCTATCACTCCTCTCACCTTTCACTCATTTCACTATCAATACCCACTTTTCACCTATCACTTCTATCACTTTACTTTTATTATTATTTTATTCAATTAATAAAAAAAAAGAAAAAACAATAAAAATTAATTTAGACATTTTATTACATAAACTATAAAAACCCGACATTTCATTAAAAAAATTAAAAATCCTAAAAAATTTAAAAAAAAACACACACCTAAAATTAAATTATTTCTAAAAAATTAAAAAAAAAAACACACCTCCTAAAATTACATTATTTCTAAAAATTAAAAAAAAATTAATTTCCTAAAATTACTCATCCTTATACGTCTCCATCAATCGTGCTCGTATTCTTTCAGCAATCGTTTTTCCCTCGTCGTCTAACTCATGTATCGGTTTAGTGACCTCTTCAAGGTCCCGACACATTTGTTCTCGTTCTTTCCGTGCTTCTTCTTTCGCTTTTCGCTCCTCGAAACGTTTCGCCAATTGAAGCTTCTCCATTTGGATCTCATTGAACTTGTGAACCTCTCGGCCAAAGAACCACTTGCACTTGAGGAAGATTGCCCTTTTTTTGCTAACCTTTTCGCCTTTTGTTTCCCCATGGGTCTTTGAATTTCCGGTGGGCTTTCCGGCGAATGTTCTTGTTCTTCATAATCAAAATCGACATCGTTGAGATTAAATTGTGTAGCTCGTGCGTCCGAAGCACTAGTGCTTATTCGTTCGACTCGGACGTTTTGGATCTTTTCTAGCTTTGGGTTTCGGGTTGGGATCCCGCTCGCCATTTTGGAAACTCTTTAACAAGGTCCCAAAACGCAATTTTTTCGAAACCATTATTCTTGTTCTCCAACCGGTAACGAGAATGTGCCGCCTTAATAATGTCGGTCTCACTTTGACCGCTTCGACGTTGAGCTAAGAGGTTGAGGTAAATGTTGTTGAATTTTGTTATCTTTGGCTTCAAATCTTGGCCCCACTTTGAGTTGAGTTGGTGCTTCGTTCGCGTGTCCGGGGGTAGGTTCATATCCTTGTGCCATCTATCGGCGATTCCGTTCCAAACAAATAGGCTTGATTGAGAGTTGCCTAAAAAAATTAGAATTGTTTGTTAGAAAATAGAATTATAATTGTTTGTTAAAAAAAATTTGGAACCGAAAAACCTACTATGGGATCCTCTGTTGCGTCGATATAACACCTCGTCAACGCCACCTCTTGTCGTTCGTCCCAATTTATAACCGGTCGGGGACCTCGTCGTTCAACTGGTTGAGATTTTCATCCTTTTTTTCTTGGATTTCTTAACGCTTTTTTAGGCCGAGGCTCGGGTTGGGTTTCCATAACCATTTCAACATTGTCGGGTTGAGAGTCGGCTTGAGATTCGCTCCGAAGGTAAGAAGGTTGAGGGTTTTCTTGGCTCCAACCACCCAATTGTGGAACCGCGAACATTGGAGACGCAACGTATGGAACGTAGCCACCCGTTTGGAAAGGGTTTCGTTGCGGGGGCGATGGATTTTGCTCGTTCGGAATGAGAAGTTTGGATTCATGGTGAAAAGATGAAAGTAGAGGTGGAGATGAAGATGAGAGTAGAGTTTAAAGTGTAAAAAATGGTGTAAAAAGTGGGTTTTAATAGGTTTGATTTGAGGTTAAAAAAAAAAGATTTTTAAAAAAAAAAATTTGGAATCTAGCCGTTGGGGGGGGGGGGGACCCACCACCCAACGGTCGAGTTTTGGTCTCGGTGGCAAAGTATCAAACTCGGCGGACGGTAACCGAGATCACATCACCGAGATCACCGCACCTTGGTTCCAATGTTTTCACCCAACGGTCGATTTTTGGTCTCGGTGGCAAAGTATCAAACTCGGCGGACGGTAACCGAGATCACCATCACCGAGATCACCGCACCTTGGTTCCAATGTTTTCACCCAACGGTCGATTTTTGGTCTCGGTGGCAAAGTATCAAACTCGGCGGACGGTAACCGAGATCACCATCACCGAGATCACCGCACCTTGGTTCCAATGTTTTCACCCAACGGTCGATTTTTGGTCTCGGTGGAAAAGTATCAAACTCGGCGGACGGTAACCGAGATCACCATCACCGAGATCACCGCACCTTGGTTCCAATGTTTTCACCCAACGGTCGATTTTTGGTCTCGGTGGCAAAGTATCAAACTCGGCGGACGGTAACCGAGATCACCATCACCGAGATCACCACACCTTGGTTCCAATGTTTTCACCCAACGGTCGATTTTTGGTCTCGGTGGCAAAGTATCAAACTCGGCGGACGGTAACCGAGATCACCATCACCGAGATCATCGCACCTTGGTTCCAATGTTTTCACCCAACGGTCGATTTTTGGTCTCGGTGGCAAAGTATCAAACTCGGCGGACGGTAACCCAGATCATCATCACCGAGCACTACTACAAAAAAACCCTTTAATGACGCGCAATGCGCGTCATAAATGACATAAGATGACGCGCAAAAGCCTGTCATTAATTTACGACGCGCATTCATGACGCTCTTTTATGACACTCTTTTATGACACCCATTTGCGCGTCATCATATAAGTGTCATCGATTTCTATTGTTGACATTCTTATTCTGTCCTCAGTTTATGACACGCATGCTGCGTGTCATGATTTTATTTTTTTTCAAAAAAAAAAATTTGTATATAATTTCTGTTTTTTCCATTAAACCTGCTAATATTACAAAATACAAGCGCATTCACCAAAATACTGCATTTCATATAATAGAAGTTTAAACAATGCGTTTCATTCGCATACAATCCACTACAAAAGCTAATTACTAGTAATTATGAGTAGACCACTAAGTTTTACAAACATATGACACTAGCTACTACCGGAAAATGAAGTTTGACACATAAGTTGCCCATTCCTCACGAATTAAAATCAGCATCTGTATATTCATTTATATCTCCCCCAATCTGAGAAAAAAAACAACATAACAAAAAAGATAAAAATTGAAACATATGAGGTCATATATTCACCTTGAGTGGTTGGGTGTCTGCAAATACTTCCTCTGATATAAATTCAAACAGTTAGAATTTAACGAGCATGTAAAAGCCTGTGTATAAAAACAATATAAAACGTGGTCATATATTCACCTTGAGTGGCAGTTGGACCAAAGATACGGTTCAGTTGGAACAACTTCTTTCCATCTTTATTCTGTTTTAAGGGATCCAGAACAACTAATTAGCCATCTTCCTCAATAAAATCGATCACTTTTTTTGTGTCAGATCTAAATGCAGGTCTGATCCTGTAGTATACTCGAATAACAAAAAGAAAGCATACCAGTAGCTTTTCTTCGTGTACTTGAACCACCTGCAAGTGGTTGCAATCATGGGCTTGATGATACTGCAACAAAGTTTTCAAGAATCTTTTGATAAAGGCGTACTATTACTACAATTGCAATTGATTTATTTATATGAATACATTAATCCACATACCTTGACATTTTCAATTGTGGATAAATCTGGTGATGATGAAGTTGCTGAACTAGTAACTGATCCGCTTCCATCTGTTGATAGAACTTTGGAAATGGGATTCAACTAAAATACAAGAAAAAGATGCAGATGTCAGTGTTGAGATTGAATAAACTAAAATTTTAATACAACGCCTAATCTAAATCATTTTTTGGTAAATAACTAAATATGATACAATAGGGGACTTGTATTGAAGTTGTTCCTCCAAAGTAGTTGAAATCATCTTACTAAGCAACTTCAAAGTTGAGCATAAAGTAGACCCTCAGGATCCTACAGGTGACAGATTCAGGTCAACAGGTCAAAGCAAGACATAGACACAACTCGCATGATCTTAACTGTAAAAATAATAATAAAAATTCAAACTTGAGCATAAAGTCATAAACATATCAACCGAATTATGATGTTCAAGCTCTTGGCAATTACTCAAATCCCCAATAGCTACGCATTACAAGTATTTCACCACAGATCTAAATAAAATTACCAAAAATCTATTCTGATCATAGAACAATCAACGGATTTCAAAATAGCAATATCAATTCAAAAATGATATAATCATCAAAACCTCTTGTAAAACAATACTACAGGTTCATCTAGGGTTTCAACGAGTATACTCCGTGAACTGAATGAACGACGATGAAAATACGAATATACCTTGCCACTCCAAGTGTAAGCATCAGTATGGCAAAGCGCAGTGAAGAGTATCTGAACTCGGACTCCACCAGCTTGAGGCGGCACAACCTCCACGTCTTCAATCACTAGCGGCTTGTTAGGCTCATACGCCACCGCGGCTACATCAGAAATGACAATCATATTAAACTCAATCCTGTTTGTAGATTAAAGATGCAAAATCAAATTGAATCAAACTAGTACCTTTGCAGGTGATGACATTTCCTTGAGTAGACATGGCGGATCGATGATGCACCAAAATATTGGCCCCTAAAGTTTTTGCACCATTCCTTTTTGTTCTTTCCCACTGTTCTGTCCACTACTATGTTTCTGGCTGTGGTTCTGGCTTGATGTTTTCAGAGATGCTGGCTGCATTTAGATCATGTACAAACAGATGCAAGTAGCAAGTTCGGTCATAGTCAATAACAACTAACAATTAGGTATAGAGACTTGATAAATAAGAACTAAAACTAAAAAAAGGTGTAAATAACCTGCATATGTGAATGAGAGACTGAGAGTATGAAACTTGAGAGAATTTCGAATAACTCCGGTAAGTCCAAATTAAAGTTACCTATCAATATCCAAATTTTTAAACACAACTAAAAACATAAAAGAGCAAAATCCCTTGTTTTCTTTAATAAACTCAGACCTAATAGGAACTTCATTTGTTAGCATTACTATTAATTTTTAGCACCGAATACAACAATTCAGTCTCATCATGATGCTATACAAGTATAGATACAAGCCTAAGGTTATGATGCCTAATACAACTAACATAATTTTAAAGCTTAAATGCAACTTGTAAGATGATGAGTTCATGAAATCTTACTGTAGGAAAAGCTTGGTAGCACATTAATTGGGCAAAGTATAGCACACACAAGCTTCTTTGGCCTTTGACAATGAAGAAGGCGCCAATTCTTCACGTTTAAGCTCACAGTTGACACTCGTTTCAGATTGTTCATCTGCAGAACAGTTTTATAACTTGCTTATTTACTATCGTCAAATTTACAAACCAAATCTCAAGTTTCAACATAGCATAAACGTAAGAAATCATCGTATTTTGAGGTTTTCAAACGCTTAGAAGCAGGAATTCAATAATGTAAGCACGGAAACATAATGGAATCACAGTTAGCTCAGTCAGAAAGAAGGATTATATCATCAGAATCTGATAATTTGTAAGTCACTAGATCAAACCTGATGTTTAAAATCAGTTAAAATCTAATATCTAGGCTAAAAGGTGGACTGAATCGAGTGAGGGATTACCTGAATCGGTTGAAGATCGAGAAGAAATTAGGGCTCGATAGAGAATTCCCCATCTTAATCAAGCAGAGTTACTTACAAACCTGTAAATCGTTGGCAGCCGTGAACGGCGAAGATGAAGTCGAGGCAGCGGAACATTGGCGACTTGTTTTAGCGATATCCCATTAACCTCGCCGACTGAGATAGAGTGAGATGGAGGAGACGATGCAGATATGGAAACGTAAGGACTACCGAATCTAGGGCAAATACCATCGGCCCCAAAATCTAGGGCAAATACCGGCGGCCCCAAAATCTAGGGCAAATGCCGTACGCCAGAAAACGTGAGAAATGACGGAACCGATATCTAGGGCAAATAGCTTCTGTGTTAGGAGCGTCGGCCAAAATCTAGGGCAAATCTGGAGATGGAAACGTGATCGAGGGGGGGGGTGGGTCATGGGTGTGAGGAGTGAAGGAGAGGGAATGTGTCTGGTGCACATAAAAATTAAGTGGGAATAATTTTTCGTGGAAGCGGGAATAATTTTTTATGGAAGCGGGAAATAAAAATATAAAGTGACAGAGAGTAACGACGCGCAACTTCAAAAAGTGTCGTCCGTGTTTTTTTTTATGACAGTACTTTATGACGCGTAAAAATACGCGTCATTTACTCTTAATATTTTAGATATTATGACAGTAATTTTACGACGCTCACATTTGCGCGTCATTAAAACAGTGTGTGTCATAATTCGCGCGTCATTAAAGGCCATTTTTCTAGTAGTGGAGATCACCGTACCTTGGTTCCAATGTTTTCACCCAACGGTCGATTTTTGGTCTCGATGGCAAAGTATCAAACTCGGCGGACGGTAACCGAGATCACCACACCTTGGTTCCAATGTTTTCACCGAGGTTCACCGAGTTATAACCAACATGTCATCATCCTCACCGAGCTCTCGGTGATGGTATTGTAATTAACCTTATTATTATGATGACCCCTTGTTACAAAGTTCTGGTTACACTAGCTTTAAAACCACATGAGCCAAAAGCATAATTTACACGACGTTTTAACATGTATTAATATAAAGGAAGATGTTGATAGTTCCTAACATGTCCTACCTCCCAAATAAGCAGCACCAAAATTCTTACATCTTATAAAATCCAAATCACCAAGTGTACGTTGGATATTTTATCAAGTGACAGCGTTATCTGTTGATGTGACATAGCGCCCGACGACAACCAAGGATACATTTCTCAATTATTGTATCCATTTTATTTACTAAATTTTGCTAAAATTTAAATTTGAAGTCTAAAATTAGATTTGGATTTAGAATTATACTCATAGAGTACGTTCTGAAATGTTTTTTAACAATCTTTTTTACTCGCAAGCAGCCGTGAATTATCACTTGGAAAAGAGTGTAGCCAGTGATAGTAGTGATGCCGCAAATGAGGAGAAACAAAGAAGGGGAGGGTGCCGCATGATGATGTTGCCGCAGAAAAGAAAAGGGTCGTGTCGTCACTTCTTCCCGCCCCAGTTTGAAGAGAAATGACAAGAAGATATTGAAACATTAATATAAAAAAGATGATGGAAACAGAAGTTTATTTTCGTCATGATACTAGAAAATGGAATCCTGCTCGGGAGGTCCGACATGATGAGATTCACCGTTACGGAACATCGGGAACCTGAAAACAACTTATGATGGATGAACCTACAACTTGTTTTCATGATCTGGAGCGCATAAATATTGCAGCAGAGCAGTGGGTAATGCGTATGTATAGCTGCAGTTCTTCTAGAAGATAGAAGATGATAAAAATGATTATCTATTAAAAATAAAGAACAAAATAATCATTATTACGTACGGAAGGAAAGAAGTAGAGAAAGTGTACTTCAATAACCCTTCATGCTAAGAATAAAACTGAACCACCGTTCACACGTGTGAATTCTCACATCCGACATTAACCCGTGTGCGCGTATATATCTATGTACCCCTCAAATAACACACAAAAACACAACTTAAGCCCTCTCATATATATATACATAATGAAAACCTTCCAACAAACTAAAACTATTCCAAAATTAACAATCAGAAGTCAAAGTCAGCTTACAAAAGTCAACACTTTCCGATATGGATAACTTGAGCCCATCATCCGACGACCCGAATACATTCGGTTCGGACCGTTCGGTTTACACCCGACCCGCGAGGACGAGTTTCTCCGACGACGGAGTCGTACTAGCGTCGGCTAAGCCGAAGAAACGGGCGGGGCGGACAAAGTTTAAGGAGACCCGACACCCGGTTTATAGAGGTGTAAGGATGAGGAACCTAAATAAATGGGTTTGTGAGGTCCGCGAGCCGAATAAAACAACCCGAATATGGCTCGGGACGTACCCCACCGCTGAGATGGCGGCCCGGGCTCATGACGTGGCAGCATTGGCATTACGTGGCAGCATGGCTTGTTTAAACTTTGCTGACTCGGTTTGGCGGTTGCCCGTACCGGTCTCAATAGACGCGAAGGATATTCGAAAGGCTGCGAGGGAGGCGGCGGAGGCGTTTCGGCCGAAAGATGATGATGGTGGCGGAATTAGTGACGATAAGGGTTCGGATGGGACGGAAGACGGTGAGGAGAAGGCGGCGGAGATGGAGGTGGAGGTGGTGGATGGTGGTGGTTATGTGGATGAAGAAACGGTGTTTTATATGCCTAGATTAATATATGACATGGCTGAAGGTATGTTGATGTCTCCACCTCGTTGCTTAGGTGGATGGAGTTCGGATGACGTGGAAAGTCAACATGATGACATGTCTCTTTGGAATTTCTCAATTTGACACTTATATAGTTATATCCGTTTATGTATAAAAGAGTTTTTTTTTTTGTTCTCTATAAAATTTATTAAAATTAATTTTATATGTAAAGGAATTGTTCTTTTAGGAAATTATTAATTATATTTTTCGGTTATAGTTGGTATAGAAGAAAATTATTATACATAGTTCTCTGGTATAGAGGTTTGTTTTGATTCCGTGTTGTAGTCTTTTATTTTGGTTTTTGATTCTACTTGTATATAATCCGACTTTTTAATGAACACTAATATAATTTTTAAGGATGTCGTAGCAGTATTAAAGTCTACTTCAATAAAAAAAATTGTAATTTCATTTATTATTTATATACACACTATTCTGAATGCAGCTGAATCGAAGCCTAAAGGGAGGAAGTGGAAGTTTGAAAATAGCCTAAAATTTTCTTAACATAATATAAAAACATAATTTCTATTGAATAAAAAAATAATAAATTAAACTAACAATTATACATAATTTTTTTCACCAGCAACAAAAGAACTGTATATAAAAACATAAGATTAGACTGCCTCGAAGCTAGTGTTCATCTTTCTCACAAATAGTCATAATCAGTATGTCACATTAGTTTTTTACTCATCATTCCAAATCCTTTCTACAAACAGATTTTAGCCCTAACAATGCATTTCCCACAAACACATTTTTATTTTCACATGATCATATCTTTTTCATTTTTATTTATTAAATATTTAATTATGATTAAAAAATTGAAGAGTTAAATAATAGAAATAATTAAATAAATATTTAAAAATCAAACAATAAATATTAAATTTATTAAATAAATATTTTTACAAATTAAGCAAAAATTACTAAGTTGATTAAAGTCTTCAAGCTAGAATTGGGCATTCCAATATTAGTTGCCTGAAAACTTACTAGAAGAGCCACTTGAAGACTATTATCAATTGGATGATGAAGTCCACCTTGAAAAAGAAGAAGATTATATTGATTATGTTTAATGTTTAGTATTTTTTAATATTAATTATTTAATATTAATTCTGTTTAATTATATTAATATTGTTTATCTTTAAATTAAAACATATGTTGGAATGTTTAAAAAATGGCAACAACATATCCGTCGGGATGTATGGCTAACGGACGAACAAAATGGCAACAACATATCCGTCGGGACGTATGGCTAACGGACGAACGCCAACGGACAAGGAGCCACAACGTCGCATGCCTGGCGTGCGGCTCCACGTCGTACGAACGGGCTGAGAAGGATAGAGCGATGGAGGCAGTCTTAATTTAAAAAATACTATCCATCCTCCTCACGCCACTAAGGCGCGGTGTTCCACGACATGAGAGAGCTCGCACCAGTCTCACGCCACCCGTACTAATGATTTGAAACGAATTTGAGGAAAAACTGAGATCTGTTATTCATTGATCTGTTTATATACACAGTTGAATACAACTAACAGGAAATTAACGACTAACAACTTCTAAGTAACAAAATCAATGCTAACTAATCTATGTTGACTATGTACATACAGTTTAGCACCTGGTACAAGTAAAGAGCAGCAACATATAAACTAACATACCCCCTCAAGTTGGAGGATGGGACAACCCCAACTTGGAAACAAAATCTTGAAACTTTGGAGGATTTAAGCTCTTTGTAAATAAATCTCCAGGCTGATCATTGGTAGAAACATGTGTTAACTGAATCAAACCAGCTTGACGTTTTTCTCTTACGAATTGGCAATCCAAATCGATATGTTTGGTACGTTCATGGTACACTGGATTGCGAGCTATGTGAATAGCTGCTTTGCTATCGCATATAAGATTAACGAATGACATAGAAGGGATAGAAAACTCATTCAAAACTCTAGTTAACCATGTGAGCTCAGTAGTAACCTTTCTCATGGAGCGGTATTCTGCCTCAGTAGAACTAAGAGAAACTGTGGGTTGTTTCTTGGATTTCCAAGAAATTGGGTTGCCACCAAAAAGTACAACAAAACCAATAATTGATCTTCTAGTGTTAGGGCAAGATGCCCAATCAGCATCACAATAAGCAGATAAAGTGAAATCAGGATTGTCATTAAAGAATAAGCCTTAAGAGTGGCTACCTTTGACAAAAGCAAGAGTCTGCAATGCAGCCTCCCAATGAGGAACATGTGGAGACGGCATAAACTGAATTAGGAACTGAACAACAAAACAAAGATCTGGCTTGTATGTGTCAGGTAATTCAATTTGCCAACTAATCTTATATATTGAAGAGGATCAGGATGAACAAGACCATTAGTGGTAAGTAGTTGCAAATTGGCAGGAAGAGGAGAAGGCTTAGAAACAGAAATAGAATCCTGAAATTCTTGAACCAAGTCTTAAGCAAACTTTCTTTGTGTAAGGATAGTACCATTAGGAACAGACACAACCTCAATGCCTAAGCAATAATTGAGATGTCCCAAATCCTTAATTTTGAAATTATCATTCAAAAATGCTTTCAAAGCAGATATCTCTTCAAAATTATTACTAGTTAGTAGAATATCATCTACATAAACTACAAGATGAACCACTGAAGAACCCATACTTTTAGAAAACAAGGAATGATCATTGAGAGACCTAAGATACCCCCTAGACTTCAAAGCATCAGAGAGTTTAGCATACCACTGCCTTGAAGCCTGTTTAAGCCCATAAAGGGATTTTTGTAACTTAAGAACTTGATTGGAATCTTCAAGAATCATACCAGGAGGAGGAGACATGTATATGTCCTCATCATGATCTTCATGGAGGAAAACATTATTGACATCCAGCTGGTACAAAGACTATTTTATCTTAGTGGCAGTAACTATAAGGCTCCTAATTGTAGTCATCTTAACAACTGGGGAAAAAGTTTCATGGTAATCAATACCAGCTTGTTGAGTATCTCCCCTAACAACTAACTGAGCCTTATACCTTTCAATATTACCATATGCCTTATATTTCATTTTGTAGACCCATTTACATTTGATTGCCTTCTTACCATGAGGCAAAGAAGTAATTGACCATGTATTTGTATGATGTAAAGCATCAAGCTCCAGCTGCCTAGCAGCCTGCCACTCAGGAGATTGAGCAACAGTCTTATAAGAATAAGGTTCTTGAACTTGAGAAAGATTAGCATACAAAGTACAAGAGGAAATTGAAAGAGGAGAGGAATATACATGATTAGCCGTGGCAATAAAAAGAGGGTATGAGGACAAGATTCAGCTGAAGAACAATAATAGTCCTTAAGATAAGCAGGAGTAGAAGTCTGTCTGGTAGATCTTCTAACATGTTCGGATGAATGCATGGAGGGTAAATCAGGCATAGAAATGGAATCAGAAACAGGAAAAGAATTGGAAGAAGGAGATGATGATGAAGGAATAGAAGTGGAAGGAAAAGCAAGATTGGACACATGATCAAAGAAAGCAGGAGAAACCGAAATGGATGGAAACAAAACAGATGAAGAATGATTAGGAATAGAGGGAAAAAGGTGTTCAAATAAAACAACATCCCTAGAAACAAATGTTTGATGAGTATGAAGATTAAGCAACTTATAACCTTTCTTTCCCTTGGGATATCCTAAGAATAAGCAAGGAATGGCCCTGGGTTGGAATTTATCTCTACCTTATTGCAAGGTTGAGGCATAACAAAGACAGTCAAATGCCTTTAAAGAAGTGTATGAAGGAGGTTTATGAAACAAAAGTTCATAAGGACATTTGTCATCAAGTAATTTTGAGGGAAACAGATTTATTAAATGTGTGGCAGTTAAGACACAATCACCCCAGAATTTGATAGGTAATTTGGACTGAAACAAGAGGGCTCTAGCAGTTCCTAACACATGTTTGTGTTTCCTTTCCACTATTCCATTTTGTCGTGTGGCAATACAACTTGTTTGATGTAAAATACCTTTTTACAAGAGAAAGGCATGAGGGAGTAGAACCTAACTCAAAAGCATTTTCAGATCGTATGCATTTAATCTAGGTATGAAACTGTGTTTTAGCTATATTTATGAAATTTTGAATCATAGTAAAAGCATTGCCTTTTGTGGCCATGAGAAAAGTCTATGTTACCCTTGTGAAATCATCCACAATGGTTAAAAAATATCTAAAACCATTATAAGTGAGAGTATTATAAGGGCCCCAAACATCTATATGGACAAGATCAAAAGCATGTAAAGAAGTTCTTTTACTGCTAGGAAAATGTAAGCTGTATTGTCTAGCCTGAGGGAAAATATCACAATTTTCAATGGAACAAACATTTTTATTAGACAATAGAGACAATTGCTTGAGTTTGTACAAAGGAAAATGGCCTAATCTGATGTGCCAAGTATGATTAGAAGTAACAGCATTATACATGGGTTGAACTACGCTATTACTAGACACTGATGAACAACATGGAACCACACCATTGGATTTGAGGAGATAGAGTCCATCAAACAATTTACCAAGCTCCACTGGCCTTTATTAAGAAGGGGCCTGCAGCATACAAGCATTGTTAGTGAAATAGAGAATAGCATTTGTTTGAAGGCATAATCTGGCTACTAGACAAGAGATTATGTTTAAAATTAGGGACAAGAAGGACATTTTGTAAAATGAGATTTGGAAGCAATTGAACTGAACCAAAGTGTGTGGCTTTAAGAACAGACCCATTAGGAATAGTGATTGAAATAGACTTAGGTAAGCACGAAAGATTAAGAAACAAATTCTTATCATGACACATATGATCATTAGCTCCTGTATCTATAATCCAGGTATTAGAGAGTTTAGTATGTGAAGAACATGCCATAATACCTGCAAAATTGGCATATTTGAGTTCTGAAGTAGAAGAATCATTACCACTAGAAATATGATTCTTGTCAGTAAGTTTGCTGCAAAAATTGAATCAATTGCTGACATTGGTCATGAGCAAGAGTGGTATTATAACTCATTAAATGAGCAGTATAATCAGCAGTAAAAACTTCACCCCTAGTTACACAAGAATTAGCATGCTTAGGCTTTGTAAACTTGAAATCCTTAGGGAACCCAATAAGCCTATAACACTTACTAGCAAGATGTCCAACCTTCATGCAATGAGTACAAAATGGTTTCTTAGAATTATTTGAAATCTTAGTGTTAACATGCATCGAGGAGGATGATTCGTGAAACATATGATTAGCAGGATGTATTTCCTTTTGCTTCTCATCCTGAGTCAACAGAGAATATGCCTTGCTAATAGAAGGAAGGAGCTGCATCATCAAAATATTACTTATGATGGTGTCATAGCATGAATTGAGCCCCATCAAGAATTAAATTAGACGTTGTTCTTGTTCCTTTTTATTTATAGCATCTTGTGCACCACAAGAACATACTGAAGGAGTTGATAAGGATGCTAACTCATCCCAAAGGCTTTTGAGTTTCGTAAAATAAGCAGTTATGCTAGAACTACCTTGAGAAGTATTGCAAAGATTATGTTGCAATTGATAGAGTTGGGCACCATTAGATATACCAAATTGGTAAGCTAATTCTTTCCACAGTTGAGAAGCATTCTCCACATAGAGAACACTTTTAGAGATTTCCTTTGATAGAGTATTGAGAATCCACGAAAGAACCATGTCGTTACACCTTTTCCAGAGAGCTGATGTATCAGTCGTACTGGTTATGGTACCATCAACGAAACCAGTTTTGCTCTTCGCAGATAGCGCAATCGACATCATACGCTTCCACGATCCATATGAAGGGCCATCAAATTGCTTTGAAACGAGGATCAAACCAAGATGATCCGAGGGATGTAAGTATAACAGATTTGAAGAATCAATTGTGTTATTGGCAGATGAATCAGACATTTTCGATAATAGAATCGATGAGGAAGATGAAATCAGGAACGGAAAACAAAAGGAAAACAAGCACGAAGATGAAATCAGGAACGAAAAGCGGAAGAAGTCAAGCAAAACGGATCAGAATTGCTCTGATACCATGTTGATTTGAAACGAATTTGGGGAAAAACTGAGATATGTTATTCATTGATCTGTTTATATACACAGTTATATACAACTAACAGGAAATTAACAACTTACAACTTCTAACTAACAAAGTCAAAGCTAACTAGTCTATGTTGACTATGTACAAACAATTTAGCATCTGGTACTAGTAAAGAGCAGCTGCATATAAACTAACACGTACCCTTAATAAAAGAGAGAACCAATATTTAAGAGAGAACTTGGTGATAAAATGTTAACCTTTCAATTAAAAAGTAGTAAGTTTAGATTATGTAAAAGACATGCATAATCAAACACCGCTCTCTATCTATGGTTGTGGTGCAAACTCTACGAGAGGTGTTCTCATGAGCCGAGTCATGATATAAATTTGCCCAAACACTGAAGATGGAGCCTTGAATATTACCATTGAATCCTAATGGTCTAGACAAACCATTAAATGGCTAGTGACATTAATTTTTTTTTGAAATAGTACAAATAGAAAACAATCTAAATAAATGTTCACATCAAATACTCAACGAAGTTTTGCACCATTGAATGATTTGAATCATAATGGTCCAAAGTCCAAACAAATCATTGGTGTGTAATCCGTCCAACTCATCTAAAAACGTCCAAAAGAACCTGTTTTCAAACTTCTGTCGATGTAATCCCCAGAATCCCAGATCATCATTCCCACTTCATTTAAGCCCAATAAAAATCACGTATGTTTCAGCCCAATGAAAAAGATAAGCCCAATATTTAGGATTTTTCTTTTTTTTTTTGAAATATACCAGTTAAATTTTTGGAGGCTCTAAGTTCTTGTTTGGATTACTTGACGACCCATTAAATTGTCCTGGATGCAAGAGGTGTTTCCATGAACCCACTCACGATATAAACATCTCAAAAACCGAAGATGGAGCCGTTGGATATAGCAATGAATGGTTTGGTCACATTAAATTAAAAAAAAAAGTATAAATAGACAACCGAAGATGGAGCCGTTGGATATTGCCTCCAAGGCCTGGTCGAGCGTTTTGGCTTGGCTTGATCTTTCTCGTCCAGATTGTCTTCATCCGCACTCTTGTTTTCTATGGTGAACGCTCTTAATTTGACTAAGGTGAAGAAAAAGATGGTGTAAAATGTTATCTTTGTGATGTGGTGAGTTTTATGGAAATATAGAAATGAAGTCATCCACACGAAAAATGATTTACAGCTGGCTCACATATTTGATGACATATTTCAATTTTCTTTTTATTGGGTTGTAACAAAAATAAGAAGATTTCTATATCGTAAATAGATTGGCTTAGAAACCTTTTACATTCCTTGTAATTGTTTTAGAATGGGTTAGCTTTTTCTAACCCTCACCTGTTTTAATTTAATCTCTCTACCGTTCAAAGAAAAAAAACAAGACAATTATCTAAACAAATGTTCACACTCAAATACCCAACCAAGTTTTGAACCAATAAATCCTAATGGTTCGAATAAACCATTGTTGTGTACTTGTGTAAGCCATCCAACTAACCTAAAACCCTCCAAGACAACCCATTTAACCAACTTTAAACCATCCAAAACAACCGGTGTACCGACCTTTATTTGACCCCATGCAATTTCCAACATTTTCGGGATGAGATCAACGAAATACTCAATCTCTACTTTTTCTCAAACCAAGCGACTAGTGGGTAGGGGTGTAAACAAGTCGAGCTGAGCTCGAGCTCGAGCTCGGTTCGTTTAAATTTAACAGAGCTCGAACTCGAGCTCAATTCGATTCGAGCTTTATTTCTGAAATTCGAGTTTGGCTCGTGGAGAATTATTTAAGCTCGGGCTCTGTTTGGGCACGGCTCATTTATAATTAATTTTTATTTTCTATAAATTATAATAAGTAAATTTTTCTATGTATTTAGAATTATTCATTTTATATAGGAAATAATACATATTATATACTTATCTTATCATGCAATCGATAAATTCACATAACATTTTGCTATTTACACAAGATTTCCACGATCGTCGGAATACAAACGGCCATTTGTTTTTTTTAATTTTTTATTTTATTTGTATAAAGGTTTTTAATTATTTAATTTTATAAACACTAAATCGATTTATTCACTATAGCTGATAATAAAGTACTTAAACGAACCAATAGTGACGTAAACATATTAAATTTTGAGACTCGGAGTCTTCGTTGAGACGGTCTCGTTGGCTTCTCGACAAGTCTATGCTGGTGTTGGACCCCAAGGCCCATGGTTTTTTTTTTTAAATTTTTTCATCACAATGAAATTTTTTGAAATAAACACTAAAACGATTTATTCACTATAGCTGATAATAAAGTACTTAAACGAACCAATAGTTACGTAACATAATAAATTTTGAGACTCGGAGTCTTCGTTGAGACGGTCTCGTTGGCTTCTCGACAAGTCTATACTGGTGTTGGGTCCCACGGTCCATGGTTTTTTTTTTCAAAATTTTTCATCGATGAAAAAATTTTGAAAAAAAAAACCATGGACCGTGGGACCCAACACTAGTATAGACTTGTCGAGAAGCCAACGAGACCGTCTCAACGAAGACTCCGAGTCTCAAAATTTATTATGTTACGTCACTATTGGTTCGTTTAAGTACTTTATTATCAGCTATGATGAATAAATCATTTTATTAATGTTTATAAATTAAATAATTAAAACCTTTATACAAATAAAATAAAAAAGAAAAAAAAACAAATGACCGTTTGTATTTCCACGATCGTGGAAATCTTTATTAGTAAAATGTTATGTGAATTTATAATGACCCTAATTTTATATATAAATAATAATAATAATTTTTTAATAATATATTCAAAAAATTAAATAAAAGTAAAAAATATATATAAATAAAAGGCTCGTTAAGACTCTCGAGCCAGCTCGAGCTCACTACGTAAATTTTGGCCTCGAGCTCGTTTAGTAAACGAGCCCCATTCAAAGCGTGAACTCGTTAAGGCTCAGCTCGATTCGAGTTTTAGTCGATTCGATCTCGAGTATCTCACGAGCTGCTCGGCTCGTTTACACCCCTACCAGTGGCAGAACTTGAGAATTTGTATACGGGGCTAAAAATCATGGGACCCATAAAAAATATCCTATCGCTATATTTCAGGTTATGTGCAAGCCGACAATCCGCTTAGGTTCGGGTCAAACAATAAAACCCTAAATATCTAGTTTTTCTTCATTCATTTAGCTGTGCATTCTTACAAATAATAAAAGTGGATATCGTTTTGACAAACTAAGACCTAAATGTGAGAGAAAGAGTGAATACCTAGAAGAAGATTGCAACTCAGCTCGACGACCTTTAAGAAGTATAAA
This sequence comes from Deinandra increscens subsp. villosa, assembly GCA_039602395.1. NCBI lineage: Eukaryota > Viridiplantae > Streptophyta > Magnoliopsida > Asterales > Asteraceae > Deinandra > Deinandra increscens. The sequence goes on from JBCNJP010000003.1 coordinate 13,173,223, forward strand.
ATGATCGATAAACAATGAATACTAAAAAACATCGTACATTTTAGGTCTTCGTAGACATACATGATACAAAACCTGATTTTTTTTTTTTACAAAAAGACATATCACGAAAATATATGACCATAAAAATTGTCAAAAAGGAGATATAAATATACCACATTTGATCAGGGTCTTTTTGAATAAAAATGATGCCTAAATGTACACCGGTTCGATCTTAAATATAAACTAAATGCAAACACGTATACAAATTAGACATAGCAACGATATATTTGGAACGTAAAAACCATAGTTACAAAATTCGCTCAAGAGGTCACAATTTTCGTAATGGTACGTATTGTACCAAATCAAATACACTAGTGTACCAAATCGCGCTAATACGCGTACCAGGTACAGCGGTCCATATCAGTTCCAGTTCACAATTCAATTAGCCCTAAGTTGTGATCCAAAATGTTTAATTTGGCGTACAATTGATTGTGACACCGATTGATTGAGGAATTTAGTTATTTCTATTTTGATTTGGGTACATTGAATTGGACACCATGGTAGACCATACCGGTACGTACCATAATGAACCTACCCCCTTCCGTACCGAATACCTCCCCTCTAGCAAGTCGTGTACTCGAACCATATACCCGTACCAGAGCGAATCGCGAATTAGATAACTATGATAAAAAAACTTAAAAAGGAAAAGACAAAATAGGTTTAAAACTAAAAACTAATACTCAAAGAATAATGGAAAAAAGCAAATATAAAAAAGACTTGGGCTAAGAAAGGAATTAAAAAAGACAATGGAAAAAAAAATATCAATAGTAGATTTGAACCTTGGTCATTTAGTTGGTGTTAGAAATCACTTAGCAATTAAACTAGGGTGCAAACATGTAATATTTTTTAAGGGGACCAACTCAATATATATAAAACTTTCATCTAATTGAACAAACGACAGGGATCATCCCTCTTAAAACCTTCTCCCCTGACCTCGACATTGTCCGGGTAACACAAGGGTCACCTGATGTTATCCTGTGACAACCCGTCCAAACCAGGTCAACTCTCTCTTCGTTGACTTTCGTTGACTTTTAATTACATGATAATTACGTGAATTACTGCTTTAATACATGATTAACTGTGATAGTTAAATGGTTAACCGACTTCGATTCCACATTAAACTAAATATACATATACGTACGTAAAATAATGCGTCTTTCGTATATTAACGGTGGAATTTCAATAATAAGAAAATAAATATAAAATTTGACATTTTATATTTTATCCAACCATTATAAACTGATAAAACGTTTTACGAACTTAAAACAAGCGTTACGTTGTCAAGACTTAGCCAAATTATCAAATGTTTAGCCTATTGGGCCCGGTAAGCCCAATAAGCCCAAAAATGTCCGGATTAACCCGAAAACTTAACCGAAGGTTCGTCTCGACTAACCGAGTAAAACCCCGAACCCGGAAAACCGACCCGCAGCCCGATACGCATTGGGCCGGACCGGCCCAATTCCTTTTCTTTCTCCTTCGCGGCCCGACCCAGTCCGAACCCAACCCGACTGGGCTTCGGCCCAACCCCCTTTTCCAAGTTAAATGGGCTTCGGCCCATTCCTCTTTCTTTATCCCGATTGGGCTTCGGCCCAATCAAAAACAAAATAATAATTTTATTTTTAAGCCCAATGTTTTGTAAGTTTTATAAAACTTAACCAAGTCTTTAACCACTAATGTTTTTATAAAATTTGGACTTGCAATGTTTATAAAAATAAAAATCACCATTCAATTGGATTAAATATAATTGGGTTATATTTTAAAAAGTTGTGATTTTTATAAACTCCTAACCCATTTATATTTTATAAAAGCTTCAAAACTTTTATAAAACACATGAGAATTTATAAAACAAACAACCTACTCTTGGATTAAAGTAAGGATTAACCTAAACTTGACAACACATAATTGTCCAATGGTTAAACACTTGATTAAGGACTATAAAAGGGAGCTTAGGTTCACCATTTGTCCCCCACACCTCCAACACCCTTCCTCCTTGCTCCCTCCCTTCCAACCGGTTCCCCCCCCACCACCGAGCCACCTCCGCCGGCTGCTGCCACCGTCCGCCACCCTGCTCCGCCGCCGGACCAACCTCCTGCCGCCGCCGGACCACCGCGAAGCCACCACCCCCTCCCTTTTTCTTGTCGGTTTTAACTCACAACCCTTGTGAGTATTCTAAACCCTTTTTTTTTCTATATTTCTTGCATGGTTACCACCCAAGAAAGCCTACAAGTCTTGACAACAATCCACAAATGATCAAAGAATGCTTGTGTTTGTTAAACAACTAACAAAAACTCTCTTCTTTAATCCCCTTCTTCCAAGATCAAACACTTGTTTGGTGCATCTAGATGCTTAAAGATAGCCATCAAGTGTGGTGAAACACATTTGTGAAATCAAAAGAAAGTAACAAGTGTGCACAAAGATTCTTGTGTTTATGAAATCTTGATTTCATAGTTAGTTGTTTGAACAAACCTCCAAGCCTCTTCATATAAATTAAATGTTAACTAACAATCTATACATGTTTATATTTATTTGTCCTAACACAAATGTGTTAGTGATTGTTATTTATATTTCTTTGTCCTAACACAAATGTGTTAGTGATTGTTGTTTATATTTCCTTGTCCTAACACAAATGTGTTAGTGATCGTATTTATTTTCTTGTCCTAACACAAATGTGTTAGTGATTGCATTTTTATTTAATCTTTTGTCCTAACACAAAGTGTTAGTAGATAAGAACTTATGATTTTATTATAAAAATGCTAGAAAATGAAATGACATGATGAACAAGTTTATGGACTTATTTAAATCAAGTAAACTAAATAAAAAGTTACATATGTAACTTGGAACATAAAAACATAAAGAATATATTTCTTAGAAAGCCATGTAACATATTTAATATGTTCCAAATGATTAAATGATTGGGCAAAAAGAATAAAAATAAATGCTAGATTTGATAAGAATAATATTTATGTCAAATGATTAATTTGACATAAATACTTGGATTTATTACAAGTTTTAACCTTTCTTGAAACTTGCTACAAATGGACATTTTTACAAAAAGATTTTATTTGATGATAAATGTTTTCATAAAAGAATTTTATAAAAATAAAGCAAGACAAGTCATTTGTTTAAAATATTTACAAGGACTTTCAATATTACTTTGATAAAAACAAAGTATCCAAAAATGAACCAACGTTCGTTGGAGATTTTAAATAAGAGTCAAGTTTTATAAACCAAATGTTATAAATCCAAGCGTCGTCATAAATTTTCTTATCAACGTTTTCTGTTAAAATATTTCATGAACTTGAAATATTAACTTACTATTGAAAATGGTTAAACGTTTAAAACCTTAAATGTTTTCCTTAAAAATTTATGTTTTATAAATTAAACAAACGTTAATAATTATTTTCTTGACAAATAATTATTTGCAAAAGACTTAAACCTTGTTTTATTCACCAAATAATTGCTAATCGTAATTATTTAAAATAATTATAACTTGCAAGATTAGCAAATCGAATAGGTAATTATAATTATTCGAACTCACGAAAATAATAATAAACATTATTATTTCTTTTACTCAATGTTCAAGCCTCGATTTGAATTATTGAAAATGATTATTCGTTTATATTTATTTGACATAAATATAAATAACCATAAATGTATTTAATAAATAAATACAAGTTAACGAGTTTCCAATAATACAAACGGACTTAAATCGTCAAGACTTGACCGGTATCACTTGGGTGACTTATGTTACTCAAATGATCATAGACCTTATACATATGTTATTTAATTATTTAGGACGTTACGTGCTACCGTCCTTCGCTGCTTAAATTCCGATTATCTGCTAAAACTGTGAGTTTCACGGCCCCTTTTCCTTTTAACTGTTTTATACTTGGGGGAGAAATCATGAAAGCTGATTAAATGCTTTTTACTTAATATTATGGTTTATTTGTTAGCCGTATGACTACTTGTTCTCTTACTGATTGCCCAACTTGGTACATTATCGTTATAAACGTTTGTACAACCGAAAATCCCATCATTAATTGATTTCAATTAGTTCTGTACGAAACGATAGCTAGTGAGTAGATCTATTTGGGTTGACAACCCTACCCTAACTGGTAGCTCCAGTTCTGACTCCGGATTGTCTGGGGGTACACGTCAGTTATTCTGCACTGTTTAACATCTCTGGGCAAGAGATGCCGGGTGGGTAAGCCGTTAGTATTTGAAATCAAGGTTCAGGTGAGATCATACAACCACAACAATAAACCCTGATAATATTTAAGTATACCGAAACTGTTTTACAACTGCTTTACAACTGTTTAACTATCGAGTCCTAAACCTGTGAACCTCACCAACTTTATGTTGACCCGTTTTATATTCATGATTTCTTAGGTAATTGACAAGACTATCTGAAGGCATGCAAATGGAGCTTACAAACGCTATCGGACCTGTCCTTGGAGTCATAGTCCCGACTATCCAACTTAACCGTTTTATGCTTTTAATAATCGATTAAGACTTATGTTTTTAAATTGTAAGACATTAATGTTTCCACTACTCTTTCCGCTGCGATGAAACGAATTAATGTTTTATGAAGTTTTTAAATTTATTAGAAGTGTTCTATGTATCCTCGACTATGATTCCATTCTCGCTCACACCCGAAACCGTTGACCGGGGTGTGACATATCCCGGACACACAACCGAAGAGGCATAGCAAGCAGAAAGACCAAGGTATGGTTGGCTACTCGAATTGAACCAGTGGCGGATCTTGAACATTTAAATAAGGGGAGAAAGTATTAGAAATTTAAATAGGGGAAGAGGACCGGCTCGGGATATAAACAAAATTTGTAGTAAACGGGGGAAAATTTGACACTACTAAGTGGAAATAGGAGCGCACCGCAATGGACTTCATCCGAAGTGGTTACGACACCATCTGAGTCATCATTGACCAACCAACAAAGTCCGCACATTTCCTAGCGATGAAGGAGAATGATTCTATGGAAGGACTTACCAAGCACTATCTAGAGGAGATCTTCGCCCGTCATGGGAACCCCATCTCTATCATTTTTGACAAAGATATTCATTTAACATGAAGGTTCTGGAGATCATTGCATAAAGCATCGGGTACTCAACTCGATATGAGTACAACTTACCATCCGCAAACCGATGGCCAGAGCAAAAGAACCATTCAAACTCTAGAGGATATGTTACGTGACAGCGTTATAGACTATTATAATAACTGGGATGATCACTTGCCCCTCTATAAGTTCTCATACAATAACAGTTATCATATCAGTATCCAAGCCGCCCCGTTCAAAGCACATTACGGTAGAAAGTGTCGATCGCCCATCTGTTGGTTCGAATTCGGAGACAACTAACTAACCGAACTTAAGATAGTCATCGAGATGACCAAGAAGGTCTCCCAAATCCCAAACCATTTGAAAGCCGCTCGAGATCGTCTAGAAAATCTATGCTGAAGTAAGACACACACCTCTGACATTCGAGGTTGGAGATAAGGTTATGCTAAAAGTATCCCCATGGAAAGGCGTAATCCGTTTTGACAAACATGGTAAGCTAAACCCCCGTTACGTTGGTCCCTTTGAAATCGTGGAGAAGATTGGGCAATTGCTTACAGATTGCAGTTGCCGCCCAAGCTTAGCAGTGTTCACGACGCATTCCACGTAAGCAATGTGAAGAAATATTTATCTGATGAATCGCTCATCATTCCTCTTGAAAAATCCAAATTGACAACACACTGCATTTTATGGAAGAACTTGTTGAAATTGTAGATCGTGAAGTCAAGAAGCTGAATCGTAGCCAAATCCCGATTGTTAAAGTTCGTTGGAATTCCTGTCGAGCACCTGAGTTTACTTGGAAATGTGAAGACCGGTTTCGGTCTAAGTATCCTCACCCTTTTCCTAATGAAGTTCCTGCCGATAGCTCAACCTGAATTTCGTGACGAAATTCTCTTAACCGGAGGAGAATGTGGCAACCCGTAAGTTTCCCAAGTCAGCCATCATATTTAACTACTCGTTTGGCTTTTTATATGTGCATTTAACCTAGGTTTCGTGTAACTTAAATATCGTATTATGCTAACCATTTGTTTAGTCTTAACATGACCCAGCGATAAACCGATAACCGTGCATTATTATCAATGAAACAATATTTATTAAAACTAAAATTTTAATAATAAGAAATATAAAAATGATTTTATATTTTTTGTCACCTTTGTAGTAACTATATCAGTTCCATACAAATTCGCCGCCTTGGATGTTTAATTATTTAATTAACGTATTCTGATTTAATAATTACCGATTACCTTCATTATTTAAAACCTTTTTATCATTAAATATTATTTAACATAACATTTAAGCGCTTTATTTTGTCATCAATCATCACTCATAATAATTTTATCATCCATATCCGACCCGTGTAAAACCTAACCCGATCCGATTTCCCGACCCGTCACCTTTGCATGAGAATTTCATGCACAACCCGCCCCTCTTTGTTTCTTTTCTCTCCAAATCGACCCACCACCCACCCTGGTTCAAACCAGCGATCGAACTCCCCCTCTCATCGGTTTTGTTATCCTGGTATGCGTGTGGTGTTATAAAATATGGCAATTTTAGTAACACCTTTTATGCATAAGCTTTTAAATTTATAAAACGCCAGATCTTAAAAAAATACGATTTCACCACATTCACGGGTAAGTGCACCCATTGTGGAGCAGTATAGTATGGGTAAGATTCTGAGGTCGTCCATGGATACAAGGAAAAAGTAGGCTTTTGGTACTTCGTCTTTGTTGAAAACTTGTCCAAGTTCTTCTACTTTAAAATGTGAGTTTAGTATAAGATATATATATATATATATATATATATATATATATATATATATATATATATACACATATATATATAAAGAAGAAATTAAGATAAATTGAGGTTCTAGTATACTCAGTCGAAGATAGTACTATTACTTGTGGGACTTATCAATGGCGAGGTTGGTAAATTGTTTGACTCTGACTTTCCTTAAGATTATTACACGTCAGATGAGGAGGACCGTTTTTCAGTGTGGAATCCTGTCTCGCGTTCCTCTCGATCTCATCATAAATATCTTGAGAGGACCGTCCTGGGAGCAATAAATGAAGTAAGCGTAAATGCAATATAGTTGTAGGGCCCGATGGGTCGTCGGCGTCGTTACACTCGAATACATTTTCATGAACCAGCAAGGGACTAAGACCGTCTCCTCCATACACCGCTTTCGTGAAAATATGGGCGGTCGTAACCAAAGCCAAGTTCACTATCATGTAGCTCACCGACTTTCGTGAAGTGACAAAATATTACTAACCCGTATCCCAACTAGTACCTTCGGGCTGTAATTAGCGTGAAAGTCGTGTTTGTTTAAATAGACATAAAACTCACGAACGTATACCTTTACATGAGGTGTGAGTCATTGTTAGGATCATGCATTATCCCCCAGTCGGGTGTCACAAGTCCGACTGATGAGTTTTCGACTTCTCAAATGGTCTATAATACGCAAGGCACGGTTGTTCAAAAGAGTTAATAATACACTTTCAATAGAAAGAGTTTTTTAATCACTTTTCCGTTCCTTTTGTGATTTTGACATGGACAACACTAAAAAACTAGAAAAGAAACATTATTATGTTGTTTCAGTGATAGTTAGTTAGTTCTAGTCCATTTTATGGGGAATATTTGGATATAAAATATATATATAATTTGGTGTATATCGTAACCGAAAACCCACCACCACTCACCATCTTTTTCCTAAACTAATTAATCTTCAAGAGTACATATCATGTCCTACCCACTAACTCTTACACAAATCACTATTACCATCTTAAACATCAACCTCCATGCTTGTTCACCACCTTATCACCATTGAACCAAGCAACCACACATGATCATATCTCTATATCCCCCCCCCCCCCACACACACACACACACTTCGTGACCGGCCCTAGGCCAACAAACCCTCCCATCCCGTTTCCTATGGCACACCAACATACTAACTTGTTACAAAGATCAAAAACTCAAATACCTCACCCCTCCCTCTCCCATTTTCGGTCCCAAACACCCCCTCACCATCTCCATGAACCGTCCCAAACACCCTCATTTCCAACTTCAACCCATATATAAACACCTTAACTTGGCTTCTTTCACAACTACAAACCCTATATGAGAATCACTTCCCACCACACTCTCCTTCTCCCGCACCCCTCACGGCTCTCTCTCCTCCATCTCTCTCACTAAAACCTTCATCATTAAGCAAGATTCAAGGCTGAATGAAGTGCTAGGTACATCAAGGAAGGAGCCACTCACTTCTCTTTCACCATTTTTGATTTCCTTCAAGATTGGTGAGCTTTTTCTCTAAATTTCTTCATAAATAAACTATTAGATTTTTATATCTTGATCATTTTTACAATCTATTCACTTCCTATGTGACGTCCTGATGATCCATGATGATCCTTAGTGATAAAAACCAAAAGAGCACTTAAAATGTTAAATCTAGTTTAAAGCAACTTCATATTTTCATCCGTTTTCATGATCCATGGATGATCTAGTGTTTTATCGTGTTTGTTGTACTAAAAAATGGTTATAAGAGTAAAAGTTGCGATGACATGTTTTAGTATGTATAAAAAGGGTGTAGATCATGTGTAAACGTCATCAAAAGGCTGGTTTTGTGGGTAAAATCTCAATATCCGAATTTGATACATTTTAGACCATGAGGACTATTTTGGACATGTTTGAAACAATTTTGTGAAGGTACTATTACTAGAACTGAGTTTAGGAGCCATAAACCTTCAAAACAACATGTTAAAAACCCTAAAACGACACCTCGGGTTAACTCCAAATTTTGAACAGAACCTTAGAGTCTCCAATACCTTGATCATAAATGTAGTGGTAAAACTTGGCTAAAAAGATTCCTCTAGAAAAGAGCTTAAAATAGGGAAAACCCAACTTAAAACCGAGATTTTCGGACCCCGAAACCCTAATTTTAAAAAGATATATTCTAAATGGTTGAAACAACTTTTGTGAAGACACTTTTACTAGAAACGAGTTTAGGAGTCTTAAACCTTTAATACAAATGTCAAAAACCCTAAAAAGACACCTCGGGTTAACTCCAAATTTTGGATAGATCCTTAGGGTCTCCAAAAGTGGACTTTGATCATAAATTTAGTGGTAAAATTTGGCTAAAAAGATTCTCCTAGAAAAGAGATAAAAATAGGGAGAACCCGACTTAAAAACGGACATTTTCAGACTTCGAAAACCCTAATTTTTAGAAAAATATATTCTAAATGGTTAGAACTGATCTTAGAGGTATTGTAGGACCTAAAATGACTTAGCATATGATTACAAAGTGTTTTAGAAACTAAAAACAACCTAAAACGGTTCACTGATGCCAAACTGGGAAAACCAAGTCTTTACAGGCAAAACTGTCACTTTTGAAAATCAAATATGTGGAAACGTATTTTCTGAGTTAATAACATGTGAAGATATTTACTTCCATAAAAATAACTTTATTTTCTAAGATTATTAGAAGATATTGTGTATAGACAAATACTATAGAATGTGAATTTTGGCCTTTTAACCTCAACAACTTTTCACATGCATTTTGAATCCATAATTCACAAAAAATATTTGTTGGTTTAAATATTAACTATAAACATTAAATTGCTTGAGAAAAATACTTGTATATTTTACAAATGTATAGATATCTGTTTTTCAGAACGTTATCGCGAACTCAAATATTTATTGACAATAAATATTTCCTTAAGCCAATCGGTTACCAACTGAACCATCAGGTCACCATGACGTCAAGACTTGACCTATTAATTAGAGTGACTTAGATGTCAATCCAATTTGTTGACCTTAAGTTGTCTTATATTTGATCTAGGACGACTAGGTTATCGTATCATCATACTTTGATTTATTTGGATTCGTCAAGCTCAGGTGAGTCTCACGACCCCTCTTTTAAATTGTTTTAAATGCTTTTGAGGAATAATTCATATAACTATTATCATGCCTGACAATTAGATAATTGTGACATTCATTGATTGCATAAGCTTTTCGTCCATCCTATCTTATCATGTTGATTCATGTTATGATGAAATCCTACTATTTATTGAATCCGATTAATTATACAAGAAACGATGACTCATGAGTAGATTTATTGGGTTAACGCCCTTGCCCGTGATTGGTAGCTCCAATCTTGACTCATGTTCTATAGTCAATGGGTATATACAGTTATAGTTCATCCGATATTGTTGGAGAAAATACTATGAGTGAGTAAGCAATTAGTTTCGGAGTTCAAGGTTCATGGTAATAATAATACATTATCTTAACAAATATCAATCGGTGATAATCTTATGCCACACTTTGTTGTCAATCATAGTTGTCCATGCTATTTAAACATGTGAACTCACCAACTTTATGTTGACCCTTTTAGTATGTGAATTCTCAGGTGTCTGATCAACTGCTTGCCTGTGTGGAACTGTATGCATAATAGTAGGACATGCAATAACATTCTGGAGTCATGGTCAAACCAACCATTTTGGAGATTTCATTGCATAACAGATAATGGTGTCATGTTTTTAATCTTATGATCAATGTTTTTTAAACAATATTAACAACTTATTTCTCATTATTTTTTTTTTGCTGCATTTGAAATGAAACTCTTTTCGACTCATAAAACAACTCTAGTTGTTTAACCATCCAGAGGTTGTTCTATGTAAACTTGACTGTGATTCCATCTTGTTCGCACCTGAAATAGATTTTACGGGGTGTGACAGTTGAACACCTGGTCTTTTAGATCACGAGAGGACAAATCTGTATTGTAGAGGATTTTATCAAATCAGATGAGCTCGATTGGATCTATGGCAAATTGATGTGATACAAATTTACAGACACGTGATGTGATACAAATTTAACTCCGGTGATTTATTTTTAAGGTAGAGAGGTGGTGGCGGTTGTATCTGCAGGTGCTGATGGCTGACGGTGGTGGAAAGTGAGATAGGATTGATAACAGTGGATTTTGATATATGAAGGAATCGTGATGGTCTGGATTAGGTTGTTATATATTTTGATTTTTTTTAAAACTTTATTAATTATCTAAATTACAAAAACACCATTTTAGAATTTGAAGTTGTGAAATTGATTTTTAATAATAACATAACTAGTCCTTGATGTGTAAAATGACTAATATGCCTTTAGAGTATAAATTTTTTTTAACACCGTTAGTCTTAAGGACTCAGATGACAACAAAATATAAACGTTAGGACATGATTTGTTAAAAATCTGAGATTTGATCTAATGTGTCAAAAATGATCAAACATCACTGCGTCAGGAACACAAATTGTAATTAACTCTTTTTAAAAACAAATGAACTTTTGAAAGTCTCTGACATTGGCTTCACTTGTAAATTTTTTTTTATTGTTTAACACTTCTACTTTTTTTCTTTAACTTCATATACAACCTATATAAACTAGAAATGATATTAATTTTCCAAAAAAAAAAATTAGTTTTAATCATTTAATCAATAGTTAAATATCTTTAATAAAACATAAATCAAGTAAATTATTTAAAGTTCTTTCTTAACGGCTAAAATCATCACATCTGTATTTTATAAGATTTGAACCCACAACCTCTTAGTTAGAGAGTCATCACTTTACCATCAAGCACTCCACAAATTTTACCAACAATAATATAATAAAAATATAAATATCCATGGCGCTCATCACATTTGGCTTCAAACAGTGTGTCTTTGATACATCTATGTATGTTTATTTTAGGATTTGGTTACGTGTTATATGTTTATACATGTTGATGACAAGAGATGGTTTTGACCCGGAGTACGTCTTGGTGTTCGTTACATACCTTCCACTATTCAGATTGCAGCTATCCTGATCAAAGTAGTCTTCTACTCGGTTTGACACTCTAAATACAGGCTACACATTGCTATGCTAGCTTGTTAGTTTCCGGGGTCATATTAAACAATTATGATCTCTTAAATTTTCTCTTATAATAATTATGATGGTGATTATCTTCTTGTATTTCTTATATATTTGCTTTGAATATATCATCATATTGTTGAATAATAAATATCATCACTATTCGATCTCATATTATTTGAACAATTCTTTCCACATAAAACTATGTCCATCACACTTGTGTAATGGAAGTAATGGTGGTCCATTGTTAAAACTTGATGTAGTCTTTCCATAAAATTTAATAGCATGACAATAACACTTTCGTACTACATCTTGCCATCCACAGGACTACAGGAGTATCAAAGGACAACTTCCGAAATCTTTAATTTTCGTTTAGCATTGTGATGTTTCTATTTATTTTAATAGTTTTTGTAATGTTAAAGAAGTTATGATGATCTAGGACAATATAGTTAAGTATTTTGAGAACACTAGGTTGTAGGTTGTTTTTATGTGACATGAGGTCATATGTTATAGTCATGAAGGCATCATTTTGTAAATATACATGTTATATGCGTATAAAGACGTATCGGTGATTTCTTTTTTCGATCATGAATTTTATACTCATTTTGACGTTAGATATTTCAGGTCGAGATGTCAAGTGAGTCTAGGGGTGTTCTTCAAATCAAATTTGACGATTTTCATACTAAATACGAATTCCTGAATAAGTTTAGTCGAATTTGAATTGAATTTGGGTTTGTTTGACAAAAAAAAAAATTACAAGACTTACATTAAATATCTCTAACTAATATTTAATTTACCTATAGTATTTCAGTAATTTAATGGCGCATTCATTTAGAAAGTTTCAGAAGGAGAAACTGAACCATTGAACTAACGAATGAGTAGGTAGGTTACGAACCATTGAATCAAAGTAATCTAAGGCTTCAAGTGGCTAGGTTATGAACCACTGAACTAGCGATGGAGATACTAAGAAAGTCGATCAAATGGATGATGATGAAAATATGAGCCAAGAGCTGCTAGGTTATTCAATGGATAATAATGTTGGGTTTCGACAGTGGTATATGGGTTACCCGGTGCCGTATTTAAACAAAATTAAAATCACATTGATCGAAAGATTGATTAATTACCAAATCAGAGTGTAGCAGAATTAATAAATTGATTAATTATATTGAAGCGGAAACATAGAAAAACTCTAGTAATTAATCCTAACGCGTACAACACATTCAAAACTAGTGAACCAATACATGCGAACACACTAATTAACATAAACGAGATCATAATTAAAATGCAACTATGATGTAACAGTTAATTAAATGTAAACTAAGCTGAGTTTAGATATACATTTTCGGTGATTGAACAAACGTTCAAGTCCCTCGAGGGTGCAACGAGAACGAGGCTAGGTGCACGGAAACCGAGACATTATTGTCTCCTACGCGGATCGTGTACGCGATCCGGGTCTGGATCGCCCTTCGCGTAACGCGAAGGGTTCGAGCGGCAGAAGGCGACGGCGTTGGCAGAGGGGTGGCAGCGGAGCAATAGCGGTGGTCGGCAAGGCGGCGACGGGGCTACTGTTCTTAGGACTCGACAAATGACATCGCAGCAAGGGCGGCGGCGGATGGCGTGTGCGGGTGGCAGCGACGACTTGGCACAGCGGCGGCACGACAGCGTGGCGGTGGCAACAACGGTTGTTGGTCGGACTTGTGCGACTGGCCGAGAGGGCGACAGTTGCTGGTTCGGGTCAAGCGGAGAAGCACCAGATGAAGCAGTGAAGGTCGGTTGACACGACAGGTGCTCGGGGCGGACTTGCGACGGCGAGGCAGTGGTTGCGGCGGCCGAGATCGACCAAGAAGGAGGGGCGGTCGGCCGAACTCTAGAGGGACGGAGTGGAGAGCAAACTTGATTAGCAAGTTAGGAGAATTGATCAAATTAGGGTTTATGGTTGCTAATCAGATATATTTATATCTGATTAGGAAACCCATTATTTATGGTTTATTAAAGTGAATAAACAATAATAATTCGAAAGTTTTCGTGATTATCTGGTTAACGTCTCAAGCGTATTAAATCATGTTGCCCTCGATGTAATTCTTACTGGTCTTAACTGGGTTGGGTGTTTTGATATTGTCAGGTCTAGACATACAATATCTAACAAATAGATCAATCGGTAAAACTCAAGTGTGGTAGGTTAAAACCTAAAAGAAATTAGACTTTAATTGAAAATCAATGAAGACCATACTTTTAGTTCAATAGATTTTTCAAGATATCTTATAAATAATAAGGGAGATGATTATTTGAGAACTAATTGGTTTTGAGAACTTTTGAAAACCATTTTAAGCCACTGGTTTATATATATCCCCCCCCCCCCCCCCCATGTGAATTAAGTGGTTCCTACCTGAAATTAGTTATTGAGATTTGGTTCTCAAAAGTTTTTAAAATAAAAAGTTCTCATTTGAACCTAATCCTAAATAATAAATCTTATATTATACATATAATTATATATCATCAATTTACCAAATGTTTAACAGTAGAGTGGCACATGTATGTAATTTTTTCCAACTTTGAGGGTATTTTGGTTCTCTCCCTCATCAGCCTCTGTGTAGCTTCATATCACCACATAATCAGTACTTTGAGAGGGTAGCTTCATATCACCAGAAAATCAGGGATATGTTCACCAAAAAATCAGGGCTGCTATTTCATTTGAACACGCAAAGAAGTGATCATAGGCCTCGCTTGCTCTCTTTCTTCTCTCTCACATCTATGTTCCGATGAAGAGAACCACCAGGTTCATCTCCATATCGAGAGAAGAAAAGAGTGAAAATCAGGGATGCTCTTTCATTTGAACACGCAAAGAAGCGATCACAAGCCTCGCTGGCTCTCTTTCTTCTCTCTCACCCTCTCTCAAATGACACCTGCCGATTTTCCGGTGATGAGATGATGGACATGAGTTTCCTGTTAGAAATTCAGTAACGATTCAAACAATCGTTCGATCAATTACAATACAGAATATAGATAATGAATGACAATTCAACAGAGATAAATACAAGCATAAACACCACCGTAACACGATCACGAACAGCAGCAGGAACAGTCCCTGCAAAACAGATAAACACATAAACAAAACGAAAGGAACCGGGCTTGTGTTTGACACAATTCCTTTAAACAGATTCGACGTCGGTTCCCAGGGTACACCGGTTCAAAACTGTGTGTACAGTCGGACGAGATACTTGCCTGAAACGAAACCGGAATGAAGAAGTGGACGGAGATCAACAACAGCACGACGTTGGAATTCTATTTTTCTGTGTGTTCTTTTGCTCCAAACCTATGTATTTATACACGCAAATTGGGCATACGAAGTGATCATCATTAATCAGTAATGAATGATCGATTTATGCTCATTAATCCGTAATGAATGATCAGGTTTGGAAAGCCAAAGGCCATTTCTAGAATCATCTCAAAAAATGGTTCGAAAATTAGCAAAAACTTGTCACGCTCGGACACAGGTTTCGGAGCTGCATTCGTGTCCGCAGGTCGCGCGTTCAGAATTTCGGCTTGACAACCCATTTTTCGCACCCCCCCCCCTGCGTGAGGGTATGAGCTAGAGTAAAACATGACACAAGTGATATCTAGAACTTTGAGGTTTATCTTTATAAACCAATTCACCTTTTATTCCCACACCAATGTGGGATAACTCACATCACATTTTTCCAAACTTGAACAAAAAATTCTTTTGAGATAAACATCTCATTCACACACATTTTCCAACAATCCCCCACATGAATGGAGGTTGATCTCAGAAGTAACTTAATCCCGATCGAATTTCAACAGTTGAATCTTGCATACGATAGGTAGGTGTTACCCTTTAAACCTTCGCTCATGAAACACACTTAGTCTACTGGCTCTTAGTAGGCGGCGATGCCTTTGAACTCGTCGGCCGTTTGTATAGGCGACAATGTGCTTCACACAAGACTCTCCTTGACAACATCAAGTCCTCATAGTTATGTTCGTTATGGTCATGAACATTAGTCTGGTTCTGGGAGAGCTCTTAGGTGTTGTGCCCCCTCTCAATACCCTTCGAAGCGACCCCACTTCTCTCTCACATAGGTGATTCACCACGTGTGACTGCCTCAGCTGAATCATTAAAATCCATAGGCTTAACCTCGTACTTGTCACTTTTAGGAATGGAATAGGAGATGTACTGATTCCAATCATACATCCCTTCTTAAAGTGCGTGGGTTTATCAAATCTTCCCCCACAGTGACCTCACTAGTTCATACAATAAGGTTGTCCTATTGAACTCAGATCTTGGGATCTCCAGTCAACTGAGTCAGGTTTTCCTTCATATAAATTTCGTCTTTTAAGGGCTTCAGTCCCATTCCCATGAACAACTTCTGAACTAACTCTCTACTTAGGCCTTTTGTCAGCGGATCCGTAATATTATCCTTTGACTTCACATGGTCAACAGTGATAATTCCAGTAGAGATTAGTTGTCGTATCGTATTATGTCTACGTCTTATATGTATGTTCTTACCATTATACATTGTGTTATGAGCTCTGCCAATTGTCGATTGGCTATCACAATGTATACATATGGCCGTTGCCGGCTTAGGCCATTTTGGTATATCCTCCATAAATTGACGTAGCCATTCTCCCTCTTCACCAGCTTTATCTAAAGCGATGAATTCTGCTTCCATCGTGGATCTAGCAATAACCATTTGTTTCGACGATTTCCATGATATGGCTGCACATCTAAGTGTGAATACATATCCACTCGTTGCTCTGGAATCCTTCGTATCAAATATCCAATTTACATCACAGTGTCCTTTAATCACTGCAGGATATTTGTTGTAGTGCAGCCCATAATACCTTGTGTACCTTAGGTACCTAAGTAACCTAGTCACACATCTCCAATGAGTTGAACTTGGATTACTTGTGTGCCTACTTAGCTTGCTTCCGACATATGCTAAGTCTGGTCTGGTACAATTCATCAAGTACATCAAACTGCCAATAATTCTTGAATACTCTAATTGGTTAACAAGTTGTCCTCTGTTCTTAGCTAGATGTTGACTTGTGTCAATGGGAGTTCTAGCTACATTAGAGTCATTTACATTGAGCTTTTCAAGAATTTTGTCCACATAGTGAGTTTGTCCTAAAGCAAGTCCACTTTGGGTCCGTGTGATTTTAACTCCCAAAATCACATCTGCTAAACCCATGTCTTTCATGTCAAATCTTGCCTTCAAGGTGTTCTTTGTTGATTTTATCATTTTGTCATTACTTCCAGCAATGAACATGTCATCAACGTATAGACACAAGATGACATAACCATCTGGTATGTCTTTTACACACACACACTTATCACATTCATTGATCTTGAATCCAAAGTCAATCATGACATGATCAAACTTTTCATGCCATTGTTTTAGAGCTTGCTTTAGTCCATACAAGGATTTGACCAGTTTACACACTTTCTTTTCTTGTCCAGAGGCTCTAAATCCCTCTAGTTGTTCCATGTAAATTTCTTCCTTTAGATTTCCATTTAAGAAAGCGGGTTTCACATCCATTTGATGAACTTCCAAATTTCTAATGGCCGCACTAGCAAGTACCAAGCTTATGGAGGTTATTCGAGTTACTGGTGAATATATGTCAAAGTAATCTAGACCTTCTTTTTGTTTGTATCCTTGACCACCAGTCTTGCCTTGTACTTGTCTATGAAGCCATCAGGCTTCATCTTCCTCTTGAAGATCCAACGATGACCTAGTGGTTTGCATCCCGGAGAAAGATCCACTAGTTCCCATGTATGGTTTTGTAAAATAGAATCTATTTCACTTTTGATGCCCCCCTCCATTGAGGTCCTTCTGAGGAAGTTACCGCTTCATGGTATGTTTTGGGTTCACTTTCTACCATGTACGTGTAGAAATCATGACCAAAAGACTTTTCAGTTCTAGCCCTCTTGCTTTGCCTAGGCTCAACATCTTCCTCCTCAGATTGCTCTTGTTCTTCCGGAACACGTTCTGGTTCTTCCGGAACTCGTTCTAGTTCTTTCGGAACTAGCTCATCATGAATACGTTTATCATCTGCCCCAGACGTATTTCCATATTCTTTTGTAATGCATGGAAATATATTTTCAAAGAATGAAGCATTCTATGATTCCAGTATCGTTCCTTTGCGAATGTCGGGAATCTTGGATTCATGCACAAGGAAACGATACGCGCTACTGTGATCTGGATATCCAATGAATATACAGTCAACAGTTTTGGGTCCTATCTTTTGAGCCTTAGGTAGTAGAGCAACCGCCTTTGATAGACACCCCCACACTTTGAGGTATTCGTAGGACGGTTTTCTTTTCCACCCTAAATCGTATGGGGTTTCATCTCTTTTCTTATGGGGATAGTTTGCCGAGAAGATAGCATCCCCCCACAAGTTTTGGTTTACACCAGAACTCACTAACATGGCACTCACCATTTCTTTCAAGGTTCGATTTTTCCGTTCAGCAATCCCATTTGATTGGGGTGAATATGGTGCAGTGAACTCATGTCTAATTCCATTTTGTAAACAGAATTCAGCAAATGGTGAGACATACTCACCACCTCTATCACTTCGTACAACCTTGATCTTCCTTTCAAGTTGATTCTCAACTTCAGTTTTATAAGAAATGAAATCTTCAATTGCCTCGTCTTTACTTTTGAGCAAGTAAACATAACAACACTTCATGCAATCATCGATAAACGTGATGAAGTATTTAAATCCATTTCTAGTTGGAATGGATATCAAATCACACACATCTGTGTGGATCATACCCAGTGGTTCAGTATTTCTTTCAACCGGTTTGAATGATGATCTAGTTAATTTTGCTTCAACACACGTTTCACATTTATAGTTTGAGTCAATATCAAAATTTGGTATGCAATTTAATTTAATCAAACGACGAATGGAATTAAAGTTAACATGACCAAGTCTACCATGCCACACATTAGAAGACTCAAGAAAATAAGCAGAACTGGTACCAGTCTTATTCATAGCATTGTTAACGACCATTACATTTAGTTTGAACATACCATTGAGGGCATAGCCCTTTCCAACATACACACTATTCTTGGTCAACACGACCTTATCTGACTCAAACACCATTTTGAAACCAAACTTATTCAACAGCCACCCAGACACAAGATTCTTACGAACCTCAGGGATATACAACACATTAGTCAAGGTAAGCTCCTTTCCTGATGTCATTTTCAGGATCACATTTCCTTCGCCTTTGACTTCAGCAGTGGCAGAATTACCCATGAAGAGCTTTTCTCCATTAGTAACTTCTTTGAAGGTGTTGAACAAGTTCTTGTCAGCACACACATGGCGAGTGGCACCGGTATCAACCCACCATTCTTTGGTATTCGAACCAACCAAGTTAGCCTCAGAGATCATCATTGTGAGGTCAGAAATCATGGCAACAAGATTCTCATAATCATCAACCATATTGGCTTGACGAGAGACATCTTTCTTGGGTTGTCTACATTTATTTACCCGGTGACCTGGCTTGTCACTGTTGTAACACTTGCCTTTAATTTTTTTCTTCCCAACCCCACCTTTGGGTTTAAGATTAAACCCCTTCCCCTTGTTCTTCTTCTCATCCTGTCCTTTATTCTTGTTACCTTTGGAGGATTGGCCATATTCAACAATATTGGCCTTTGCTTGCTCGGGGACATCACTCTGTTTTTGAGAAATTTTGTTGTCTTCTTCAATACGAAGATGAACCACAAGATCTTCAACGGTCATTTCCTTTCTCTTGTGTTTAAGGTAGTTCTTGAAATCAACCCAGCTTGGTGGTAATTTCTCGATCATGGTAGCCACTTGGAATGTCTCGCTGAGTGACATTCCTTCCGCATGAATATCATGGAGAATGATTTGCAACTCGTGGATTTTACTCATAACAGTTTTTGAGTCAATCATTTTAAAGTCCAATGAATTTGGCCACCACAAATTTCTTTGTGCCTGCATCTTCGGTTTGTATTTTCGTTCCAAAGATTCCCATAGTTCATTGGCCGTGTTTACTTTACAATACACATTGTAAAGTGAGCCCGCCAAACCATTGAGCACATAGTTCTTACACAAGAACTCAGAATGCTTCCAAGCTTGAACCGCGCTCACAGATTGAGCATCCATTTCCCCTTCAGAAACTTGGGGAGCGGTTTCAGTCAAGAACCTCGCAAGGTTCAACGTTGTCAGATAAAACAGCATCTTTTGCTGCCAACGTTTGAAGTGCAGACCGTTGAACTTTTCAGGTTTTTCAGTATGGCTTGCAACCGCGCCAGGCAGCGGTTCAACCATCACAGTGGTAATAGCAACGAAGGAGGAAAACACAGCAGAGACACCAGAGGTCGACATTGGTTGAGAGGAACTCATTCTGAAACGAAACCGGAGGAAAACAGTCAGAAAAAATTCATACATAGAGTGTACACAAAATCTGTTTAAGTTTGTTGGAAATTCAGTAACGATTCAAACAATCGTTGCATCAATTACAATACTGAATATAGATAATGAATGACAATTCAACAGAGATAAATACAAGCATAAACACCACCGTAACACGATCACGAACAGCAGCAGGATCAGTCCCTGCAAAACAGATAAACACATAAACAAAACGAAAGGAGTCGGGCTTGTGTTTGACACAATTCCCTTAAACAGATTCGACGTCGGTTCCCAGGGTACACCAGTTCAAAACTGTGTGTATAGTCGGACGAGATACTTGTCTGAAACGAAACCGGAATGAAGCAGTGGACAGAGATCAGCAGCAACACGACGTTGGAATTCTATTTTTCTATGTGTTCTTTTACTCTAAACCTATGTATTTATACACGCAAACTAGGCATACGAAGTGATCATCATTAATCAGTAATAAATGATCGATTTATGCTCATTAATCCATAATGAATGATCGGGTTTGGAAAACCAAAGGCCATTTCTAGAATCATCTCAAAAAATTGTTCGAAAATTAGCAAAAATTTGTCACGCTCGGACACAGGTTTCGGAGCTACATTCGTGTCCACAGGTTACACGTTCAGAATTTTGACTCGACAACCCATTTTTCACACCCCCCCCCCCCAACTAGAGTAAACCATAACACAAGTGATGTCTAGAACTTTGAGGTTTATCTTTATAAAACAATTCACCTTTTGTTCCCACACCAATGTGGGATAACTCACATCACATTTTTCCAAACTTGAACAAAGAATTCTTTTGAGATAAACATCTCATTCACACACATTTTCCAACATTTCCGTTCCCCCTCTCTGTCAAACACACACAGGCGTGCGGCGTGCCTTCCGATTTTTTGATGAAGAGAAGATGGAGATCGGTTTCCATTGTCGGGACGCTCCTTCGTCGTTTTTAGGTATTCTCCGCTTGCTTTTCCTGCCTCACCCGATTTTAGCGTTTATTCTCTTAGTATGTTCTTATATTTTGCAGGCCTGCGTGGCCGGAGATGGTTATCGGTTCCTGATCGAGTTGTGTTCTTCTTTAGAATTGTGCTCTGCTTCTTCTCGCAACCTTCTTGATATGCCCTAATTTCACCGATTCATAGGTTCAGTCTCATTTTTTCTTATAATTAGGAACTGTTACTGTACTAGAACAATATATAGAGCTTATACACATTTTTTGTCTATTAGTAAATGAAGAAAAAAAATTTGTGATTTGCTTAAAGTGATGAGGTAGCCGATGCCAGTTATATTAGCCTTCTTAACGGTGATTATGTGATTCATCCTTTTTTTTAGTAACTGTTACTGTAATAGAATCCTTAATTCTTAAATGTAAATCAGCCTTTTTTTCTAATCCAAACTACACCTTAATTTTTATTAACTAACTTTCTTCTTTTGATTTGATATATGGAAAACAAAAGTTAGCTTCAGCTGTAATAAACAAGAAATAACAATAGATGTAGTTTTGCGTTTTGGTTTGGTTTTTATATAACAGTCTCTTATGTTCATTTAGGGACACAACTCTAAAAGATGCAACATCATAAGCCATAAGAGACTGGATGATCAGTGTGGAAACAACCTATTACCTTATGGTGTGGAGGATCTGTGCAATAATAGGTACTTAAATACGACCCGCATCAGTTTTTGTCAATGGAAAATCGAAATTTTGTTTTGGCAAAAATACAATTAACCATTTTGATCCGTGGAGCTAGAATTAATTTGAATGTACTACACCATTATACATTATCTATATATAATTGGACATATTTTGAATAGTTATTTTTTTGTGGTTTTTTCTTTAGTTGATTGTTGTTTTATCGCTCCATTTCTTTCTCAGTTGCCTACGCTTAAACAATTGTAGGTCATAGCCACAAAGGGACTGGATCTGCTACGATGGCCCGTTGTGGAGCCTATGGTGGAACTGGAGGAGGCTACAATTATACTAGAACCATCAGTGGTGGTGGTAGGATCCAAAGATAGAGGGGTGCGATTGAAAACCCTTATGAGGTGCTCCTTTTTTTGTTATTTGCATTATGTTGTTTCTGTTATCCTACATGTAACAAAATCAATACTAACATATTACATTGAAAGCATTAACTACTAACAGATTACATTGGGAGAATCTACGCCTCTACGGTATTAAGTACATGCCAACAACAAGCTAACACGGATGATGGTCGAGGACACCAGGTATGGGCCATTATATTAGGATTTTTTTCTTTCAGTTTAGTCTTTGGAGGCTTTATGTTCGATTTTTAGTGATTTGCTATGGAAAAAGAACTTCAATTAAACATGGTTACTGATCAGATAAACATATTAAATTATTTGTTATCATATTATTTGTAGCAATATTATTAAACATATTAAAATTGGAAAAAGAACTTCAATCAAACATGGCTTCATGTTTGATTTTAGCTGCATGTTCTCCATATTATTTGTAGCAATATCACACAAACTCCTATAGTTGCATCAATCCTAACTATGTGCTAGGTTTGACACAAACTCCGGCATTTAAATATATCTGAAAGTTAAACGGATTAAAATAATAACAAAAATTGTTGTAATTTGTGCTAGGTTCTCAACGTTATATTGGTGAAATTGTGGATTAATTAGGATTTTTATTAAATTTTGACTATCTGCATATTTTTATTAAAATTCAAACAATAATGAATTAAGTTTCAATCAACATTTAAGTTTCATACTTTCATGTACCTAAGATTTAACTAGCAAGTTTCAATCAATACTTAAGTTTCATACTTTCATGTACCTAAGTTTCAACTAGCAATTTTCAATACCTAATATTTAACTAATCAAGTTTCATACTTTCATGTACCAACGATTAACTAACTTTTTATTTTGCAGAAAACCAACGATTAACTAATTAATCAAGGGTTCAAGATTCAACGATGTTGAATTTAAAAAGGATAAAGGAAATACACTAACCTAATAACCTTGTTATTTGCTTGAAGATTGATGAGGTTAATACTTTGATTCTAAAATCAAAATTTTAATCGAGGCTAAGATCCTTGTATAGTTCTACTTTCTAGTTTTTGAGTTGATGAGGAAATTTGGATACAGATTTTGACTTTTGAGAGTTGATTAGAAAACTAGAAATCGATATTTGAGTGTTGATTTTGATAAGTTTTATACAACATCATCAAGATACCACTAGATTAAAGGCCCAATGACCCAAGACTCTTTGATTAGAAAGTATACATTTAAAGACTTTAGTTTAGTAACTTAGAGTATTCACGGTAGGTTTCTTAAAAAATATGTGAGTGTAAATCTGTATAATTTAAGGTTTGGTTATGAGTGGTTGTGAGTAGAGGAGAGAGAAAAACTTTACAAATCTGTACACTGGAATCGGTTCGGTTCTAAAAACCGGTTCCAACTATTTTTTTATAAATTCTTTTCTAAGATTTATTATAAACAACCTAAAAGGCACGCTTTATCATACATTTGTTAAATTTACACATTACATGTCGTCCAAAAGCTCCCAAAGTGCTTATTTACTAAACGACATTCCATAAGTTCGTTCATATTCGACAACAAATTCTGAAACAACTAGTCCATTAGCATTGTTGTGAGGATCTTCCAACAAGTTCATCCGTATGTTATAGATTATGTGAGACCTTATAAGAACCCGTGTTAATCTTGTCCATTTACTTTGTAGCTCATCGAATGTGCATTATGTTGCAACGTCCTCGTCAAATACTTCTTTTACGCGATTCCAATAAGTATCACCATCGAGTCCATCAGGATTATCAATCCCCATATCCTCCTTAACTTTTAACATACAAAGGGTCAAGTTCTCCTCCTCTTGGCTCCACCAAGGTGACTTATCCTGCTTGAATGTGTAAAAAAGTAACAAACAATGAGCTAATAATCAAACAACACAAAATATATATTTTTTATTTAATAAATAAAAACAATATAAACTACACTATCTAATTAATAAAAAACAACATAAAGACAACAACACATCAACACCACTTTAAAACCGCCATGGATATGGTTGTACATGCATTTGACTATGACGGTGCAAAGTGGTCATGGAAATGGTTTTCAATAAACCACCACACTTTTGCATCGTGCTTTTCTAATCCTCAACATAAGTGGTTTAATGTAATTAATCTTGATTTGTTAAGTGTGTCAAAATCTAGGAGTTGTTTTTATAAATTTTACTTTTGGTGTTTGATTTAATTTAGTTTCCTATTAGGTGAATTAGGGTTTAATAGTTTTCTTGGTTTCTTGCAGAGTAGCTTCGGAACTTTGGTGTCGGGTCTCATCTTGGTGCAAGGTGCCAAGCATCTATGCGTTTGAATTAGAAGATCTCCTCAAAGTGGTGGAAGATTCATTATTTGGTAGGAAGCTCAAGATGGTGTTTTATGCGATTATCCTCACCATGTGTTGGGTTATTTGGAGGAGTAGAAACGAGGCGTTGTTTCAAGGAAGGAAACGTTGTATACCTGTTATGTTCAATGAGGTCAAGTGTGCTAGTTTTGTTTGGGTTAGAAATAGAGGCAAATGGTGGGATTTAACATGAGAGGATTGGGATATGTTTAAAATGTAAGTCTTTTTCCTTTGTCTGTGCCCTTTTCTGGCGTCTTGCTAGGTAAGGCGGTTGTTGAATGAAAGTCGCCGTTCAAAAAAAATAGTTTTCTTGGTGGGCAAGTTTAGAGAAGTGTATATATAGGGATTAAATTAATGTAATTATTCATTCTTTATTCTTTGTAAGTTCATTTGATTAATAGAAAAGAGTCATGGTTGTCCCCCCAATTTTATTGTGTTTAAGAGTTCATGAGTTGAGAGATCTGATTCTTTCACATTTGGTTAAACATGGTTGAAATAAGACACCCAAAAATATTATAATAAAAAGGTTTTGGGTTCAAATTAGGTTTTATGTTGGGTGAGAAAGTTTTCATATTGATTCGTGAGTGATCCAATGTAAAAATAAAACAAAAAAAAAAAAACTAATTACAAAATGCTACCCCATTTTGGTAATTAAAAACGTCATAACTAAACCAATTCAAATTATCATCACCGATTCCCAACCCCCCACCCCTTCCCCTTTTGAATATCCAACCGATCTCTGCAATCCGCCCCCTCAATCACCATTTCTTCTGCCGCAGATTCAGTTACCAACTGAATTCTCTCATCTAAACCAGGCATCTTCTCCATCAACATGCCAATTCCTTCCAGACCTTCGTTTTCCGACGATTCACGGATCATGATCAGAAAACCATTACCGAAATCCGCATTGCTCAGAGATTATCTTCTCGATGAAATGAGCTCCTGCTCTTCAAACGGCTTCCGATCCTATCCTCGCCGTCAGTGCTGCACCACGGTCGCTCGATTCCTCGGCGAAACAGATCTCAACAGAAACCCTAAGCGGAATCGGAGATCCGATTTCAAACCGAAACAATCGTCGATGCTGCAGAAAGCTTCGGTTCTGATGATCAATGCGTTCAGGTATTTACCGTTCGCCGGCGCCGGAATTTCTAGGAAGGCTAGTGGTTTCCCGAGGAGTCTATCTCGGAAGCTAATGAAACATGGCTTCTGGAGGAAGACGAATTGTCAGAACAACGAAGAGGTCAAACGGTTGACGTCATTCGCCGATTTACTCAACGAGAAGGAAATCACTCCGCCTCCGTCACCACTGTCAAAGGTTTCCACCGCCGTTACCGCCGCCAGTACGACGGAGCTGATTAGCGTAACGAGTGATGGTAACAGCTGGTCCGGCAGCGAGTTTACGGCCACAACAAATGAGAGTTTCACCACCGGAAATTTCTCCGATGTTAGTTTAGGTCAAAACGACGTCGCGGAGGAGTTACCGGAGGATAAGAAGACGACAAATGGAAATGGAGTTGGCACAACCACCGCAACCACCGCCGTCACCAGCGATTCCGATACTACCGAAAACGCAAAGGTGAGACATAATTTAATGGTGCTGGTACATTTTTTTTAAATTAAATTTTCACCAAATTTGGACAATAATATTGTTAAGAGTAAATTACTATTTCAGCCTTTCGTTCATTTAATTGGTCTAGTTCAAAAAAAAATTAATTTTTTTATAAATGAGGTGTATCTATGTAGATTTATCACGCATAAGGTGATTGTGCTAAAAAGGGTATGGTTGTGTGAGTTATTGATATTATTTTATTTAATATGTATATATAAAAAAATTAATATAAACCATGTGATTGGTTATCGGCTAAACCCACTCACACATCCTAGTCACGCAGGGGAGGGCGGTGTTTTGTGTCGTGACCTTGCGTGGCTGGGTGCACTAGCGAAGCTTGGGCGAAAAGTTTGGGGCGAAGAGTCATGGATCCTAATCCCGGGCGGTTCTTAATAAATATACAAAAAATTCAAAAATCGCAAAAATTAGCACTACGGCTGAAAAAACCCCGTGGCGGCGCCCCCCCCCCCCCCCCCCCGGTCCTAACTAACCTTCACCACTGGTTGGGTGCCACCTAACCCACGCCGCTCACCCACGAAGAGTATACCGGTTGCTCTTAAAGGTTAAATTCGTATCAAAATCCTATATAGAGAACCGTGAGATTTCTTTTTTAGTTATTTTGGCCTTTGGTTTCACGTCATCAAGGGTCAGAGTAGTTAATAAGTTGAAATATTAGTAGCAAATGTATCAAAAGATTTTTTTTTGTAACACAGAGACGAACGACCAAAAACAAAAAAGGTTAGAATAGTAATTTATTCTACTGTTACATAACATATTTAAATTTGCAATAATATTAATAATTTTTGAAAATTCAAATTTGAGATCTTACTAATAACTAATACTTTTTGAAGATTCAAATTTGAAATCCTATAAATAACTAATAGTTTTTTGAAGATTCAAATTTGAAATAATATTAAAAATTAACATTTTGGGAGAAGAGGCAATAAATTTTCACAGCGAGGAAGGAGGAGAAAATATAGGCCGGAGAAGGGGTGTATTAACTTTTCTATCTCTATCATGTGCGTAGTACGTGATTTGTAGTATTATGTTAGTGAATCTTTGCCGTAGATTCCGTTTACGTGTAACTTCTTAACGTGATATACGCCGTTGAATCTGATGGAACATTTTAAGCTCGTGCTACACTAAGTAGAGGATTGGCAGATTGAGTAATGCTATAAATAATAAATTTCAAATTTATTTGCCCACAAGACACTCGTTTTTTGGACCCCTCGTTCATTAAGAGCATTCTATCAGATTCTTCATGTCAATATCACATTTTAATAAATTATCTGTAGCCTTTAAGGGTCTATCTCTTTCTTTTCTTTTTTTTTAACTTGTGAACTTGTAACACTATATTTTATATTTTATAGAATTTAAATTCATAACTTTTAACAAGAAATAATTATTTTTCTACCAAGCTACCCTGTTAGATTGACACGTTAAAAAGTCAAACTCGACGGGTCGATTTCAGCTTCAAATAACCTAGTTTATAGTTCGTTTTTCGGGTCGATCATATGCATGACTAAATTTATTTAAGTTTACTTGGTTTAAATTTTGGCTTGTTGGTGATGCTAATCGACAAAAGAAGTGGCAGGAAAAGTATGCCGAGCAATTTAGTCCGGTTTCCGTGATGGATTTTCCAAACGATAACGATAACAATAACGAAGATGACGATAATGAAGATGAAGTTTCTTCGGTGTCCAAACATAAACATCTCAATGTCAAAGGTTGTTATTTTATATCTTTTTACATTGTGTTTTCTTGCTAACATATAGTATATAAAGTTTACTACATTTTTACAGGAACAAAAACATCAAAGCACAAGACTCGGGTATCCGAGAGAGCTCATCAACTCGAGCCGGTCAAACTACAGGACCGGATAGCTCAATTTGCTCTCGAGAACACCCAAGAAGAGAATCAAATAGAAAAGAAAGCAATGGCATTACTTCAACTATTGAAATCAACGGTCTCCTCTCGTCATTCGTTGAAATTTGAAGCAGTAGAGAGCGTTTTAACAGAATTTTTTAAAGAAAACGCGCTCGGAGATGATGTTTCCGATTATGAGATGTTGGAAAGAGCAAAAGATTGGATGTTTGGACATGAACAAGAGATGTTTATAGATTGGGAGTCCGAAAAAAATAGGAAAATATACCTAAGAGATATGGAGAAGGGGGAGAGATGGTCAAACTATGATCACCAATTGGAGAAAGTCAACGTTAGTTTGGAAGTTGAGTGTGAAATATTTAAATCATTGGTCAACGATATTTTGACCGAACTTAATCTGCAAGAATTTTGAACTTTTAGATAGTGTGTTATCTTCCTAGGGGCCAAAATTGTCAAGTGAGCCCAATAGACTCAGGATAGAAAGTTAGTAGCAAGACGTGTAGAAACTGCGCTCAGGCCCATCTTTCATAAATGGGCCTACAAACTGTGTAATGGGCCTGCTATTTTGTAGAAGTTCAGTGTGTGTTTAATTACTTGGTATATCCTTACTTGATAGCTTTCTATCTTGATAGCATTGTTTTTGAACTATATTCAACTAACAACACTAGTTAAACACAAATTGATGTTTTCTGAGTTGACCATAACTATGATAACTTGTTAATCTCAAAACTAGCATCGTGGTGGTCGGTTAGCTTGGTTGGTTTGAGTGGGTTTACATAAATGTAATTCTTTTTGGTGAGAGCTTTGAATGAAGTAACCATAAAGCTTGCTAGGCTTTTACGAAATGTTTGATCGTTTGTGCGAAATATATGAGACATTTCACAGATGATTATATGTGAAATATAAAAACATTTCGCAAACAGTTGTTTCGGTCTTCTGTTTTATATTTGATTAAACGTCATTGAAGACGTTTAACGGTGTTTAATTCCTTGTTTTAACATCGTTAGATGTTACGTAAAGCTAAGTATAAATAGTAGACCATCACCAACATTTCAGGCCCGAGATCATATGAACTCTCTTGATCTCTACAACATTTCGCAAACTTGCTCACTGCTTTGGAATAGCAACTCGGTTCCAGCATTTAAGGTTTATCTAGCCTATAAGAGTTCAAAGATATAGTCCAGGTTTGGTTTACTCCGGCAGTACTACTGCTTCGGCTGCTGTACCCTGGTAAACAAACGAGTCTCAATAAGAGACTCGGAATTTGTTTTAAGGGAATCGTGTTGAACACAAGCCTCAACCAAAACGTTTTCTCTAAACTGGTTTTCTAAAATTTCTTTACGATATATTTTGCGAAATCTCCTATTTGCAAAATCTCCTATTTGCAAAATCTTTTGTTTCTGTGAACATTATGATAATCAGTTTCTTCGAACATTGTGTTTCATTAAGCAGAAATTGCGTTTCAACCCATTGTGAAAAAACTAAGTTTTGCGATATCTCTTTTTTTGTATCTCAATTGTTTCTTTGTTTTGTATTTCAATTATTTCGTTCTATTGTATTTAGTTAACTTTGAGTTGTAATCCTTTATAGTTTTCCTATTGTAACCTTCGTATCGTAAGTTGAACATCATAGGTGGTAATTCAAGTGTTTTATTTTATTAAAATTCTTATTTACGTCAATGGTCACATAGAGGTGTAGTTTCGTCCTTCGTTATAGATTGGTGCTTATGATCGATTTGAGGTGGCCATGGAAAGTTACCAAAATGGTAAATGCATCTAAATCAGTAAGGTAGCAAGTAAAAGTCAAGACCCTTATATCTTGTCTTAGCAAGAAGATCGAAAACGTTAGAGGAAAAAGAACAGGCAGGCTCATGCCATAATATTTAAATGATTACCAGGTGAAACTCCGCCCATCAATCAACCATCCACAACCCGTCACTGGTCAAATATGTGACATCTCACTTTAATTTTTTAAAATTAAGAATAATAAATTAGGATTGATTGTGACTTTGTGAATTACTTGAATATTATATTTAAAGACTCGTCACTATGAACCGACCAACAAAACGGATGAAATATTTCCTTTTGTTTAAATATTGAGTTAGAACCTTAAAAGAAGGTTTTACGTTCGGTTAGTGATAAAATAGAGAAAATTACGCGATTATGAAAACGAACCGAGTAAATAAAAACGTCACTACATTTGGTCACGGACCAAGTGTGACGAAACTGAAAAATAATTATACGGTTCCGAGCGTAATTTAATTCTATGAATTTTGATATAAAATTTGTAGCAAAATGAGTCTGAAAAATATACCGCGAATCGCGTAATAACCAGACTTTTACCTGCAAGTGACTTACATTAGTGAAATTTTATAAAAAAATGGTATGTATGCATGTATATGGCCTGTGTATATATGTATGTATATATGTATGTATATATTTGTGGAGAAAGAAAAATGTAGGTAATCATGTGTGTGCATAGGAAATTGACACCTAGCTCACCTAGGTCATCATTGCCTCTTTAAAACCCAACACACACACATACACCACCACACTCCATCTCTCCCTCTCCCTCCCTCTTGATTTCGGCCGAAACCAACCCCCCCCCCCCCCCCCCCCCACACACACACACACACACATCAATTTTTTTTTCTTTGCATCTTCATCATCTCAAGAACACAATCAAGTAGGAGATTCAAGAGAAGATTAGAGGCTTTTTGTTCAAACAATCAAGGTATGAACCATTACCTTGTTTTCTTCATCTAAACCCTCTAACATCTCAAAAACCCACTTTCTTAACATTTGATTTTCTAAGAAAAACACTTTTAAAATCAAGTTTAAACTTGAGATGGTGAAAGAAGTTATAAACAAGCAAGAAACACAAGAAAACATGGGAAAACACACACCCACACTCACGGCCGTGAGTGTGTGTATGTGTTTGTGTGTATGTTGTTTAAAATTAGGGTTTGATCATCAAGAAACCCACATGCATGTTAAATCCAAGCTTAAAACATGAGTCTTGTGAAAGATTTAATGGATAATCTAATATAAAACCTTAAGATCTTGAAAGAAAACTAGTAACTTTGATGACACATGCATGGATAATAATCATGATTTTATATGATTTTATGTGAAATCATATGTGTTTGTAGTTATGATTTGCTAGTATTTGATGTTAGTAATATGTTAATCATATGTATATACATAATATTAGGGTATGAAACCCTTGGATTTTAAAATAAAAAATCCAAAAATTGTAAATAAATATATGTATACTTGAACTTGGAATAAAAAGATTAAATAAAATCAAAATTTGGTGCTACAATTGTAGTAAATCCGCCTCACGGTCGTCAATGACGCCTACACGGTCGGTAACGATTGTCACCAAGATAAAACCCCGTGACTATTTCTCATAGTAATTCCGCTTATAATGGTCGGTCATGAAAAAACACGAGCGGTACACACTACTTATGTAATATAGTAAATTATTAACTAAAATATAAAAGCATTATATAATATAAATACAAATTATATAAAAATAAATTAAGGTCAGAATATTTATGTCAAAAGTATAAAATCTTGCATTAAAAACTTGGAGTAATTAAACCCCATGAGTGGGTATGTTGTAAATTGAACTTTTAGTGTATTTAATGCATTAAATAGGTGGAAAATGTAAAAATATGGCAAAAATCCGAAAAATCAAGTTTTGTCAGTAGTAAAAAGTTAGTGATCAGTAGATTTTTTTTTTTTTTTTTGAACAGCCAATATATTATTGAGAACAACCGGCAAAAACCGACTTAGCAAGGAGCTAAGAAGGCGCCCAAAAGTACAATTCGTAGAAGAAATAAACCAAAAAAAAAATAAAAACAACCATACATGCTACATTGGTATAATCCCAAAGAAGCTAGATGAAAAGAAAAAAGGAAATAACAGAACGTGACAACGCTAAGATCACAACCTTGATCGCAGCCTAATCCCGAACACTAATCCGCGCATGCATACCACGAATTTTAATCCAGAGGAATAAAGTAAGTCCAAATCCCAAATCCCAAATCTTCACGCCTCCAAATAGATGAGATCAAGTCTTTAGATTTTGTAAATTTGATCTGCCACACATATTGATAGCAAAAATTAATCAGTATATGTACCACCAAGACCCATCCACATCCTACCCTTACATATGTTCATCACCCACATCAACCTCTTCATTCATCATGCTAAGGATCATGTTCCTCCAAAGCAGCACTAAGTCCAGCATCACATAACAAAAGGAGTCCATATAATTTCCATATAAGTCCAAAAAATCCAGCCAAAAGGATGGTGTATCTTCCTGGTTCAACAACACCTAGATCTTCCATCCACCATCATCCATCCTTGCATTTATGCTTCCATTTTCCCAGCACCAAAACTAACCCCAACACCTCAATCATCATACCTCACCGACCAAGCTGCAGAAATCGCACCGAGATACTCCTCAAAGCCCCACGAACATCAACAAAACCTCTATATAAGAGGTGGATCCATACGATAAACACCCCCCTGACACGAAAGAAAAGAACACACACAATACCCACCAAAAAAAAAAAAAAAAAACACCCAACACGAACCGAAATACGCATGTACACCAGTAAAACAAAACCACAACCAAAATAATACTACCACATACTTATCCCATTGAAACACACACCAAAAACACACTCGCCCCCCCCCCCCCCCCCCACCACAACTGGCGTACATCGTATGCTCTAAAACACAACACACCCCAAGCGTAGTGACCCCGGTAGCCCCCCACCCCGATTAAAATAGGATAATTTCCAGCCGTTAAAAAAGAAAACACCGTACCTAATCACCCCCAAGAATCGGAAGAAAGAATAAGAAAACACACACACACCGCGAAACGATAATAAAACACGAAATGAAGCACGATGCTATGGCAGGAAAATGACATCACAACAGTCCTAACAAACTACACAGATCCCCAATAAACACACGCCAAGATAACCCCCCCCCCCCCCTGCCATAACACGTGAACACCAAAACACAACACACCCCAAAGATATGACCCGCAAGCCCCCCACCCAAACAACACAGTATGCAGCCTACTATTTGCCACATTCGCCACCATAAAATCATCCCACAATCCCACCCCATTTCCACCTTTACTTTAAGAAAAGACACTTTGATCCACTGCCAGACTCCACACCCAGATTCGAGCTCCCAACCCATCATCCCACCCCACATTCCATCTATACCCAGAAGTTTAAAGGGAACGAGAAGTCACACCATCGATCCCATTCTAGTCGATCCATCCTACCCCTGTTTTTTATCCATAGGAATGCCGTTGCTTTCACATCCGACACTATCACATTTGCTTCAACCTCCCTTTGATTAAAAATCTTGTTGTTTCTTGATTTCCAAATACACCATAAAGTCGACACAAAAATCCCAAGCAGCACGTTTTTAAGGCCATCCGGCATCGGCCATGATTTGTGGATAGTAACAATCTCTTTAACCGTGTTCATAGGAAACATCGGGGCATTGCACCATCTTCGCACCAGATTCCAAACCCTTGCAGCCTTTACACAATCAATAAACAAATGTTTAACCGATTCTGGATACATGTTACATCCGCTACAATCTGAGTCAATCAGGATTCCCCGACAACATAATTGTAATTTGACCGGTATCCTTTCTAAGGCAGCCCTCCACGCAAATGCATTTACCTTCAAAGGTATCCACCTAAGCCAAGGGAAAAACTCTTCATACGCCCCCAAAGATTTATTTTGGATTTCCCTTCTAATTATACTCACTTCGAAGTCATGCACCATACGAGATCCCCATCCCCACGAGTCCTTTGTATCGCGAAGAACAGTTCCGTCAAGCATGATTTGAGCATCCTGTACTACCTCTGCCAGATCAACTTCTAACCCATTTCTCCATTTCCAATTAAAATCCAGTAAGTTATCCCTATTCGATATTCTATCAGCCACCACACATCCTTTAACCCTTTCCTTCACAAATAATTCAGGGAAAGATGTCTTTTAACATGCCAAACCCAGACCAGTTATCCATCCAAAATAAGGCATCCTTCCCATTACCGATTCTGCACCGCAATTCATTCCTAACCAAAATTCCTTTTTTTTCTAGGTCATCAACAACCCGAAGAATGCCTTTCCAAGGCCCACAGATTGATTTTTTACAAGGAAAAACATCACCTCCCCTTGTAGAAAAATGGATTGCTTTAATAACCTTAACCCACATAGCCTCTGGATTATCTTTGAATCTAAATAGCCACTTCGTCATCAGACCAATGTTCAAAGCCCTCACAGATCCAATGCCCAATCCCCCACAATTCTTTTCAGCCATCATTCTGTCCCACGATATCCAAGCAATTTTTCGATTACACTCATTCCCACCCCACACAAATTGTCTCCGAATTGCTTCAATTTCTTTAATCACTTGAAGTGGCGCCCTAAACAGAGAGATGTAATATGACGGAATAGCACCCAGAACCGTTTTTGCTAATACCACCCTTCCACCAAAAGATAAAGTCTTCCTTTTCCAATTTGACAATTTTTTCTTCACTTTGTTGATAACAACATCCCAGTTGCGTCGAAGATTCATGTTAGCCCCCAGTGGAACCCCCAGGTATTTTGTCGGAAATTTTTCCGCCCTACAATTTAGCTTTGCTGCCAACTCACTCAATTCCCTCTCCGACATCCCAATACCAAAGAGCGTGCTTTTATTAAAACTCACTTTCAGTCCTGACACAAGGTTAAAACATCTCAGCATTCTCGCCAGATTCTCCATATTTTCAGTAGTCGCCTCACCCAAAAATACAACATCATCTGCAAAGAACATATGAGATAGTGTGGGTCCATTATTTGGTAATTCTAATCCTTTAAAAATCCCCACAGCGCATGCCCTTTCACTCAGGACATGTAGAGATTCCATTACCATTGCAAACAACATGGGTGATAATGGATCCCCTTGACGAAGCCCCCTAGTCACATTGAATTCTGCAGTTGGAGAACCATTCAGTAGAATTGATGTCCTCCCCGATGATAAGCAACCAGACACCCATGCTCTCCATTTGTCAGGAAATCCCATATGCATCATGATGTTCTCCAGAAAACTCCAACTTACCGAGTCGTATGCTTTGGCGAAATCAACTTTGAATAAACATGCCAATTTTTTTGTGTACTTTAGCCAAGCAATCGTTTCATTCACAATCAATGGTCCGTCTAAAATAAACCTCCCACTAATGAAAGCAAATTGTGTTTCACATACCACTGAGTTAATAACCGTTTTTAGTCTATTCGCTAGAACTTTTGCAATCACCTTATAAATGGCCCCAATAAGTGATATCGGTCTATAGTCCTCAACACCCATCGGATCTTTACATTTGGGGATCAAGGCTATGAAAGCTGCGTTACACCCGTTACTGATTCGACACGTTTCATGTAATTTATCTAAAACTCTTTTAAAATCAATAGCAAAAACATCCCAGTATTTTTTGAAAAATCTGAAGTTAAACCCATCCGGTCCTGGGCTCTTATCATTTCCACAATCCCAAACTGCGTTTTTTATTTCCTGCATCGAAAACAAACCCACAATACTTTGACCTTGATTAAACGACAATTGTTTAAAACCCGTACCTTCCATTAATGGTCGATGCTCCAA
The DNA here is from genome assembly GCA_039602395.1 of Deinandra increscens subsp. villosa. Lineage (NCBI taxonomy): Eukaryota > Viridiplantae > Streptophyta > Magnoliopsida > Asterales > Asteraceae > Deinandra > Deinandra increscens. The sequence continues at coordinate 13,209,214 of JBCNJP010000003.1, forward strand.
TGGTTCTGTAAACAATTTGCAGAAATGATTTGTCACTGTTTCTTTGATTGTTGGTGCATCCCGTCGCCATATTCCTTCTATCCACATCCCAGAGACCCTGTTTGATGCGAGCCTACAATTAATTATTCCATGAAAAAAACTCGATTTTTCATCCCCGTCAATTGCCCATTTCACCTTTGCCTTTTGTTTAATATCCATATTTCTATTTTTTTCCCATTCTGCAATTGACTTAACCAGCTCTAATCTTTCCTGTAATTCCCCATCAGTCAACATTCTTGACTCCCCCAAAACTTCCAATTCATCAACTCTTTTCTTTGCTTCTTTTATTCTTCCAAACTCCTTTTCCTTTACATTTATCCACCATGATTTCAAACCCTTCTTAATGTTCTTGAGTTTTAATTGTAGCTCCCGATCCGGTTCGCAATCCCCAGGTGCCACCGCGTACCCCAGTCTAACAGTGGAATCAAAATCCTTCATTCCATGCCATGAATTATAGCACTTGAACGGAATCGGCCCAAAATCCGGTCCACCGCAATCAAGTATGATCGGGCAGTGATCCGATACTTCCCTAGGCATAGCGATACACGACACCCTCGGCCACTGATTAATAAAGTTTCTACATACCAAAATGCGATCAATTTTACTCATCTTTCGACCATTTTTTTCACATAAAGTAAATTTATGACCCCCCCATTTTAACATCCACAAATCCACAGTTGTTTATGAAGAGGTTGAAATCTCTAGCCGTAGTTGCACAAAATGTTGAATTTAATCTTTCTTCATGCTCCCTAACCGCGTTAAAATCACCAAGGCACACCCACAATCCCTCGTACTGGACTTTTAATCCCCCAATTTTTTGCCACAGAATTCATTTTGATGCAACCGATTGTGGTCCATATACATTCACTATGTTTATAATCTGGTGAATCCCAATCACCCTGCCCCTAATCAATAAGAAATTTGAGTCTTTTACCGTATCAGTATGCCGAAATAAGGCCGGATCCCATAGACTCACAAGCCCCCCCCCCCCCCCGAATCTACCCTCCGCCGCAACCGCCTCAGATTCAAACAGTGATCTATCCCAAAGTCTGTTAATGGGAATTTTTTCCATTTCCGACAATTGGGTCTCTTGAATTGCTATAAAACTCACCTTGTTTTCTAATTTTAATTTCCTCACCCACATATGTTTCCTTTCATTCATAACACCCCGTATATTAAGTGACATAATATTCATTACTTACCTCTTTTGTCCCCCTCGTCTGCAATGATCTCCTTTAATTCCTCATCGAATTTACTTGCATCGATCCCCACTAATTTGCCGATTCTCTTTGTTTTTTCCAATTCCTCTTCAAGTTCTTGAGCACTACGACCCCTTGCTTGAACCATTTTTTTTCTTTTCTTTTTTTAAGCACCTCCGCTAGATTCTTTGCCAAAGCTCCCCAAATCGCACCCTTGCTGCCTCCCCCAGTCATCCTTCCTTGCGCTATAATTGCGTTAATCCGATCTTTCTTGTTTCTTCTTTTCCGTCTTCGAAGTATCGGTAGTGATACCACCTCTTCATCGTCCCAAATTTTCCCATTTTCTGAGGAAATGCTCCTGACATCATCGAATGGTTCATGAAAAAGGAAAAAGTGCCTAATGGAACACCTTTGCCACCAAATCAGAGAGAAGAAATTAAGAGTGAATGAGGTTTGAATTTAGAGAGAGAAAGTGTTTATTGATTCTGATAGTGATACAAGTAAATTGGAGAAGATACAAAAAGATCCCTATTCTAAGTCTAATCTTGAATATTTATAGGCTTGCGATCACGTCCTCTTGACCTTTAGCTCGAATCCTCTCCAGATCCTCGCCTTGCATGTGCCTATAAAACCATTATTATCTGACTGAGGACTTAGATGCGCGATGGTCGGATGTAAACACACATCCGACAACCTCATCTATTCATCAAGTCCCCAAGTCTATTAAGTATAATGTTAGGATTAATAGACTTTAACGTTCTAAAAGAGATAAAATTTGAAAATTTAAAATCTTATCTTTTACTTTTGACGGTTCATCTTCACACATCCGACATCATGCTATATGTGTTTGTACAGTACAACCCTTTTATACTTTATGTCACATCTATCCTTTCGGGAAAATTTCGCTATAAAAGCGCTTACACAACCCTGATAACTTCTTTTTACTCTCAATTTTACTCCGCCTTAACTCCTCCCCATTTACTCCAAAATTTTCGACTTCATCTTCTTCACCACTTACCAGGTTAGTTCTCCCCCCTTTTTTTTATAACAACTTTCTTTCTTCCATCTATTCCCTTCAAACTTGCATTATGTCGTCACCATCCAAATCTTCTAGCCTTGAATCGGTTTTAAAAACCGATTCTTCAAAACCTGTAACGAAACCCGAAAACCCTAAAATCGAAAAAATTCCCACAAAACACAACCTGAGTATATCATTTTGCTCGATTTCCCAAGAAGATCTTGATGCGTTTGTCGAAGAATTTCAAATTCCTTTGGACCTTAACCCTATTTTACCTTCTGCCGGAAAACCTATTTACCCTTTTCCAGCAAACAAAATTGGGTTGTACTTTGACTTCTTCAAACAAGCCAATTACAGAATTCCCTTTACCTCGTTCCTTTTTAAAACCTTGGATTATTTCGGAATTCACATTACCCAGTGCAACCCGCCGGGTCTGTCTATTTTAAACCATTTTGAACTAGCGTGCCGAGCCTTAGAAATTCCTCCTAATGTTACCTTGTTTCGTGCTTTTTACCGTCTTACTATGGCCGGAAACTGGTACACCTTTGAGAAAAGGCGAGACCTGAACCCCATTTGCAGCAGCAAACCACCCACAAACCGCTTATGGAAAAATCAGTTCTTTTACCTTGATCACACATGCGTCCCCACAACCATGACCTGGCGTGATCCTAAGTTTGCTATTCGTGATGACGCCCCAAAAAAGGAAACTGTTAATCAAAAGCATTTTTCTCTCATAAGTGAACTTTCTTTTCCTGTTCGTAAACTCCCCGAAGGCATTCTGGTTGCTGCTCAAATTAGCACAAACTGGCATGTTCCTCACTTGCGACCTTCCCTCTTTAATGAAGGCGCTAGTGAGTGTTTTACCTTATGTCTTTATTTTTTGCTTATTTTGTTATTCCATTTTTACTTTACAAAAACCAACACAATCCATCAACTAATTAACTGTTACATTCCTTTATCAGAAATGGACCTGTCTGGTGTATTGAAGCTCCGAGATTTTTCTTCCCTAACTTTTGAGTCAGCGGAAGATCCTACCATGGCAACTCCTGTTACTGACCAAACCGGTGCCACTTCCAGCAATGTGATTATCCCTGAAGTAAAGCAACCCAAAATTCAAGAAAATGAATCAACACAGAATCCCCCCATAGCAACTACTAAAAGAAAGAAGCACACTGCTAGAGGTCACCATGATTCTCCCAAGAAAGATGAAGTTCCTGTGAACAAGAAAAGCAAGAAGGAGCCCCTGAAAAGAACTGAGAAGTCGACAGATGCAGATGTTTCATCTACAATTGCTCAAGGTGAGAAACTCAATCAAAAGGACTTAAAAGAAGATCCCATCCCTCGTCGTTCTCCAAGGCATAATGTTCAACATACCTCATCGAACACCAATGACAATCCCCCCACAAGCGAAACTCAAATGAGTCGACTTGCGGATGTTTCTTCACCACCTGAAAGTGCTAGCTTTAACTTCGAAATGCTCAAAGATTCTCCACTTAGTCCACCTAGCTTATCTCACATGATCACCAATGATGACATCACCATAAATGATTATTTTTCCACATCCCCACCAGCCACCTTGGAAATAACTGAAAAGAACCCTTCTTTCATCTTCACCTCCGATCGCCCCATCATTCCTCCTGCCCAAGTTAATCCTTCACAAGCTCTTACATCTACCAATCCGAACACTTCGAGCTCTAACATTTCTACATTCCTTCCATCTTCCCAAAATGAGGTTGAATGGCTAAAGAATGAATTTGCATTGGTCAAGACAAGAAGAACTGCTGGGTATAACTTGGGAGAGTTATTTCTTCCTAGCTGGAATATCAGTAACAAAGACACTGTTACAGATCCTGCCACAGCAAAGAACATGTTTTTGCATTGCTCCACCCCAAATGATGTAAAATTTCTTCAAAGTCTTCCTCCATCTGTTCTTGCCGCTCGCATTACTGCTATTCATGCTGAGAGTCAGTCTATCATTCCTGAGCTGTACAATCGTTGGATTAGGGCCGAGAACGCCAATTTGTCAAGTGAAATCTCCCAGATGCAAAACCCGGTTATGCAGAACAAAATACAGGGTTTAGAGAAGGAAAAGGTTGCACTTGCGAAAGCAAAAAATGATGCTACTCAGAAGAAAATGATGGCAGAACTCGCACTGAACGAGGCCCGGTCAATGATTGATATGCTGAAGAAACAACAAATGATTCTTGAAAAGAAGAATTCTGACACCCTATCAGAAACAGAAGCCTTGCTGCAAGAAAAGCAATTGCTCATTGAGCAAAAGCAAACAATTTCTAATGGTAAAGTCTTTTTCTTACATAAAATTCTGCCTTGGTATATTCCTAACTTTTCTGTGACTTTATTTGTGTAACTTTTTCTGTCCTTCCAGAAGCATTTCTTTTAAAGGAAAAATTGAGCCAGCAGCAACATGAATTTGAAGAAAGACAAAAAGCTCTTGAGATGAAGGTGAAAGCACTAACCGAAGAAAAGCAAGTTCTGGAAAATGACAGATCCTGGTTATTGAAGGAAGGTGTCGATGCAGTTGTAAGAAAATTGTTCAAAGATCCGGACATGATATCTGCTGTCGGGAACATTAATAATGCTATGAATGCATGTGGCGTGAATGAAGGTCTGATTCTCGGTTTTCAGTATGCAAATATGCCCGCTTCTTCTGTGCTGTCAACGAAAGAATTCGACAGAAATGCTAACAAGAGGCTTTCAGAAGCTACAGAAGCTTTTAAACGTCTGCATATTCCCTTTCTGAAGCAACTGTCGGACCTACACAATGCTCCTCTTCAAGCAATCAAAGATGCTGTTCTTGGTGATGAACCACCTCTTCATGCTGACAAACCTGGGTCTACAACCGATTCACATCCTACACCATCCGGTTCTGTTTGATTACCCCGCATCTTTTATCTTCCTTATGCCTTTTTGAAAAAACATTTAGTTTCTTGCAACAATACCCACTTGTATGTGGATGATCTTTTGATGCCTGCATGTGTAAGGCTTTTGAACCTTGTTCGTTATCTGCACATTTGAATGACTGCATGCTTTTGTTTAACATATTTGCTCTGTATATTTTTTTTTTTTTATATATATATATATATATTTTTTTTTTATAACTATCATATTTGCATGTTTGATCAGGCATGCAAATAGAAAGATTGTTATAAAAAACAAAACTTGCTATCTCATTAAATATGCTCCATAAGCATAATAACATTTATTATGTCAAATTGACTTTATCATATTGGAACATATCCAACTCTTAAAACGAAGCATACCTACTTAACCCAGTTAGGCCATACTAACTTTGTTCAAATTATACTTGTTATAACAATTTGGAACATATCCATTTGCTTAGTCGAAGCATATTCAACTTGTTAAAATTAGAACATATCTAATTTCTTTGCCTAAAATATATTCAAGCCGTTTGATCGAAACATATTCGATATCATAAGCATTTGCACATAGCACATTCACATATGAAAAGTGTTAACTCATTTCGCACAAAACAATGAGTTTCTGTTATTAACATTGAGCCATACTCAAATTGTACAAAGTTTTCTTTATCATATTCATTAGTATTATAGAGGAAATATAAGAACAAAGATTTGCCTCTGTAGAATTTTTCACATGAGCCATCTACACATGGTATTTCCGCAAGTGAATGCCATTCCATGATCTAGGCAAAACCTTTCCATCCCCATCTTCCAACACATAAGATCCCTTACCTAAAACCTCTGAAATTTTATACGGTCCTTCCCACTGAGGTGTTAACTTTCCAAGCTTCAAAACCTTGCTAATATCATTGTTACGTAATACCAAGTCCCCTTCCTTAAAGTAATAAATTTTTGCATGAGCATTGTAATACTTTTCCATTTTTGCTTTATACTTCCCTTCTCTAATTGCCGCAACTTCCCGTCGCTCTTCCAACATATCCAAATTTTCCCTTACCAAGTCATCATTATTTCCTTGTTCAAGCATCCTTCGAGTTGGTACCCCAACTTCTGCTGGTATCACTGCTTCTGACCCATATGTTAAACTAAAAGGTGTCTCACCATTAGCTGTTTTCGGCATTGTTCGATAGGCCCAGAGCACATGCGCCAGCTCATCAACCCATCCGCCGCCTGCTTTCCCTAATCTCGTTTTGATCCCCTCAACTAAACTTCGGTTAACTCGCTCCACTTGCCCATTGGCTTGAGGGTATGCCACAGATGCAAAAATTTGTGTTATAGCCAACTCCTCACACCATTCCCTAAAGGGATTATCTGCAAACTGCTTGCCATTGTCGGAAATGATGTACAATGGTAAACCAAATCTACATATAATGTATTCCCAAACGAACTTTTTAACTTGCGCTCCAGTAATGTTTGCAACTGCTTTTGCTTCCACCCATTTAGTAAAATAATCCACAGCCACGATTAAAAATTTTACCCTTCCTGCAGCTTCAGGAAATGGTCCTACAATATCAATACCCCACTTTTGGAATGGCCAAGCAGACACTATTGGCACCATTTCGTGTTTGGCTTTCAAACTAACTGGGGCGAATCTTTGACACTCATCGCACCTTTTAAGTACATCATTAGCAAACTTATGCATGTTAGGCCAGTAATACCCTAACAAGATCAGCTTATTAACCACCATTCGAGGGCCCATATGATTACCACATATTCCCTTATGTACCTCACTAATTACATAGACAGCCTCTTCTTCAGTTAAGCACTTCAACAAAGGTCCCACATACGTCCTTCTGTATAACATCCCTTCCTGAATCTGATATTGCAAAGACTTAACCTTTACCTTTCTAGCCTCCTCTTTCCCTTCCGGCAACTGTCCTGAGGTTAAATACGCATATATCGGTGCATACCAAGCTGGTTCAGCCATTGTTACATCCGATACTTGCTTCTTTAATATTGAGGGGGCATCTAACACTTCAACTCTTATTTCCTTTCCCAAGTGTTTAAAAGATGTGGAGGCCAACTTGCTTAAAACATCGGCTTTTTTGTTTTTACTTCGAGTCACATGGGTAACCTCGAATTTATTAAACTCCTTCATCAGAATCTTGACTTGATCCAAATATAGTGCCATCGCAGCACTTTTGGTTTCATAATCTCCACTGATGTGCTTTACCACTAATAATGAATCAGTACATACTTGCACCTCATGCGCCTCTAACATCTTCATCATCCTTAACCCTGTTTGGCAAAAACTTGTAAATACGTAGTACTAAAAAGTTAAAATAAAGAATAATAAATTTTTCTATTTTAATTCCCAAGTAACCTGCCAACACAGCCTCATACTCAGCCTCGTTATTTGAAACTCCAAAATTAAACCTTATAGCATAAGTCATTTCATCTCCATCTGGACTTATAATTAAGATACCTGTAACTTACAATACAACAGAGTTAAAGTCTATTACTAATGTCTTGTTTAATATGTAAAAGATAAAAATAAACCTTTTATTTCATATAAAGAAACTTAAGAAAATCTTACCTGCCCCTGCCCCTTCACTTCCGGTCGAACCATCTGTAAATAATTTCCATGACAAAATCTTTTCCACATCCAACACAACTGTTAATTCCTCCGGATTTACGGGCATTTCAGCTAAGAAATCAGCAACCACTTGACCCTTAACGGCAACTCGTGACTTAAACTGTATGTCAAACTGACCCAACTCCACAGCCCATTTTACCATTCTTCCAGACATTTCTGGTTTCCGTAACACCTGATTTATTGGATAAGATGTCAATACTTCCACACAATGTGCCTGAAAATATCTTCGCAGACGCCTTGTAGCAACAATTAATGCAAGTACCAACCTCTCCATCGGGGCATATCTTTGTTCATAATCTTTCAGTACCTTACTTACATAGTAAACTGGCATCTGACCTTGTTCTCTTTCTGCTATCAATACCGCACTCACAGATCCTATAGTTGCCGCTATATACATTTGCAGTGTCTCCCCTACAGTTGGGGCTGTTAAAGTTGGCAATTCGGTCAACATCTTTTTCAATTCTGCAAATGCATCCTCCGCTTCTTGCGTCCATTGAAAATTTTCTTTTCCCAAACATTCTTTTAAAACTTTCATGAAAGGTAATGACCTCTCAGCCGCCTTAGCAACGAATCTATGTAATGCAACTAATCTTCCATTCAAAACCTGAACATATTTTATCGAGGTTTGTGACCCCATCTGTAATACTGCTTCCACCTTTTTTGGACAAGCACGTATCCCTTCATTAGATACCATCATCCCCAGAAACTTTCCACTCTGCATACCAAAAGAACATTTCTTTGGATTCAATTTCATATTTATACTTCGCAACTTTGCAAATGTTTCCTCAATGTCCCTGAACATACCATCCTCCTCCCTACTTTTAATCACAATGTCATCAACATACGCCTCCAGATTTCTTCCTACCTGATCTCGAAAAGTTTTATCCATTAACCTTTGATAAGTTGCCCCTGCGTTTTTCAATCCGAAAGGCATCTTGGTATAACAAAACAACCCTTCTCTTGTGATAAAAGTGGTTTTATCCTCATCCTCTACGGCCATCTGTATCTGATGGTAGCCTTTATACGCATCCAAAAAGCATTTCCACTTAAATCCTGTAACCGAATCTACCTTCCAATCAATCTCTGGAAATGGATAACAGTCCTTTGGGCACACATTATTTACATTTTTAAAATCAATACACATCCTCCAGGAGTCGTCTGGCTTTTTGACCAACACGGGATTCGATACCCAATCCGAAAATTGTATTTCTCTCAAAATGTTTGCTTCTAACAACTTATCTACTTCCGCCTTTACAACTTGCGCCCGTTCATTATCCATTCCTCTCTTCCGCTGCTGGTACGGAACACTTCCTGGATACAAAGCCAACTTGTGTTCTGACAAATGCCTCGGTACTCCAGTCATATCAGAAGGTTCCCACGCAAAAACATCCACACTTTTAGTTAACAAATCATATAATTTTTCCCTTGCATTCCCTGTCAAATGGCCTCCAATTTGTAACTGCTGATCTGGATACCTTGGGTTAATTGCCCACTTATCCATTTTCACAATAGCTTCCCTATCTTCTTTTTGCGTTTCCGATAACCGAACAGCACACACCTGTAAACACCCATCAGAAGCTAAGGATGCAACTCCCCTCGGTGTTGGAAATCTTATCATCCCATGAGTTACCGATATTACCGCCCCCAACTGACTCAGAACTGGTCGCCCCAAAATAACATTATGAGAAGATGCAGCACTGACTACCAGGAACGTAACTTCCAAAGCCCGAATCTGTTCTCCCACTCCTATAACCATTGGCAGCGTAATTTTTCCCAGAGGTCTAACCATTTCCCCCGAAAATCCCATTAAAGGAACCCTTGATGGTACCAACTTTTGTTGCACCTCTACCCCCATTTTCCTGAAACATTGTTCATACATTATATCAACCGCACTTCCACAATCCACATAAACCCTTTTAACTTCGTAAGTTGCTATCATAGCAGCTACCACCACAGGTTCCTCTCTTGCCATTTGCCTTAGGAGTGGAGGGAAAGTAATTTCTTGATATTGCCAATCATCCTGCTTACTTATTTTTTTCTTTTGAAACTTTTCCAACTGATGACGCTTTACCCCAACCATATTAATCACCTTAGTTGGCTCAGTAACCCCTTTTAGAACCTTTACCAAATGTCCCAACTTACCAGATCTTACTGCTTTATCAATCTCCTTCTTTAATGCCCAACATGCATCGGTCGTGTGACCCCTATCTTGATGAAAATCACAATACTTGTCGAGATTCTTCATAGGAGGAGCTTTTATTTTTGGAGGAGCCTGAAATTGGACACGCTCAGTCGACAAAATTTCACTTGGAGTTTTAATAAGTTCCACAAATTTATCATGCCGAGTTGAAACATAACCATTCCTTGACTGAGCTCCAGCATATCCTGCCCTAGCAACTACGGGTCGAACCCACTTATTTTGAAAATTCCCCATATTACTTCTTATTGGACCCGCATACCTTCTGTTAACCTGACCTGTCCCCACATATCCGCCCCGAGGAACCAAATTACGACCCTCTGTTTGAGTAAAACTACCACACGCATTTTTCCCCCTAACATAAGCCTTAGCCTTATCCATCAGAACTTCCATAGACTTCGGAAGATCCTCATGCAATTTCTCGACCAACTGAGCACATCTAACCCCATGACAAAACCCAGAAATACGCAACTGGTCGCCTGCACCAGATATTTTCATGCTTTCTCGATTAAAACGACCTATAAAGTCTTCAATTGACTCTTGATCCCTACGCCGGATATTATGTATTTCTGTCGGATCTCTTGTGCATTTTTTCTGCTGACTAAACTGCCTCAAAAACTTTCCCTTTAAATCCTCAAAACTAACAATTCCACCAACTGGCAGCGCATCAAACCAAACCCTGGCTATACCAGTGAAAGTCTGTACAAACATATGACACCAAGTCTCTTCCGCCCAATTTTCTATCCTAGCAGCAGAGTAAAACTCAAACACATGATCATCCGGATCTGCTAATCCACCATACTTACTCACCGTTGACGGCATCTTTAATTTGCGAGGAAATGTTGCTTCCGCGATCCACGAAGCAAACTTTGATTGTGACGTCATGGACTCCGGCATATACGGAATAACCATCTCTGCATCTTATTAGTATTTAAAATAATTAACAACCCCTAACAGCATGTGGATCAAACCACAGACATGGTTTCAACGAACTAAATGTTGACATAATTTTATAAATGTGAACTATTATAACCTTTTCTTTTAAAAGTAACATTTGCTTTTAGTTTTGTAAAAATTTAAGACTTTAAAGAATCATTCCTAGCAAGCAAAGAAAATTAATGATCTGTACGACTATTGTAAAATTTTCACACATTATCATCAATGATTTCAAAACATAAACCTCATACCTTTTACCAAAGGTTCCACCGCCTTTACTGCTTTCCGATCATCATTTACCGCGGACGGTCGCCGGTTTTGGAATTTACTCTGAAATTTTGCCAGCTGAATTTGCATATCATCAGCTTCTTCTTCCTTAGATCGTTGTTCTTTTAAAAACATCAACAATTCCTTATTTCTTCACAAAAAATCAACATCCAGCTCCGACAAATCGTCATTGTCCAACTCCTTTCCCGGTGATTTCGCACTCTTCATACCGACATCGCTATCGAAAACAACCATATCTTGTTTATCAGAAACATCTTTAACCATAGAGTTCTTTGATCCACCAGTACTCTCAGGAATTAGCGTCTTTGAATCAATAAATGAAGTCGTAAAAACCGAAGTAGTCTTGAGTGGCGATTCATCAGCAGAAAAACCCGAATTCTGCCGAAAAGACGAACTTGACTTCAATTTTTCATTTGAAGCTGTAATCGAGAAAGTTTTATCCAAATCACTCATCGTCCAATTCAACACTCAATCACGAAGGATCCAGTCAACTAATGGATGGCGCCACTGAAAAAGGAAAAAGTGCCTAATGGAACACCTTTGCCACCAAATCAGAGAGAAGAAATTAAGAGTGAATGAGGTTTGAATTTAGAGAGAGAAAGTGTTTATTGATTCTGATAGTGATACAAGTAAATTGGAGAAGATACAAAAAGATCCCTATTCTAAGTCTAATCTTGAATATTTATAGGCTTGCGATCACGTCCTCTTGACCTTTAGCTCGAATCCTCTCCAGATCCTCGCCTTGCATGTGCCTATAAAACCATTATTATCTGACTGAGGACTTAGATGCGCGATGGTCGGATGTAAACACACATCCGACAACCTCATCTATTCATCAGTTCAGATAAGGCCTCCCACCCAGTCTCCGAAATATCACTAATGCCCCCTTCAGGTTCTTTTTGTTTTTTATTTGAGTCCCCTTTATTACTTCCTTCCTGATTGAAGTTTTGTATCCCCACTTCTATATCCGTCTCTTTTGTAGTTGTCTCGGGCTCCATTTGTTTATCAGTTGCAGCCCAGCCCACCTCACCCAATAATACCTCCCTATTCAAGCCCAACTCATCATGTTCCCCATTTTCTAGGCCCAATTTACTTTCCGCCACATTTTCCCCCCTTGGTGCATAGGTTCTTTCTCATCTCTATCCTCTGTCCTTTTCACATTTTCAATAGTTTCTGGCACATTGGACACCTCATCATCAGCTTCACGATCCCCCACATCATTATTATCCACACCGCCCACTGCATCCCTCGAGGCCATACTAGCCAAACTGTCCGCTTTGAGACTTGGAATACTCTCTTCCCCCGACTTCTGGTTTCCCGAATTTTTTTGCATCGACCCTTCGTTTACCCCTCCATCATTCTCCGGGCTGTGATTCCTTTGCCGGACTACCCAAACCGGTGTTGTCGCCGATCCTTGGTTTGATGGTGCTTTCAATGTTTTAGTTTTGAAGGTTCCCAAGTACTCATCTCCTCCGTCACACGGACCTGGTATACCCTATTATTCCACTGTATATCAATCCACACATCAATCCAATCTCTAATATTTGTGAGTATGAAGCATCTACCATATGAATTATCATCATTCGTCCACGAAAAATCCGACGGGCAGATGATTTTCCCGAAATTCTTTCCAATGTTATCATACGTCTTATCATCCCTAATTAGTATGGGTACCCCTACGATTTTAATGCATGCAATCCTTCCTGTTTTCATCTCCACGCCATCCCACATATGCAAGCTCTGGAAGAAATTTTGCCACTCCTTCTGCTTGTTATGGAGGAAATTTGTAGCTGTTTCTTTGTTTTTGAAAGTAAGTAGAAATTTCAACCCCCCGATGTATGATATAGCTACATTTGGATAGTACTCATGAAGTAAGTTATTTCTCAGATTTTCCATCGCCTCCATGCTCACACCTTCTCCAATTAATGACTTATGCAAGCAAAGAGTCGGATACAACCCTGGTGTCGCTTGGATCAATATGGGCTTTCTTACCCCACTTGTTTCCCTGTTCTCCATCCTTTTGTTCCTGTCATTCCATCTCATTTCATCATGGCTATACACCCTAGTTACCACATCTTTGTATTGTTTTCTCTCAGTTCGTCCCTATGTTGTTTTCCTTCATGCAGATTCTGATCGACTGATCTTTTGTTTGTAAACATTTTTTCCTTTTCCTTTGTGTCTGTGTAATGCTTTTCATTCACCCTTTTTTCCTCCCAACTGCTCCATCTTCTGTCTTCCCTTTTGAATTTACTGATGAACACCCTTACCCCATTTCCATTCACCTTTACACTCCTCAGTCTCTTCAGCATTTCTCCCACCATAATCACCCCCTTAAATCTAAGAAAACCAAACGTACGTCCATTCCAATCGGTCTTTTTTGCAACGTACGCATCTGCGATTTTGCCCTCCTTTTGAAAGCATATCCATAGTTGACGGCTACTGCACCCTTTTGGAAGATCAGTAACATAAAAGGATGTAGCTTCCTCAGTTCCCCTTCCTGTGCTTCGCTTCCGATGTTGTACCGTTCTCCAGCCGTCTTCCTCATCCTTCGTCTTCCCAACCTCCCTCTCTCTTCTCTCTCTCTCCATTCTCCAAACCTATATTACTATATTGTAATAAAAAATGATATCTAGAATCCTATGTGGTCATTGCCTCTTACCATTAAACTTAGTGATCAGTAGATATGATTTAGAAAATTATTCTAGAATTTTTAGAATTTATTTAATAATTAAAATGGAATTATGTGCTTAAAAATGGCTAAAAATGCTTAAAAACAGAATAAATTGGAGAAATAATAAATAATAAATTAAGGACGTATTTTTGACAGTAGAAAACTAATATAAATGAGAATAATTAAGAACTTAGGTGAAAATGGCACCCGAACCCTAAAAACGATAAAATTATGCATTAAAATATGTAAAATTAGTAAAAATAAGTTATAAAATAGGAAAATGATGGAGATCAGTGACTAAATAAATTAGGATGTATTGATAACACTTATAAAATATATAAAATATTGTGGAGGTGAAAACTAAAGTATAAAAGAAAACTAAGTTAAAAATCGATGCCGAAAAGTCATAAAAATGAGTATTTTAAAGAAAATAAGAAAATAAAATTGTATAAATTTCATAATGACTTTAGTTAAGTCTAATAATACTTAGTGGGCCTTAAAATAAAAATTCTTGGGCAAAACCTAACTTCTTACACCATATTGACAATATCGACCGAAAAAGGGCAAAATCGTCATTTTACCAAATTTCCTAAAAATTCAGAAATTATTCACTTAGTTAATATAACCTCATAACTAATCTGATCCTAATGGGAATTAGGACCAAGATACTTGAAATCTCTTGATTCGGAGCAATACCACAACAAGGAACAAATGTGAGTTCACTACTCCCCTTTTTCTGAAATATTTTATAAATGTTTTGGGGCTGAAAATGCATATAATGAAATAATATGGATATTATGAGTTGACAACCAATGTATGGGTATGATTAGACATAAGTAAGGGCACGAATGCTCATGAAAATATGAGCTTGGCTACAGAAATAAAAGAGAATGAAATAGAATTTGGCCGTCTAAATCGTTAACTATGGAATAGACAAGAGAAGTATTGATAGATCTATCGGGAATGACCAACACTGGCCCACTGATCGGTAGCCTGATTGTGAAACATGGTGGGAAAATACTTTTGAATAGTGGTTTACGTATCGATTTAGAGCTTATGTTGCTAATTATACATCATGTTCCTAGCTAGTTCATGAACCATGCTTTGTCTAATAAACTTATATATATCCTTGAAATTGATGAAATGAGTGGTTTCAAAATAAACCCTCGAATGAGATAATGAGATGAATGAGTGGTTTCAAAATAAACTACTTAATTGAGAAATGAGAAAATGAGATGATTTGTTGGTTTCAAAATAAACCACTCATATTGATAGAATGAGAAAAGAGATGATTTGGTGGTTTCAAAATAAACCACACCCTCTGGAAAAGTGGAAATATGAAAATAAGAAAATGGTTTGATATAAAAATCGGTGAACTCACCAACCTTTTGGTTGACAAATCTTTTTAATGCATTTTCAGGTAAGTGATGGCTTGGCTTGTGGTGTGGATCTGGCGTATCGAAGACGAAGTTGTCGTGTGGATCTCTTTTTATTATTATATAATGTTTTAGTAACTATAATGTAAGGGACCTAAAAACGGATGGCTATGCCATCCATCATCTAATGAAATGTTTTGTGTAACTTTTCTTTAAAGTTACTAGTTACTAAAACTCATGGGTTACCGACTTTTGATCACCGCCACGTAAGACTTCCGCTGAATTAAAAATTTTGGGGTGTGACAAAATAACCTCCACGGTACACCCAATAGCCCATTACATTTTCAAATAACATCCATGGTTACGCAGTCTGCTGTAGCATTTCATATAATAATTTTCGAATTCTCATTTAGTTTCTTTTTATCGGCAGTCGACACACGATGAGCCAAAGAAGTATTATCAAGCCACATAGGATGAAAAATGGTGAGAAGCCGTGAAAAGATAAATACATGCACTTGAACAAAATGGAACTTGGACACTTGACAAGTTACCAAGTGGAAAAATAGTGATTGGTTCCAAATGGGTGTACAATGTTAAGTTCAAGCCAAATGGAGAAGTAGAAAATACAAAGCGAGGCTCGTAACAAAAGGCTTTACTCAAATGGAGATAGTTGATTAGCATGATACGTATAGGGTGCTAAATTAGTAACTGTGTAAACCCAACTTGCTATAGTAGTCAAACGGGGTTGGGAGATTCGGCAAGTTGATGTGAACAACGCCATTTTGCATGGGGAACTAGAAGAGGAAGTCTATATGAAGATTCCACAAGGGTTTGCAAACAAAGAAAAAAACAAGGGTTTGTAAACTAAAAAACTCTAACTGTGGCTGTGGCCTAAAGCAAGCATCTCGAAATTGGTATCATAAGTTCACCACAACGATTCTTAATCTTGGTTATAGAAATTCAATGACTTCTTGTTCATATACAAAACAAGTGATACATATGTTGCAACCCTGATTATTGTTGACGACGTGATTCTTGTGGGAAATAACTTGAGCCAAACAACACACCAAATCTTATCTTGACGAGTTCAACATGAAATATTTTGACATCTTGAAGTTTTTCTTGAGCATCGAGTTGTAAGGACATCAGAAGGACTAGTGCTTAACCAACGGAAATATTATTCAACATCGAGTTGCAAAGACACGGCTTGACAAATTAAATATTCGAAACTTACATACTTCAACTTGCGTATAGTTTAGGAAATCGATCTCTTTTCTTGTATAGTGCTTAATTGTTGTTTATTTTCTTTTGTATGTCTCTCAATTTTTGTATATGTTTGTGATATCTCATCGAGTAAATCAACCTTTAATACCGATCTCTTTATGATTTGAAATAGTTCTCACAATTCAAGTTCCAAACTTCAACTATTGTTATTCTACACCCTATAGGCCTATAGTAACAAAAAATAACAAAAAAGATCCTTATACTATTAAGGAGACATCACCACGGGCTCCAACTCATCATGTGTTTACATTATGAATGTTCCATCAAAAAAGGAGATGTTTTCTCCTTGTTTCAAGCAATTATTCCTCCATCTTCATACACCGATAGATGCAGAGGAAATAGTAGAGGATGAGAATTCAATTGTTTTGGTTTCATCTCCCTAAATCTACCTATCAAAATTCCACAAATCAGGACAGAACTTGATGGTGGTTCTTGAGAAAATAAATAATTTCTTTTAAGAATTAAAATCGATTGATCTGAAAACAATATTTTGATGTGTTTCTTGTACAAATTATTTGCTCAAAAGGTTAAGAAAATCGAAATGGGTATTCTCCATTTTTGAATATGCAGTCCAGGTGTTTGATAAATTGTCACAGAGATGAAGGGAGAAGAACAAATAAGGACTTTGTTCGGGATTACACTTACAGATAAACCAAAATGGCAACAATTCATCATATGTTCTTCAGGGTTCTTCTTTGGGTATCTTGTTAATGGCATCTGTGAGGTTGGTTTCCCACATAAAAATATATTTGTTTGGTTTTCAACAATTATTCATTCTTTATTCATTTCTTTATTGGATTATGTTTTGTGATTACAGGAATATGTATATAACAGGCTTCAATTCAGGTACATCAAACAGACAAAAACTTCATATTTCCTGCTTTAATGATAATTATTTGATTATGCCATATATTTTCCAAAAATCTTGACATAATTTTGTTACAACTAATTCAGCTATGGATGGTACTTCACTTTCATACAAGGCTTTGTATACTTGACTCTCCTACGTTTACAGGGATTCACCCCGAAACAAATGGTGAATCCATGGAAAATGTATGTTAAACTCTCTGCGGTTCTTATGGGTTCTCATGGATTAACCAAAGGATCCTTAGCTTATCTCAATTATCCTGCACAACTAATGTTCAAATCAACAAAGGTATCTTAAAGTTTTTCAATATTTTGGATCCAAATTTGTTGTTCTGTTCTTGAAATGTGAGTCTTTTTCATAGGTTCTGCCTGTAATGATCATGGGTGCCTTTATACCTGGTTTGAGAAGAAAATATCCTCCACGTGAATATTTTTCTGCAGTTCTTTTAGTAGTTGGTTTGATACTTTTCACTTTGGCTGATGCCAACACTTCTCCAAATTTTAGCATCATAGGCGTTGTGATGGTTTCTGGAGCTCTAATTATGGATTCATTTTTGGGTAATTTGCAAGAAGCAGTTTTTACCATTAATCGCGAAACTACTCAGGTAGAGCATTGCTTTTGGTGCTTCTTGTTACATAAATGAAAGTGCTTTTTTTTATTTATACTCTTTTTGGGTTATCAGTTTTGATCAATTCACGGTTTTGAAACATTTTTCAGATGGAAATGTTATTCTGCTCAACGGTGGTTGGAACGCCTTTCTTGATTCCACCAATGATTCTAACAGGAGAATTGTTTAGAGCATGGAATTCATGTTATGAAGTAAGTTGTTAAGTATCAATCTGGAAAAGATACTTATTTAGGGGAAAATCACCATAATAGCCAACTGACCAACATTTAAGCCAAAATGGCATTAATTTCTTGCATTTCGCCTAAATTTAAACCAATGATGTTGTCACACGTAAGCCCAAAGGCTCCATCTAGCCTGCCCAAGATTCTTGGGAACTATGTGGGACCAGGCTGAGAACCTGTCGGGTGAAGACTCAAACACATGTAAAGCGAAGGTAAGAAAGCAACTTTCCTTCGTCTTGAAAGGCAACAAACCAGCCTACCACGTTGGCAGACCCTCTCCTAGCCTTAAGGTTGTTTCGTAGCTAGCCCCTTGATATTTATATATATATATATATATTTTTTAAATCATAAAAAGAATACAAATGTTTTTTTTAATGATCATAAAATTATAAATATATAACATACTTTTCTAAAATTATTGATTTTGTTTTCTTTTTTCTTTTTTAAAGTATGAATGTTTATTCAATTCAAAATAAAAAAATTTAAATCTAAATCAATTGAATAAGCATTTATTTTTTGAAATGAAAAACAATAATAATCTATATATTTAGACAAGTATGTTATATTTTTTATTTTACGATCTTGAAAAGAATAGTTATATACTTTTTTACGATTTAAAAAACATATATATAAATATCAATGGGTCTGCTACGAAACAACCTTAAGGCTAGGAGATAGCGTGGCAACGTGGCAGGCTGGTTTGTTGGAAATAATGCATTTCAAGACGAAGGAAGTTGCTTTCTTGGCTTCGCATTTTCATGTGTCTTCACCTTATTATTGGTTCTCAGTTGGGTCCCACATAGTTTCCAAGAATCCTGGGAGACTAGGATGGAGCCTTTTGGTTTACGTGTCATAACATCATTTGTTTAAATTTTAGCGGGGGTGCAAGAAGTCAAAGGCCATTTTAGCTTAAATGCTGGTCAAATGGGCTATTTTACTGATTTTCTCTCTCTCAGGCAAGATGCAAGGGTCAAGTAACATGTCAAAATGGTTTCGTGTTGCATTTTTACAACGAGTCATTTTAGTAAAGGCCTAAAGGGTCAAAACGTGTTTGAGTTGACTCAGCAAACTTATTCTTGGCCGTATTTAAAAAAAAATCATAATTAATAATGTGTTAATTATGATTATAGAAACAATATAATTACGACAATAATCTAAATCTTTAAACAATATTGTGCTTTAATAGTAAAAGATTTGGGACTTTCAACCAAAAACAACCCATATGGGCCATATGGCACATTCTCCTTTTAGCAAAATTTCCTGACTTGAACCATATGAATGAAATAAAACATAATCCAAAACGGGTCAAGAGTGCCTCCTATTGTGTAACTTTTTATACAGAAATCACACTTAATGGTCCATTTTAAACATAGGCCAACAAAGTTTTCAAGAAAATCAACGCATATCATGATCATCTTTTTTCACAACTTTTTTTTATTTTTAATATGCAGCATCCTTATGTATATGGGGTATTGATTTTTGAAGCTGTGGCTACATTTGTTGGTCAAGTATCCGTTTTATCACTCATTGCCATTTTCGGGGCTGCCACAACAGCTTTGGTAACTATAACTTCTCTTAATTCCCGCATAATTTACTTAGCGTAATAGTGTATGTTACAGATGCATATATTGGTGTTTTTACAGATAACAACCGCAAGAAAGGCAGTAACTTTATTATTATCTTATATTGTTTTTACAAAACCGATGTCTGAACAACACGCGGTTGGGCTAATATTGATAGCTGCGGGTATTATGATGAAAATGTTGCCGGATCACAAGATTCCCCATAAACTTAGGTTGCCGGATGCTATTGTAAAACAAGTGAAATCTTTTCCTAAAGAAGAAAAGGATGATGAATTTGATGTTAGTAGGCCTTTGGTGTAAATTGGTTGTTGAAGGAAGGTTTTGTTAGGGTTGTAATGTGAGATATGTGTTGGTTTGTTGATTATTTTGATTGTGGTTTTTTTTCATTTGAATATCAAAGTGAGAAACATGTGAAGTTTAATTGGTGGGTTATGCTATTTTGGAATCATGGGGTGAACTAGAGGGGTTCACGGGTTTCTAAATTCTAACCATTGACTCTAGATCAACGAATCAAAATTTGTAGGGCCTTTGCATATATCCACTCTAAACTTGGAATATTGCATATTTTCTCAAATCATGCATTAAAAACTTATGTTTTGAGGAAATGTGTATTTTTTCCTTTTTACAAAGTATGGGGATATATTTCCCTCAATTTTCTATTAAGGGTATCAGAAGTATTTGTTTTTTTATTTTATTTTTAATTTGACATCTCAACCTTTACAATATTACAATATCGACGCTCTTACATAGCAACGCATGACTTTACTATCTAGTTATCTTTTAGTGGCCACTTTATAAGATTGAACCAATCTGAACAAATCCTATTTTTAATGAAAGAAAGATTTGATTTTTGGAAAAAAAGATTTGAATTGTTTGTAATTGTCCATGACTATGCATTATGAACCTCTATTGTAGATCGTTAACATGTTTCTAGGACTAGATGATGGTGTTAATCTTAATTTAAGTAATGTCATGAATACGAGCTACATACTTGGTTCAAAGGGTATGGACTCGGGTGGATGTTTCCTATACCGTCCAAAATCGTTTTTCGCACCTATCTCGTAATTACCTCTATTCTCTCTTTCCCCTCATCCTCTGAGACGAGTGGAAAAGTACCATCTCCTCGTGGGCAATGGTTATGAAGATAATTTTTTTTTTTGAACGGCGAAATTTTTTATAAAAGCCTAGCGAGACGCTAGGACCAGAATTTTTTATAAAAATTTCTTATATGGGCCGATAACACTTTAACACCATGGGCCATGGTACCCACATCTATCCAACGGCTCTGATTGAAAGTTATCACCCCACCTGAATTTAACGGCTAAAACTCACGAGTCTTCGATGTACCTATCTGCACGTTATAACAACTTAAACAAGTAACAAATTAACAAGCGTGCTGATTTGAAAAATCAGAAACAAAAAACCCTAAAAAAGAGGAATTTTTGATCTACGGCGACTCAGGAACCCTAATTCGGTCTCTCCAATCTCCATCTTCCTCGTGAAGAAAGCTTTCACTGATACATGAAGGGAACCAAGCGATTCGGCGTATCAGATTCTACTGCAGACACCAATTCGTTTGTATGTTACCTTTCTTCCTTTTCAATTGAGCTTTCTTTTAGCTATCAGATAATGCAATAATTGATTACCCGAACTCAGCTGAAGGTTATCGGTTGTGTTTAATTCATTGATTTTATCGCTATTCCTGTTCTTCCAGTTTGAGATGCTATTTAGAAACTTGTAGAACAGATTTCTAAGATGAATTTACCACTTTACCTTCAAAATAGTTTTGCTAGATTTAGATGCTTGAAATCAGAATTTAGCAAATTGAGAAAAAATGTTATCATGATGATTTGGTTTCTTACTGTGCTTATGTGATTTCAGAGTAAAAAAATTATGGTAGGACCACAAACTGAATTTCAGTGGGCATTACCATCTCAACTGAAATCAACGGGATCGTTGGATACTCGTCGTGCTGAATCGTCAAGACAACATGTGAGAGCTCTCAATAACCAGTTTGCCAGGTCTGTTATCTGTTCTGTTTCATTTACATGTTACAACTTGCTGATTAATTCGATCTGTTGTATAATGATATAACTGTATTTTGACTCTGTCATTGTGAGCAGTTGGGTCCAATCTCAGTTACAGAATCACCCTGATGAGCTTTGGGAAGATGGAGTTGCTGACTACCTAACTCACGCTTCAAACATTCTGGTAGCGTATTTTTCGTGTATAATAGTTGTTGTATTTTAGTTTAGGAAAACCGATCGTTTCATTTATTGATGTTCTTGAAATAGGAAAAATTTAGTGATGTTGTCAACTGGCTTAAATCAAATTCTACGAAGAGTGAAAATTTGTTCGAACATGGAACAAATGCTGCTCAGAAGAAACTTGTTACCGAAAATAAGGAAGTTACAAACGTATCGTTTCAAGAGAAAACTCTAAATGCTCCACCTTCTACATCGACCCCAATATTTGGAACTCCAAATTTCACAAGCTCGTGGACCCCCGGGCCGCCCTCTAGCAATCCGTTTTCCTTTTCGTTTGGTATTATGTGTTAGCTTATATGTCTCTATTCATTCTTGTATAGCGTATGATTAAATTCGCATGTCAGTTTAATTATTTTTTATTTGTTTCATTCTTCTTTTCTCTTAGGTGGGCAAAGTTCAATTTCTGTAAAGCCAGATACTTCAAAAGATGCTGATGCTGGTAAGACACAGAATGATTTTTACTCCTAAATTTGTAAAGTTTTTATGAATTTATTTATTTATCTTGTCAAGTACTCCAGTGATCATTTATGTTTCTTCTTATTAACAGATGATGAAATTGAACAGCCAAGCAGCCCATCTGTAAAGAAGAATGAAGAGGCTGGCATACTTGTGGTGCATGAAGTAAAATGTAAGCTCTATGTCAAGGTAAATTTTGTTCAACTTTTGTCCCACAAAGAGGTACTAGGTGTGGCTTGACATAGTTAAATAGTTTGATGTCAAATAGGTAAATTTAGAAGGGAGATTTTCCATAAAGGGAAACTTGCATGCATATGAGACAATCCAAATCAAAGCATCAGCAACAATGCAATTTTGAGCCGTTCATAGAGCCAAAGTGGGTTTTTTGACAACACTCCTATGGGGCTGTATGTTTTTGAAGGCATTGTTCCTTCTGATAAAAGGGCTAAAAACGAATGTGTCAGGAGGAGGTGGGGCCAATTGGGGTTTGGGTTTAATATCGAAATAAAAACAAATTTTTTATGTATATTTTATAATAAATAAATGTAAAGGTGGGATGTTGTGACAATGGTTTTTGGTGTTTTTAGGTCTTATTGGGTTTGTTTTTAGTGTTTTGAAGAATTGAGTGTTTTTATACTGTGTCAGCTCTCACTAGACACGTTTTTAGGCGTTTTTCGGTCTCCCTATTGTAGACGGTCTCATTATTGTTACAGCTTTTCTTTTGAGATTGGGAGAATGTTCTCTCTCTATAATAATACATTTATACAATTTTCGATTTTCTATCATCTTTTTGTAAATAGTTTACACAATCAAGCTTCATATATTCAAATCTCACTTTCTCATCTATGTATTCAGTCAACTGATCCAACGGATAAAGATGCATGGAAAGACAGAGGCACAGGGCAACTATCTATCAAATGCAAAGAAGGTGTCACCAAGGGAACCAAAGACTCCAAACCCACAATTCTTGTTAGAAATGATGTATCTTTTCTTTTTCCTTTTTCTTTATAACCTTTGCATTTATTACATATAATTTATAATTTATTTTGTATGCTACTTATGGCAGGTGGGAAGATTGCTGCTTAACGCACTGTTATATCCAGGCATAAAGACAAACGTGCAAAAGAATTCCATCGTTGCTATTTTCCATACTGCGGTACATTCATTGTTCATATACTTAAAAATATATTTATCATGTGTTTGGTTTAAACAGATTAATCAGATGACATTGTTTTAATTTTTATATAGGATGATAACGGGAGCGAGAGTAGCAATGTTGTTGCCCGGACATATTTAATAAGGACAAAGAGCGAGCAGGACAGGGACAAGCTTGCAGCCGCCATTCAAGAATATGCTCCTGTGTCTTGAACCCATGACCGGTGTTTTATCCTCCCTCCGTTGGTGCACCACTAACCCAAAGCAATTGTGCACCAAGTGATGTGGTTCGATGGGTTATTGTCATAATGGCTATGACTGTTAAGGTCAGGTATGAACCGGGTAAGCAGAATGGTGCCAGCAAGGTTAGTTATTTGCAACTTTGGAAAAATCCTGCTTGGATAGTGTATGTATCATTTATGAAACGAGATACGAAGCTGTACCATGGATAACGGTTGAATGCAACTAGAGAGCAGTTTTTTTCACCTATGAAAGCTTTTGTTGTATGTCATTATGCTCCTGTTTTTTGGTTATGTCGTGACATTGGGTGTTGAAGGGAAAATTGAAAATAGTAAAGAAAACATATACATGAAATGTAGTTAAAGGGAATCAAAGTAACATCCTGCAAATGAGAACTAATATTGAATAATGTTAACAGGAACTACTGCCAGCATAAAGTTGCAAGGAAAGTATAGTAAAAGGCCTAAAAGCTATATCTCACAATCTTGACCGAAAAGAGACGGGTCAGAATGGGTAAAAAAACTCTTTTATTTGGGCTGGAATGTGCGATGGATAATTGAGAATGGGTTGAGTTGGGCAACAACAAAATTGGTTTGGTCAAAACAGGTCAATGAAATTCTCTACATGGCAGCAAACACGTAACACCAATGTTTTAAAATCGGATCTTTAATCCAGACTAGACTTGTGTCAAAAAAGATTCAACCAGTTCACCCTGTAGGTCGAACCGGATTGACTATTAAAACTTGTAAATTTAAACTTTTAAACATGATAAATGTAAAAAAAAAGAAGTTTTAGTAAAGTCTTAAACAAATTATTTTATAATAAAAATCAATATAAGTTCTAATTAAACTATATTTATTTAAAACAAACGACGTTAAAATGTTGTATGCACTAAGTTTTTGATTAATATGTTGTATGCGTTAAGTTCTTGATCATTAAGTAGATCATTCTTATGAGCCAGAGAGCACTTTTGTTTTCTACATAAGAAATCAAAGCATTGAAAATCATTAATGAAGATTATGCTTTTACATGAATGGCGAATAAGTTGATTATCGTTGCGGCTTTGCATAATAAAATAATATACTAGTGTCGTACGTGCGAACACCCTTTTTTTTTGCGTGACTTTTAAAAACCGGTTCAATTAACGGGTTGGTTCCGGGTTTGGGCCGGTTGAATTGTAAGAAACGCTGGGTCAAAAAGTAGCCTAATAGTAAGAAAATTTAGTTTTTAATAATATAAACTATGGATCATTGGCTGATAATAATCCAAACTATCAGTTTGGCCAATACTAGTCTCAACATTCATTTTCGTTGTCAAAAGCAATTCTAGTATCATAATCATTATACATTTACACTTGATTTCCGCTTTGTAAGGATGTCTTTGAACAAAATGAGAAAAAATAAAAGCAAAAACAAGCGGAAATCAAGTGTAAATGTATGGTTATCAACGCTACTATAGATTGCCCTTGAAAATGAAAAAGAAAGTTGGGACTGCTATTTTCCAAACTAATAGTTTGGATTATTAAAAATCCAATTTGTCTAATAATAATTATAAAAATAATTTTTAACTCTAAAGAATAGCCCTTCAAGTATTTTAAATTACAAGAATAAACACTCTAAGGGTAAAATAACTAAACTAGCCTCACATGCAATTCACATGACTGGACTTAACAAGAAAATTTAATGTTCATTAGGAGAAATGATATAAGTTGTTACAAAAGTTGAACATAAAGGACATTTATTGTTATTACACACCTTAGTTTATCGAGTATGAAGGAGATGAGAAAGCTTATTGCGAACCAGACCCAGGTTCTGATGCAGGTCGTGGTGAGGGACGAGGCGAACCAGAAGATAGCTAACGGAGCATGATACATTACTTAGGAATCAGCAAGCTCCATTCTTGGATTTAAAGAGGTCGGTGGGTGACATAGCGAAGCAATTAGAGGAGTTGGCGAATATAAGGGGTCAATTTACAGGGTGTACCTATAAAAACCATAATGTCAATGTTAATGCAATTACCACCAGAAGTGGTCGAGTTGTTGAGGGTCCACCACCGGCGGTTGTTGAAGATGAGCCGGCTGATGAGGACATAAAGATGGAGACTCCCGATGGTAGGGTGCATTCGAGCCTAAGGCCAACAAGTACCGCACCAAACTGTTGAGTCTCAAGTGAAGGAGCCAACTAGGGAGAAGCCCAAGAAGAGGGATAGATTTGAAGAGCGACCGATTACAATTGAAGACCTGAAGCATGTACCATATCCTGCCCGTTCAATTCAACAAAAATATGTGCATGCAAGAGTACGATCAATTTCTAGATCTTCTTAAGCAAGTTAGGATCACTTTACCTTTCATAGAAGTTTTAAATATAATGCCTAAGTATGCTAAATTCCTAAAAGACATGTTATCTAATAAGAAGAAGCTAGAAGCCCTTCCTGATGTAACCTTAGATGCTCAATGTTCATCGATTGTCTAGAATAAATTACCCGAGAAGCTTAATGATCTAGGGACTTTTACTATCCCTCGCATATTTGGTAGTTCGTCTGTGACACATGCTTCAGCTGATATCGGTGCTAGTATTAATATGATGCCATATTCTGTTTTTCAGCACTTAAGATTAGGAGATCTAGCCCCTACCCGCATGAACATATTTTTGGCCAATAGATCTGTTGTGAGACCTAAATGAATAGTGGAAAATGTGTTTGTTAAAATTGATAAATTTCTGTTCCCAATTGACTTTGTGGTTGTTGATATTGATTATGATGTTAGATGCTAGATGCTAGATGCCCTCTCATTCTAGGTAGGCTTTTCCTTAGGACTGCCAGAGCTTTAGTAAATTTTCAAATAAATATAGAAAATACGAAAAAATATAAAATGGAAAAAATAAAAATATAAAATAAAAATGAAAAAATAATATAATAAATATAAAATAAAAATAAAACGTAATAAATAAAACCAAAAATAAAAATAAAAGTAAATTTTCAAATAAATATAGAAAATAAAACATAAAGGTTAAAATATTTAATGAAAATAAATTAATTAAAATTTAAAATTAAAAAAAATATAAATAAAAATCAAGTATTTTATTCGAAATGGAAATCTTGGTAAAACTCTATATGATTATTTTGTTTTTTCTAACTATGAAATAACACGAAGCAATGATTTATTTCATTCCCATATGGTAAGCAAACATGATAATGGAATGGTAATGATCAATTTCATTCCCTCAACCATTTCATTACTTTGTCCATTCCACTCCCTCATTAATTCCATTACCTCATACCAATCAGACCCTAAAGTTCAGATTTTTACTTTTGTGTTTGACATTGACATGATTCTAGGCTAAGCACTTAGTGCCACTTAGACATGTTGGGATGAATTTTTAGTATTTATGACTTTATTCGGCTTTTGACTATTTGATTGATGTGCAACTCTTGAAAACCAATTACTTGCTATGAATGTATGCATATGTATGTTGATGATCTGATTCATAATTGTTAATTGATACATAACTTGCCTTCGAATGTCTTTCGGTCTAGGTAGATTATCTAAAGTTGCTAGCTTTAGGGTTAGTTGCGATCGAGTAGTTTAGGAGACGTCTTGAACTATTGTGTTGGTTATCAATATATCGATTTGTTTGCAATGTGCTGCTGTTTCTAGACAACCGGGAGGTGATAGGAATATCAGGTAGTCGGGTTAGTTAGTGGAATAGGATAACATTGCCTCGGGAGAGGGATGCCATAGGAAATTTAACTTGCTATTTCCGTGTCGTTCATAGTAGTTAGTGGTAGCTCCTGCTAGCGTAAGGTGCCTTAGATTGTTTCGAGGGTGGTTAGATTTAGTTGAAGTGGGATGGACTCAAAAGGTGAACTCTTATTCGAGCGTTAGAGTTGTTTACTAGGAAGTACTCAAAAGGTGAACTAGCCGCCATCAGAATAGTCATAGCTAAGTGAAGTTGTTGATATTGATTAGGATTCCAGGTCTAGGTGGTACCTTTCTCTCAGTTGAATTTCTCCTAAGTTTTCCCTGCTTTTGTTTGGTAGTTGATAAAGTAGTTAATTTAGTTATTTAAACCTTTAAAACCAAATTCACTCAAATTTCTATTCATTTCCCAAGGTTAGCGTTTTGTTACATAATGTCTCTAGGGTTCGATATCCGGTCTTTCATAACCTATACTGTCCCCGATAGGTACACTTGCCTTTAGGTTCTGTCTAGTTTTAGGTAGGGGTGAGCAAAAAACCGAAAAAACCGAACCGAAACCGAAAAAACCGATGAAACCGAACTGAAAAAAACCAACTGAAGAAAAAACCGAAAAAAACCGAACCGAAAATAATGGTTCGGTTCCGGTTTCAAGTCTATTAAGAACAGAATCGAACCGAAATCCGAACCGTTATAAAAACCGAACCGAACCGAGGGGCAAATGTGTGAATTAACATTTTATGAGGGCACATTGTAAATCTTTAAACCTTAATTTATATTTTAAGTTAACACTTAACACTTAAGGTAAAAAATTTAGTAACCGTTATTCCCTAATTTATATTTTAGGTTAACATTAGATTGTTTACATCGAGATCTTTGGTGTTAAAATTTTTTAAATTTAAAGCTACTTCGTATTTTCTATAGTCACACGCTTCACGTGACTATATATTTTTTAATTCAATAGTTATGACGACACTTATTTTTTACTATTATTTATTTATGTATTAAGATTAGACATTTAAAATTAATTTATATAAATAACATACAAAAAACCCAAAAAAACCGAACCGAAAAAAACCGAAACCGAATGGCTTTTTTTTCTTAGGAACCGAAAACTTCAGTTTCGGTTCGGTTCGAGCAAAAAACCACCCGAACCATGCTCACCCCTAGTTTTAAGAGTTCCGGTAAAATTAGGTGTGTCTAGGTCTTATTAGTAGTTTTTAGTAGTCGTTCTGAACACATCACAAGGCCTCATTGAATGGATGCCATAACATTGGAGTCGAAGGCGAAGGGGGAAGAGTGAGTGTTCCCCATCGGCTTTAGGCCTCCACCTCAGCTCACCGAGGCCAAGCCATGCGAACACCCTCAGCTCACCCTAAGGAACAAAATGACGACTTCTCAACAGTATAATGCTTCATCACAAACTATAGAAATGTGTATTTCATGATCTGTATTACCCATAATTACCTCTTTCGATCACCAATAGGAGTCATTTGGTTCCTGCTACATCTTATAATGCAAGTCATAGGGTTACTTGCATCTTACACTTAATATTCATATATGTAACATAAATATATATTGATTTTCATGTATTTTATATAAACTACCTTGTATACTCTATATTTCATTTCTTAATTATAATTCCTTATTAATTGTGTTCTTCATCGTTTTCTTATACGCACCACCTTAAAAGCTAGCTGCTAGCTGATAAGCTAGCTGCTAGCTGATAAGCTAGCTGCTAGGGGTGGTAATCGTGTCTGGTTGGCGGGTCGCGGGTTGACGGGTTGGCGTGTTCAAATTTACAACCCGAACTTGACCCATATTTATATTCGGGTCAAAATCTTCAACCCTAACCTGAACACACATAAATTCGGGTAACTCGAATATGATCCGTTTGACCCGTTTATCTAAATTATTAAAGTGTAAAGTAAAATTTATCAATAATTCCTTTCTTGACTGAATTTTGAACTACTTATGTCTGTCACGTTATTATTTGTATTAATCATATATTATCCACTTTCTTTTGTTGTATAACTCACATACTTATCTAAGCAACGTTTTAAATTGTTGGTTCCATTTATTAGTGGCAAAGAGATAAGCGGATAAGCAAAATTTAATAACGAGTAAATTTATTAATGACAAAGAGATAAACAGATAAAAGTTGGAGAGACCTTTTAAAAAAGAAAAACAAATTAAATTTTATTTATGATAAAGGATGTGACTTAATAAATATTATAATGGGAGCTAGTTTATAGAAACAAATTAATTATAAAAAAATATTATTTTTATATTGAAATTAAAACGGGTTATCGGGTCAACCCGAACATGACCTGTTTTCTAAACGGGTCAACCCGAACACGACCCGTTTTTTATACGGGTTATACCGGTCAACCCAAAACCTGATTATTTTCGTGTGGTGTTTGGGTCGTGTAGTGAATTGCCACCCTTACTAGCTGATAAACTATAAATTAGCTGAAAAATGTAAAAATGACATAAATATACATGTATATAAATAAATTAAAATTAAAAAAAAATAATATAAGGTCGTGTTTAGCGCGCCATAAGCTAACTTATAAGCTAGCTTTTGAAAAACTAGTTGGAGTAGCGTTTCAACTAGCTTTTATAATATTTTCATGTTTACCATTCCCTAACTTATTTATATTTTGTTTTTAATTTTAATTTATTTATATACATGTACTTTTATGTCATTTTACATTTTTCAGCTGGTTTATCAGCTAGTTTTACCAAACGTTATTTTTTATCAACTAGCTTATAGTTTATGAGCTAGCAACTAGCTTTTCAGCTAGTGCGCCAAACACAACCTAAATAATTCTTTTAGGGAAAGATAAAACTGGAAATATTACAAAGCTAGTTGAAACGCTATTCTAACTAGCTTTACAATGCTAGTTTATAAGCTAGCTTTTTGACATTACCAAACGGGGCTTTTTAAAAAACTAGCTTTTTTAAAAAGCCCTGTTTGGTAACGTAAAAAAACTGGCTTATAAGCTAGCATTAAGTTAGTGTTATAAGCTTAGCAATATGACGCGTCAAACACGACCTAAATTACTAATTAACGTGTCCAAATTGAGTCTAGTGTTTGGCGCACTAACTGAAAAACTAGCTGTTAGCTGATAAGCTAGCTGATAAACTATACGCTAGCTAATAAAAAATAACGTTTGGTACAAACTAGCTCATAAATTAGCTGAAAAATATAAAATGACATAAAAGTACATGTATATAAATAAATTAAAATTTATAAACAAAAAATAAATAAGTTAGGGAATGGTAAAACTAGAAATATTATAAAAGTTAGTTGAAACGCTATTCCAACTAGCTTTTCAAAAGCTAGCTTATAAGCTAGCATATGGCGCGCCAAACACAACCTTAACCCTTTCTAAATTTACCCTTAAAATCTCACTAAGATGTTACCATGTTTGATATAATTACTTTTTTTTATGATAAACGCTTAACGTCCGCCTACCTAAGGCAACCCTATTGGCGAAAATCACTACCCAAATGCCCACTGTGATAATTGAGGAATCGAACTTGTGACCTCTCAACAAG